>JAZKJV010003481.1:0-600000 GCA_037367405.1 Ottelia alismoides
TAACGCGGGTATATTCCGAAAGGGTTGCCATGAATAAATAATACAAAGGTTGTCGCTGAGGCGGCCACTCATGGAACACCCGGGTCAATCAGCAATTAACCCACAATCCAAAGAATACAACACTCAAGCTCAAAAATAAATGTGAATTAATCTTTATTTACTCTACCATAAAATGTATAGTGACAAGTATGTAGAGGTCGAACCACAGAGAGCAACACAAAATGCAATAGCCTACAAGTCAATCACAGTTATCCTTATGTGGGTTTTTGATATATATATATATATTTTTAATGTTATTAAAATATAATAATTAAGTATTATATATATAAATGTATATATATAAATATATTAATTATGTATACCCATAGAGGGTAAGTATATAGCTTCTACTACATAGATTATATATATAGGTATATATATTATAAAATAAATATAAATATATATATTATATATTAAGATTAATGAGAATACATATAATTAATTACATATATATACATAATATTTTTTTCTCTTTTTTGGCTATATAGATTATATACATAAAGGGGGTGTTATAATATTTCACAAAAAATACTAAAAAATAGTCAAAAATTCAGGAAAAGGATCTTTTTGGAATTTTCATGGTTTTTTACTGTTTTTATGATTTTTGGGTATTTTTGCAAAATTTTTAGTATTTTTAAATAGCTAAATAATAGCAAACAGTGGACTAGGTACTGGCTTTCACAAAAATAGAGATAAAAATAGCTAACAGCTCAAAAATTTTCCACACTAATTTCTAATAACGATAATAAGATATAGCATAAATAGGGCCTGAGTTTATATTTTCTGATTTTTCTTTGATTTTTTATATTTTTTGAAGTTTTTGGGTATTTTTGAATTTTAAGGTTTTCTTTTTGAGATTTTTAGGGATTTTTGGACTGAAACTAATATAGGTCAAAACACACCATAGGTAATTTTTTGGAATTTTCGAGGCATTTTCATCTTTTTTTGGGATTTTATAAGTTAGACAGGGAATAAAAGACATGTTTTTGATTTTTAATAAATGCAAAAATGCAACAAAATGCAAAACTAAAAATATGGCGTTCAAGCATGGCCAAACAGGAGCTTAAGTCTATTTTTGCAAGATTTTTCGATTAATCTGAAGCATAAAATAAATAGACAAAGCCTTCAAAAATTAAATGGCCTGGCAGGGGTATTTTTGCAAATAAAATAGTTGGCAGGGGCATACATGCAAAATTACAACAAAAATACACTTTAACTTTTATTTTCAGGACCATTTAATAAATACAGGAGCCCGGCAGGGTTTAGATGCAAATTTTCACGCGCCTCACGTGGTTGCTGCACGTGAAGCCAGGAAGGACTAAAGTGCAAATCTTGAAACATCGGGGGTCCTTCCGCAAAATATACATTTTATTTACAACTGAAACTTCTATTTTTGGCATTAAATAATAAATATAAAAAGTAAGGGGGTGGATGTGAAAATTACCCCTAAATAAGGCGTGGCATCCGACGGTTCTGCTCCTCTCACTTGCCACGCGTCGTCTCCTGGACGCTCGATGACGCTTCGGCCGAAGGAGCGCTGAGATTAGATCAGCCCCACTGATCTGACGGTGGGTACGATGCTCCATCGGGACGGTTCCTGTTGAATCTGGGGCGGCTCTCCTGATCCGACGGTGCTGAAGCCTCCTGGAAGAACTGGGAAGAAGCTCGGAGCTGGCGAGCTTGGATCGAAGAGCGTGGGCTCCTCCAGGGTTCTCCGGCGAGTCTGAAGTGTTCTAAAGGTAGCTGGAAGCGTCCCGCGTCGATTGATGGCGTTTTCATGGCTCCTGGGGGTCCGAGTCGCTGAAGCGAGGTCGGAGAAGAAAAGGGCCCCCAGGAACCTCTTCCCGGATCCGTGCGAGTCCAGTTGGGCTCGATTCTTCGAGGTACCTGCACAGGAAGAATCGCGGGCGAGAGAGCTTGCTCCTCGACCCGGGGTTTTGAAGCTATGGTGCACAATGGAGATGGGCGGAGGGGCTCCGGTGAACGGTGGTGGAGGAGCCCCGATTCGCCAAGACCTAGGGTCTTGGGTTGAACAAATGTGGGCGCTCGATGGAGAAGGCGACGAGGAACGAGTTGGGTGCATATAGCGGGCGGAAACAGTGAGACTCAAGATGAAGAAGTCACCGGAGCGGAGCTCCGGCGAACTTCGAATTTTGGATTTCTAACTACGGTGATTAACTAACCACTAATCTAACTACTGGAATGAAATGCTAACATTAACAGCTAACTAAAAACGCATTAAAGGGCAGCTCTTATACCTGGGGGCCTCCAGGAGCAGGGCGGACGTCGGAGCTCCGCCGCGTCAAATCTCCTCCCTCCGGCCGAGTCACGGCGCTGGGCTGCTCCCCCTGTCACGAGGAACACTCCAGGAACGAGATCTAGCTTTAGGTTGGAATAAAAGTGGCCAAATCTGAGGAAGGAGGCGGAGCTTGTTATTTATAAACATTGGCGAGTGGCCTTATTGACCGGTGATTATTGCATGATCTAGAGAGTATTAGGTTGATCCAAAGAATCGGCGGGCATCATGGATGATTAGGGATTAATTCTTGTGAAGGAAGCATCCTCGATTGATGGATGGTGCATCCGGGAAAAATGGGAGAAGATGGGCGAAGAGACGGGCTGCGTCACATCGGGCGGCTGGAGGTCAAGTTGACTGGAGTCAACTCGCGGAGGGACCTGGTTGGTCCACCTCAGCCGCTAAACGCCAAAATAAAGGATCTGATGGAAGATTGATTTATTTGACGCCCTAAATGATTTTATTAATTTTTCTCATAAAATAAAAAATGTGTAATATTTCATCTAGTATTTGTTTATGATTTTTATTGAATTTTTCGAGGTGTTTTATTATAGTTTTATTTAATAATGTGTATATGTATGTATTTACATGTATTTTTGGGTATTTTATTTTTAATTTATTTATTTTCTTTTATTATTTTCTTGGCTTATTTTATAAGTTTATAATTTATTTTTGTGAGTATAAAGATATTTTTGTTTGATTTTATAAGTTTATTTGTATTTTTAAATAAATAGGTCTATGTATATGTAAGTATACTTATAGGTACTTTACCTATATATATATATACATTGTATTTATTTAATGGATTTTATTTGTTTTTATTTTAGCTTGGTATTTTTTAATAATATATATATACATTATTATAAAATATAAAAGAATGAAATAATTAAAGAATGCTTTTCTCTTTTTATTTATGTACATCCTTCTCATAGGTATTTTGCCTATATAGACTTATTTTATTTTACATATTCTTTTTGGTTTTATTCTAAGGCTAATATGTATATGAATTATATACATTATTTACAAGATTCTAAAAATAGTAATTTATAAAATAATGATTAGTGAATATAATGAATATTTTAATCAGGTATTATATACAAGAAAGGCCAAAAACCTAACTTCTGAATATGGACTCCAAAAATTATGAAACCAATTTTATAAAATAGTTTATGAAATGCTATATACAATTAAAGGTGAGTTTGGGTGATTTGGAGTTTTTATTTGCAAGATATGGGTCTGTGAAGTTGAGATTTTGGCTTTTTATTTTGTGCATAAAATGTTCACTGTGTATTATTTTTACACAAACTCAATTTTGTATTTTTATCTTATATTATTATCTACAACTTTATGAACAAAGTTTCTTTATTTGATGAATAGATAAATATGTACAAAATAGGTGCCAAAAATGCATAAATGAATGGAGTATTTATTGGATAATTGGCCCTTATCTCCCCCTACTTTATCCTTTGTCGACCAATTCCATTCTGGACTTGGTCTCGGAGTTAGGGTCATAAAATATTTGCAATATTTTATTCCTTTTTCTTTTCTTCTCTTTATTCTATAATTTTGGCATTAAAAACTTATTTTATATATAATTAATACAAATGAATAGTGAATGCTATTATGTACAAATTGATGCTATTTTCATGCATTTTGCTAGGGTTTTTGAGGCCAAAATGATAGAATAAAGGTGATGAAATGGAGATTCATCACCCCCCTATACTTGCCTTTGCTAGTCCCTAGCAAACACTTATGCAATAAGTGCAAAAAGAATAAAGAAAAGAAAAAGGAAAATGAAAGCAATATAGAGTGAATAGGGATGCTTTCAGTGCAATGCATGTCCTTACAAAGTCTGAATTTGGAGCTCCTGTCAGACCTTGGGTGTGAAGGTGTGTGGAACCTAGTCGGGAACCAGCTCTAAAATACAACAGCCTTCGATAGTCACAGAACTCGGTTCAACCCACCTCAATAGCCGGGTCAGAACTAGTCTACATCATACGCAAACTCTTATAACTATGAAGCTGACTTGTACGTGTAAGTGATAGTGGCTCTCCCCAACTGAAATGATAAAGGAACTGACTTCTCCAGAATGACAACCCAATGATTCCCCAATCCAACAGCTCTTTCCTCGAGGAGCAGGTATTCCCTTCTAAGTTCAAGTGGCAACCAACTCAAAGAGGAGGGGGTGAAGAGAAGAATGGACAGTAGCCAGTGTAGCTACCTATCCTGGGATGCAAGACCAGTGTAGTCAAGTCATCCAGCTGCAGGCTTACATATTTGTCTTTGGAGCTCAAGCTTGCTTATTGACTTTGTACATACTTTGCAGGCATTTATTTTTGTACAGGCCTGACCATTTTTTTTCAACATACTATTCACAGCAGCATTTACATAAGGAGTTTTTCCTCTTGAGCCAGTAGACTATCCCTCTTTTGAAGCTTTATCGCAACCCACAATCTCCTGTCTTTAGTCCTCATTGCTATTGGATCCGGTTGGGGTGCACTTCCCTCCCTAGACGAGGAGGAATGTTTCCACCCGTGTGCGTCTCAGACTGGCAAATCCAACCCCCTCACTACTCCAACTGAGTTGAGCCATGTGAAAGGTGCAGGTGTCCAAGTTAGATCACGGTCGGCAAGAGTCATACGTGTGTCTTGAAAAGTTCTAGTTAGTCCACTGAGGTGACTTGAACCCAGCCCTGATTTCTCAAAGAATTAAGTCTGTATAGACCTGAGCTACTTAAACCTAGTTCCCATAAGGTTCCAGTGTAATTAGGTGCGGTAAGGTCTAACCGAGCTCCAATTTGAGACTTTCTTAGACTGATTCGATCATCAAGCTTCACTCAAAAAGAGTATGAATGGTATGCTTATGCTGTGCACAATGAATGATGCATTTTTCTCAAAAATTTGAAAGGATCAAAGCATGTTTTACAAAAAGAATTTCTGCACAAGAAGTATGAACTGAAAATATTCAAATAGTATATACACTTATTTACACGGGTGTGCTGCTTTATTTCCAACATTTAGGAATTTTTAGCGACTTTACAGGTGTGAATGAAATAGTTTATTTGGGTATGTACAGAAAGAATTGTATGTGTCTTGTTTCTGATTTACTAGTATCTGCAATGGTGTTCTTATTAGCTTTTGAAATAATTTTACAAACTATAGTACACGATAATTTTTGCAATCCTTTACACACATTTGAAAACTATTTTTGCAAAGATTTTTCACACTTTATGTATATATATACAATTTTCACAATAAGTTTGACAATCATTTTTCAAAACATTTGCACATAGGTTTTTGAAATCCTTTCTTTCACACAAAGAAAAGTTTTGCAATCAACACAGTTTCACACATTTGAAATCATTTCACCTCAAATTTTTCAAAACTGGTCACACTATTTTTCAATCATACTGTATAGGTATCTGATTTATTAATCAATAGATACAAAAGAAGAAAAAATTGTATTTGTTGTACAATATGGTTTCAGTTCTTATAGACTTATTTGGCTTATTCCTTATTTACAAATGAGAGATTTTTGTGCGGATTCCTCAGACTTACTCGAGAATCATTTTCACAAGGGTTTTTGAAAACTCTAGTCCAAAATAATTTTGCACATGTACAGCATTTGAAAATCCTTTACAAATGTTACACAACATAGATAGATTTTTCAAAACACTTTTGACAATCAACTTTTCACAATCATTTGCACACTAATTTTCACAAAGTTTTTGCTTTCACTCAAAGAAAATAGGTTTTACACACAAACTAATTTTTCAATCGTTGAATACTTGTTCACGCTATTTTCAAACAAATTTCACAAGATTTTTCAAAGGAAAATGTTTCGTACAAAACACTTTTCTGACTTACTAGTCAGTATAATTACAATTAGTCTGAGGAACTCACAATTATCTTTCATTATTATAAAGCTACTTTTTACATTTTATTTTATGTTGTAGTGATATTTTATTTTTCAGTATGAGTTATGGCTTTTAGTATATACATGGTATATACGACCCCCCTATACTTAGCTTGAGCTATGTCCTCATAGATCGAAAGGAAAAAGCAAAGACATAACTCGTACTGAGTATAGACAGATTTAAAGAATAAATATGACAGAGATGAATGAATGAGAATTTGACCGTCCCCCCTATACTTAGGATCAAATAATCCTAAGTATAGCAGACTGTACAAAAAGCGGGGAGGGTCAAGGGTGGGAATATACTGATCGTACTCAGATTGTCTCCTCCTATACTTAGGGTAGGATACTCCTAAGTATAGACAAGAAGAGGAGACAATGGAGAAGATCGAACTGAAATCAAAAACTCTAGGTGCACATCCCCCTATACTTAGGACAAAGTACGTCCTAAGTATAGAAAACTGTCTACAAAGGCGGCACCTTTTAGATAGAAAAAGAAAATAGAAAAGGAAAAGAAGAAAAGAAGAAAAGAAGAAAATCAGAGAAATAGTGGTTGGAGTACATCGTCTGAATCTTTTGGTGCTGCAGGTGCTGTGGAGGTGTCATCGTGGTGCACTAGTTGAATTGAGTCAACAATGGCCAAGAATGCATCGGGTTCCAAGTAATGCTTCAGTAGTTGGCCGTTGACTATGAAGGGCTGTGCATCAGGGGACAATTCTGATATCGCAATGCTTCCGTTGTCACGCACTTCACATACTCGGAATGGCCCTGTCCACTTACTCTTTAATTTACCTGGGAATATCCGCAACTTTGCATCAAACAACCACACTTTCTGCCCAACATCGAAGGTCTTTCGTCTGATGTGCCGGTCATGCCAGCATTTCACCTTCTCCTTGTATATCAAGGTGTTATCGTATGCGCAGTCTCGGAATTCCAAGAGCCTGTTCAGATCGTCTTTTCTCTTCTGACCACTTTTTCGTGAGTCCAAGTTACAATTACTAATTGCCCAAAGAGATTTGTGAATTAATTCCACGGGCAGATGGCATGGTTTTCCATATACCAGACGGTAGGGCGACATGCCCAAGGGAGACTTGTAGGCCGTACGGTAAGCCCAAAGAGCTGAGTCCAAGAGTTGAGACCAGTCTTTTCTATTTGGCCTAACAAGCTTCTGCAATATGGTCTTGATTTCTCTATTGGATAACTCCGCCATGCCATTGGTCTGCGGATGATAAGGAGACGTGACACGGTGATCGATGCCGTACTCCTTCGTTAACTTCTTGACCTCTTTGTTGATGAAGTGACTACCCCCGTCTGAGATGAGAATCTTTGGTATCCCAAACCGCGAAATGATGTTCTTCTTCAGAAACTGGCAAACTGTTTTGCTGTCGGCGGCTCGGGCGGGAATAGCTTCAACCCAACGACTCACATAATCGACGGCAAGAAGGATGTGCTCAAAACCTTGACTGTTAGGGAAAGGTCCCATGAAGTCAATGCCCCATGCATCGAAGACGTCGGCTATCTGAATAATTTTCAGAGGCATTGAATCTTTGGCAGTGAGTGTACCTTTCAGTCGCTGACAGTCAATACATCTTTTAACAAAGTCTGCTGCATCCTTGAATAATGTGGGCCACCAGAAGCCACACTGCAATACTTTCGCTGCCGTACGATCTCCAGAATGGTGCCCACCAGATTCGAGCGAATGACAATGCTCGAGGACACTAGATTGCTCCGTCTGAGGAATGCACCTGCGCCAAATACAATATGCCCCTTCTCTGAATAGGAGAGGATCTTCCCACTGGTAGAAGCGGATGGTAGACATGAATTTGTTCTTCTGATTCTTCGTCCAATCCAAAGGTATTGCCCCCGAGGCGAGGTAATTGACAATGTCAGCATACCAAGGGAGAGCATCCACAACTAAGATAGCTTCGTCAGGGAAGGTTTCTGTGATAGGTGCATTACTCGCAGGAGGCTCATGCTGCTCAATTCTGGAGAGGTGATCTGCTACCACATTCTGAACTCCAGGTTTGTCTTTGATTTCCAGATCGAATTCCTGGAGGAGAAGGATCCAACGAATCAGTCTGGGCTTGGCATCCTTCTTCTGCTGTAGGTACCGAATAGCAGAGTGGTCCGTGAAAATTGTGACCTTCGACCCCAACAAATAGGATCTGAACTTCTCTAAGGCGAAAACCACAGCCAGCAGTTCTTTCTCTGTCACTGTATAATTTCTTTGAGCTTCATCTAATGTTCTGCTGGCATAGTGAATGGCATAGGGCGCCTTGTCTTTCCTCTGTCCAAGAACAGCTCCGACTGCAAAATCTGACGCATCGGTCATTATCTCAAATGGAAGAGTCCAGTCGGGAGGTTGTAAGATTGGAGCCTGAGTGATAAGCTCCTTCAATTGATTGAAAGCAAGGAGAACCGGCTGATCAACAATGAACTCCGTATCCTTGCACAAGAGTTCTATCAGAGGTCGGGCGATGCGGCTGAAATCCTTGATAAATCGTCTGTAAAATCCCACATGCCCCAGGAATGACCTCACAATCTTTACTGACTGAGGTGGCTGAAGGTTTGAAATGACATCCACCTTGGCTGGGTCGACTTCCATGCCACGTTTGGAAACGACATGGCCCAGCACAATACCCTCTGTGACCATAAAGTGGCTCTTTTCCCATGAGAGCACTAAATTGACTTCCCGACATTTCTGCAGCACTCTGTCTAGGTGCTCGAGGCAAGAATCGAAACTATCACCACAGACAGAGAAATCATCCATGAACACCTCGAGAAAACTGCCTACCATCTCGGCGAATACATCTATCATGCATCTTTGGAAGGTTGCGGGTGCATTGCATAATCCAAAGGGCATCCTCTTGAAGGCGTAGGTACCGAACGGGCAAGTGAAGGTAGTCTTCTCTTGATCCTCAGGGGAGATCGCCTCTTGGTTGTACCCAGAGTACCCATCCAGGAAGCAGAAGAACTCCTTGCCTGCTAATCTCTCTAATACTTGATCAATGAATGGCAAGGGGAAGTGGTCCTTCTTGGTTGCTGCATTAAGACGGCGGTAGTCAACACACACCCGCCAGGATGTCGGTACCCGAGTTGAAATTTCCTCTCCTTTTTCATTTGTGACCACGGTAAGCCCGGATTTCTTGGGAACTACATGCAAGGGGCTTACCCATTTTGAATCGGAGATGGGATAGATGAAGCCTGCTTCACACCATTTTGTGATTTCTTTCATGACCACGTCCCGAAGGTTAGGGTTCAGCCTTCTCTGAAATTCGCGGGACGGCTTGGCATCGTCTTCTAGATAGATATGGTGTGAGCACAGAGCTGGATTTATCCCTCGGAGGTCTGATACGCTCCAACCAAGTGCCTTGCGGTTCTTTTCTAGAACCTCGAAAAGTCGAGATTCTTGATCCGGATTCAGCCTGCTGCTGATGATGACCGGATACATGTGTTCTTCACCCGCAAGGAAAGCATACTTCAGGCCTGCAGGAAGTGGCTTGAGTTCTGGTTTTGTTCTGTCCACTTTATCTGTTACTTCAGATACCATGCTGGTGGTGGGATGTACCTTGAGACTGTTACCATCCTCTACATCCTGTTGATATCCCAGTGATGTACCGAACGGTTCTGCGGTGAGCTGATCATGTTTGGTCTGGAGTGAATGCTCAAGAAGATGTGCCTGCATCTGAGAATCTGTCTCCCACAAATCATCGGAGCATATGCTGACTGTGCTTTCCAAGTCCTCCTCAAGAGTGAAGATTTCTCGGGTCCATGGATCGTCCAGCGACAACTCTGAATCTCTGATTTTTGCAATAAAATCACAGTCTGCTTCTGATGCTGCTTGACTCTCATCAGTTGTGACATTCTACTCCTTGTTCATATTGATTGTGATTTGCTGGGTGTTCGAGCTGAAAGTGATCTTTCCAGACGCGTAATCAACCACGGCACCTGAAGTACGGAGAAATGGTCTGCCAAGGATGATAGGAGTCTGGAGCAGTGGTGCAGGAGAGTCCATATCAAGGACTACAAAGTCAGCTGGGAATTTCATCTCCTGCACGGTCACTATCACGTCTTCCAACAAACCTCGGGGCCGCTTAACGGATCGGTCAGCGAACTGAAGGATCATTCGTGTCTGCTTGAGCGGTCCCAGCCCGAATTCTTGCATTATGGACGAGGGCAGAAGGTTGATGGAAGAACCACTGTCAAGAAGAGTACGCTCGAAGACATGATCGAAAATCACACAACTGATCAGAGGTGCTCCTGTATCTTGCTTTTTCTGGGGGAGGTTGGTGATAGCTGCAACTGTGGCCATGGATAAGACGTGCTTTTCTACCTCTCGGCGTCTGTTATCTTGCACTGGGCGACGCCTGTTAGTACATGCCTCTTTCAATCCTTTCTTCACAGCTGGCATGTACTCCACGGCCTTCAGCAAGGGAATCTCAACAGTCAATTTATCCAAAATGTCCACGACACCTGGATCAGACAATGCATTTTTTCTTTTTGCATTTTTTTTGGATTTTTGTATTGCATGCGGAAAAGGAATATTCACATTACTGGCAGGAAAATTAGAGTTCTTATTTACATCAAAATCATCGCCCACAGAATGTTGTACATCCGGACTACAAAAAGGAGTACAAGCTGGATCTGAATATGCTGGTGCGGTTGGGCGATCAAAAAGGGTAGCATCGGCTCCATCGGCTGGCATGGGATCGGCTGCTGCTGGCGGCTCCTCCAAAGCTGGCGCGGCTTCACTTCTGCTACATGCTTCTTTTTGTTGTTTTTGTTTTTGCTGATTTTTTTGTGTTTTTGGCTGAGGCTGATGACATGGCACGACGGCTGGACTGGCTTCTCCTTCTTCTTCCTCCTCACCCGCCCCTGGAGTTGGCACGGCTGATGCGGAAGATGACGATCCACCTGTTTCTTTATTCACCCCACATCTGGTAGCAGGCGGAGGCAAGGCCCTACCGCTCCTGAGAGTAACAACATTAGAATAAACAGTAATATCATTATCACACACGGACTGGACATCACATTCTACCTGCTCCTTCTTCTTGAAATTGTTGGGGTTGGCTTCGACCTGCGCCGAAATGGTAGTGCGAGTGGCGGTCAGGTCATCAAGCCGCTTGGTCATCTCCGCTAGCCCTTGAACAAGCTGGGCTAGACACTCTATGGTGGGATTAGCTGGGGGGACATCAGAAGATGCAGCGTGCAGACCACGCTGCTGTTGGTTAGATGAGTGAGGAGGCTGCTGGTGGTGTTGCTGTGGTGGAGCAGGAAGTTGAAGTTGCTTGTAGGACGGAGGTGGATACTGCTGGTATGGTTGAGGCTGAGCAGCTGCATACTGGTGATACGGCTGTGGGTGGCGATACTGCGGCTGCTGCTGGTACGGAAAGTTCTGCCTCCATTGGTGTGCGAACTGAGGAGGCTGCTGGTGTTGTTGGTGAGGTTGAGAGGTTTGGCCAAAACGACCACCTTGAGGTTGGTGGTACTGCCGGTTGGCAAATTGCTGACCCTGGAGTTGTCCCTGAGGACGGGTCGGCTGTGCATCATTCGTCCATACCCCGTTAACTTCTTGGATCAGGGGTGGTGGTGGGAAAACTGGATCAGGAATGGAAAGGAACTCTGGCTGGTAAACGACCATCTGCTGCTGCGGCGGGCCCTGGTCGGGCGCCTGCACGTAGTACACGTGCTGGACTGCCGGTGGCTGCTGGCTCGGCTGAGGCTGATGCTGCGGTTGCGGCTCGTCCTTCCTCTCAGCGGGAGCGTCTGTTGGTGTAACCGACTGGACAGAGTTGATCGTACCGACCAACAGCTCTAGGTTCTTGTTGATCTGATCGAGTTTATCCAGGTTCTGGGTCCTCTTCTCGATCACAGCGAGTTTCTCAAGGTCCTGTGATTGCTTCTCAATGATATCAACCTTAGAGAGATGACCCCCAATGATGCTGAGGTTGGAGCTCTCATCTCTCTCTGCTTCTTTTGATGCAGCCATGTGAACTTGTTTATGGAGGATCTGGGGCTACTTCTGGTACGCCTTGGATGAAGAGAGGGTGGCCTCTCCTTCGGCCATTTCTTCGAAAATCTGCCATACAACATCTTCATCCTTGTTGAAATGAAAGCCCCCACATGCTGCGTCCACGAGCCTTTAACTTTCAATATTGAGTCCCCCGAAGAAATGCTGGACCAGGCTGGTCTTAGGGATCTCGTGGTGGGGACACTTCTCCTGCAGATCAGTGAATCTCTCCCAAGCCTCGTGTACTGACTCATGAGCTCCTTGGGAGAAGTTGCTAATACGAGCTCGCATTTGGTTGAGACGACCGAGAGGGTAGTACTTGTGCAGGAAGGCAGACTTCAACTCCTCCCAGGTCGTCACGACCTTTCCCATATGATTGACCCAATAGAGGGCCTTATCCTGTAGACTAAAGGGGAAAGCCGTCATCTTGACAATGTCCAGGGGGACATTCGGATAGTGGGTGGTGCGGCAAATGCGGGAGAATTGCTGCAGGTGAATGTATGGCTCTTCATTGGTGTTGCCATGGAATGCAAGGAGAATGGCTATGAATTGGGGCTTCAGCTCAAAGTGAGCGTGTACCGGTGGAATGAGAATCCACTCGGTCATCTGGCTGTCTCTCGGATTGTATGTTTCTTTGAGTGTCGGTTTCGGCGGTGGTGGGAATTCAGGATCATCATTGGGGTCATCACCACCTTCTCCACCTCCACCTCCTCCTCCCCTGCCTCCTCTGCCTCGGCCTCCTCCTCCGTCGTTGCGGTTTATCACATCATTCAACATATCCTGGAAAGCAGTCTGTGTAAGGGCCTGCTCAGTCAGCTGCTGCTGTATGGCCTGGATAGATGCCAGCAACTGTGCATTGACTTGGTTCTGATCTGGCACCTGTCCCTCTGGTGGTGGCTGCTGACCCTTCCCCTTTCCTCCTGGCGCCATGTCAGGGTTTGAGTCGGACGAAATGAACTCCGGAGTAGTCTCCAGGGCTCGCACTGTCTTCTATCTGCATAATGAGATGGTCCGAGTCAGATCACTTGCAATTAATGCTCAGCTGCCGTGATGAAGCTGGAATTCAGGTCAACCCCAACATGTTGTGAATGGAAAACTGATGTAGACTGTAATCGACTCCCATTCACAACGACGATAGCGGGACAAAAGTGATCCCAGTTTATTGGGTGGCCAAGAGAAAGGTAGAAAACGAGGAGTCTGGAGATCGATCCGCAAAGTCCGGATCGGGTTCTCGGGAATCGCCTCGAAATTATTGGCGAGGTTGAGTCCATGGAATCGATGTAGGTGTCGGCATGGTCCCGACGAAACCATCCATGGATCAACTTCACGAAGCACAAGAGAATGCCGGATTTTTGGAAGAATGATACGATGGTCAACGAGGAACAAAAGGAGTGTAAAACAGTAGAAAGGCTCGGTTGAGCGGGGTGGTCAAAGAAAGACATAACAAAATTTGCGCAAAGGCGCGGGACTTTGATCTTTGAACCTTAATCTAGATCCATACAAACACAAGACAAAATCGGGTTCACCAACTCACGCCATGTGAAGCCGTGAAAGCTCGGCTATTTATTATCTTTTCATTTTTAGAGTTTGTGATCTTCAGGCATGTCTTATAACAAGTCCTAAGTACGCTACCCTATAGGAGAGAGAGTACTGCCAGAAGAGTATCCCGTACTTGTCCTCCTCCTGTGTAACCTGTAGTCTGTACTTTTTGGAGTCCTTGTAACCCTTCCTGGATCCCTACTCAGCCAAAGAAAAGAGAGAGGAAGCCGATAGGCGAAACCAATACTTCGGTTCTCGCACGCAACGGAATCACCTGTGAGCGCGCAAGAACCTACTCGGACGCAGGACGATGAGACAGACACCCCTGTGAAGGCGTGGCCTATGCTCAATACTTCGGACAGGGTCGATGCTCTCACAACAGAGAGTCACCATTGGTGACCAAGTCCTACTCGCCTACGTACGATAGAAGCGCCATTACTTCGGAAATCCAGGCGATACACAAGGCAGTTGCAGACTGGGTTTTGGGCTTTCTATCCTTAGGGGTCGCACTCGCTCAAGGGAGTAGGGTTTTGGTCCCCCTCCAAGGTACCTGAAAACAATGAGGGCTTTATGAACCCGGTACAATGATAGTCTATTACAGATTTTAATTAAGGTCAAAGTTTATTTAGCAGTCCCCTGGTTTTAAATTTTTTTTGGTTTTCACTTTTTTTGGATCTGTTTTCATACCAACGCCTAACGTTTTTGTAGATTTTCATTTAAGTCCTAGGTGCTCAAAATCAGAGGGAGATAGCGGAAAAGCCGTGCAAGTGGTTCCATGATGGAAATCTCATCATTGAACCGAATGATGCATGCTGAGTTAGAAGACTTACAGTGCATCCCAGCTCTCTCCATGTGGTATGCAAAACAGAATTTTTAAACCTATCTACATGTCGGTATGCAAGGCACAAAATCGTTCTAAACATAAGCTGCTATTAGCGTGAAGAACCATAAGTTGCTTATTTGTCTCTAGCCCAAGAGAGTCCGGTCTTGGCTCACCCCTCCTCTGCTTAACAAATTGAGGGTAGGAGAAAGCGCTTTACAGGGTTCGCTACGGCACAGAGGGCTAAGAGACAAATTTACAACTTGTTTGAGTTTGACTAGATCCAATCGAAGTAGACTATAGGAACATGCATTCTTATTAATGTTTGGACCTAGCTACCGCGTCAAGCAACCTATATCTAGGGGCTCCAAGCACACAAAACAAAGTAAAAGAAAGGCGGAAAGCTCAAAACTGCGGGAAACAAAATAAAAGAAGGCGATGAAAACTCGAAAAAAACCGCGATGAGGCCCCCAGGTGAACAATCACCCAGGCACTGGACCTCATTGTGAAGAGTATAGTCCTGTTTAATTACATGCCAAAATAGTCTCTCTCTCACCATGAATTACAAAAATAGTTTTCCTAAGTATCTAGCCTATCTAATGCCCCTCTCTTTGCTGCTTTGGTGCTCTCTCCAGATGGTCATGAGAAGAGAAGACCATCCTCCTCCAAGCTCGGCTGCCTTGGCCTCCTAGGAAGCCATCCTCGCGTGGCGGTCCCTCGCATCAAAGTTACAAAAAGATTGCATTAGCATACTCAGTCAATCAAATAGAGCAGAGAAAAATAATCACAATAAATAAAGAAATGAAGCATGGTGATTAATGGCAATAAAACAATAGCTGCTCACACAAAAATGAATCATGAATCAAAATTTTTATACAAGGATGACAAAAATCAATTTGGCTATGCTCATTGCTCCCCGGCAACGGCGCCATCTGATAACGCGGGTATATTCCGAAAGGGTTGCCATGAATAAATAATACAAAGGTTGTCGCTGAGGCGGCCACTCATGGAACACCCGGGTCAATCAGCAATTAACCCACAATCCAAAGAATACAACACTCAAGCTCAAAAATAAATGTGAATTAATCTTTATTTACTCTACCATAAAATGTATAGTGACAAGTATGTAGAGGTCGAACCACAGAGAGCAACACAAAATGCAATAGCCTACAGGTCAATCACAGTCATCCTTATGTGGGTTTTTGATATATATATATATATATATTTTATTTTTTTTAATGTTATTAAAATATAATAATTAAGTATTATATATATAAACGTATATAATATAAATATATTAATTATGTATACCCATAGAGGGTAAGTATATAGCTTCTACTACATAGAATATATATATATAGGTATATATATTATAATATATATATATTATATATTAAGATTAATGAGAATACATATAATTAATTACATATATATACATAATATTTTTTTCTCTTTTTTTGGCTATATAGATATATATACATAAAGGGGGTGTTATAATATTTCACAAAAAATACTCAAAATAGTCAAAAATTCAGGAAAAGGATCTTTTTGGAATTTTCATGGTTTTTTACTATTTTTATGATTTTTGGGTATTTTTGCAAATTTTTTTAGTATTTTTAAAAAGCTAAATAATAGCAAACAGTGGACTAGGTACTGGCTGTCACAAAAATAGAGATTAAAAATAGCTAACAGCCTCAAAAATTTTCCACACTAATTTTCTAATAACGATAATAAGATATAGCATAAATAGGGCCTGAGTTTATATTTTTCTGATTTTTCTTTGATTTTTTATATTTTTTTGAAGTTTTTGGGTATTTTTGAATTTTTAAGGTTTTCTTTTTGAGATTTTTAGGGATTTTTGGACTGAAACTAATATAGGTCAAAACACACCATAGGTAATTTTTTTGGAATTTTTCGAGGCATTTTCATATTTTTTTGGGATTTTATAAGTTAGACAGGGAATAAAAGACATGTTTTTGATTTTTAATAAATGCAAAAATGCAACAAAATGCAAAACTAAAAATATGGCGTTCAAGCATGGCCAAACAGGAGCTTAAGTCTATTTTTGCAAGATTTTTCGATTTAATCTGAAGCATAAAATAAATAGACAAAGCCTTCAAAAATTAAATGGCCTGGCAGGGGTATTTTTGCAAATAAAATAGTTGGCATGGGCATATATGCAAAAATTACAACAAAAATACACTTTAACTTTTATTTTCAGGACCATTTAATAAATACAGGAGCCCGGCAGGGTTTAGATGCAAATTTTCACGCGCCTCACGTGGTTGCTGCACGTGAGGCACAGAAGGACTAAAGTGCAAATCTTGAAACATCGGGGGTCCTTCCGCAAAATATACATTTTATTTACAACTGAAACCTCTATTTTTGGCATTAAATAATAAATACAAAAAGTAAGGGGGCTGGATGTGAAAATTACCCCTAAACAAGGCGTGGCATCCGACGGTTCTGCTCCTCTCACTTGCCACGCGTCGTCTCCTGGACGCTCGATGACGCTTCGCCGATGGAGCGCTGAGATTAGATCAGCCCCGCTGATCTGATGGTGGGTACGATGCTCCATCGGACGGTTCCTGTTGAATCTGGGGCGGCTCTCCTGATCCGACGGCGCTGAAGCCTCCTGGAAGAACTGGGAAGAAGCTCGGAGCTGGCGAGCTTGGATCGAAGAGCGTGGGATCCTCCAGGGTTCTCCGGCGAGTCTGAAGTGTTCTAAAGGTAGCTGGAAGCATCCCGCGTCGATTGATGGCGTTTTCATGGCTCCTGGGGGTCCGAGTCGATGAAGCGAGGTCGGAGAAGAAAAGGGCCCCCAGGAACCTCTTCCCGGATCCGTGCGAGTCCAGTTGGGCTCGATTCTTCGAGGTACCTGCACAGGAAGAACTGCGGGCGAGAGAGCTTGCTCCTCGACCCGGGGTTTTGAAGCTACGGTGCACAATGGAGATGGGCGGAGGGGCTCCAGCGAACGGCGGTGGAGGAGCCCCGATTCGCCAAGACCTAGGGTCTTGGGTTGAACAAATGTGGGTGTTCGATGGAGAAGGCGACGAGGAACGAGTTGGGGTGCATATAGCGGGCGGAAACAGTGAGACTCACGATGAAGAAGTCGCCCGAGCGGAGCTCCGGCGAACTTCGAATTTTGGATTTCTAACTACGGTGATTAACTAACCACTAATCTAACTACTGGAATGAAATGCTAACATTAACAGCTAACTAAAAACGCATTAAAGGGTAGCTCTTATACCTGGGGGCCTCCAGGGAGCAGGGCGGACGCCGGAGCTCCGCCGCGTCAAAATCTCCTCCCTCCGGTCGAGTCACGGCGCTGGGCTGCTCCCCCTGTCACGAGGAACACTCCAGGAATGAGATCTAGGCTTTAGGTTGGAATAAAAGTGGCCAAATCTGAGGAAGGAGGCAGAGCTTGTTATTTATAAACATTGGCGAGTGGCCTTATTGACCGGCGATTATTGCATGATCTAGAGAGTATTAGGTTGATCCATAGAATCGGCGGGCATCATGGATGATTAGGGATTAATTCTTGTGAAGGAAGCATCCTCGATTGATGGTTGGTGTGTCCGGGAAAAATGGGAGAAGATGGGCGAAGAGACGGGCTGCGTCACATCGGGCGGCTGGAGGTCAAGTTGACTGGAGTCAACTCGCGGAGGGACCTGGTTGGTCCACCTCAGCCGCTAAACGCCAAAATAAAGGACCTGATGGAAGATTGATTTATTTGACGCCCTAAATGATTTTATTAATTTTTTCTCATAAAATAAAAAATGTGTATAATTTCATCTAGTATTTGTTTATGATTTTTATTGAATTTTTCGAGGTGTTTTATTATAGTTTTATTTTAATAATGTGTATATATATGTATTTACATGTATTTTTGGGTATTTTATTTTTAATTTAAAAATTTTCTTTTATTATTTTCTTGGCTTATTTTATAAATTTATAATTTATTTTTGTGAGTATAAAGATATTTTTGTTTGATTTTTATAAGTTTATTTGTATTTTTAAATAAATAGGTCTATGTATATGTAAGTATACTTATAGGTACTTTACCTATATATTATATACATTGTATTTATTTAATGGATTTTATTTGTTTTTATTTTAGCTTGGTATTTTTAATAATATATATATACATTATTATAAAAATATAAAAGAATGAAATAATTAAAGAATGTTTTTCTCTTTTTATTTATGTACATCCTTCTCATAGGTATTTTGCCTATATAGACTTATTTTATTTTACATATTCTTTTTGGTTTTATTCTAAGGCTAATATGTATATGAATTATATACATTATTTACAAGATTCTAAAAATAGTAATTTATAAAAATAATGATTAGTGAATATAATGAATATTTTAATCAGGTATTATATACAAGAAAGGCCCAAAAACCTAACTTCTGCATATGGACTCCAAAAATTATGAAACCAATTTTATAAAATAGTTTATGAAATGCTATATACAATTAAAGGTGAGTTTGGGTGATTTGGAGTTTTTATTTGCAAGATATGGGTCTGTGAAGTTGAGATTTAGGATTTTTATTTTGTGCATAAAATGTTCACTGTGTATTATTTTTACACAAACTCAATTTTGTATTTTTATCTATATTATTATCTACAACTTTTATGAACAAAGTTTCTTTATTTGATGAATAGATAAATATGTACAAAATAGGTGCCAAAAATGCATAAATGAATGGAGTATTTATTGGATAATTGGCCCTTATCTCCCCCTACTTTATTCCTTGTCGACCAATTCCATTCTGGACTTGGTCTCGAGGTTAGGGTCATAAAATATTTGCAATATTTTATTCCTTTTTCTTTTCTTCTCTTTATTCTATAATTTTGGCATTAAAAACCTTATTTTATATATAATTAATACAAATGAATAATGAATGCTATTATGTACAAATTGATGCTATTTTCATGCATTTGCTAGGGTTTTTGAGGCCAAAATGATAGAATAAAGGTGATGAAATGGAGATTCATCAGGAACAAAGCTCTATTTTCAACTTTTAGAGTGATGAGTCACAGATTCATCACCCAACCCCTCATGTGCTAGGCACATGAGGAGCTAGGCTCGGTAGGCGTCTTCGATTCGGGCCACGTGGCTGGCTGTGGTGTTCTGGAGTCCGGTTCGGGTCGCCCGAGCCTATTAGTTTGGTGTGAGGCTCGGGTGACCACGTGGCTTCATCGAGGCTGTCCGATCCAGATGATCAGGCGATGCCTGCTCCTCTTCCTCTGCCGTTGGTTGCCGGATGAGGTGGGGCTCCGACGAACTCCCAATTGCTCCACCGTGCTCTGGAGGCATCACCGGGGTTTGTGGATGTTTGTTGTGGTGCGGGTGAATGTCCGGAGAGTACATCGGAGGTACGATGATGGCTGAGATGGCTGGTCGATGTAGGTCGGCCAGAAATGAGCTTCGAAATCGAAGGCTAAGCGTGGCTTCCGTCCATTGAAAACCTGCAGGGGTGAGATAGGTAGCCAAGGCGTGTGGGTGATGTGCGTGAGTGACATGAGGTGAGTGGAGGCCATGGAGGCGACGAGAGTGGTGGCCCTGGAGCTCCTTCTCCGGTGAGGTGGAGAAGAAGGGGGTTAGGGTGGATGAGGTTCTGGAGAAGGGAAGGTGGGTCGGCGTGGATGAGGGTGATGCAACGTGTGTATTGAAATGGCATCGTTGCTAGGGACACGACTCGCCTTTATTTATTTAATTAATTTTGATTTATTTTTGGTGTTGAATATTTTCAAGATTCACAGGTCTTCCCTTCATGCATTATTTTTGCATCATTTCTGCTGATTACACTACAAGAAAGAGTAGAACAGGCGACGGTCAACATCCGTCGCTAAAGATAACATGACCGTCCCCTCTGCTCAATGGGGACAGTCATAAGACCGTCTCCAAAGGTCGCATCCCATTTGGTATACGCTAGGGTATTACAAACCGTCCCCAATACCCACACATAGGGGACGGTCAGGACCGTCCCTAAAAGTCTGGCATAGGGGACGGGCGTGACCGTCCCTTAAAGGATCTTATTGGGGACGGTCATGATCGTCCCTTAAAGTCAGTCAGGGAGGACGGTCATGACCGTCCCAAAAGAGAGAAAGTGAAGACGGTCATAACCGTCTCTAAGAACGAAGGGGACGGTCGCAATGACCGTCCCCTTTGTTCATCTGCTAACAAAAAAAATTTCCATTGCCCCCTATTTGATCCTCATTTTGCCCTGTTACAAAAAATCTGTCTTCATAATAAATTTTACGATCACCAGACAAAAAAATGCAATCCACATTCATAAAGTCCTCGTCCAAAAACATATGCATTCAAAATACTACAATATCCTACAATAATTGTTCAAAATAGTTATACAATATTCTAAAGTATCCTACAAACTAAGTAAGCTATCCTAGTCGTCGTCCTCATCCTCGTCGTCCTCGTCGTCCTCGTCGTCATCAGCATCATCTTCTTCTTCGCCGTCATCGTCGTCGCCTAGCCTCGCAGCGGTATTATCATCATCTGTTGGGTGGCTAGTCGACACTCCACCTTGATGTGCCTGCATGAATGCATTGAAAATCGCCATTTGTTGGCGCAAATCCTGAATCTCCATATTCATGCTAGACACCTGACTCTCTAGTTCTCTCTCCCTTTGTGTCTTCTGAGAGGTCGAGCCGGTCCCTACTCCATACCAATTCCGTATGGTGGCACCACGGCCACCACAACGGACGCGTCCCTGATGCAGTTCTTCCCGTATACCAAGTTCAATTGTTTAATTCAATTGGATGTAGTTCTTCCCGTATACCAAGTTGAACTAAATCTCGTCTCATCCTTAAATTATCTTTTGATTGACCCGAAAGATCTAACATTCCCAAAATATTTTCCAATACATTCTTCTCAATATGCATGACATCCAAATTATGACGAAGCTGTAAGTGTTTCCAGTATGGTAACTCTCTGAAAAAAAATACTTTGTTTCTTCCAACCGCCGGCTGCACTTTTCTTGGTTGTCCGTCCTAGGCAACTGCTTCGTACAAGTAATTGCTGTTCTCAAATAATGTTGCCATTCACACGAGCTAAGTCAACTCGTTGTCCATAAGGTGTCCCGTCGAATTTCTTATTACTATCTGTCCTTTGCCATCTATGCTTTGGTGGAAGGAATCGACGATGACCCAAATAGCAATGCTTCATACTTCCAAACAACCATGTCGAATGTGTTTTTTCAAAACAGACCGGACATGCGAGTTTTCCCTTGGTACTCCAACCAGATAAATTTGCGTACGCGGGAAAGTCATTTATAGTCCACAATAGTGCAGCTTGTAATTTAAATATCTCTTTCCTACATGCATCATATGTAGGTATTCCAGTAGTCCATAAGACTTTTAGTTCATCCATTAACGGTTCTAGGTACACATCAATTGCGTTGCCAGGACCTTTAGGACCAGGAATTAGTAGCGTCATCATCATAAATGATGAACTCATTGACATCCATGGTGGTTGATGAACGCGCTTTTTATCAAGGGTCTGAATATGTCGTCGTGGCGACCCTCAATAAAAGGCGAGTGATCAACAATTGACCCACAATCAAAGAATAAAACAATCAAGCTCAAAGGAAGTGTGAATCAATCTTTATTTACTCTACCATAAAATGTATAGGGAACAAGCATGTAGAGGTCGAACCACAGAGAGCAATACAAAAATGCATGAGCCTATATGTGCATACCAGTCATCCTTGAGTGAAGTGGGTCTCTCTTTTTTTTATTTTATTTTTTTTATTATTTTTAGGGTTTTTCATTTTCTGGACTCAACATAGAAATAAATAGACCATATGCAATTTTTTTTTGGAATTTTCCGAAAACATTTTCTAATTTTTTTGTATTTTCTAAATCAAACAGTGCAAAAATGGCTCCTACTCTATTTTTAATAATCAGGAAAAATGCCAAAAATTCAAAATAAAATACGCGCGTGAACCAGCATGGCATAGAGCATCTACTCTAATTTTTGTGGATTTTTAGGAGCCATCTTGGTATTTTTAATAAATAGATAAAGATACGAAATTAAAACAGCCTGGCAGGGGTATTTTTGCAAATAAAATAAACTCCAGGGGCATCAGTGCAAAAATACATACTAAAATAAACATTTATTTTAATTTGTAGAACTATTCTACAATATACAAAAACCGCCAGGGCATACTTGCAATTTTCACGCGCCTCACGTGGGACTGCACGTGAGGCGCGGAAGGACCTAAATGCAAATCTAATAAACTTAGGGTCCTTTCTGCAAAATATACAATTTATTTACAACGTGCTATTTAATTTACAATATTAAAAATTAAATATACAAAAGAGCGGGGGTATATGTGAAAATTACCCCCTAAGTGCGCGCGATCCAACGGTTCTTCGTTCGCCACCTGACACGCGTCACCATCTCCTCGCCCGATGACGCTTCGCCGATGAAGCGTTAGGATTAGATCATTTGAGATGATCCGACGGTTGCTGCGTGGCTTCATCGGACGGTTGGGCTTCGATCTGGACCTGCGTTCTTGATCCAACGGCTGCTGCTGCTCGCGAAGAACAGGGAAGAACGGCTGACTTCCCTGGCTTCGATCGGTGATTCCTCCGCCTCCAGGCGCTTAATGTTGCTGCTTGTGCCCTCCAGGCGTCCGGCGAAGCGGTGCGCACCGTTCGAGATGCTCAAGAAGGTCCAGGACCTCCTGGATCGGCTGAACGAGCTCGGAGAAGACAAGGGGGTCCTGGAACCTTGAAGGGACTTGAATCGAGCCCCAGAGGGCTCCTTTCAGCTTGAGTCCTGCACCAAATGAAAGAGGGGCTCGAGGGGGTCTTCCTCGACCCGAGGTTTAGGATAGACGAACGGGGAAAGGTGGAGGGCGGCGAGGTCCGACGAAGCGGAGGAGGGAGGACCTCGATTCGCAGAGCTGGGCGAGCTCTGGTTGATCTTGGAGCGTGGGTGCGTGGAGAATACGTAGGGGAAGGCAATGAGGTGGGGCGAAGGGTCGGATAGCGTGCTGATCAGAGTAGAGAGGTTCGCCGGAGCTAAACTCCGGCGAACTTCGATCTTAAGCTAATCGAGCACCTGAGGCTCTACTGACTGATCTAAAAGCTAAACTACGAAGTAACGACTAAAACTAAGCTAAAAACGGAAAGAAAGCAGCTCTTATACCTGGTGTGCGACCAGGGAGCAGGACCTCCGGCGACGCGGCGGCCGTGGGCGCTCCTTCGACTCCTCCAACTGCCTGAAGCTTCCAGGAGGACCCTCCTGTCACAAGGAACCTCAGAGGACTGGAATAGACGGTGGAAAACGACGGAAAGGGAGGCCAAAATGGATGAGGAGGTCGGAGGGTTTATTTATAAGCAAAGTTTGCGCCCTTATTGGCCGGCAGATCTTGGTGAATCTAGATGCTGTACAAGGAATCATGGGATGCGGCGTGATTCGTGGATGTTCGAGGAACAAATCTCATAAAGGGTCTTATCACCCTCGAGCAACACAATCGGCGTGAAAAATCGAGGAAGAGGGACCTCTCGTGACTTGTCAGAGGGGCCGTCCTTGAGTCTGAAGAGTTGACCCGAGGTCAACTTTTGCCGGCCTGTGGTTGGTCCACGGGGGCCGCTAGAAGACAAAATAGGCTGGAGTATCAAAGAATGAATTATTTAAGCTAATAAACGATTTTATTATTTTTCAAGTATAAAATAAAAAATCTTTATTATTGTATGTAGTATTTTAATACGATTTTTATTTATTTTTATGAATTATTTTATTACGGTTTTAATTGAATAATGTGTATATGTGTATATCTACATGTATTTTTGTATATTTTATTTTTAATTTATTTATTTTATTTTATTATTTTAGTTTCTTATTTTATAATTTTATAACTTATTTTTGTGAGTATAAGTATATTTTTATTTTATTTTTATGAGTTTATTTATATTTTTAAATAAATAGATGTATGTGTATGTATGTATACTTATAGGTACTTTACCTATATATTATATTCATTTAATTTATTTAATGACTTTTATTTGTTTTTATTTTTGTTTTGTAGTTTTAATGAATGATATATTATATGTACATTATTATAAAATATGGATGAATAAAAGAATAAAAGAATTAAGTTCCTTTTTTATTTATATACATGTATGTAGCATAGGTCTTTTGTCTATGATTAGTATAGACTTATTTTATTTATCAAATTCTTTTTGGTTTTCTTGTAATTTCAACATGTACATGTATTATATATACTATTTACAAACTTTTTAAAAATATAATTTTGTACAATTACTAAATATTGAATAAAATGAGTATTTTAATCAGTCTTATGTACAAGGAAGGTCAAAAACCTAACTTCCACAGATGGACTCCAAAAATTATGGAAATAATTTTACAAAATAGTTTATGAAATGCTAGATACAATTAAAGGTGAGTTTGATTGA
This sequence comes from Ottelia alismoides, assembly GCA_037367405.1. Lineage (NCBI taxonomy): Eukaryota > Viridiplantae > Streptophyta > Magnoliopsida > Alismatales > Hydrocharitaceae > Ottelia > Ottelia alismoides. The sequence continues at coordinate 25,076 of JAZKJV010003481.1, forward strand.
TTTGGAGTTTTTATTTGCAAGATATGAGTCTGTGAAGTTGAGATTTTTGCTTTTTATTTTGTGTATAAAATGTACACTGTATATTATTTTTGCACAAATTCAATTTTGTAATTTTATTTACATTATTATCTACAACTTTTATGTACAAAGTTTCTTTATTTGATGAATAAATAATTATGTACAAAATAGGTGCCAAAAATGCAATAATGGAAGAATGAATAAATGATGTATTTATTGAATGTTGGCCCTTATCTCCCCCTACTTTATTCCTGGTCGACCAAGTCCATGCTGGCCTTGGTCTCGGGGTTAAGGTCATAAAATCTTTGCAATATTTTATTCCTTTTTCTTTTCTTCCCTTTATTCTATAATTTTGGCATTAAAAACCTTATTTTATGTACAATTAATGCCAACAATAATAGATGCTAATATGAACAAATTAATGCTCTTTACATGCATTTGCTGGGGTTTTTAAGGCCAAAATGATAGAATAAAGGTGATGAAATGGAGATTCATCACCCCCCTATACTTGCCTTTGCTAGTCCCTAGCAAACACTTATGCAATAAGTATAAAAGAATAAATAATCAGAAGAAAAGAAAAATGAAAGGAAGATCGAGTGAATAGGGGCGCTTTCAGTGCGATGCTTGTCTTTACAAAATCCGAGACTAGAGCTCCTGTTGGACCTTGGGTGTGGATGTGTGTGGAACCTGGTAGGGAGCCAAATTTAAAACACAACAGCCTTTGATAGTCACAGAACCTGGTTCAAATTGCCTCAATAGCCAGGTCAGAACTAGCCTACACCATACACAAACCCTTATGACTCTGAAGCTGACTTGGACAGTGTAAGTGATAGCGGCTCTCCACCTCAGAAGTGACAAAGAAACAACCTCCCCCAACCCGGTAACTCTAATGCCTCGGTCTAGCAACTCTTTCCTCGAGAAGCGGGGTATTCCCTTCTAAGTTCAAGTGCGACCGGCTCAAGAAGACGGGGAAGAAGAGAATGGGTCAAGGCCAGTGTAGCCAAGTACCCTTGGAAGCTTGACCAGTGTAGCCAAGTCTTCCGCTGCAAGCTACATAAGGTGGATCATGAGTCTCAAGCTTTGCTTATTGCGCTTTATATACATACTCCGGTGGGATTATCATTTTCTATCAGACCCACCACTTTTTTGGAGTTATTTGCATCATTTTTTTTTTCAAGTGCATCTATACAACATATACATGTGCAGCATATATACAAGGAGTTTTTCCTCTTGAGCCAGTAGACTATCCCTCTTTTGAAGCTTTATTGCAACCCACGGCTTCTGTCTTTAGCCTTCATCACCACTAGACCAAGTTGAGGTGCACTTCCTTCACTATAAGAAGAAGAGAGGTTCCGCCTAGAAGTACTACCCTCATATGCTACCCCAAGCCAAAGGAAACTGCCTCCTTACCACCTCATCCATGGAGAGCTATGTGAAAGGTGCAGGTGTCCAAGTTAGGCCACGGCCGACAAGAGTTATGCGTGTGTTTTTGACAAGTTCTAGTTAGTCCACTGAGGTGACTTGAACCTAGCCCTGATTTCTCAAAGAATTAAGTCTAAATAGACCTGAAGTACCTTAAACCTAGTTCCCCTAAGGTTCCAGTGTAGTGAGGTGCAGTAAGGTCCAACCGAGCTCCATTCTGAGACTTTATTAGACTGATTCAATCATCAAGCTCACTCAAAAAGAGTATGCAAGGTATGCTTATGCTATGCACAATGAATGATGCAATTTTTCACAAAGGATTTTTTAAAGCATTAAAGAATATTTTTACACAACGGAATTTTGCACATAAGAGCTTGACACAAACACAAGGTATATACCCTTATTTACACGGGTGTACTGCTTTATTTACAAAATGTATGAATTTATACAGACTTTACATGAAATAGTTTATTTAGGTTGTTGAGATAGAATTTTATGTACTTTATTTCTTATTTACAGGTATTTGTAATAGTGATCTTATCCTTCGGTTCTAGTTTTGAAAATAGTTTTTGCAAACTGTAGTACACGATAGTTTTTGCAATCATTTACACACATTTGAAAACTATTTTTGCAAAGAATTTTCACACTATATGTACATTTTTCACAATAATTTTAACAAACATTTTTCAAGACATTTGAACTTCGGTTTTTCAAATCCTTTCTTTCACACAAAGAAAAATTTTTGCCATCAAAACAATTTTCACACAGTTTGAAATCATTTCACATCAAATTTTTCAAAACTGGTCACACTATTTTTCAAATCATACTATATAGGTATCTGATTTATTAATCAGTATATACAAAAGAAGGAAAACTGTATTTGCTGTACAATAAGGTTTTGGGTTTTATAGGCTTTATTTGAACTTATTCCTTATTTACAAATGAGAGATTTTTGTGCAGACTCCTCAGACTTATTCTAGAATCAGTTTCACAAGCATTTTGGAAACTATAGTCCAAAATAATTTTTGCAATATTTACACGTATTTGAAATTGATTTTTGCAAAGGTTTTACACAACATAGATAGGTTTTTCAAAACAATTTGACAATCAATTTTCACAATCAGTTGCACACTAGTTTTCACACATTTTTATTTCACTCAAAGAAAATTTTTCACACCAAACTGATTTTTCAAAGGTTGCATACTTGTGCACACTATTTTCAAACTATTTTCACAAGGTTTTTCAAAATAGCTTTTTACATCAAACATTTTTCTGACTTAATAATCAGTATAATTACAAAGAGTCTGAGGAACTCACAATCATCTTTCTTTATTATAGAGCTACTTTTTATATCCTATTTTATCGAGGTGATATTTTATTTTTCAGTATGAGTTATGGCTTATAGTATATACATGGTATATACGACCCCCCTATACTTAGCTTGAGCTATGTCCTCATAGATCGAAAGGAAAAGCAAAGACATAACTCGTACTGAGTATAGACAGATCTAAAGAATGAAGGAATAATTAACGGGATGAATGAATGAATGAGAAGTTGACCGTCCCCCCTATACTTAGGATCAAATAATCCTGAGTATAGCAGACTGTACACAACACAGGGAGGGTCAAGGGTAAGAATAAACAGATCGTTCTCCGGTTGCCTCCCCCTATACTTAGGGTAAGATATCCCTGAGTATAGACGAGGAGAGGAGACAATGGAGAGGATCAACGAATTGAAATACTCGGGGTGCACGCCCCCCTATACTTAGGACAAAGTACGTCCTAAGTACAGAAAACTGTCCACAAGGTCGGCACCTCTTAGATACAAAGAATAGACTAGAAGAAGAAAAGAAGAAAAGAAGAAAAGAAGAAAATCAGAGAAGAATTTGTTGGATTGCATAGTCTGAATCTTTCGATGCCGCAGGTGCTGTCGAGATATCATCATGTTGCATGAGCTGGACGGAATCAACAACGGCCAAAAATGTATCTGGTTCGAGGTAAGGCTTCAGTAGTTGGCCGTTGATGACAAATGGCTGTGCGTTAGAGGACAATTCGGATATGGCAATGCTTCCATTGTCACGCACTTCGCAAACTCGAAATGGCCCTGTCCACTTACTCTTTAATTTGCCTGGAAATATTCGCAACTTTGCATCAAATAACCACACTTTCTGCCCAACTTCGAAGGTCTTTCGTCTGATGTGCCTGTCGTGCCAGCGTTTCACCTTCTCCTTGTACATCAAGGTGTTATCGTATGCATAGTCTCGAAATTCCAAGAGTCTGTTCAGATCATCTTTCCTCTTCTGACCACTTTTGTGTGAGTCCAAATTGCAGCTGTTGATTGCCCATAAAGACTTGTGAATTAACTCCACGGGCAGATGGCACGGCTTTCCATATACAAGACGATAGGGCGACATGCCCAAGGGAGACTTGTAGGCGGTTCGATATGCCCATAGAACCGAGTCCAAGAGTTGAGACCAGTCCTTTCTGTTTGGCCTAACAAGTTTCTGCAGGATAGTCTTGATTTCTCTGTTCGATAATTCTGCCATGCCATTGGTCTGAGGATGGTAGGGAGTGGCAACCCGGTGGTCAATGCCGTACTCCTTCGTCAACTTCTTGACCTCTTTATTGATGAAGTGACTACCCCCGTCTGAGATAAGGATTTTCGGTATCCCGAACCGCGAAATGATGTTCTTTTTGAGAAACTGGCAAACTGTTTTGCTATCGGCGGCTCGAGCAGGGATAGCTTCAACCCAACGACTCACGTAATCGACGGCGAGAAGGATGTGCTGAAATCCTTGACTGTTAGGGAAAGGTCCCATGAAGTCAATGCCCCATGCATCGAAGACATCTGCTATCTGAATGATTTTCAGGGGCATTGAATCTTTGGCAGTGAGTGTACCTTTCATTCGCTGACAGTCAGTGCATCGTTTAACAAATTCAGTTGCATCCTTGAATAAAGTAGGCCACCAGAGGCCACACTGAAGTACTTTGGCTGCCGTCCGATCTCCAGAGTGGTGTCCGCCAGATTCGAGCGAGTGACAATGCTCGAGGACACTTGATTGTTCCGTCTGAGGGATGCACCTGCGCCAAATACAATCTGCCCCTTCTCTGAATAAAAGAGGATCTTCCCAATGGTAGAAACGGATGGTCGACATAAATTTGTTCTTTTGGTTCTTCGTCCAATCCGACGGTATTACCCCAGAGACGAGGTAATTGACAATCTCAGCATACCAAGGAAGAGAATCCATAGCTAAAATGGTTTCGTCAGGGAAGGTTTCTGTGATAGGTGCATTGCTCAGGGGAGGTTCATGATGCTCTATTCTGGAGAGATGATCTGCTACCACGTTCTGGGTTCCAGGCTTGTCCTTGATTTCCAAATCGAATTCCTGGAGTAGAAGGATCCAACGAATAAGCCTTGGCTTGGCATCCTTCTTCTGTTGTAAGTAGCGGATAGCAGAGTGGTCTGTAAAGATGGTGACTTTGGATCCCAACAAATAGGATCTGAACTTCTCTAAGGCGAAAACCACAGCCAACAGTTCTTTCTCTGTTACAGTGTAATTTCTTTGAGCTTCGTCTAACGTTCTGCTGGCATAGTGAATGGCGTAGGGCGCTTTATCTTTTCTTTGCCCAAGAACAGCTCCAACTGCAAAATCTGACGCATCGGTCATTATTTCGAAGGGAAGAGTCCAGTCGGGCGGCTGTAAGATCGGAGCCTGAGTGATAAGCTCCTTCAAGTGATTAAAAGCAAGGAGAACTGGCTGATCAACAATGAAATCCGTCTCCTTGCACAAGAGTTCTGTCAGAGGTCGGGCAATGCGGCTGAAATCCTTGATGAATCGCCTGTAGAATCCCACATGCCCCAGAAATGACCTCACATTCTTGACTGACTGAGGTGGCTGAAGATTTGAAATGACGTCCACCTTCGTCGGGTCGACTTCCATGCCACGTTTGGAAACGACGTGGCCCAGCACAATACCTTCGGTGACCATAAAGTGGCTCTTTTCCCATGAGAGCACTAAATTGACTTCCCGGCACTTTTGAAGTACTCTGTCTAGATGCTCAAGACAAGAATCGAAGCTATCACCATAGACAGAGAAATCGTCCATGAATACCTCGAGGAAACTGCCTACCATCTCGGCGAAGACTGCTAACATGCATCTTTGGAAGGTTGCAGGTGCATTGCACAGTCCAAAGGGCATTCTCTTGAAGGCGTAGGTGCCGAACGGGCAAGTGAAGGTGGTCTTCTCTTGGTCTTCAGGGGCGATCGCCACTTGGTTGTACCCAGAGTACCCATCCAGAAAGCAGAAGAACTCCTTGCCTGCTAATCTTTCCAGAACTTGATCAATGAATGGCAAGGGAAAGTGATCCTTCTTAGTTGCTGCATTGAGACGGCGGTAGTCAACACAAACCCGCCAGGATGTTGGTACCCGAGTAGATATTTCCTCTCCTTTATCATTTGTAATCACGGTAAGCCCTGATTTCTTGGGAACTACATGCAATGGGCTTACCCATTTTGAATCGGAGATGGGATAGATGAAACCTGCATCACACCACTTCGTGATTTCTTTCATGACGACGTCCCGAAGGTTAGGGTTCAACCTTCTCTGAAATTCGCGGGACGGCTTGGCGTCTTCTTCTAAATAGATGTGGTGTGAACACAAGGCTGGATTTATCCCGCGGAGATCTGATACGTTCCATCCAAGTGCCTTGCGGTTCTTCTCTAGAACCTCGAGAAGTCGAGATTCCTGATCTGGTCTCAGCCTGCTGCTGATAATGACCGGATACATTTGCTCTTCACCCGCAAGGAAAGCATACTTCAGGCCTGCCGGAAGTGTCTTGAGTTCTGGTGTTGATCTGTCCACTTTGTCTGTCACCTCTGACATCATACTGTAGGTGGGCAGTGCTTCTGTGAAGAGGCTGCCATCCTCAATATTCTGTTGAGATCCCGGTGATGCACCGAACGGGTCTGCGCTAAGCTGATCATGTTCGGTTTGGAATGACTGCTCCAGAAGATGCGCCTGCATCTGAGAATCTATCTCCCAAGAATCATCGGAGCACATGCTGACTGCGCTTCCCAAGTCCTCCTCGAGAGTGAGGATTTCTAGGGTCCATGAATCGTTCAATGATAAAACTGAGTCTCTGATCTCTGCAATAAATTCGCAGTCTGCTTCTGACGCTACCTGCCTCTCATCTGTTGTGGCATTCTGCTCTTTGTTCATGTTTATTGTGATTTGCTGGGTGTTCGAGCTGAAAGTGATCTTCCCAGACCCGTAATCAACCACGGCACCTGAAGTACGAAGGAATGGTCTGCCAAGGATGATGGGGGTCTGGAGCAATGGTGCAGGTGAGTCCATATCAAGGACTACAAAGTCAGCTGGGAATTTCATTTCCTGCACTTTAACTATCACGTCTTCCAAGAGACCTCGGGGCCGCTTGACGGATCGGTCAGCGAACTGAAGGATCATGCGTGTTTCCTTGAGCGGTCCCAGCCCAAATTCCTGCATTATGGTCGAGGGCAGAAGGTTGATGGAAGAACCACTATCCAAAAGAGTGCGCTCGAAGACTTGATCAAAAATCACACAACTGATCAGAGGTGCTCCGGTGTCTTGTTTCTTCTGGGGGAGGTTGTTGATGGCCGCGACCGTGGCTAATGAGAGGACATGTTTCTCAACTTGCTGGCGCCTGTTCTTTCTTGATGGGCGACGCTTAGTAGTACATACCTCCTTTAGTCCTTTCTTCACGGCTGGCATGTATTCCACGGCCTTTAGCAAGGGAATCTCAACAGTCAACTTATCCAAGATGTCTACAACACCTGGGTCAGACAACGCATTTTTTTGTTTTGCAATTTTTTTGGATTTTTGTATTGCATGAGGAAAAGGAATATGTACACTACTGGCAGGAAAATCAGAGTTCTTTTTTACATCAAAATCATCGCCCACAAAATGTTGTGCACCCGAATCCTGAAAGGGAGTACAAACTGGGTCTTGACATGCTGGTGTCACTGGACGATCAAAAAGGGTAGCATCTGCTTCATCGGCTGGCAAGTGATCGGCGGCTGCTAGCGGCTCCTCCAATGCTGGCACGGCTTTGCTTCTGCTACGAGCTTGTTTTTGTTGTTGATTTTGCTGATTTTTTTGAATTTTTGGCTGAGGTTGATGCTGGCATGGCTCAACGGCTGGACTGGCTTCTCCTTCCTCTTCCTCCTCACCCGCCCCTGGAGCTGGCACGGCTGATGCGGAAGATGACGATCCACCTGTTTCTTTATTCACCCCATATCTGGTAGCAGGCGGAGGCAAGGCCCTACCGCTCCTGAGAGTAACAGCATTAGAAAAAACAGTAATATCATTATCACACGCGGGCTGGACATCACATTCTACCTGCTCCTTCTTCTTGAAATTGTTGGGGTTGGCTTCGACCTGCGCCGGAATGGTAGTGCGAGTGGTGGTCAGGTCGTCAAGCCGCTTGGTCATTTCTGCTAGCCCTTTGATAAGCTGGGCTAGACAATCCATGGAGGGGTTCACTGGAGGTGCCTCGGTGGTGTCAGCGTGCAGACCACGCTGTTGTTGCACCTGCTGGCGCTGAGGCGGTGCAGGAAGTTGAAGTTGTTGATAAGATGGAGATGGATACTGCGGGTATTGCTGAGGCAGTGCAGCCGCGTATTGGTGATATGGCTGCGGATGGCGATACTGCGGCTGCTGCTGATATGGATGGTTCTGCCTCCACTGATGTCCAAACTGGGGAGGCTGCTGGTATTGGTGCTGCTGGGAGGATTGTCCAAAGCGACCACCCTGAGGTTGGTGGTATTGCCGGTTGGCAAATGGCTGACCCTGTGGTTGTCCCATAGGACGGGTCGGCTGTGCGTCATGAGTCCAAACCCCATTAACTTCCTGGACCAGGGGTGGTGGTGGGAACACTGAATCGGTTTCCGAGATAAACTCTGGTTGGTACACAACCATCTGCTGTTGCGGCTGGCTCTGATCAGGTGCCTGCACGTAGTACACGTGCTGAACTGCCGGTGGTTGCTGGCTCGGCTGAGGCTGGTGTAGCGGTGGTTGCTCGTCTTTTCTCTCAGCTGGAGCTTCGAGCGGTGCTGCCGTCTGAACAGAATTGATGGTACCTACCAGCAGTTCCAGCTGCTTGGTGATGTGATCCAGTTTGTCCAAACTCTGGGTCCTCTTCTCGATTAAGGCGAGTTTTTCGAGATCTTTTGATCGCTTCTCGATAATGTCAACTTTAGAGAGATGGCCCCCGATGATGCTGAGGTTGGAGCTCTCATCTCTCTCTGATTCCTTAGACGCTGCCATGTGCACCTGTTTTTGAAGGATCTGGGGTTGCTTCTGATAAGCTTTGGATGAAGAGAGGGCGGCCTCTCCTTCGGCCATTTCTTCAAAGATCTGCCAGACAACATCTTCATCCTTATTGAAGTGTGAGCCCCCACATGCTGCATCTACGAGCCTTTGACTTTCAATGTTCAGTCCCCCAAAGAAATGCTGAACCAAGCTGGTCTTTGGAATATCATGATGGGGACACTTCTCCTGCAGATCAGTGAATCTCTCCCATGCTTCATGTATCGACTCATGGGGTCCTTGGGAGAAATTACTGATACGGGCCCGCATCTGGTTGAGTCGACCCAGAGGGTAATACTTGTGCAAGAAGGCGGACTTTAGCTCCTCCCAGGTCGTCACAACCTTCCCCATATGATTGACCCAATAGAGGGCCTTGTCCTGTAGGCTGAAGGGGAAAGCCGTCATCTTGACAATGTCCAGGGGGACATTCGGATAGTGGGTAGTGCGGCAAATGCGGGAGAATTGCTGCAGGTGAATGTATGGCTCTTCATTGGTGTTGCCATGGAATGCAGGGAGAAGGGCTATGAATTGGGGTTTCAGCTCAAAGTGAGCGTGTACCGGTGGGATGAGAATCCACTCGGTCATCTGGCTGTCTCTTGGATTGTATGTTTCTTTGAGTGTTGGCTTTGGCGGTGGTGGAAGTTCAGGATCATCATTGGGGTTGTCACCCCCTCCTCCACCTTCACCTTCTCCTCTCCTGCCTCCTCTGCCTCTGCCTCCTCCTCCGTCATCTCGGTTCAACAAATCATTCAACATCTCCTGGAAAGCCGTCTGCGTAAGGGCCTGCTCAGTCAGCTGCTGCTGTATTGCCTGGATGGATGCCAGCAACTGTGCATTGACTTGGTTCTGATCTGGCATCTGTTCCTCTGGTATGGGTGGCTGCTGACCCTTGCCCTTTCCTCCGGGAGCCATGTCAGGGTCTGAGTCGGAAGAGATGAACTCCGGAGTAGTCTCCAGGGCTTGCACTGTCTTCTATCTGCATAAGGAGATAGTCCTGATCAGACTGCTTGTAATCAATGTTCAGCTGCCGAGATGAAGCTGGAATGTAGGTCAACCCCAGCGTGTTGTGAATGGAAAAGGATGTAGACTGTAATCGACTTCCATTCACAACGGCGAAAGTGGGACAAAGGTGATCCCTGTTTATTGGGTGGTTAAGAGAAAGGTAGAAAACGAGGAGTCTAGAGATTGATCCGCAGAGTCCGGATCAGGTTCTCGTGAATCGCCTCGAAGTTATTGGCGGAGTTGAGTCCCTGGAATCGATGTGGGTGTCGGCACGGTCCCGACGGAAACCATCCATGGATCAACTTCGCGAAGTACAAGAGGAGCTAGGATGTTGGATGAAAGATACGAGGGTCAACGAGGAATACAAAGGAGTGCAAAACAGTAGAAAAAGGCTCAAACTGAGCGGGGGTCAAAGGAAGACAGAATTGGTGCAAAGGTGCGGGACTTTGATCTTTGAACCTTAATCTAGATCCATACAAACACAAGACAAAATTGGGTTCACCAACTCACGCCATGTGAAGCCGTGAAAGCTCGGCTATTTATTATCTTTTCATTTTTAGAGTTGTGATTTTCAGGCATATCTTATAACAAGTCCTTAGGACGCTACCCTATAGGAGAGAGAGTACTGCCAGAAGAGTATCCCGTACTTGTCCTCCTCCTGTGTAACCTGTAGTCTGTACTTTTTGGAGTCCTTGTAACCCTTCCTGGATCCCTACTCAGCCAAAGAAATAGAGAGAGGAAGCCGATAGGCGAAACCGCTACTTCGGTTCTCGCTCGCAACGGAATCACCCGTGAGCGTACAAGAACCTACTCGGATGCAGGACAATGAGACAGACACCCCCGTGAAGGCGTGGCCTATGCTCAATACTTCGGACAGGGTCGATGCTCATCACAACAGAGAGTCATCATTGGTGACCAAGCCCTACTCGCCTACGTACGATAGAAGCGCCATTACTTCGGAAATCCAGGCGATACACAAGGCAGTTGCAGACTGGGTTTTTGGCTCTAATCCTTAGGGGGTCGCACTCGCTCAAGGGAGTAGGGTTTTGGTCCCCCTCCAAGGTACCTGAAAACAATGAGGGCTTTATGAACCCGGTACAATGATAGTCCATTACGGATTTTAATTAAGGTCAAAGTTTATTTAGCAGTCCCCTGGTTTTAATTTTTTGGGTTTTCACTTTTTTTTTTGGATCTGTTTCATACCAGTGCCTAACGTTTTGGTAGATTTTTGTTTACGTCCTAGGTGCTCAAAATCAGAGGGAGATAGCGGAAAAGCCATGCAAGTGGTTCTATGATGGAAATCTCACCATTGAACCGAATGATGCATGCTGAGTTAGAAGACTTACAGTGCATCCCAGCTCTCTCCATGTGGTATGCAAAACAGAATTTTTAAACCTAACTACATGGCGGTGTGCATTCGTCAAAATCGCCCTAAACATTAGCTGCTATTAACGTGAAGAACCACAAGCTGGTTACTCATCTTTAACCTAAGGGTCCGGTCTTGGCTCACCCCTCCTCTTCTCGACACACTCGAGTTTAGGAGTAGCGCTTGATGGGGCTCGCTCACGGCACGTGGGTTAAGAGATAAATGACCTAGCTGTTTAAGTTTGACTAGATCCATACGAAGTAGACTATAGGAACATGCATTCTTATTAATGTTTGGACCTAGCTACCGAGTCAGGCAACCTATATCTAGGGGCTCCAAGCACACAAAACAAAGTGAAATAAAGGCGGAAAGCTCAAAACAGCGGAAAACAAAGAAAAGAAGGCGGTAGAAATCGCGGAAAACAGCGATGAGGCCCCCAGGTGAACAGACACCCGGGCACTGGACCTCATTGTGGAGAGTAGAGTCCTGTTAATTATTACATGCCAAAGTTGTCTCTCTCTCACCAAAAATTACAGAGATAATCCTAAATGTTCTAAGCCTATCTAATTCACATCTCCTTGCTTCCTTGATACTCTCTCCTGATGGTCATGAGAAGAGAAGACCATCCTCCTCCAAGCTTGGCTGCCTTGGCCTCCTAAGAAGCCATCCTTGCGTGGCGGACCCTCGCATCAAAGTCACAAAAAGAGTGTATTAGAATAGTTCACTTAATCAATCATAGAGCACATAAAGATAATCACAAGAAATGAATCAATTAAGCATAGTGATTAATGTCAATAAAATGGCTGCTCACAGAATATAATCAATCATGAATCAAAAATGAATATCACCAAAAATGTACACAAGAATGACAAAGAAGAAAGTAGGCTATGCTCATTGCTCCCCGGCAACGGCGCCATTTGATGAACGCGCTTTTTATCAAGGGTCTGAATATGTCGTCGTGGCGACCCTCAATAAAAGGCGAGTGATCAACAATTGACCCACAATCAAAGAATAAAACAATCAAGCTCAAAGGAAGTGTGAATCAATCTTTATTTACTCTACCATAAAATGTATAGGGAACAAGCATGTAGAGGTCGAACCACAGAGAGCAATACAAAAATGCATGAGCCTATATGTGCATACCAGTCATCCTTGAGTGAAGTGGGTCTCTCTTTTTTTATTTTATTTTTTTTATTATTTTTAGGGTTTTTCATTTTCTGGACTCAACATAGAAATAAATAGACCATATGCAATTTTTTTTTGGAATTTTCCGAAAACATTTTCTAATTTTTTTGTATTTTCTAAATCAAACAGTGCAAAAATGGCTCCTACTCTATTTTTAATAATCAGGAAAAATGCCAAAAATTCAAAATAAAATACGCGCGTGAACCAGCATGGCATAGAGCATCTACTCTAATTTTTGTGGATTTTTAGGAGCCATCTTGGTATTTTTAATAAATAGATAAAGATACGAAATTAAAACAGCCTGGCAGGGGTATTTTTGCAAATAAAATAAACTCCAGGGGCATCAGTGCAAAAATACATACTAAAATAAACATTTATTTTAATTTGTAGAACTATTCTACAATATACAAAAACCGCCAGGGCATACTTGCAATTTTCACGCGCCTCACGTGGGACTGCACGTGAGGCGCGGAAGGACCTAAATGCAAATCTAATAAACTTAGGGTCCTTTCTGCAAAATATACAATTTATTTACAACGTGCTATTTAATTTACAATATTAAAAATTAAATATACAAAAGAGCGGGGGTATATGTGAAAATTACCCCCTAAGTGCGCGCGATCCAACGGTTCTTCGTTCGCCACCTGACACGCGTCACCATCTCCTCGCCCGATGACGCTTCGCCGATGAAGCGTTAGGATTAGATCATTTGAGATGATCCGACGGTTGCTGCGTGGCTTCATCGGACGGTTGGGCTTCGATCTGGACCTGCGTTCTTGATCCAACGGCTGCTGCTGCTCGCGAAGAACAGGGAAGAACGGCTGACTTCCCTGGCTTCGATCGGTGATTCCTCCGCCTCCAGGCGCTTAATGTTGCTGCTTGTGCCCTCCAGGCGTCCGGCGAAGCGGTGCGCACCGTTCGAGATGCTCAAGAAGGTCCAGGACCTCCTGGATCGGCTGAACGAGCTCGGAGAAGACAAGGGGGTCCTGGAACCTTGAAGGGACTTGAATCGAGCCCCAGAGGGCTCCTTTCAGCTTGAGTCCTGCACCAAATGAAAGAGGGGCTCGAGGGGGTCTTCCTCGACCCGAGGTTTAGGATAGACGAACGGGGAAAGGTGGAGGGCGGCGAGGTCCGACGAAGCGGAGGAGGGAGGACCTCGATTCGCAGAGCTGGGCGAGCTCTGGTTGATCTTGGAGCGTGGGTGCGTGGAGAATACGTAGGGGAAGGCGATGAGGTGGGGCGAAGGGTCGGATAGCGTGCTGATCAGAGTAGAGAGGTTCGCCGGAGCTAAACTCCGGCGAACTTCGATCTTAAGCTAATCGAGCACCTGAGGCTCTACTGACTGATCTAAAAGCTAAACTACGAAGTAACGACTAAAACTAAGCTAAAAACGGAAAGAAAGCAGCTCTTATACCTGGTGTGCGACCAGGGAGCAGGACCTCCGGCGACGCGGCGGCCGTGGGCGCTCCTTCGACTCCTCCAACTGCCTGAAGCTTCCAGGAGGACCCTCCTGTCACAAGGAACCTCAGAGGACTGGAATAGACGGTGGAAAACGACGGAAAGGGAGGCCAAAATGGATGAGGAGGTCGGAGGGTTTATTTATAAGCAAAGTTTGCGCCCTTATTGGCCGGCAGATCTTGGTGAATCTAGATGCTGTACAAGGAATCATGGGATGCGGCGTGATTCGTGGATGTTCGAGGAACAAATCTCATAAAGGGTCTTATCACCCTCGAGCAACACAATCGGCGTGAAAAATCGAGGAAGAGGGACCTCTCGTGACTTGTCAGAGGGGCCGTCCTTGAGTCTGAAGAGTTGACCCGAGGTCAACTTTTGCCGGCCTGTGGTTGGTCCACGGGGGCCGCTAGAAGACAAAATAGGCTGGAGTATCAAAGAATGAATTATTTAAGCTAATAAACGATTTTATTATTTTTCAAGTATAAAATAAAAAATCTTTATTATTGTATGTAGTATTTTAATACGATTTTTATTTATTTTTATGAATTATTTTATTACGGTTTTAATTGAATAATGTGTATATGTGTATATCTACATGTATTTTTGTATATTTTATTTTTAATTTATTTATTTTATTTTATTATTTTAGTTTCTTATTTTATAATTTTATAACTTATTTTTGTGAGTATAAGTATATTTTTATTTTATTTTTATGAGTTTATTTATATTTTTAAATAAATAGATGTATGTGTATGTATGTATACTTATAGGTACTTTACCTATATATTATATTCATTTAATTTATTTAATGACTTTTATTTGTTTTTATTTTTGTTTTGTAGTTTTAATGAATGATATATTATATGTACATTATTATAAAATATGGATGAATAAAAGAATAAAAGAATTAAGTTCCTTTTTTATTTATATACATGTATGTAGCATAGGTCTTTTGTCTATGATTAGTATAGACTTATTTTATTTATCAAATTCTTTTTGGTTTTCTTGTAATTTCAACATGTACATGTATTATATATACTATTTACAAACTTTTTAAAAATATAATTTTGTACAATTACTAAATATTGAATAAAATGAGTATTTTAATCAGTCTTATGTACAAGGAAGGTCAAAAACCTAACTTCCACAGATGGACTCCAAAAATTATGGAAATAATTTTACAAAATAGTTTATGAAATGCTAGATACAATTAAAGGTGAGTTTGATTGATTTGGAGTTTTTATTTGCAAGATATGAGTCTGTGAAGTTGAGATTTTTGCTTTTTATTTTGTGTATAAAATGTACACTGTATATTATTTTTGCACAAATTCAATTTTGTAATTTTATTTACATTATTATCTACAACTTTTATGTACAAAGTTTCTTTATTTGATGAATAAATAATTATGTACAAAATAGGTGCCAAAAATGCAATAATGGAAGAATGAATAAATGATGTATTTATTGAATGTTGGCCCTTATCTCCCCCTACTTTATTCCTGGTCGACCAAGTCCATGCTGGCCTTGGTCTCGGGGTTAAGGTCATAAAATCTTTGCAATATTTTATTCCTTTTTCTTTTCTTCCCTTTATTCTATAATTTTGGCATTAAAAACCTTATTTTATGTACAATTAATGCCAACAATAATAGATGCTAATATGAACAAATTAATGCTCTTTACATGCATTTGCTGGGGTTTTTAAGGCCAAAATGATAGAATAAAGGTGATGAAATGGAGATTCATCAGTGGTAGATTGTAAACAATCAGAATCACGGGCCAAATGCTGTAACTCAGACTCATATTACCAAACGGATTGAAACCATCTGAGGCTAATCCCAAACGAACATTTCTCTCATCATTAGAGAAATGCGGATATCTCTGATCAAATTTTATCCATTCTTCTGCATCAGATGGATGTCTCATAGCTCCATTAGCATCTCGTTTATTTGAACGAGAATGCCACACCATCCATTTTGCAGTTTTTTCAGACATGAAGAGACGTTTCAGTCTTAGAATTAATGGGAAGTATCGTAAAATTTTCACAGACTTCTTCTTTCTCTTTAAATCATTTCTTTCTTCTTTATACCTGGAAGCCTTACAATATGGACAAAGAACTAAATCCGAATTCTCTCCTCGAAAAAGCATACAACCATTAACACAAGCATCGATCTTCTCGTATTTCAGACCAAGCGATCGGAATCGTTGCTTCGCCTCTTTCCAATCCTTAGGATAATTCTAAAGATTATTTAACAACTTCCGTATTAAACCCAGCACATCTGTCATCATTGCTGCAGTTGATCCGTTCCTTACTTTCATCTTAAACAGCTCTAATAAAAACTGCAAACGCGTCATTTCCACCGCAGGAGCCAATATATCTTCTGCATCTGGCAAACTGCTCGAGAACCTATCATCTAAACCACTGTCTTGTGCCTCAGGTCTTCTTAAATCGTCCATTAGTTCAAATAGCTCGTGATCAACATTATTCAAGGTTTGTGTACTGACTCCTGCATCTACGCCCATATCCTCATCCATTCGCAAATCTATACCCTCTCCATGTTCAGTCCAAATGGAGTAATGTAACCAAAATCCATTGAGTATAAGATGGTTATACACTGTCTCTCTAACATCCCATTTAATATTCTTACATCTCACACATGGACAATAAATCTTAAGACCACCAAATTTCTTATTAACTCTTTCTATTTCAAATGCCCAATCCAAGAACGCGATCACTCCTCTCTTATATTGTTGAAAATCATCGTATCTCTTATCCATCCATGACTTATCCATTTTGCTGCACAATCAGAATAAAATTCACCACCATTATGTTATTATAGATAACAAGTTTTTCCACCCTAAACCCTAATCAAGTGTTTCTCTTATACACAATAAGAATTTCTAGATCTAATATACACAAACACATTATATTTAATATAAACAAGCAATGTTTTATAACATGTTTCATCCTATAACATGTTAATCCTATAACATGTTTCATCCTATAACATGTTATCCTCTATCCTATAATATGTTGTTTAACATGTTTCATCCAATAACATGTTATCCTCTATCCTATAACATGTTGTTTAATCTAAATCAAGTTCCATCCTATAACATGTTGTTTAATCTAAATCAAGTTTCATCCTATAACATGTTTCTCTGTACAATGTATTCCTATTATTAGAGATTTCATCCTATTATTATACAACAAGCTATTACATTAAACAACAAGATATTACATTAAACAACATGTATCTCTAAATCTCTATGTTTTATCATAAACAACAAGATATTTTATCATAACATGAGGAAAAACATATTACATTAAACAAATCTAGCAACCCTAACCTAACAACAAAAAAACCCATTCACATGGGGAATAACATCCCAAACAAGAATATCAAGCAAAATAAACAAGAATAAACACAAAGGAGTGTTACTATATACCAGAAAATAAGATTGAGGACGACCGGAACCACGAAGAGGGCGGAGGGGCGACGTTGGCCGGGAGGGGCGACGTTGGGCGGTGTTTTTGGGAGAGGGCAAAGTGAGGAAGAACGAAGGTCGAAGGGGTTTTTTTCGATCTAACCAATGTGGACGGTCGTAACAACCGTCCCCATTGGAGACGATCGGCGATGGTTCACTTAAGACTGTCCCCTTTGGTTGGCAAAGGGGACGGTCTTCGGTGACCGTCCCCTTTGGTCAGGCCACTGACCTAATGTGACGCCAACAGAAGTGTTATGGGGACGGTCAGAACCGTCCCCAAAGGACCTCTCAGGGCAGAGGAGACGGTCCTTGGTGACTGAAAAGCGAGAAAGCGAGAGCCGCTAAATAGCGGTCTGACAAGTCAGACTCACTGTCGCTGATGCGACTGCTCAAATTTCCTCGGTCTTCAACAATTAACCCACACAATCAATCAGAGAATGAATAGCAAGGATTAAAATTTATTATACCCTACTAAAGATGTACAATGGCAAGCAAGTAGGGGTCGAACTCAAGAAGCAAAGGTGTAAAGCACGGATAAAAATCCAAACCTAGGTCTAACAAGCTACTTAGCCAATCTAAAATTTTTGTGGGTTTTTGATTTTTATATATTTTTTTTAATTTTATATTTTTGTATTTTGATTTTTAATTTACTGATTTTGTATTTTCTTTTTATATTTTATATTTTTATATTTTCTTTTTTAATATTGGAAAATAAAAGTAATGTAATAAAAAGCAAGCTAAAGTATTTATAAAAATAGGTAAAAATACTCAAAAATAAGCAAATAAAGTATTTTTGGTCTTTTTCTACTTTTTTACTGTTTTTGTGATTTTTGGGAAATTTTCAGAATATTTTTGGTATTTTTAATTAGCAAAATAATGAAAACGATGAATAAAAGATAAGGCTGAAACCAAAATGGAGAAAAAAAATAGAACAGTAACAAATATTCTCCAAATTAATTTTCACTTAAAGATAATCAAACAAAGAAAATTCAGGAAAAGAAAACACTATTTTTGGATTTTTTTATGAATTTTATAAATTTTTATAAAGGTTTTTAGAGTTTTGCAATTTTTAGGAGTTTGGTTTTGTATTTTTTAATGATTTTTGGTCTGAAGTTAAAACACACTAAAAGGAACAAAATATAATTTTTTGGGATTTTTCTGATGAGTTTTTATATTTTTTTATGGATTTCTAAGTTAGACAGTGCACAAAAATCATGTTTTTGATTTTTAATAAATATAAAAATAAAATAAAATCAAAAACTAAATTGATGGCGTGGAAGCATAGGTGCACAGGAGCTTAAGTCTAAAATTTGAGAATTTTTGGGATTAAGATGAGTCTTCAAATAATTAGATTAAATAAGTACAAAATAGGGGCCTAGCAGGGGCGTTTTTGTAATTAGCAAGAATCCAGGGGCCCTACTGCAATTTCCACCAAAAAATCACGCGCAGCTCACGTTACACACCATTCACAGGGGCATAAATGCAATTAAAGAAAACCGGCTGGGCATACATGCAATATTTCCAAAAAACATATTATATATCCTACACACAGGGACGAAATTGCAAATACATAAAAGTCCTGGGCCTAACTTGCAAAATACCCAAAAGTCACACGCCAACGTCACGTGAGGTGACGTGGCGTGGACTGAATTGCAAATAGTGATAATGTGAGGGCCTGCGTGCAAATATTACAATACTTTTTAAACTACAAATAAAAGTTACTAGACTAGAAAGTAAATACAAAAAGGCGTGGGTTAAAAGTGCAAAATACCCACGGGGCTTGATCCAGCGGTCGATGGCGAGTCACTTGTCCACGTGGCGCCCATCCGACGGTGCATACCCCTTCGTCGCGGACGGCTGGGATTAGATCTTCAAGGCTTGATCGGACGGCGGGGAGGCGCAGGAGATCGGACGGCTGATGACGCGTCTGGAGCGGGCCTCTGATCCAACGGCAGGGGAAGGTTCACGAAGAACACCTCCCCGGCGAACTTCGGCTGGCGAATACGGCCGACACACGGCCTCTCCGACCCCAGGATCAAGGGCAAAACGATCCTGGGGTACGTCCGCGTCTGTAGGAGGTCTCAGGCGAGCCTGAGATGGCTTGAAGCGGCCGGACGGTGGAGGTGGCCTGGGGAGCTGCTCCTGAAGTCTTCGAGGGTCGATGGAGCCTTCTCCTTGGCTCGGACCTGCGTGGTTAGTTGCGCAAAATCCAGGCGAAGCCGCAGGTGGGTTCCGATGGTTCCGATGAGGCGAAAGAGGGTGCGGGCGAAGAACTCCGGTGAGCGGCGGAGAGGGGAGTTCGGTCGGCTCGATCTGAGCGAGATCGAGGGGGAATGAAGGGTGGTGCGGAGTGACGGAGCGACGAGGAAGAAGATGGAGGTGGTTGGCGCGGCGGTCGATAACAAGAGTAGTCGGAAAATGGAGGCGGAGCTCAGCTCCGCCGTGGACTTTGATCGAGGATTCACGACGATTGGGTGATCGAGGCTAAAAACTGCTATAGGTCTACACTAATCTACGCTATAACTACAAGAAAACGAAGAGAAAGGAGGAGGGGACTCACCAGAGATGTCGGGCGATGAAGCTCGGCGGAACTCCGGCGAGGGTCGGATCGACTTCGATTCGACGCCAGATGACGCAAACCCCGGCTCAAATCGACTCCTGCTGTCACCAGGAGCACAATGGGCTAGGGATTTTCGGGTGGATTTGGCGGAAGAAGGATCAAAATCAAATTGAAGTCGGGGGGTCCTATTTGAAGAGTTGACGGCGAGGCGAGGAAGACGAGGCCTCAGAGCCTCGGTCAGTGATCCACAGCCCAAGGAATCACTTGGGCGTGAATCACCATTGACCGAGGAAAAGATTCCAAGAAGGAACCATCACCAAATGGTGATCGAGGTTCCCTCGAAAAAGGAGTGAACACAGGGTCAAACCCGACTCTGACAAGGGACAGACCTCGGTCAGGGAGTTGACCGAGGTCAACCAATGGAGCGTTCTGGTTGGTCCACGTGGACCAACCAGAAAATTCCTTGGCTAAAAACCCTTATAAAATGAATTAAAAATAGCAGACGAATTAATTAAATTTCGAGTATAAAATAAAAAATGTTTGTAATTTTATGAAGTATTTTATGGTGATTTTTGTTTATTTTTATGAGCTATATTTTTACAAGTTTGTACTTATACCCTTATAGGTATCTATATCTATGTATTTAAGTATTCTATTTTTATTT
This sequence comes from Ottelia alismoides, assembly GCA_037367405.1. Lineage (NCBI taxonomy): Eukaryota > Viridiplantae > Streptophyta > Magnoliopsida > Alismatales > Hydrocharitaceae > Ottelia > Ottelia alismoides. Next base: position 45,579 of record JAZKJV010003481.1, read on the forward strand.
AGGTATTTTTAATTTATTTTATTTTGGTTTTTATTTTCTAAAATTATAAAATACTTTTATATACACAAATATATTTTTTTTTAATTTTCTGATATATTTTATACACTTAATAAAATGAAAGTGTTATTTGTATAGGTATAGCTACATGTAGTATACCTATGTATTATAATATATACAAGTATTTTTATTTGTATTTTATTTATGTTTTTATTCTGATTTTAATGCACATAATTATTATAAGTATTATTTACAACATTATAAAAATATAAAATTATAAAAATAATAAATAAATAATAAATTGAATATTTTAATATGTACAAGGTACAATGAGGGTCCAAAACTCAACTTTCAAACCGTAGCTCCGCCAAATGCGAAACCACCACCAATGGATAGATTATTTTCTTCTATATACAATTAAAGGTGAGTACGCTGCATTTGGAGTTGTCGTTTGTGAGATACGGGTCTGGGAAGTTGGCATTCTGGAATTTTATTCAGACCATAACTTTTTATCTGTACATTATTTTTTAATGAAATCAATTTTGTATTTTTCTTTATAAAATTATCTACAACTTTCGTGTACAAAGTTTCTTTATTTGATGAATAAAAAGTGGAACCAAAAATAGGTCCCAAAATGAATAAAGAATGAATAAAATGTATAGGTATTTTATCTGTGTTTTGGCCCTTATCTCCCCCTACTTTATTCCTTGTCGACCTATTCATCGAGATGCCTAGGTCTCGGGGTTTCGGGTCATAAAATATTTACAATCTTTTATTCTTTTTCTTTTCTTTTCTTTATTCTATAATTTTGGCTTTTAAAAACCGCATTTTATACAATATTTACACACATATGCATGAATGCTAAAATGCATGAATTAGCTCTATTTACACGCATTTACTAGGGTTTTTGAGGCCAAAATGATAGAATAAAGACGATGAAACGTGGATTCATCATCCCCCTATACTTGCCTTTGCTAGTCCCTAGCAAACACTTATGCAATAAGTGCAGAAAAGAAAAACAAAGAAAAGAAAAAGAAGAAAGGTGGACTAAATTTAATTATCAAACTTGTCTTCACAAAATCAAAGTTTGGAGCTCAAGTCGGACCTTTGGAATTTTAGTGCGGGCGGAACCTTAATGAGAACCGAATTTGAAATCCGACAGTCCTTGAGAATCTCAACACTCTGTCCAAGTCTCCTCGATAGCCAGGTCAGAAATATCTCAATTCATACGCAAACTCTTACGACTATGAATCTGACTTGTACAGTGTAAGTGATGGTGGCTCTCCCCAACTAGAATGACAAAGAAACTGACTTCTCCAGTATGACAACCCAATGATTCCCCAATCCAGCAACTCCATCCTCGAGGAGCGGGGTATTCCCTTCTAAGTTCAAGTGGCAACCAGCTCAAGAGGAGGGGGTGAAGAGAAGAATGGACGGTAGCCAGTGTAGCTACCTATCCTTGGATGCAAGACCAGTGTAGTCAAGTCATCCTGCTGCAGGCTCACATGATATGACTTTGGAACTCAAGCTTGCTTATTGACTTTACAACATATGTACATACTTTGCAGGCTTTTTATTTTTGTACATGCTTGAACTTTTTTTTTTTGAAATACTATTCACAGCAGCATTTACATAAGGAGTTTTTCCTCTTGAGCCAGTAGACTATCCCTCTTTTGAAGCTTTATCGCAACCCACAGCCTCCTGTCTTTAGACTTCCTAATCACTGGACGGGTTGGGGTGCACTTCCCTCCCTAGAGGAGGACAAATGTTTCCACCTGTGTGCGTCTCATACCGGCAAATCCAATCCCCTCACCACTCCAACTGAGTTGAGCCATGTGAAAGGTGCAGGTGTCCAAGTAAGGTCATTATCAACAAGAGTCGTGCGTGTGCTCCGAAATACTCTACTTAGGCAGTCAAGAATCCATTGAACCAAGTCTCATGATCCTCAAAGAATTAAGTCAACTAGACCTGAAGTACCTCAAAGCAAGTTCCTATAAGGTTCCTGTTATTAGGTAGATTATAAGGTCCAATCAAGCTCCAATCTCCGGATTTTACTTAGACTTGTTCAACTATCAAACTCAATCCGAAAAATGCGAATGCTATGCACATGCAATGCAGAAAATATTTTTGTGATGCAATTTTCAAGATTTTGAACTTTTTATGGATTTTTGAAAAGATGATGATGATGCATATGCATTTTTTTTGTCTTTTTCAAAAAGATTTTTCAAATGTTTTTGGATTTTAATTTTGCAAATGTTTTTGGGAATTTTGAAAACAAAAAGTTTTGGCTGAACACTAGGTGAAAATATGTACACGGGAGTGCTTCTTCATATAAACAAGAAATGGATTTTAAGAATTTACAGGGTAAGTGGTCAATTTTATACATATATATATAGTGGATTTTGGTGTGATGTGTATATTCCTCAAACTTATTTGAAAACAATTTGCACACAATTTTTGAAAACTATAGTCCAAAATAGTTTTTACAAACATTTTACACACATTTGAAAATCATTTTGCAAAGGTTTTCAAAACAGTATATATAGGTTTTTCAAATCATTTTTGCAACCATTTTTCAAACCATTTTGCAAATCATTTTTCAAACATTTTATTTCACACAAAGAAAAGAAGTTTTACAAACCACACATTTTCACACAGGTTGAAAACATGTAACAAAATATTTTCAAAATAGTTTTCAATAGATGTTCACAAAGATTTTCAAACTATTTTTCAAACATTCTGCAAAAAACATTTTCACCTGATTTATTAATCAGTAAATAAAAAAAGAATTTGAGGAATAATCACATCTTTTTATTAAGAATTTTTAATGAATTTTAAAGAATGATTAGCCATATTATTAGGAAAATACGAAAGTACGAGTTATGGCTAAAGTATATACGTAGTATATACGACCCCCCTATACTTAGCTTGAGCTATGTCCTCATAGATCGGAGAGAAAAGAGAAGACATAACTCGTACTGAGTATAGGAAAATCTAAAGAATAAATAAAGGAATGGATGAATGAATCAATGAATGAGAAGTTGACCGTCCCCCCTATACTTAGGATCAAATAATCCTAAGTATAGCAGACTGTACACAACACAGGGAGGGTCAAGGGTGGGAATGAACAGATCGTACCCAGATTGTCTCCTCCTATACTTAGGGTAAGATATCCCTAAGTATAGACAAGAAGAGGAGACAATGGAGAGGATCGAAAGGAATAGAAAGACTCTGGGTGCACGCCCCCCTATACTTAGGACAAAGTACGTCCTAAGTATGGAAAACTGTCTACAAGGGCGACACCTTTTCGGTAGAAAAGAAAAAGAAGAAAAGAAGAAAAGAAGAAAATAAATGAAGATGGAAGAAGAGATCGTGAGGATGTACACGTCACTCCCCCTATACTTAGGGTAAAAGAAGCCCTAAGTATAGGCAACAACAGGAGTGATCAGACGGACAAAGAAAGAACACTCAACTCATCTACCCCTCCTATACGTAGGATAAAGTACGTCCTAAGCAAGGCAAACACGAGAAATGGGTAGACGAGCAAAAATGGGAGATGGAAAGAGAGTCATCTGAGAGAATTTACAACATAAAAGGGTGGTCATCAGAAGGTGGAAAGCACACCTTCTTGCGGGACCGCTGAGGGATAGCTCGGATATGGTGTATGTCGACATCGGGGTCCACAGTGGACGGAGGCCGATCAGGGTCGACACGGTGAAGGCCCTCAGTGGAATCAAAACGGAAAGGGACGAACTGATCGATGGAAGCAGTATGGCTAGGTTCTCCCTTGGTGGTACTATGATGTGAAGGCACAGACGGGTGAGTGGAAGAAGTACGACTAGGTCCGGCCTTGGAAGTCTCGCCGATATCGAAGTGAAATGGGACAAACTCATCATCCTCGGAAGAAGTGTAATCGGAGTCATCCTGCGAGTCCTCGTCCGGGTCAAAATCAAAAGGAACGAAATCATCAGTGGAAGTATACGAACTCAGATCGTCCTCAAGACTCTCACCTGAATCCTTGTCTTCAACAAGAGGTCTGAATTTATCAAAATAAATAGCAGCATCATAACCGACCTCAATCATCTTGACCTGTGAAGGGCCAGGAACGGATTTATCAGTGGAAGTAGTCAAACTAGGTCCGTCCTGTCTAGTCTTACTCAAGTCATTTGTTGCCTTATGAGGTCTCTCAAAGTAATGGGCAACATCATAAGCATCCTCAATTATCTTGGTATCTGCCCCCTGATCAAATGGTTCAATCACATAAATACTCTGGATCTCATCAACACATCGCCACACACCAGGAGGAGGATCCGTGAGGTCCATGCTTTCCGACTTCCTCCCCTTTCGGGGGATCCGTCGGGTCTCATCAGGGATCGCTAAGGAAGTATCTCTAGTATCATCAGATCTGTCATGGGCCCCAGAGTCAGCTATAATCAGTGGAGGTGCATCAGGTGCAGGTCTCTGGTCAACTGTGGGTGCGGTGATCGACACTTCGTTCCCGTCAACAGGACGGAAACGAACCTCTCCTGATCCATAATCAATAACGACCCTCGCAGAGGCGAGGAAAGGTCGTCCCAAGATGATTGGAGATGGCTCCCCTGTGGAGCTCTCCATGGGCAACACGACAAAATCAACATGGTGGCTCGTGCCCTGAATAGAAATGACGGCGTTTTCAAGGATACCCTTCGGCCTCTTGATAGATCCATCAGCAAACTGAACGATCATCCTGGTCTTCTTGAGAGGCCCTAAGTGAAGAGACTGTATCAGCGAGAAGGGTAGTATGTCTGTTTGAGTGTGGGCTTGGGCTGCGGTGGATCTTCTTCTGCTGCTTCAAAGTCAGGTCCCACTAAAAACTCATCATTGATTTCAAAGTTCGGCTCCTCCTCTTGTCGGCCATCCCTTGCATCGGCCCTCCTCCTTAGATCATTCAGCATGTCCTGGAAGGCATTCTGGGCTAAAGCCTGATTGGTCAATTGCTGCTGAATGGCTTGAATGGAAGCCAACAGTTGACTGTTGACCTCGCCCTGCGTAGTGTATTGTCCTTCTGCGGCATTATCTTCAGGCTCTTGCTGGGGCTGTGGCCCTTTTCCCCTTCCTCCTACCATTTCTATTTCTGTTGGGTTGACTGGCTCGAGCTCTGAGTCTGCACATGGTAGAATGCCTCGATCAGTCTGAATTGCAGCACCAGATAGAGAGATGCGGTCTGTGTCAAGGTCGATACAGAACTTCGTTAAGGATGGCGATGTGTAAGGAGTAAAATCAATGGCCATCCAAAACGGACAAATTTCGGGACGAGAGTGGTCCCGGTTTATTGAAGAAGACAGGGAGTCTGGAGGTCGGTTCATAGGGTTTGAACCGGTGTCTCGGGAATCGCCCTGAATTATTAGAGAGGGTGAACGGATGGAGCCGATGTGGGTGTCGACAGAGCCTCGACTAAACTTTCCATTCATCGCCATCTCGAAGATCAAGAGGAAGATCGATGTGGATGAAAGATACGGGGGTCAACAAGGAGCAAAAGGAATGTAAAACAGTAGAAGGCTCACAATGAGCGAGGGTCAACTGGAGGGGAAACAAAATTGCGCAACGGCGCGAGGTTTTTGATCTTGACCTAAATATGATTAGCAATCAAACACAAGACAAGGGAGTTCACCAACTCAACGCGTGAAGCCGTGAAGGTTCGGCTTTTATCTTTGTAATTTTTATCTTGTTTTCAGGAATTTATCTTTCAACGAGTCCTTAGAGCGCTACGCCTATAGGAGCGAGAGTACTGCCGAAAAGTATTCCCGTACTTGTCCTCCTCCTGTGTAACCTGTAACTTGCGCTTTTTAAGGTCCTTGTAACCCTTCCTGGATCCCTACTCAGCCAAAGAAATAGAGGGAGGAAGCCGATAGGCGAAACCGATACTTCGGATCTCGCTCGCAACGGAATCACCCGTGAGCGTGCAAGATCCTACTCGGACGCAGCCGGTGAGACAGACACCCCCGTGAAGGCGTGGCCTATGCTCGGTACTTCGGACAAGGTCGGCGCTCACACAATAGTGAGTCACCACTGGCGACCAAGCCCTACTCGACTACGTACGATAGTAGCGCCAATACTTCGGAAATCCAGGCGATACACAAGGCAGCCACAAGTTGGGTTTTGGGCTCTAATCCTTACGAACGCTCAACTCACTTGGAAGGAGACCTTCCCATGCAACCTGAAAACAAATGAGGGTGTTACTCTCCCCAATCAATGAGTCCAATTACCAATTTTTATTTAGGTCAAAGTTTTCTTAGCAGTCCCTTTTTTAATTTTTTTGTGTTATCGCTTCTTTTGACTAGTTTCAAACAAGCGCCTAACGATTTTGTATTTTCTTTATCCTAAGGTATCCAAAATCAGAGGGAGAAAAGAGTCGGGAAAAGCCAATGCAAGTCGGCACCAAGATGGAAATCTCACCTTTGTGCCTATATGATGAATGCAAAGTAAGAAGATACAGTGAATCCCAGCTCTCTCCATGCGGGATGCAAGGCAGAAATTTATAAACCTAATCTATATGCCGGTTATGCAATGCGGAAATCGTCCTAGAACAGGCAACTGCTAGCGTGAAGAACCACGAGTTAACCGCTAACTCCCAATCCTAGTGTCCGGTCTAGGCTCACTCCTCCTCTGCTCAACACATTTGAGTTAGGAGAAAGCGCTTGTGTGGAGTGAGCTCGCGGCGTGCGGATCGAGAGCCAATGATTAACTACTTAATTAATCTAAGTCCAAATACGAACTATAGGAGCATGCAAGAGTTATTAGGGTGTTTGGACCTAGGTTACTCGAATCAAGCAGGACCTAATTCTAGAAGCTCAATCCACAAAAGAAATGAAAAAGAAAAGAAATGAAAAAGAAAACAAAACCGGGAAATGACGGTCGAGAAAACACGAAAAAGCCGCGGTGAGCCCCCGGGTGAACAAACACCCGGAAGTTAGGCCCGAAGTGTTCAAGTGTCTGAGTCCTGTATTATTACAAATTAATCAAATACTCTCTCTCTCAAAAAAATAAAATAACTCTCTCTTTATCTCTAGTTCTCCTGCTCTCTCCTGCCGGCTAGGGTAGAATAGCCGACTCCTCCTCCCAAGGCTGCTCAGGATCCCCTAGGCGATCCTCCTCGGTCGGCGGTCCCTCGCAAGAAAACAAAAGAGATGTCAGACAGTTCAAAATATATAATCCACAAAATACAAGTAAGCAAAAATGGCTAAGTAACCAAAACGACCCAAAGGTACTCTACAAGCCGATGCTCCCCGGCAACGGCGCCATTTGAAAAGCGAGAAAGCGAGAGCCGCTAAATAGCGGTCTGACAAGTCAGACTCACTGTCGCTGATGCGACTGCTCAAATTTCCTCGGTCTTCAACAATTAACCCACACAATCAATCAGAGAATGAATAGCAAGGATTAAAATTTATTATACCCTACTAAAGATGTACAATGGCAAGCAAGTAGGGGTCGAACTCAAGAAGCAAAGATGTAAAGCACGGATAAAAATCCAAACCTAGGTCTAACAAGCTACTTAGCCAATCTAAAATTTTTGTGGGTTTTTGATTTTTATATATTTTTTTTAATTTTATATTTTTGTATTTTGATTTTTAATTTACTGATTTTGTATTTTCTTTTTATATTTTATATTTTTATATTTTCTTTTTTAATATTGGAAAATAAAAGTAATGTAATAAAAAGCAAGCTAAAGTATTTGTAAAAATAGGTAAAAATACTCAAAAATAAGCAAATAAAGTCTTTTTGGTCTTTTTCTACTTTTTTACTGTTTTTGTGATTTTTGGGAAATTTTCAGAATATTTTTGGTATTTTTAATTAGCAAAATAATGAAAACAGTGAATAAAAGATAAGGCTGAAACCAAAATGGAGAAATAAAATAGCAAACAGTAACAAAAATTCTCCAAATTAATTTTCACTTAAAGATAATCAAACAAAGAAAATTCAGTAAAAGAAAACACTATTTTTGGATTTTTTATGAATTTTATAAATTTTTATAAAGGTTTTTAGAGTTTTGCAATTTTTAGGAGTTTGGTTTTGTATTTTTTAATGATTTTTGGTCTGAAGTTAAAACACACTAAAAGGAACAAAATATATTTTTTTAGGATTTTTCTGATGAGTTTTTATATTTTTTTATGGATTTCTAAGTTAGACAGTGCACAAAAATCATGTTTTTGATTTTTAATAAATATAAAAATAAAATAAAATCAAAAACTAAATTGATGGCGTGGAAGCATAGGTGCACAGGAGCTTAAGTCTAAAATTTGAGAATTTTTGGGATTAAGATGAGTCTTCAAATAATTAGATTAAATAAGTACAAAATAGGGGCCTGGCAGGGGCGTTTTTGTAATTAGCAAGAATCCAGGGGCCCTACTGCAATTTCCACCAAAAAATCACGTGCAGCTCACGTTACACACCATTCACAGGGGCATAAATGCAATTAAAGAAAACCGGCTGGGCATACATGCAATATTTCCAAAAAACATATTATATATCCTACGCACAGGGACGAAATTGCAAATACATAAAAGTCCCGGGCCTAACTTGCAAAATACCCAAAAGTCACACGCCAACGTCACGTGAGGTGACGTGGCGTGGACTGAATTGCAAATAGTGATAATGTGAGGGCCTACGTGCAAATATTACAATACTTTTTAAACTACAAATAAAAGTTACTAGACTAGAAAGTAAATACAAAAAGGCGTGGGTTAAAAGTGCAAAATACCCACGGGGCTTGATCCAGCGGTCGATGGCGAGTCACTTGTCCACGTGGCGCCCATCCGACGGTGCATACCCCTTCGTCGCGGACGGCTGGGATTAGATCTTCAAGGCTTGATCGGACGGCGGGGAGGCGCAGGAGATCGGACGACTGATGACGCGTCTGGAGCGGGCCTCTGATCCAACGGCAGGGGAAGGTTCACGAAGAACACCTCCCCGGCGAACTTCGGCTGGCGAATACGGCCGACACACGGCCTCTCCGACCCCAGGATCAAGGGCAAAACGATCCTGGGGTACGTCCGCGTCTGTAGGAGGTCTCAGGCGAGCCTGAGATGGCTTGAAGCGGCCGGACGGTGGAGGTGGCCTGGGGAGCTGCTCCTGAAGTTTTCGAGGGTCGATGGAGCCTTCTCCTTGGCTCGGACCTGCGTGGTTAGTTGCGCAAAATCCAGGCGAAGCCGCAGGTGGGTTCCGATGGTTCCGATGAGGCGAAAGAGGGTGCGGGCGAAGAACTCCGGCGAGCGGCGGAGAGGGGAGTTCGGTCGGCTCGATCTGAGCGAGATCGAGGGGGAATGAAGGGTGGTGCGGAGTGACGGAGCGACGAGGAAGAAGATGGAGGTGGTCGGCGCGGCGGTCGATAACAGGAGTAGTCGGAAAATGGAGGCGGAGCTCAGCTCCGCCGTGGACTTTGATCGAGGATTCACGACGATTGGGTGATCGAGGCTAAAAACTGCTATAGGTCTACACTAATCTACGCTATAACTACAAGAAAACGAAGAGAAAGGAGGAGGGGACTCACCAGAGATGTCGGGCGATGAAGCTCGGCTGAACTCCGGCGAGGGTCGGATCGACTTCGATTCGACGCCAGATGACGCAAACCCCGGCTCAAATCGACTCCTGCTGTCACCAGGAGCACAATGGGCTAGGGATTTTCGGGTGGATTTGGCGGAAGAAGGATCAAAATCAAATTGAAGTCGGGGGGTCCTATTTGAAGAGTTGACGGCAAGGCGAGGAAGACGAGGCCTCAGAGCCTCGGTCAGTGATCCACAGCCCAAGGAATCACTTGGGCGTGAATCACCATTGACCGAGGAAAAGATTCCAAGAAGGAACCATCACCAAATGGTGATCGAGGTTCCCTCGAAAAAGGAGTGAACACAGGGTCAAACCCGACTCTGACAAGGGACAGACCTCGGTCAGGGAGTTGACCGAGGTCAACCAATGGAGCGTTCTGGTTGGTCCACGTGGACCAACCAGAAAATTCCTTGGCTAAAAACCCTTATAAAATGAATTAAAAATAGCAGACGAATTAATTAAATTTTGAGTATAAAATAAAAAATGTTTGTAATTTTATGAAGTATTTTATGGTGATTTTTGTTTATTTTTATGAGCTATATTTTTACAAGTTTGTACTTATACCCTTATAGGTATCTATATCTATGTATTTAAGTATTCTATTTTTATTTAGGTATTTTTAATTTATTTTATTTTGGTTTTTATTTTCTAAAATTATAAAATACTTTTATATACACAAATATATTTTTATTTTAATTTTCTGATATATTTTATACACTTAATAAAATGAAAGTGTTATTTGTATAGGTATAGCTACATGTAGTATACCTATGTATTATAATATATACAAGTATTTTTATTTGTATTTTATTTATGTTTTTATTCTGATTTTAATGCACATAATTATTATAAGTATTATTTACAACATTATAAAAATATAAAATTATAAAAATAATAAATAAATAATAAATTGAATATTTTAATATGTACAAGGTACAATGAGGGTCCAAAACTCAACTTTCAAACCGTAGCTCCGCCAAATGCGAAACCACCACCAATGGATAGATTATTTTCTTCTATATACAATTAAAGGTGAGTACGCTGCATTTGGAGTTGTCGTTTGTGAGATACGGGTCTGGGAAGTTGGCATTCTGGAATATTATTCAGACCATAACTTTTTATCTGTACATTATTTTTTAATGAAATCAATTTTGTATTTTTCTTTATAAAATTATCTACAACTTTCGTGTACAAAGTTTCTTTATTTGATGAATAAAAAGTGGAACCAAAAATAGGTCCCAAAATGAATAAAGAATGAATAAAATGTATAGGTATTTTATCTGTGTTTTGGCCCTTATCTCCCCCTACTTTATTCCTTGTCGACCTATTCATCGAGATGCCTAGGTCTCGGGGTTTCGGGTCATAAAATATTTACAATCTTTTATTCTTTTTCTTTTCTTTTCTTTATTCTATAATTTTGGCTTTTAAAAACCGCATTTTATACAATATTTACACACATATGCATGAATGCTAAAATGCATGAATTAGCTCTATTTACACGCATTTACTAGGGTTTTTGAGGCCAAAATGATAGAATAAAGATGATGAAACGTGGATTCATCAGTGACCGTCCCCTCTGTTCAGCCACTTAAGTATGAACGGCCGGAGGCGACGCCAACAAAGGCGTATTGGGGACGATCGAAACTGTCCCCAAAGGACCTGCTAGAGCAGAGGGGACGGTCCATCGTGATCGTCCCCTCTGGTCTCCCTTTAAGGAAAAAAACCGGAGGCGACGTCAACAGAACGGTATTGAGGACGGTCAGAACCGTCCCCAAAAGACCTGCCAGGGCAGAGGGGACGGTCACCATGGACCGTCCCCTCTGGTCGCTCACTTAGGATATAAGACCGGAGGCGACGCCAACAGAGGCGTATAGGGGACGGACAAGACCGTCCCCAATGGGTCCCCTAGGCAGAGGGGATGGGCGTACTGACCGTCCCTATTAAGCTATTACAAAAGGGGACGCCAGCTCGCAGAGCGTCTCCTGATATTAAGTATTGGGGACGGTTTTGTCATGACCGTCCCTAAAGGCTATCATTAGGGACGGTCATGCTATGACCGTCGCCAGTTGTCGTCTCCAAAGCTGGAACTTCCTGTAGTGTTATTTTCCTCTCTATTTTTTTAATATTTCTCTTTTGTGGCAGGATCCATGAAGATCGAGGACGCTTGATCTCCATGGAGGCGTGGAGTTGGGAGCTCCCGCTGAAGAGGCTGCAAAAGATTTGGTGGAGAAATTTTAGGAATTTTTATCAGTCTGCTTGCATTTGCATCTCGTAAAAAATATTGCATGTGCATCATTTTTAACAGTCCTCATTAGAGGGCTTGCATGTTGTAAAAAAAGAGAGAAAAAAAGAAAAGAGTAGATCACTAGATGATCTACCCTCCCCCCCTACACACTTGCACATATACACTCACCCCTTCCCCCTTGCTCTCTCTCTATATATATTATACACCCCCCTTCATCTGCCTCTTTAATAATAAGAGAATGTCGTAGTATAGGAGGTAAATCCGGTTCAGCAAAAATCACAATCTTTGAATGTTGTGGATTATTTTTACTTGGCAAGTCTACCAAGGTCGAACACAGGGGCACAAGCAACTCTATCCATTTGTCAAATTTCTATCAGTTTAGAGCATGTGTGAATCATTTCGCAATTACAGGTCTCCATGAAGATGCAGGATGCATTATGCAGATTACAATGCAACAAAGTGATGCATGCATTTTTTAGTTATTTTTCGATGTGATTTTCGGATGATGCATGAGCAATAATCCAACATGAATGCTTGCAAAATAAAGGATTACAAAATGCCCTAAAAGGATCACTAAATTAAGCAACAGAATATGAATTGAAATTAGAGTCATTTTAAGCACAATAATATGGACAACCATCAATTCAGGAAAAGGACAAGTAGAGCAAGTTCATCATCTAACATAAAAAATCCACTTCATTTAAAATGGTGGCAGATGAGAAAATTAAACATGTCATGATATAAATGAAGAAACAGGGATCAAAACGACACTAAAATTATGCAATTTGGACCTATGATGCTCAAGTTATGAAGAAAACAATGCAGAGGCATAACTGTAATAAAAATGCAAGAAATAAAAGGGTAAGTATTACAAATACGTCCCTGAAGGGACCTATTTGCAATTTACAAAAACCACCTAGGCCTCATTGCAATTTCTCCATGCGTGCAAAATCCTACAAGGGCCTCATTGTAAATAACCCAGACACGCACATATGGCACGCGCTTGGGGACCAAAGTGTAATTCCCAAAAACCTCGGGGTCTTCTCTATAAATTACCTAGTCCCTCACGTGCTAGGCACGTGAGGATCTAAGCTCGGTAGGCATCTTTGGTTCGGGCCACGTGGCTGGCTATGGCGTTCTGGAGTCCGGTTCGGGTCGCCCGAGCCTGTCAGCTTGGTGTAAGGCTCAGGTGACCACGTAGCTTCATTGAGGCCATCCGTCCAGATGATCGGACAGTGCCTGCTCCTCTTCCTCCGTCGCTGGTTGCTGGAGGAGGTGGGGCTCTGATGAACTTCCAATTGCTCTACCATGCTCTAGAGGCATCACCGGTGTTTGTGGAAGTTTGTTGTGGAGTGGGCGGAGGTTTAGAGAGTACGGCGGAGCCGCGATAATGGCTGAGATGGCTTGTCAATGCAGGTTGGCCGGAGATGAGCTTTGAGATTAGAGGCTAGGCATGGCTTCCATCCATTGAAGACCTGCAGGGGTGAGATAGGTAGTTGAGGCATGCGGGTGTTGTGCGTGAGTGACGTGAGGTGAGTGGAGGCCATGGAGGCAACGTGACTGGTTGCCCTGGAGCTCCTTCTTCGGTTAGGTGGAGATGAAGGGAGCCAGGGTGGATGAGGTTCTAGAGAAGGGAAGGTGGGTCGACGTGGATGAGGGTGATGCAGCGGGTGTATTGGAATGGTTCGTAACCAGGGAAATGGTGGAGTGCGGCAAGATAATTAACAGAAAACGAAGAAAAACCAGGGGGAAGAAGTACCTTGAGATTAGAGAAGAGAAGGATGGTCAGATCAGCTTGGGTTGAGGACCTGGGTGATCCTCGGGTCGTCGCACGGCAAGGGCAACCTGTCCTTGGTCCTCAGCGGGCCAGAGGCGCCACGACATGGTCAGAGACCATGGGTCGACACTTGAGCATAAAGGTCGTCATCGCCTCGCCAATGTCGCCCTCCGCTGTCACTGGAGGAGCGACGGAGGCTGGACCTCAGCCCGTGGATTGGTGGATGAGGAGAACAGAGGGCAGAGGTCGGCTATTTGTAGATGGAGGAGGTGGTGGGTTATGGTAGCGGTGAGGCATTTTTGAATTGCTGTCTTGATGCCTGGAAGAGAAGGCGAGGTGCAGTGAAGATGGTGCGAGGAAGGCGGATCTGAGGGCTACTGGAAGTCTGGAAGGGACCGTTATGGAGCGAAGAGATGGTTGGTAGGTGGCACAAAAATGGAAAGGAGGTGGCGATCATAACACATGGAGGGGGAAGGCAACAGATGTAGGAGAGAACTGGCGAGCCGTTGGATCTTGCGATCCAACGGCTTAGGTGATAGTGCGATCGGAGGGTAGTGATCAGATCATATGATCTGATCCTACAGTGGAGGGATGGGCGCTAGAGAGCGGCTTAGATGGATCTGGAGCTCCATCCTATGGTGGATATGAGGCGGTTGACGTGGCGCAAGGAGGAGCGTAGGATTTTGATGGAATCGGGTGGTTGTGGTTAAGGCGCAGATGAGCGGCGGTGATGACATCTGATGGTGAGATCCAACAGTGGTGGGTGAAGCGGGAATGGAGTGTGGAGATGAAGGAGGGCTTGCGAAGATCGGATGGCTGTGGAAGGTGCCAGGAGGTAAGAGAGGAGATGGGCCACGTGGGCGTCCCAGAGGGCGCCACATGGCCTAATTAGATAATTTAAAAATGAAAAATCAAAGAAAAATAAGAAAGAATTAGTTAGAGGTGGAATTAGGAAAAAGTCAAAACATCAAATTGTAGATCTGATGAGATCTACAAGTTTCATGTTGGGCAAAAAGCCAAAAGAGGTCATTTATACAAAAAGTATTTTTGGGGGTATTTTTAAGGGGTTAAAAACACCGATTTTTGGGTTTTGAGTTGTATTTGTATTTTTAATCTTTTTACGGGTTAGTGATATTATAAACAATTGATACTCCTAATTTTTAGAGGTTTTTGATGAGAGAATAATTATAAGGCAAATAATAGTGATTAAATACAATTAATTATAGGTTAAGAATGTACAAGATAAAAATGAGAAATTATTGGTGAATTTTATTGGATTAATTAAGCCATGTGTTTAATTAGTGACTTTAGCATGATGAATACGAGATTCATCAATGTCCAACATCTGAGATTCATCATACTCCTATACTTAAACTATGCTCGTCCTTGAGCATATAAAGAATGGAGGAGTCAGATTAATTCCTGACAGTGCATGTGAAATTTTCAAAACTCAATTCATTGAAGACCCTTAATTTGAGTCAGATTATCAGACTCTCTGTTTTTACATAAAATATAAGGATATGAAAATTACTATACTACATTCATGAGAGTCGAGTCGAGACATCACCTAAAGTTCCAGTCCAGGAGACTCTCCTCTAGACCTAATTCTCAACACTAGGGAATAAGTTGGTTCTTGCTTTAGTCAACCATCTCATTAGTTTGTCAGACTTAAAAGTGTAGATGGACGACTAGATGATGGAGGACATGCGATTGTGACTATTTTTTTCTCCCTCACATTGGAACAAGGGACCTCTCGAGTGTCTTATTACTCAACACATGTATTTTTGATTTGTTGTTCAATGTGTTCGTCAAGAGAATTCAGAGCCGTATGCACTTATTTTCCTGGGATTACACCGGGGTGTGTCTCTTTTGAGTATATAAGATACCTTCGACACCTATACTTATCACTATACGATGATCCCTTTTTTGGTGCTAGCCCGACTCCTTGGTCCTAATGGCGTTTGGTCCAAGTGGACACATTGAAATGATTGGGAGCGCTCGCCTTTGGTGGAAGCTCGTAGAATTTGACTTTGTAATGATAGAGCTTTTATTTGAACATTTCTTTCTTTTCTTTTCTTTTTGGCTAGTTCCACTACTTTTGCCAAAAGTTGGCGCACACTGATCAATAATTTAATTAGGTTTCATCACACCCTGGCATATAGGTAGATATCAAATGATAGCATGTGAACTTGTTCACATACTAGCTAGGGTTTTGCTGACACTAGGGTTTCTTGAAGCCCCCATCCTCGAGCATCATTAAATTGGGTCTAGACTCAAATCACCAGTCCTAGTTCCTCAAGTGATAACTCGACTCATCTCATCAATCATGCAATTGTGAGTGATGCACTGATAATATTCTTAGAAGGTAGAGATAAAGAGTGGAATATAACGTTCAAATCCTCAAACTAGGGAATGTGGATTATTAAGTTCAAAACCCTAATGATTAAGGCTGGCTAACTCAGACTCTCAAGATCACAGAAATCAAGCGTCTGCAAAATCCTTAAGCCTTGAGTGATAGTGAATGTGTCAGGAATACACCAACTCCAGAGTTAGTGATTTTTTGTGATTTTTATCTTTTGCAATTTTTTATGAATTTTATTTTTCTATTTTTTAATTCTTTAAAGATATAATGACTAGTCCAAACTCATATGAATAGTTGCATCCACTACCAGCTAGTATGGGTGTAAGTACGGATTGTTAGATGGCTACCCATGTTACTTGAGGATGGAACCATAGATAGTATCCTCTAAACCACCCACTCTGCTAAGGGAGAACGAAGTTCCCTCACTGGAAAGTAGCTACTCATTTTAAGCCTAGTAGTCGGAGTCTCTACAAAAGAAAATTGTTTAATTTTTCAGATTTTTATGGGATTTTGAAAAAAGATTAATTTTATTTACAAAAAGTTAATCCCTCAAAATTTTTAAAAATATTTTCACAGTATTTTTTTTATAAAGATCAGTTCACCAATAAACTTAAACCAAGCCCAAAAAGTTTTCAAAAATATTTAAAACACGAGCTATGGCTAAAGTATATATACAATAATATACGGTATACACCCTATACTTAACCTTTGCTATGTCCTCATAGCACAAATGATATGAAGCCATAGCTCAGGTTAAATACAAGGTGATATAGAGGAACTGACTCGGAGGGTCCTCCTTTACCGAGGTCAAAAAATGACCTAAGTATAAGAAGACATATAGAGGGAATATGATTGATTCGGATCCCCCTATACTTAGGCTAAAAATAGCCTAAGTAATGGATCTGAATTTTTGGGTTGAGGGACCCGTGGCTGTTAGGGTTAGAGAGTTGTAATTATACATATGTCATATAAATGTGGGGGATGAATTTTTATAGATGACTATGAAGGGGATGGGGGGTGTGTATGTGGATAAACAAAGGCAGGGAGGGGGTGAATGAGTGAATATACCGATATGGTGGCGTGTATGTGTGTGTGTGGGGGGGTGGATAGATCATAGAGTGATCTAGTCTTTTTTACATACGTGAGCCCTTGAATGATGACCACTAGAAATGCACATGGTACACCTTTTTTACGACAAAATGCATGAATGAAAAGCTGACTACAGTTCCTTGAATCCTCCTTGATTCTCTTTTGCGGCTCCTTGCAGTTGAGCTCCCAACTCCACGCCTCTATGTAGATCGAGCGTCCTCGATCTCCATGGGCCCTGCCACAAAAGAAATAGTTAGAGAAAATATCAAGAAAAATAATCAATAGAATGATGCAAAAAAACACGATGAGAAGACCTAAAATTTTTGAAACTATTCACATAAAAAATAATTCAACAAAATTCGACTAACTGATAAAGGTGAACCATGTCCCCGGCAACAACGTCATTTGATGAACCACAAATTTGCCTCTTTAATAAGCATGCTACGTAGAGTCATTTGGGCCGTCCGATCTAGATACAGATGGTAACTGTAGGTCTTCCTCCTCCACAAGCGTCGCCTCCTGCGACGAACTTGGCTGCGCTCCAGTGACCTCTTATTCCCTCTACCGTGATCCTCCTCGACTAGTGAAGCTAAAAGCTTATTGAAGGCTCCACAATGAAGCTTGACTCAAGGTGGAGGCACAAGAGTTTCGGGATGGGGTTGTCGATGCTTGCTCGTCGGAGGTAAAGCGGGAGACTGGAGGGATGTGCACAACTCCGAGCAATGAAGACTTCGACCTACAAAAGTGGTTAATTGATAGCTAAAGCGTGCACTTGCACAGTGTAAGTGTTGGTGAAGTGAGATGGAGCAGGACACCAAGGGGCAGAGAAGGTGGGGTCTCTGATGGGTTCCTCTCCGGCGAGGCGAAGAGGAAATGAGCAGAAGTGGAGGAGGTTCTGACGGAGGAAGAGGGCGAACGGAGAGGTCGACAAATATGGGGCTGATATGGCGGAGGTGTTTGAGTAGCACAAAAACATGCTAATTATAGGTTTTTACACAATGCATGCTTTTGGTAATTATTTGTATTTACACATATCTACATGTATTTGCAAAGGTTTTTGTAGCTACAATAGAAGAATAAAGAGTGATGAATGGGTATTCATCACCCCCCTATGCTTAACTTTGCTAGTCCCTTAGCAAACACTTATTTGAAAAAGAAGTGAAAAAGAAAGAAAAAGAAAAAGAAAAAGAGGATGTACATGGATCAAGGTTGACTTATTAAATTTTCCTTCATTAAATTGAAATATGGAGCTCGATCAGATCTTTGGATTATTAATGTGTCGGAACCTTATTTGGACTTAAGCTTAAAACTCAACAGCCTCCAAGTTCCACCAGTCGATGGGAAAGATTCCTCAATAAACCAGATCAGAACAAGTCTACATACACAAACTCTAATGACCATGAATCTTTTCCTTGCGGTGTAGGTGATATGTGGCTCCCTACCTCAGAAGTAACAAAGAAACAACCTCCCTCAACCTGGTAACTCTAATGCCTCAGTCTAGCAACTCTTTCCTCGAGAAGCGGGGTATTCCCTTCTAAGTTCAAGTGCAGCCGGCTCAAGGAGAGGGGGTAGAAGTATAGAGTTTTGGAAGCTTAGCCAGTGTAGCTAAGTCTCCCGCTGCAAGCTTCATGAGATGTAACATGGATACCATAAGCTTTTGCTTTATACTCCGGTGGGGTTATTAAATTTTCAATCCGACCCACCACTTTTTTGGAGTTCTTTTTGTATTTTTGCATTTTTTTTTCAAGAACTTCTGTACAACATATCTACATGGTGCAGCATATAAGAAATTTCCCCTTGAGCCAGTAGACTATCCCTCTTTTGAAGCTTTATTGCAACCCACAGCTTCTGTCTTTAGCTTTCAACACCACTAGACCAAGTTGAGGTGCACTTCCTTCACTATAAGAAGAAGAGAGGTTCCGCCTAGAAGTACTACCCTCATATGCTACCCCAAGCCAAAGGAAACTGCCTCCTCACCACCTCATCCGTGGAGAGCCATGTGTAAAGTGCAGGTGCAAGTGAAGCCATTGTCTCTGAGAGTCATGCGTGTGTTGTTAAGTGCTCTACTTAGGCTCATCAAGATGACATATGCTCATAGCCTAGTGGACTCAAAGAATTAAGCCCTTATGGACCTGAAAAGCCTTAACCCTAAGTCCTACAAGGTTCCTCTTGAAGTTAAGTGGATTAAGATCTTATTCAAGCTCCATTTCTCAATTTAATTCCAGGTTTAGTTTAAATGTCAACTCTCATCCAGGAAAAACTATATACATATATATACACAAGATGCTATTTAAAAATTTTTTACAATCATGCAAAATTTTTGAAAAATGTTTTGTAATCATGAATGATGCATGAGGTGCAAGTTTTGCAAACTGATATTCACAATCTTTTACACAAGATTTTTGCAAACTTTTGATTTTCAAAACATTTTGGAAAAATTTTGTACTATATACATAATTTTGATACAAAATATTTACACAAGCTTTACACAAAAGATTTTTGAAATCATTTTTACAAAAATACTTTATACACTAGCTATGTCTGTGCAGGAATAAAAGAGGTTTATGTACATGAAAAATTTTTAAATTTTTGTGATTTTTAGCCATTTTATTTATTAACACACTCACACAAAGTACGAGTTATGGCTAAAGTATATATGAAATATATACACACCCCCCCTATACTTAGCTCGAACGATGTCCTCAGAGTGATCAAGAGCGATGAAGAAGACATAACTCGTGCTTAGTAAAAGGGAAGTGAAAAGGAATGTCTAAGTACAGGAACGAATAAATGAATAAAATGAGAGGAACTCGGTGGTCTCCCCCTATACTTAGGATTAACTAATCCTAAGTATAGAAAGCTGTACATGAAGGGAAAGCCGAGTGAAGAATATACAGAATCTGCCCCCCCTATACTTAGGGTAAAATATCCCTAAGTATAGGCAGCAAAAACAAGAGCAGAAAGAATGAAAAGAATACTCACAGGTCCGACATCCCCCCTATACTTAGGGTAAAGTACACCCTAAGTATAGCATAATCATAAGATGAGAGACGGGATGTGGGACTAAAGAATAGAATGATATGGACAACTGGATCTATACAGGCGGAGGAACAGTGAAAATCAGGCGTGAGATGTAAAAGATGTGAGTCAAAAGACCACATCTCACGCAAAATGAATAGCGGCAATAATAACGTCCCGCGGCTCATGATCTAGAAATGGTTTGAGCCGCTGGCCGTTCACTCGGAAGGTACTCTCAGAAGATAACTCAGATATATCAATGCTACCGTTATCGTGTACCTTTCTGACCAATAGGGTCCTTTCCATTTGCTCTGTAGCTTCCCTGGAAATAATCTAAGCCTCGCATCAAACAGCCATACTTTCTGTCCAATCTCAAAATGCTTGTGGCTGATATGAGAATCATGCCACTCTTTGACTTTCTCCTTATAATGTAGGCTGCTTGAGAAAGCTGCATCTCTAAGCTCTTCCAATGCGGCTAACTCTGCCCTCCTCTGGTCTCCTATACCATCTGGATCCATCAATATGTCTGTAACTGCCCAGAGTGACTTGTGCCTCAGCTCAACTGGTAGGTGACAGGGCTTGCCATACACGAGGCGAAAGGGAGATGTGCCCAAAGGTGTCTTGAAAGACGTCCTATATGCCCATAAGACCGAGTCCAATAGCTGTGACCAATCCTTTCGGTCAGGGCGGACGACTTTCTGCAGAATCGTCTTGATCTCCCTATTCGACACTTCGGCTAGACCATTTGTCTGTGGATGGTATGGTGTAGCAACACGATGGTCTATGCCGAACTCGGTAGCAAGTGCCTTCACCTGGTCGTTGATGAAGTGAGACCCCCCATCAGAAATAAGAACTAGTGGAACCCCGAACCGCGTGATGATGTGCTTCCTCAAAAATCTGCAAACTGTCCTCGCATCAGCGGCTCGGGTGGGGATAGCCTCCACCCAACGACTCACATAATCTACGGCCAACAGAATGTACTCGAATCCCTGACTCTTAGGGAATGGACCCATGAAATCGATGCCCCATGCGTCAAAAACCTCACAGAAGTGAATGGGCTGCATCGGCATCATATCACGTTGTCCACAAGTGCCCATCCTCTGACAGTCAGTACACCTCTTCACGAACTCATCTGAGTCCTTGAAGAGGGTAGGCCACCACAAACCGGACTGGAGCACTTTCTGTGCCGTTCTCCTCCCCGAATGATGTCCTCCTGCCTCAAGCTTGTGGCAGTAAGTGAGGACGCTATGGTGTTCCTCCTGAGGAATACACCGACGCCAGACGCTATCCCCTCCTTCGTGGTAAAGGATGGGATCCTCCCAATGGTAAGACTTGGCCTTCGCAAGGAAGGTCTCAAGCCTCTGCCTGGGCCAATCTTGTGGGACTTTCCCAACAACGAGAAAGTTCACAATATCGGCGTACCATGGGAGTGAGGCGATAGCAAGGATCGCCTCATCTGGGAAGGTATCTCTGATCGGATCAATCTGCTCTGTCTCCTCAGGCTGCTCTAATCGGGATAAATGGTCCGCCACCACATTCTTGACTCCAGGCTTATCCTTGATCTCAATGTCGAACTCCTGGAGTAGAAGGATCCATCTAGTAAGTCTGGCCTTGGCATCCTTCTTTGACATGAGGTACCTGATGGCGGTGTGGTCAGTATACAAAGTCACTCTAGATCCAATGATATATGATCTGAATTTATCTAGGGCAAACACTACTGCTAGCATCTCCTTTTCTGTGACTGTATAATTCCGCTGGGCGGAATCCAATGTGCGGCTAGCATAGTGTATCGCAAATGGTACTCCATCCCTCCTCTGTCCCAGCACTGCCCCTACGGCAAAATCGGAGGCGTCCGTCATGATCTCGAATGGGAGAGACCAATCAGGCGGCTGAAGGACAGGAGCCTCAATAACACATTGCTGGAGAGTTTCAAAGGACGAAAGACACTTGTCATCGACAAGGAACTCGGTGTCTTTCGTCAAGAGGTCAGTCAACGGTCGGGCAATCTTGCTGAAATCATGAATGAATCTCCTATAAAAACCAACGTGCCCCAGAAATGACCGTAACTGCTTCAGATTGGACGGCGGTGTGAGTTTCCTAATGACATCGACCTTGGCCGGATCAACCTCCATGCCTCTGTTGGAGATGATGTGGCCAAGCACCGTCCCTTGAGTCACCATGAAGTGACTCTTCTCCCAAGACAGAACCAAGCGGGTAGCAATACATCGCTGGAGCACTCGGTCTAGGCAGTCAAGACAGGAATCGAATCCGTCGCCGTAAACCGAGAAGTCGTCCATGAAGACCTCCAAACACTCCCCTACCATGTCCAAAAATATCGACAGCATGCATCTCTGAAAAGTCGCAGGGGCGTTACATAGCCCAAATGGCATGCGTCGAAAAGCGTATGTACCGAAGGGACAGGTAAAGGTGGTCTTCTCCTGATCCTCAGGAGCGATGGCCACCTGGTTGTAGCCCGAGTACCCATCTAGGAAGCAATAATGGCTCTTCCCTGCCAGTCTCTCTATGATCTGATCAATAAAAGGCAGGGGGAAATGGTCCTTCTTGGTGGCCTGGTTGAGTTTTCTGTAGTCAACACAGACCCGCCAAGAGGTGGGTACTCGTGTAGCAATCTCCTCTCCCGACTCACTGATCACAGTCGTGATGCCCGTCTTCTTGGGCACCACATGCAAGGGGCTAACCCACTTGGAGTCGGAAATGGGATAAATAAAATCTGCACTCCACCATTTTGATATTTCCTTCATAACAACCTCTCTTAGGTTGGGGTTCAGTCGCCGCTGGAACTCACGCGACGGCTTTGCCCCTTCCTCGAGATAGATATGGTGGGAGCACAACGAGGGACTAATCCCATGGAGATCTGCTACGCTCCATCCAATTGCCTTGCGGTTCTTTTCAAGAACCTCCATCAGACGAGATTCTTGCTCTCCAATCAGATCGGCAGAGATGATGACTGGGTACATCTCAGACTCTCCCGCAAGGAATCTATACTTCAACGAAGTAGGGAGCGGCTTTAGCTCTGGACAGCTGGGTGCTGGCAAATCTGGCTTCTGAAGAAGATGTGTGTATGCGGACAATTCTGCCAAATCTACCTGGGAAAATGATAAAGAACTCTCACAAACTGGATCTGGAGAAGGCGGGTCCTCTGCATTGTCTCTGATCTGTTCTGCCTCTACCTCCTCCTCATCTATAGGCTCAGGTGGATCCAGATCTGGCATCTGATCATCACAATCTGCCCAATCAGATTCTGAATCCGAGGGATCTGTATCAACTGCGGTGGCATCAGTACCACCATAGAGCAGGGTGGCTTCAGTACCACCATCACTGAAAATCGTGTCGCGATCAAGGTCCGACTCTGCTGACTCAATAGTATCCTGAACCAGGGTTGTGCTCTCCAGACTATCCTCTGCTATCATCTCTGCATCAGCTGTATCTGAGTATGAGAGGATGGTCTGTGCTGCAGGATCTGCCCAAATTGCCTCATCATCTGTGATCACAAAATCACAGTCCTGGTGGATGTCTGGCTCTGCGTCTGTCAGCTGCTCTGAATCTGTACTGCCATGTGAGCGGGATCTATCTCTGGTTCTGTGGTCCTCGACCGTCTCTATTTGTATACTCTCGCCCTGGACGCGAAAGTACACCTTCCCGCTATCATGATCAGTCACCGCCTTGGCTGTGGCCAAGAACGGACGACCAAGGATGATGGGGGTATCGGCCACTGATTCAGGGATCTCCATGTCCAACACTACGAAGTCCACGGGGAATTGCAAACCCTGAATAGTGACGATAACGTCTCGTAGCAACCCCTTCGGCCTCTTGACAGATCGATCAGTGAACTGAAGGACTGTCCTGCTCTGTCGAAGAGTGCCCAACTCGAAGTGGTCGAGAAGGGCTGCCGGAAGTAGGTTGATCGAAGATCCGCTATCTAAAAGAGTACGGTCGAACCACTGCTCTCTGATCTGGCATCTGACATACGGGGCCCCTAGATCTGGCCTCTTAGTCGGCAGATGGTTCTGGATCGCGAAGGACGTGGCTTTGGTCAGCACATGGATCTCTGCGGTCTTGTTCCTCTTCTTCCTCCTGACTGTGGTCCTATCTCTTAGGGATCGCTGAAGAAGAGGAATGTGCTGCAAAGCCTCATTGAGGGTCAGCTGGATGTGAAATCGGTCTATCATGCCCTGGCTGAACTCCTCCTGCTCTCTCTTTTTTGGATCTTTTTCTTTTTTCTTCCCCTTCCCCAATTCAAGGGCTCTAGGAAAGGGGATCACAGGGTCCTTCTTCGATGAAGGACTAGGAATAGGCCTAGACGGTTCGATGACCGGATCCTCACAAACATCATTCACCACAGTGGGATCAGAAGAAACTAAACCTTTTCCTTTATTCAAATTAGAGTTCTGAGATACATTCATGCGAGGAAAGACAACATTTCTATCAGAATAAATGTTGGTGGCGTCAGTACCACCTCTAGCTGGCTCTACAACTAGACGTCTTGCGGCCTCAGTACCGCAGGCTGGCTCGGCTCTGCTGGTGGCGTCAGTACCACCTCCTCGATGTGGTGAAATGGCGGCCTCAGTACCGCCGGTGGAATCAGCATCTCGGGTGGCCTCAGTACCACCGTCACCATGATGTGCGGCTTCAGTACCGCTCTCCTCTTCCTCATCTGGCGCTCTAGATGATTCCTCGTGTTGTCGCTCAGATGAGGCGCCGCCTGCTGGTCTTCTACCGCTCCTAAGTGTAACAAAATCAGCATCAAATATATTCGATGACATATCATCAAATGAGTTATTAGGAGTGGTAGGCTCAGTGTGAACTACCTGCTCAGATTTCCTCTTCAAGCTATTCGGATTAGGCTCGATCTGTGCAGGGATGGCAGCCTTCCCTCTCATCAGGTCCTGCATCTCCTGGCGGAACTCGTCCATCTCCCGTCTAAATGTAGCCTGCTGCTCTGTGAAGAGGCGGGCTAGATCATCCATGGCGGGGCTCTCATGGGAGCCCGACGGGTTGCCTCTCTGATAATGAGGCTGCTGGACCTGGTGCTGCTGCGGCTGAGAGGGGTAAGAGGAATGATGCTGCTGCTGGTGAGCCTGCTGCTCACGTCTCCAATTCTGTCCCTGCTGCTGGTAGGGACGAGGTACGAAGGATGATGGCTGGTGTGGTTGGTATGCTGGGGGCTGCTGGTGATCTCTCTGCTGGGAGTACTGCCCTCCCTGACCGGCTGGCTATTGTTGGGACTGGTTACCCCCATTCCCCCACCTGAATCCGGGATGGTCTCGTCGGATTCCAGGTTGAGGACGGTCATACCAAATCCCGTTGACATCCATCAACGGCTCAGCATCGAAGGAGTCTGGCGGTAGTGCTGCCAGAGGTTGATCCGACTGAAATACCACCATCTGTAAGTCTGGAGATGGTGGTGACTGGTAAGAGGGCTGCTGCTGCTGGTACGGCTCCGCCTGTACAAGGTGAACTTGTCTAGGCTGCTGCAAGGAGCTGGAGCGCTGGGAGGAGCTGCGGCTGCCGCCGGAATCGCCTCGCGACAGAAGACGGGGCTGAGGAGTCGTCTGTGCCTCCTGAAGACACAAGAGCTGGGTCTTCATGTCGCTCAGAGTTTGTGCCATTTGCTCCATCTGAGTTATGCCCTGGCACTGCTTCTTCTCTATTATTTCCATGCGGTCCAACTTCTCGCTGATAATCCCCATGTCCGCAGCGGCCGACTCTGCCTGTGCGGCAGCAACTGTGGACGAACTGGATGGACCTGCATCAACCCGTGCTATCCGCTGATACTGCACGGGTCCTGGCGGCTGCTGAGATCTCTGTGTGTACAACCGAGTCTGGGACATCACCATGTAATTTTCTGCCATCTCTTCGTAGATGGCCCAGACTTGGTTGTGGTCCTTGGCAAAGTAGGACCCGCCGCAAGAAGCATTCACCAGACCCTGAAGCTCTGGCGTCATCCCACTAAAGAAGCTTTGAACTAGGTTCGGCTTCGAAATGTCGTGGTGTGGGCATCTATCCAGAAGCTCTCTGAACCTCTCCCATGCTTCGTGAAACTGCTCGTTAGGGAGCATGGAGAAGTTGTTGATCAGGGCCCTCGCTGCATTCGTCCGCCCGAGTGGATAGTACTTGTTTAAGTACTCGGTGCGGAGCTGCTCCCAGGTGTAAACAAACTTCCCTAGATGTTTCAGCCAGGCGGCTGCTCTATCTGCCAGTGAAAAAGGGAAGGCCATCATCCGAATCGTATCTTGGTCCACATGACGGTCGTGGACAGTGCTGCAGATCATCAAAAACTCCTGGAGATGGAGATGGGGCTCCTCAGTGGCAAGTCCGTGAAAATGAGGAAGCATCTGCAGGGTGTTCGGAGGGAACTTGAAATCCCCCACGATGGCCGGTACCACCACCCAATGGTGCATCAGTGTAGATCCGGGGTTGTGTAACTCCCGCATCGGTCTCGGTGGTCCTGCTCCGGCTGCGGCTGCCGCTGCGGCAGCTGCTGCTGCCTCTGCATCAGCGTCAGGAATGTCCTCAGGCTCGCTCGGCTCGTCTCGCTCTCTGAGTCGCTCCAACTCCCTTCTCATCTCGATCATGAATGCCCCTTGATCGCGTAACTGCTGCTGAACTGTCTCTAATGATGCGATCAGGGTGGAGTTGATCGCCCCTTGGTCAAATACAACATGCTGCTCTCCCTGCTGACCTCCGGGGTAATCATCTGCTCTGGCGGCCATACCGACGTCTGCAAAATCAGATGAGCCCAACTCAGGTTCTGTCAAATCAATTCGTCTTTCCTCGGGCTCATGTCTCTCAGTAGCAAAAGAAAGGGGGTCGAGGGGGAACATGGTGGAATCGTACTCGGGCCCGGAGGGCTGGTCTTGACTCTCACGGGCCAACCTAGATGATGGAGTAGACGCGCCTGAAAGCGGTGCAGCCAGAGGCTGCCTAAGAGATCGTCTACCCATCATCGTGATCTTGGCGAGTTGGGCGGATGGGATCTGGAGAAAATATGATCGCAAAGCAAACCCCCGGTTCACCAACGCAACACAATCTGAAGACCGTGAAAGCTCGGTCAATTTATCTTGTCAATTTTATTTGGTGAACACACAAAATATCAGAGCGCTTACGTGACCTGTTAGGATACCCGATGCTACTTCAACCGACTGGCCCGCACGGAAGAGTCGGTAGTCAGCTAGAAATAACACCGGAGGGTTCTACCTAGGGTGCGGGTCACTCTCTCGCGCATCCAAACCATACAAGGAGGGGGTTGCTCTCCCCAAGACAAATTTTTAATGTGAGTGTCTTTTAGGGTCAATAATGTTATCCAGTCCCAATTTTTTTGTTTTTCTTTTTAATTTTTTTCAAAATAAATACAAGCGGCCTAACGGTTTTTCCGATTCTCCTGATGATTAAGCCAAAAACAGAGGGAGAAGACGAAAAAGCCGATGCGCGAAGAAATCAATGATGCATGCAGAGAAAGAAATGCGTACCTTGTCTCCAGCACTCTACATGCAAGTGATCCGCGCAGAATTTAAAGACAGAATAAAACTACCTAAATGGTGCAACGGGAAAAACCGGCCTTAGACAAGCAACTTCTATTGATCGTGAAGAACAATAGTTAGCTAACCGAATCGAGTCCGGAGTCCGATCTTGGGAGTCACTCGGTGCCCGCCACAACGGGTCCTGCCAGCGCTGTATGTGACTCCTCACGGCTCGTGGTCTCAAATCCAATTAAACTAACTTTTTCAGTGAATTTTATTAAGGTCCAATTACGTTCTATAGGAACAGATATTCTATTAGGTGTTGGGCCTTAGAAATTTACGTCACAAGCAAGAGAAATTCCTAAATCTAGGGGCTCGAGAAAAACCGCGTAAACACCGGAAAAGGCAGCTAGCTATAAAAACCGTAGAAAAAGCCGCGAAAATCCAAATGGGTCCCCCGAGCACACCGGTGCTCGGCGAAACAGACCCGCTAAGTTACAAATGTCCACAGTTCAAAGTCTAAGTTATTACAACAAATATTGTTCTCTCTCTCTCTCTAAATAGAAAATTTCTTCTCCTCTCTCTCTTCCTCCTGCGCGGGTCCTCTAAATAGTAAGCTCCAAGTCGTCCAAGCAGTACCTCGCACAAAAATCAAAGAGAGAAGGTCAGAAAACAATAATAATATAGAGAGAGACAATATGGAAAAATGACTACAAAGCCGTGCTCCCCGGCAACGGCGCCATTCTGGTGATGAATACCCATTCATCACTCTTTATTCTTCTATTGTAGCTACAAAAACCTTTGCAAATACATGTAGATATGTGTAAATACAAATAATTACCAAAAGCATGCATTGTGTAAAAACCTATAATTAGCATGTTTTTGTGCAAAAATAAAAAAGAATAAAGAGCAAAAAGAAAAAGAGGGAAATATTTAGAATAAATATTGAGCAACCTAACCCAAGGGAGGGCTCAGCATGGGCCTGACCGCATAAAAGCCAAAGTAGAGGGAGATAGGAGCTCATGTGTATATACTTCTGTAAATACATAAAATTATATTTTCCTCACCCAAAAATATGCTTGTACATATTGTGTGTATATTTTATTAAAAACAAAATAAAAATTTAAAAATCAAAAATTCAAAAATGCCCTTTCACCATGTGTAGACCATCATCCTTTATTTATTTAACCCTATAAATAAATAAAATTATTTTCTAAAACTTTTTTGTAAATATTCTATGTTACATATGGTAAATACATAAAATAACAAGAAACAAAACAAAAATCAAATAAAAATTACAAAATGAAAAATACAAAAATACATTGTATAAATACCATGTATATAAATGTATACAATTATTTATTTCACCCTTGTGTATAAATAATTAAAATAAAATAAAAATACCATTTTATTCCATATTTTATGATGTAAATAAATAAAATACAAAATGAGCATAAAAATACATAAAAATAACAAATAAAAAATCAAAAATAAAAATCCATATAGTGTACATATACCTATATACATAGCTACCCTATTTTTATTTCCAAAAATTAATTAAAAATCACCAAAAAATAGAAAAAAATAAAAGAAAAACATTTCATGTTTTGAGTTTTCTTTAATTCAGCCTATTTCTACCTTAAAATAAATAAACAAAAATTAAATACACGTGGCAGCTTCTGATTGGTCCACGGGGGATTGTTGACCCCGGTCAACTCCCCCGCGGACTCCTTCCTTTTCTGGAAGATGCGTGCCGCCCCGCCTTCGCCGATTTTTCCACGCATCTCCAGGCTGTCTCCCACGCGAACCCCGTGCCCGGATTCTTCGCCGATCATCCCTCATCCTCGCCCGATCTTTCGCCATGAAATCAACGCCTTCCATTGCTGTCTCCACTCAACCCTAATCGCACCTGTCACCATATATATCCCGACCTCCGCCGCCTCCGCGCCTCATCTTTGGCTATCCACTCTCTCTCCAGTGAGCTCCATCGAGACGAGCAAGGTGACAGCTTGCCCCAGCCGGTGTTGCAGCGAGGAAGAGGAGCAGGACCATCGATCCGGCCGCGTTTCGCCGCCGTGCTCCGACCACCATCTGGAGCTTGAGCCTCGGGAGGAGACGGCCCTTGAGGCAAGGACCAGGAGCAAGAGCAGCTCCAGCATAGTCTACTGCAACCACCAGGTAACCTTAGCTCCTTCTAGTTTCATCTAATTTAGGATTTCGCCCAAATCGACCCATCGCCGTGCTTCCCTGATTCCGACTATCTCGAGTACCCTTTTGATCATCGGAACACCCTGTCATCTCCGCCGTATCCCCACGCACCTTCTACGCCCGCTCATTCACCCCAGCTCGCCCCGGAGCTGGGAGTCGAGTTCCATCGTCTCCACCTCGCCGGAGCTCGTTCGCCACACCGCACAGACCACCTTCACCCCGCTTTCTTGGGTCGAGGCACTTTGCCCTCGACCCGCGAAGCGTTCTGGCTGTTTTGCAGGTTCAAAGAGAGGTGCCTGAGCCTCTCTTCACTTGAGACCGGAGCTTCGCGCCGCCAAGCCTCGCCGGAGCCCCTCCAGGGCTTGGCTGGGGCATCGGCCACCACCAGCAGCTGCGGGACAGTCCAGCGGAGCTTCTCCGATCATTTGCAGCAGCTGAGGAGGGGTGTAGCGCACGCAGGAGGCCGGCGAAGTTCGCCGGCGACGAGTTCTTGCACCATCCTCCAGAGCCGTCCGATGAAGCCCTCGCTCCAGTTCTGATCGTGTCCGTCCATTCTTCGAGGAGCAGCGACCGTCGATTCATCTGAGGAGTTCATCCGGACCATTGATAGCAGAGGAGAGAGACCCGGAGTCCAGCGACGTTAGATCAGCCACGTGGTCTCACCTCGACCGTCGATCGAGCCCAGGAAGAGAAGAGAGAAAGAGCGCCGCCCATCCCAACCGTCCGATCAACACGTGGCGCACATCCGGCCGTCGGCGAATAAAGGGGTAAATATCGTAGGGCCCCCCTCTTAGTTTTTCATTTCCTTTTTAGTCCTGTAAATATTTTTAGAAACTTTTTCACGTAGGGTTATTTGCAATCTGGACCTTGTGCTTTATTTTAATTGCTTGTATGCCCCTGTGTGTGAGTGACCACGTGCTTCGTCACGTGTGTATCTGGGCATTTTACACATCTTGTCCTGTAGATCGGGATGGTTAATGAATGAATGAATATTTTTAAGTAATTGCAATTATACCCCTGTGAGCATTGTCTATGCGCATGTGCGTTATTTAGTGGGCTTTTTGCAACTTCGTCCCTGGGCTTTTGATACGAGTTATCAAAAGGCCCTTGGACTTAGTTTTTCTTGCAATTTGGTCCCTGTGTGCCCCAGCCACGCGCGACGCGCGTGACTTGCTGGGCATTTTGCACCAGCGACCCCAGGTCTTCGGGTATTTGCACATTGGTCCTTGTGCACAGTACCCTCTTCTTCATTTTTGAATAAATATCAAACCACCTCCAAATCTAATGAAATTTCGACACATGGCTCCTGCCATGGTGTAGTAATTTCTGTGATTTTTGAGGACATTTTGGCTTTTATTTAATATTTTTAAAAATTCAAAAACTCCCTTTTTAGTCACTGTCTAGCTTTAAAAACACCAAAATAATATAAAATCACCTTTAAAAATTCTAAAAAAATTAGGACTTGTAGTTTGCTTGCTGTTTGATTTTCCAGCCATTTTTGGTGATTTTTCATCACTTAAAAACCTTAAAAATTCAAAAACCCCTAAAAACTCATAAAAATTATAATAAATAAATTAAAAATCCAAAAACAATAATTAGGGTGCCTAAATTTTCCTTATTCTTTCTAGATTATAGGAAAATTACCTTCAGGGCTTTTTGAGATCCAACAATATTTTATTTTTGGGTCTTAAGCCTTGCTGGACAGTACCTTTCATTTTTGGCATTGTTTGATTTTTAGAAAATAAAATAAACATCAGAAAAATCTCAAAAATTCACCAAAAACATAAAAAAAATTATAAAACACATAAAAACATTTTTCTTTGAATTTTTGCTTGACTTTTAATGCTTTAAATAAATTGTTGAAGTTCATTATCTGTGTGCCTTCTTTAATTTTCTCATCATTTAAAAAATCTAAAAAAATGTAAAAACAAATAAAAACCACTAAAAAAAAGATTCCCTCGGATTTCTGACTACATCGTAGGCTATTTAGCCAATCTGTGCTCCTTGTGTTCGACCCTGGGAGCTATACCAGGTTAATCACATAGCTAGACCGCTCCATTTTGTTTTGATTGATTTTATCTCTGTGAGTGGTTGATTTTTCTTGATACACGCATTCGAGTGACTGAGGTCGCAACGACCTCATTTCATACCTTTACCTCAGTCGTTCGGCTTTTTGCGTTGTCATCAGGTGACGACGAGATGGAGTGTATATGACAGAAAAATTAAGAGAAATAAAAGGACAAAACATGGTATGATACTTGGAGGATTCGAGGAGGAAGAAGGGGCGAAGGTAGTGGCCTAGGCTGAGGTTCGAGGAACCTCTGGGTTGTCGCACGACGAGGGTGACCCATCCTTGGTGCTCGTCGGTGGCAAGGCCACCGTTACTTGTCCGGTTTGGCTGAGGGTCGTCACCTGAAAGGCTGTCATTATCGCCCGCCAAATTCCACCTCCTCCTGTCACGAGGAGGGGATGGTGGCTAGGAATGGGCTCCGTGGAGTGGTGGACGATGAGTGATGGGGGCAGAGATGATGGTTTTATGGGCGGAGAGATGGCGGTTTCATATGGTGGTAGAGCGTTTTCGAACGGTTGGCAAAGGGCGTTTGAGGGAGGAATGAAGACATTGATGGACGAGCGAGGAAGGTGGAGGTAACAACTATGGAGAGGGGGTCTTAGGTTGTGCGTAGGTGGTATGTGCTGGGAGCTATAATTGAAAGGGGTTGGGGATATCGCATGCGTAACATCTGGGGAGGAGGCGTTAGGAGGTAGACGACGAGTGGATAGCCGTTGGATCTTGCGATTTAATGGTCCAGGTAGGGACGCGGAAAGAGGACGGAGATTAGATCCTTAGGATCTGATTGAACGGCTCGGGGACGGGCGTTGGTTAAAGGCTAGGATGAGATGGGAGGGAAGATCTAAGGGCTAAGGATGAAGGGGCGACATGAAGAGGGTGGAGCCATAGGATAGGAGGGAGATCGTGTGGTCTAGAAGAGAGCGGGACTAGGTGGATAGGATTAGATCAGGGGGAGATCAGACGGCTGAATGGGAGTGGGTGGGAGGAGATCCAAGGGTGGAGAGGAGGCCGGGTGGTGGGAAAAGAAGGGGGGCACATGGGCGGCCCAGAGGGCACCACGTGGCCCAACCAGATTATTCAAAAAAAACAAAAATAAAGAAAAATAAAAAGAAATATAAGGAAGTTGAATTAGAAAAATGTTAAAACATGAAAGTTGTAGATCTCAATGAGATCTACAAGATTCATGTCGGACAAAAAGTCAAACAAGGTTATTGTGCAGAGGTGTATTTTTGGGAGTATTTTTATGGGTAAAAACACTATTTTGTGGTTTTGATATTTTTTTTGTATTTTTAATTTTTTTAAAGCCAAAATATTTTTTAAAATAAGAATAGTTAATATTAGCGAATTAGTAGAGGTTTTATTGATTTGTTTAAGCTAGGAGAATAATAAATAGATTTTAACATGATGTATATGAGATTCATCAAGGGTATCTTACAGTAGACGACCTGCCTCTTGACATGGGTGCCCTCCGTCACTGGGGGAGCATATCCTCTACTGTAGAGGGTTCTGCATCAGGGTCTGTTGCACCTCATTTTTTTGGGAAAATCATTTAAAAATCAACCGTATGGATGGAATATATGTTTATCATTTTATATATCCACCGAGTTTCATTTTGATCCGAGGTTCCTACCTATTTTATCGTAAAAGTCAAATATAAATGATTTTTGAGTCCTACCTATTCTGACTTTTTGTTGACCTTCACAATAAAATAGGTAGGAACTTTGGATCAAAACGAAACTCAGTAGATATGTAGAACAATAAACATCGATTGCATCCATATGGTTCGATTTTTGAAATGATTTTCGCAAAAAAAAATGAGGTGCAACAGGCCCTGCTGTAGAACCCTCTACAATAGAGGATCTGCTTCCCGCCACTGGATGGAGCATAGGATGGATCTTCTCCTCCGAGGACCGATCCTCTGCTGTAACACAACAAGTATTGTACTCGCCGGAACCGTCTGATGGGGATCGGACGACCCTCATAGGGAGCCGGGGATGGTCGGCCCCCTGTGAGGGCCGTCCTATCCCCATCTGACGGCTCCTGTGAGTACAACACCTACTACACTAAAGTAGATTATCCACTCTCCTACCCTTCCTACTTCTATAAATAAAGCAGTAGTCATCTATATTTAGCATCACAACAAAAATTGCTAGAGAAATATTACTCTCTCTTCCCCATCTCTAGAATTCATTCTCCTTTCTTCTTCTGTGTTTGAAGTTTCAGCACTCGTGAAGTGTCTTGTGGTGTATTTTCAAATCGTTTCTCACAAGAAGTCCGGTACTGCCCTTCTCCCGCAACAGAATGGGCCAGCAACCTTTTTGTATTCCTATCCTTGCATAAGTATTCATTCCTGTCCACCAATGTCCATGCATGCATGAGAATAAATCAGGTCTAAACTTTATCCCTCTCGATGTAATTGCAATACCTGTATTACAGATAAGGAATATGAACTTAAATACAGTTCGTCTTTCATAATCATGCGACTTTGGAGATATTTGAATTTCATTTGATTTTCTCTCAGGGCATTAAACTAGGAAGAGATTACGTGCATGCTAAGACGTCCCACAGCCTCACATTGCCACAACACTGTCAACGATCGCTTGCATTGAGTATATACACAGACAGCGGCGAGGGCGCCCCCTTGATCTCGCTTGCGAGCTCTTCATCATTCTCGACAACCGGTACGTTTGCCTCATTTTGTTCCCTGCTCTTTCCCCACATCACACTATACAGTCCCCCCACCATGGCAGCGCCACCCAAGACACTGCACGAACAATACTCGACCTTGTCACACTAATATTCTTGCAGAAACCATAAAAACAAGCAAAAAACGAAGAGGTTACCTTCCCAAGTTCACGCTCTGCCCAAGTAAGAAAGAGAGGGCGATGGTAAAGATGAGAGTCAAGGGAAGCGAGACCCCCAAGAATACCGGCCCTTTCTTCTGAATGATCCATGCTTGCAGGTAGAATGAGACTCCAGTGACGACAACGCCCTGTTGGTTTAACAACACTATCTATTAAGCTAATATCCCACAAAATCTCGTCGTACTGATCATGTTCTCGATTGAGATAGTACGTACACAATATATAACAGCGAGAAGTTCCACGTTAAGACCAAGCTTCCACTTGGAGAAGTCTCTTTCCATCACTAGGGCAACGCAGAATGACTGAACCGTGCTAAGCAGACACTGAAGCGCCGTGAAGAGCAGCTTAGATGGGTACTCTGATAAAATCCATCCCTGCGACATTATATATTTAGATTAAAATAATATTTTTGTGCTCTTCTCTTCTTATTTTACTTCTAAATTAACCTGAAGTTAACAGAATACCTGTAAAACCATCCAAAGAGACCATGAAGTGTTTGCGATGATCATGAAGAAGGTGCCTTTGATCCAATCGGTTTTAGAGCTGATCTGTGAATGATTCTCGCTGAAGGAGTGGATGCTGAGAATGTGACTGTTGAAGATCGGTCCTGTGTAGAAGGCGATAACCACAACCCCTCCCATGCAGAGACCGATGCCCAAGAATTTGACGGAACCTGAGGGTGTGCTTAACTTGAGGCTTTCCATCCTGCGATGCGCCCAACAATTAATGATATGAAAATTTACAGAGAAATCGGTGTGGTTCATCGCCTTCGGTTGCTGGATTCCAAAAGAAGGGATATCGATCAGATCCACTATAACAAATTACTACAATAGCGATGATTTTTCTGTTGCAACGAGCATTTGATTACTACAAAGTACATGGCATTTTAGCTAGACTCATTAGGTATTATGTATGACAGATTTTCTGTCGCCAAAATAGTGGTAACGAATAATTCTTTGGCTATCGAACTTCTGACAATGGCTACCGAATTTTACAAATATAATACAGTGGTCATATACAATATCTATGCATATAAATTATTGGTTCAATTCGCCATATTCTGTGGGTTGACCCAATGGTTTTATACGTCTTATTTTGTACGTTCATAGGCACAGATTTGTGCTTCTAATCCTATCGATTGATGCCCCCAATTCATTGAAAAATATCTCGATCGATTCTTTTGAAGCTTATCCTTATATTAAAAAATTCTCGAAGTTTGAATATTCTCGTCAAAGTCGGCGGTCTTAATTTACTGGGAAATTTACAAATGTTTTTTAATTTATTTTATATTCCTTGGCTTGTCTTTGATTCAGAGTTAGCAAAAAAATGTTTTAAATAATACGCATGCACACATACACAAATACACACGTCTTACGTTACTAGCTATATATATACACACACACCAACCGGTTTTATCTAAGCAAAATGGATGCTTCTTTTATTTGAAATTTTGTCAATAAACATGAAGTAAAAGATGTGTTGCAAATTTCATGAAATACAAAAACCCTTAACATTTTCATCTGAAAAGGGTTTATATTAACATTATTTAGATGGTTAAAATTTATAGTTCTGATCGCAGAGATATGGATATCCCAACCTATTAGTAAAGGAACTATGGATGAAATTATAAAAAATGTATTTCTAATAGTCACTAAATCCTTAAATTTCTTGTTAGTTTTGAAAATAAATTTCATATTTTATTTACAAATGCATATATTACAATAAAGTAAAGTAAATATGAACAATTTATTTCTATTACTACATTTCTTATAAACAATAACAATTAATTTCTATTACTATATTTCTTATAAACAAATGCTTTAATTATTGCACACGCTTTAAAACCATGTGCACGAACGAATACATAAATGGTTAGTATTCCGTATATAATAAGTGTACGTACGTACAATTTTTAAAATGATATCTAAATTAAGTAGCCTCTGTTAATAAGTCAATATCTAATATCAAATATCAACTTTGCAGGCACATGCACATGTATAAACATCTACTATTCCATGCACAGGACATCCACATAAACAGGTTTACAGTAAATTTTAAGCTAAATATCTCTAATGAGAAATCAACATCTGAAATGCTTTCTCTATTTACATGGGTTTCTCATGTAATGTGAATTGTATAAGAAAAAACCCATTATTGTATTTTGTGTAGTATCTGAAGCAAAGCACAAGTATCAGTGTATCACACTACTCTGATGTTATAGGACGGACTATATATAGATCATAAAACAAGTGGACGACATACCCGAGAATAACAGCAAAGAAAAAGGTTATCACAGGAATGGAATTGTTGACGGCCGACGCCATCGTAGCCGAAGTATAACGAAGTGCCACATTAAACATGTTCAAGCTGAACGTAATCCTGGATCACAGCAGATCATCACTCGAAACTTCATCGATCGACTTTCAGTGGTTTCATGATCGATGCAGCTGAAACTTACCCTAGAAGTGCAAGCATGAAGATCTTGAAGAGGATCATAAGAGTAAGGAGTTTGGCTGTCTTCCTGCGACATCAGAGTCACACTGTAATTTACATCAAAGCAGGCAGCACTACAAGAAGAAGAGTTGAGAGATCTCCGTCACCTCCCGACGAATACAGCCACCGGAGCTAAGAAGACCGTCGCGGTCGCTTGCCGGTAAAGGACGAACACGTAAGTGCTGACCCCGTTATTGAAGGCAGCTTTTGACAGCAAGGGCATGCCTGCGTAGATGATGTTTATCAGCACCACAACCAGGTATGGTTTCTTCACATCCATCTCTCCGACTTCGATATCCACTGGAGCAGTATATGTATGGGACTAATTGACAGCCCAACTTGGTATTATAAGGTTCCCTCCAATCAATGTCGGTGTACTATATATACAGTAGAGGAAGGAGGAAATGACTAAAGTAATGGTTTTTGGCGATTGACCCCAAAGCTTTTTCTTTCGAAAAGAAGCTTTAGTCTTCCACTGCAAATTTGTAGGCTTCTACTTGGAATCTCATGGAAAATTGGTGTTATATTTAAACTTGATGTAATAGGTTTTAACTTGGTAAATCTATGCAATTACATTGAATTATCAAATTTATTTCAGGAGGGAAATCCAATTGTGTTGGAGGGAAGTTGGAAATTCCTAAATTTGACACAAAGGGAGTCTTGGGTGGATTTTTAATACCAAATCTAATAGTTCTAAAAATCCGATGGACTTATATATGAGTTCACACCCCAAACGCTTGTAACAATAATAGAGAGGATGAATGGAGGACTACAAAAGCATGTGCGTGCGCTGTCTTTGCCTTGGGTTCGAGATAGTAAATTTGGATCATGATACTTTTGCCGTGAGGTTTCATTTTGCGAATCGGTTAATTAATCCTATGATTTAATAGAGATTCGACCGATACGGGAATTCAACTTGACCCAACAACTCTGACTTAGCTACTATTTCAGAATCCAAAGAGGCATCCATTGAGGGGCGTTTTCGGAAGATGAAAAGCTGTGTGTTAGATCTTCTTATACCTATCTCTAGAAACTCATTTTTCTCATATGCAAGAAAACTTTCTCCCTCTCGCTCTCTGTTCTTCCACCATGACTGCGACCCGTACTTCCTCTGTCGGTTGCGGTTCTCTGAGGTACTCTTGAGAATGCTCTCGTTTGTGTG
The DNA here is from genome assembly GCA_037367405.1 of Ottelia alismoides. NCBI lineage: Eukaryota > Viridiplantae > Streptophyta > Magnoliopsida > Alismatales > Hydrocharitaceae > Ottelia > Ottelia alismoides. The sequence continues at coordinate 83,925 of JAZKJV010003481.1, forward strand.
CGCAGATGACGATCGCATGCCATCGTATCGTGGGAGCAGATCGTCAGTACCGTTCACGCATGTATTGTGGATGCAATATCTTCTCTATGGACGATCCATTACATGGACGCTTCGATGATCTCTAATATAATCTCTTTATTGTCTTGTTTGCTCCATTTGGTTTGCGTCTTTTACCTTTGGCAGATTTTGCCCTAATATAATATATCAATGCTTTAATCTGTTCCTATTTACATTCTGTAATTGGACCATGAATCGGAAACTGATGAATCTCTATTTCATTACCTTTATTCTTTCACTTTGGCCTTAAATCCCTACCTAAATGCATGTATATAACATTAAGTTGTACAAAATAACATTCAATAATTGAAATACAGAGTCAATACATGTATTTAATTCCAAAATAAAAGAATAAAGGGATTTTTACCCCTTGAACCCTATAAACTTTGCAAATGATCTCTACAAGCTTTGAAACATCATAATTCCTCCCTCGACCCCGTAAACTTGCTCCGTTTTATCACATGAACCATGCCGTTAAATTTAGCTTTACTTGAGTGAATTCCTTGGGTTAACTAACCAAATGAGCGTTCCATGGTGGATCTTCATCATCTCCTTCCTCCTTTTCTTTTTCTTCCATTCATCTCATGCTTCCTCCTCCTCTTTATTTTCTCTCTCTTCACCTCAACTCCATCCATCCATCGAATCACAAAAATTTTCCTATTTTAACGGATAAATCATGCCTTCCGATTATGAAAATGAATTTTCTCAATTTTTTTGAGACGATTTCTTGAATTGATTGATGAAATATTTGAGATTCTTAAACAAATATGAAGTTGAGTACGTTGGGGCGGAGCCTGTGGTTCATTCTGGTTCTTGGGTTCATGAGGGCATCGACGAACACCTAAAAGACATCGCTTGAGCCGTCGAAGAGGGTGTCGACGAATATGGATTCAATGACCACGGGATTCGTTGGAGCGGTTTGATGTTTCTTCTGAGGTGGAGCTGCAGTTGGGTTAGTGATGCTTCTTCCTTCTCCAGGTTGGGCCAGAGCAAGGGAAGGAGGAGGCGGCTGGGCGGAGCAACAAGATGAGGAGGCTGCTGGGGAGGAGCAAGGGGCAGAGGTGGAGGCTGATGGGGACTGAGCCAAGGGAGGAGTCACCATCTGGGGAGGAGCAAGGTGAGGGGAGGTGGTGGTGGTGGAGGCGGAGGTGGAGGTCGTTGGGGGCGGAGCAAGGTTACCCGCTCGTAGCTCAGTCCCTACCTCCCATACGTGGATGACCATGTGGGCATTCACCAATTGGTCCCCAAGAAGGGAGAGCAGAGCATGGGTACCCCCTCGCAGATGCTTTCCATCACGGCATTCCAGCCAGTGCGTCCAGAACCCACCAACCGAGGAGTGGCGAAGAACCTCGAGCTGCGGCACCCACTACACCACCCTCTCTTTCTCATCTCCTCTTCCAATTCCATAAGAACGGTGGACGACGCTCCACGAACAGAGCCCGGACGGACTACCCATAAGAAAGGCTGGCGGCTGTTGGCAAGATCACATGCAGCCTCCAGTAGCTCGTGCATGTCCATGCAGGCCAAGCTCCCGAAGCTCACATAGAGGACAGACATGCACAGTTGCAGGTTCGACCAATCCATGCAGGATTCGTCTCGGTCCCGACTGTTGTTGGACAACTTGTGGAGGGGTCCCACGGGAACACCAGCAGATTGAGGTCTGCTTGGAATCCCATGAAAAGGGCCATCATGGGGTCGGATCTGACGCTGACGACAAGAGCAGTGTTGTCCTCTACCATCAGATCTCTCCTGAACCATGCCACACTGGTCTTCCTCCCACCACACCAACACATGCGCCATGGATTGAGCTTGCAGGCATGGTGGTTGGTGGTTAGAGGAGAATCTGGAGATGGGTAACTCCTGAATTGGGGTGTGTGGGAGGAGGAAGAGGAGGGGAAAGAAGAGGAGGTAGAGGAGGCTACCATATTTGTAATTTTATCAAACAAAGAGGGCAATTTACACCTATTTTCAATGAAATCCGGTTTCATTTGACGTATCAATGACATTGAATGGTCCCCGACCCTGAGACCTAGTCATCATGATGACTAGGTCGACAAGGAACAAAGTAGGGGGAGACAGGGCAGAGAAATTATACACAAATATAAAATTCCTAATTTTTATTCATCAATAAATGTATTTTGAGACCTATTTTATTTTCTTATTTTCATACCTCAAATAATAAAATCCTCTATAAGAAACTTGTACATAAAATGCAAAAAAATTACAAAATTGATTTCGCATAAAAATTACACACAACGCACCCGGGACACACAAAACAAATAACTGTAAAGGAAGCTTTCCAGACCCGTATCACCTCCATACAAACTTAAATTTGACCAAGCTCACCTTTATTGTCCATAAAATTAAGTTATCTATTTAATAAAGGTAGTTTCATTTAATTTGGAATTGAGATGCAAATGTTTGCTTTTGGATCCTTATTGTACTACATACATGTATATAATATCCAATATAATTATTCTTTACATTTTTAGCTTCTTTATATTTTATATATTTGTAAATATTATTCAAAATATATTTCTATAATAAACTTAGAATAAAACCATGAAAAATTCATCAAAATAAATAAAGTATAAAACATATAGGTAAACTATACCTATATAATATATATACCTATTTATTCAAGTAAATAAATGAAATCAAAAAAACTGTAATAAAAATATGTAAATACACAATTAAATAAGTTATAAATATAACATATGCGTATATAATATTAAAATATAAAATATACAACAAAAATAAAATACCTCATATATAGGTAAATATACCTATAATTATACATGTAAATATTAGTACCTAATAAATGACCTTATAAAGATAAATAAAATTTATAATAAAATACTACATAAAATAATAATTTTTTATGTTTTGTGTTTTATTTGATGAAATCAAATTCTATTTTATTCCGAATTATTTCTCATTTTTAATGCTATTTTATCGCGTAGAGATCCTATGTGGCCCAATCAGGGTCAAGCTCCAATTTACCTTAGGTCAACTTTCTGATTCTAGGATGAGGGAGGCTGTCAGAGTCGTTGACCCTCAATTTTCGCCTAATTTTCTCATTCATTTATCTGCACCAAATTGCTTGATCCTTTGACGAATTGATGCCTTAATAAATGCTTCTCCATGCCAGGACAAATCATCACTCAATGGAGCATTGAGCCCCGCAAAAACCCTAGCACAATATCCTCTCCTCATTCTGATATAAAATTGAACCCCATATCTACGATTCGACTTTGATCCCTCTTCATCGACACTTAGCCCCTTGGATCATTGAAGCCTTGAGGTTCCCATTCATGACAGGAAGGAGTATCTCATCGGTTCATAGCGAGGAGGTGGTCGTTGGAGGTGATTCAGTCCCACTAGGTGGAGCTCCATTTCTTGGTTCTACTGCTCTATTCAAGAACAAGTGATGAATGTATCTTTCACTCTTTCAATTCGTAGTGTAGCTTGTAGATTAGGTTTGCTTTTTATTTTGTTTGATTTAGTTCTTAGATATGTAAAATCCAAAGAATCTACATAATGAATCTTTGGGCTCCAGCCCTCGAATCAACCACAATCCAACCTTGTTTTGATAACCTGATGCCACCATCTTCTTCTCCTTCCATTTCTCCACCTTCACGCTACTTTCATTCACCTCAATCTACTAGTTGAAGAAGATTTTTCACGGGTCTCAAGTACGTCTCACACAAGGCGGAGGCACAGTCGCTGTGGCGACCCATGGGAAATCCAAATTCAAACAACAATTAACCCACAACAAAAATCAAACAATGAAAAGCAGCGCGGAGTTAAAATTTATTATAACTCTACAATGGATGTGTATAGTATGCAAGCATGTAGAGGTCGAACACAAAGAGCAAGCATGTAGATCGGGGCAAAAATGCTCAAAGATGAATGTGATGAATTTGTCTATGTGTGCCATTTTTTATGGGTTTTAATTTTATATTATTTTATTTTATTTTAATTTTATATTTTTATATTTTTATTTTTAATATCTGATTTTGTATTTTCTTTTTTTTATATTTTATAATTTTATATTTTTTCCTTTTAATTATGAAATAAAGTATATAAATAATATAAGAAAAGAGAGATAATGTATTTATAAAAATATGTAAAAATAAGCAAAATTCAAGAAATAAAATATTTTTTGTGCTTTTTATAATTTTCTAATGTTTTATGATTTTTCTATATGTTTGCTAATTTTTTTTGTATTTTTAAAATCACAAAATACTTAAAACAGGGAATAAAATATAAATCTGAAATTAAAGTGGAGATGAAAAATAGTAAACAGTAACAAAAATTCTCCAAATTAATTTTAAAATAAAGATAATAAAATATAGAAAATTTAGAGACAGAAATTATATTTTTAGGATTTTTATGGATTTTATATATTTTATAGAGATTTTTAGCATTTATCTATTTTTGAGTTTTTTTATATATTTTTAGTGAGTTTTGGTCTGAAGATTAAAGATGTTAAAATACACAAAATATATTTTTTGGGAAATTTTCAAGAAGTTTTTATAATTTTTATGTATTTTCAAATGCAAACAGGGATGAAAATTCATATTTTTGATTTTATATAAATAAAAAAATGTGACAAAAATATGAAATAAAAATATGACATCAACATCAACTTATGCTATTTTTTGGGGATTTTTTTAGATTTTATAGATGCATGAAATAAATGCAAACAACAAAGAGAAAATGGAACCCTAGCTGGGGTATTTTTGTAATTATGCAAAAGTCCAGGAAACTGATTGTAATTTTTATAGGAAATTACAACTAATTAAAAATATTTCAGGACCAAATATTAAATCCAAAATCCACAAGGGTATCTCTGCAAAATTTCCAAAACTACATGTGATAGGCACGTGCCTGGTAAGGGCCTTTTAGTAGTTATCAAAAATTCGAGGGACTAACTTGCAATTCTACCAAAAAGTTATAACTTGATTAATTAAAATTCCGATTAAACATTAAATACCAAAACCCCACAAGGGCTTGGTTGCAAAATAACCAAGTTCTGTCGGCTGACCTGGACAAGGACTTAAATGCAAATAAAACTATTGTGGGGTTAGTTTTGCAAATTGTACAAAAATAAGATAACTGCAAAGGAAAGATTATAGACTAATAATTAAATACAAAAATGGCTTGGGCTGATGGTGCAAAATACTCAAGGCCTGGCGGATCCGACGGTGCCACGCCCTTCACTTACACACATATCAGCACGAGGAGCAGCGATACCCCTTAGACATATTACGGCTGAGATTAGATGAGCTTTGACGATCGAACGACATAGACTGCGCTAGATCCGATGGTGGCTACTTCTCTGGAAGATTAGGGGAGATCCAACAGTGCCGGGTGGATCTGGATGAACGCTCGAAGAACTCGAGCTTGGTGGGTTTGAATCCGCCAAAGATCGAGCCTCCGTGCACCTGGGGCTCTTCCGACAATCTCTTTGTGCTCCTGCAATGATGGTGAAGCTACCAAGCACCTCCAAACAACTCTGGAGACCCTTGGAAGGTCCCAGGAGGTCTCGTGAGCTCCGGCGGTGGCTGGAAGCTATCTTTGACGGTTTGACGAACCGCGATGACCTACCCTTGTTAATATTGTCTAATAGACTAGTGCGTTGCAGTCGGATAGATCCGCTATCGATCAAAAATAATCGCACAACTCGATTAAATCGTCGAATGAAATTATGTGCGGTTTGATGTTTGTTTAGCCTGGACAAGCCCCAGGGTCGACTCAAGGAGGCAAAGGAACAACTCGAGATCAAGTTAGAGTGATCAGATTGCGGTTTTCCAAGTGGGATATTTTTTTGGTATTTTTTAATGCAATAAAAATGACAAATGCAGAATATGGATTGGATTAATTTAATACGAAAAGAACCGGCTTAGCCAAATTTAATTTTTATGTGAAATAAGACTAAATTAGCTAAATGATATTTTTTCTAATAACCTAATCCAACAATGAGTGCGAAATGTATTTTTTTGGAATTTTTGGCTTTAAGATGTGTAAATGAAAAATGCAAATGTTTTTAGAGTTTTTATGCAATTTTTCGTGCAAATGATATGCAAAAATTATGAAAATTTACTGGAAGTTAAATATGATGAAATTAAGCTACACTAAATTTTTTTTGAATTTTCTGACACTTTTTAATTTTTTTACGAATATTTTACTGAAAACAGAGCGACTGCGGGTGTTTAATTCTTAATAAATCCAGGAAATCAAGTCATCCAGATAATGAATTATCTCAAATAGCTATTCCAATAAAGAATCTAGGAGAGTTGAAATTTCTCAAAACTACTTCTCGTGGAATTACTTAAAAATCAATTACCTAAATCACTAAGGAATTTATTTTACGCACAAGACAACTCCTAATTGGACGAAATTTGGACAATAATTAAATAACACTTAGAGGCATCATTCACAATTTTTGGAGCAATAAATATGAATGTGCTAATTTCAGAGATTAATTGGGAAAAATATCACTGATTTTCACTCTCTGATTTTTAATAAATAAATCAATGCTCACAAAAATGTAAATAAATAGTACAAGATAAAGAATTAGTTTCTCATCAAAGTGCTATTTTTCATTAAATAAAATGATGCTATTTTGAGGTCCAAATTATCAATCAAAGTCATGGGTTGTTTTGCAATACAGAAACGGAAATAAACAAGTTAAAATGTGCACAAGGGCACTTCTATAATTAAACAAACTTAAAATGATGAAGATGCAATTTTCACAGAAATAAAATAAAGACAATAGACCTTCTCTTCTTCCCCAAGCTAGGGCACGAGGGGCGTGCGTGGGCGGCGACTGAGCATACTAGGCGGCTGGCCTTGCGCGTGGCGGAGATGGCGCGGGGCGGCCAAGCGCGGGGAGGGTGGTGGCGGCGCCGCGCATCTGCGCGGGGCGAGGCGGCTGTTGGAGGCGGAGGTCGACGACCGCTCACGGAGGGACCGCGCTACTGGGCGGCATCGAGGGGCGAGGAGGCAGGCGCGGCCAAGGCCTGATTGCGGTGGTAGGCGAGCGGAGGAGGGGCCGGCGCTATTGGGCGGTCCGTGCGGCTTCTGGCGTTCAGCGCGAGGAGGGTGGTGGCGTCCACGGAGGAGCTGCGGGCTGGGGCACACAGCGGCGGTTGGGCGGCGCACGGTGGGACGCGGTTGGTGGCCCACCTGCGGCTGCAAGGAGGTGCGTGGTTGTCGATGGGGCGGGCGGCTGTGCACGGCAGCTGCGGCACCGTGCGGTGGAGGAGCGCAAAGATGGAGGCTGCCGGCGGCAGGGGCAGAGAGGAGGAGGCCGGCGGGTGGCGTCGGCCAGGAGCAGTTCCTGTTTTTTTTTGTATTTTCTTTTGCAATTTTTTTATGATTTTCTTGTAAAAGGGAATAGAAAATGTAATGTGGATGTGGTCGAGATGATGATAGTTGATGATGTGGTTTTTTTTTGTGCGTAAATGTGGTGATGGTTGTGTGGTGAAAATGAGGTGGTAGAAATGAGATGATATTGTTGTGATGAACAAGATAAGAAAATGTTAGATAAAAAAATATGACAAGATGAAGATAGAGTACTTACCTGCGGTTCGCCGGATTGTGGAGCCGCGTCGTGTGGCTTCCGATTGTCGTCGCCTCGATTCGATTCGACGAAAAATCGAAGAATCTCAACTGTGATCTGAAGTGATGCACAATGACACGAGGAGGAGTCCTCGTGGATCTCGCCTTGAAAACCGTCGTTGCTCGACCGAAAAAAATGTTGGCGCTGTCACCGACAACACTCGGGGGCTGGTGGTCTCTTCCTCTTAATTGAAGAAATGGCGGATGAAGATGAATGAAGGAGGTGAGGTGAATATAAAGAGGAGGAAAGGGAAGTTGGAGAAGAGATGGAGAGAGTGGAGAAAATGGTGGAGGAAGTGGAGAAGATGTGGCTTGGAGTGGGGGAAAAGAAAGGAGAAGAGGTAAAATGGGATTAAAAGAAATGAAATAATAGAGTAATATAGTAGGCTACATAAAATCATTAAAATAAAATAATAATAAAAATAAATCCGAAAATAATAAAATAAATCCGAAAATAAAGAAAATGAGGTGACATGTGGCGGCTCCCAGAAAATTCAAAAATTAAATGTAAAGAAAATCAAAAAGAAAAAACAAAAGGGATTAAATCAAAAAGTGATCAATATGAAAGTTGCTCGTCTCGACGAGATTTACAACTTTCGTGAAGGGTCGAAAATCAAATGAAATCAACTGTACAAAATGTATTTTTGGGTGGTACCTTATAGATATAAAATACCGTATTTTATCTTTTCTAATTTTTTTATCATTTTTAAAAGAGAGAAAAATCAAAATAAAAATAGAGAAAATATGAGAAGAATATTTACAACTTAATATATTTTTTTTTATTTTTAATAATTAAGAAAATGAAATGGCAAAATACAGGGGCAAAACGGTCAATTTGTACAATATACAAAAGGGGCCCAAAACCCAAGTTTTGCATACGAGCTCCGATTTTAGTGAAATTAGTCTTGTTTCGAAGGTCTTTGAATGTATATTACTTTAAAGGTGAGTAGACCTTATTCGGAGGTTGTATGAGAGAGATATGTATATTTTAAGGTGTATAGCTTCAAATTTGGATTGGGGTTTTATTGGTCAATTTTACAAGTTAGTATTTTTTAGATATTTTTCCTTTATTAATGTTAGTCATATATACACTATGGAGTTAATTTTATTGGATTCGGAGTTAGTATAAAATAAATACAAATAGGCTATTTTAACTAATATACAAGTGAATATTTACAAGTGAATTTGGCTTCTTATTTAATGCAAGTATGAATGCTAAAATGCAGATATTATGCTTGCATGCATGAATGCTAATTTTACAATATAAAGGGAAATATGCATCTATTTACTCGGGAACAATACTCTATTTTCAACTTTTAGAGTGATGAATCACAGATTCATCAACCCTCTATACTTAAACCTTGCTCGTCCCCGAGCAACTAAATGAAATGCAAGAGTGAAATGATTTTGGGTTCCATACCAAGGTCATGAACAAAAGTTGAAAATGGAGCTTGACTCGACCTTTGGATTAATTGTGTGGCGGAACCTTATTGGGATCTGAACTTAAGACCTAACATACTTCAAGTTCCACAAGTCTTCTATTCAAGACGCCTCAATAGTCAGGTCAGAACAAATCTTCAAACGTAAATTTCTGATGACTATGATTCTTACTTGTACTGTGTAAGTGAGATGTAACTCTCCATATCAGAAATGGCTCAGAACTATCCTCCTCTAACAAGGTAACTCAATAACCCGGTCCAGTAACTCTTTCCTCGAGGAGCGGGGTATTCCCTTCTAAGTTCAAGTGCGACCAGCTCAAGAGGAGGAGGTGGAGAAAAGAATGGACGGTAGTCAGTGTATCTACCTATCCCGGGACGCCTGACCAGTGTAGCCAAGTCATCCAGCTGCAGACTTCTTGCTAATATACATACTCCGACAGGCAATAATATTTTTTTTTGGTTTTGGCATGTCTATTTTTTTCTGGAGTTCTTGCATTTTTTTCTTTTTTTCTTTTCTTTTTCTCTTTTTTTTGGAACTATATACAAGGTGCAGCATGTACATCAAGAGTTTTTACTCTTGAGCCAGTAGACTATCCCTCTTTTGAAGCATTATTGCAACCCACAGCGTCCTGTCCTTAGATGTCAACACCACCAGACTAGGTTGAGATGCACTACCCTCCCTAGAGGAGGACAGATGTTTCCACCCGTGTGCTACTCAAAGCTAAAGGATTCTACCTCCTCATCACCTCATCAATGAAGAGCTACGTGCATTGTGCTTGTCCAAGTTAGGTCACTGTCTATAAGAATCATGCGTATGCACGAGATATTCTACTTAGACTAATCAAGATGACATGTGAACATAGACTTGCGGACTCAAAGAATTAAGTCACTTGACCTGAGAAATCTTAACTCCAGTTCCTATAAGGTTCCTATGAAATTAGGTGGATTAAGGTCAAATCAAGTCCATCCTCAATATCTACTCATAACTTGGTTCAGAACCCACTAGCTTTTCACCTTGCATATGTAAGATATACAGATGAGATGCAGATGTCATGCTATGAAGATGAATGAAAATGCAAGACTCTTTTTTCTTTTTTTTTGCAGAGATGATATGCAAGAGTAAATAAGAAGCCTATTTTGTGTTTTTTTTTTATTTTTTTTGTTTTTAAAAAAAACTTTGATAAACCTCCTATGTTACAACAATTTACAAGAGTTTATAAGTATTATACAAGTGTTATACAATATACAAGTATACATTTTTTTTCAATTTTTACAAAAGGGTTCATTTTTTTTTCAATTTTTACCCACCCGTAATTATTGCCAAATATATACAAAAAGTACGCGAAAATACGCGAAATTACGAGCTATGGGTAAAGTATATATGTAATATATACACGCCCCCTATACTTAGCGTGTGTTATGTCCTCAAAGCACGAAAAGCGAGGAAAAAGACATAGCTCGTGCTAAGCGTAGGAGAGCTAAAATAACAAAAATATATAGAAGTCACTCCGTCCCCCGATACTTAGGCTCTGGCAGCCTATTGTAGAAGAAGATCAAAAATGGGGCGGGTGAGGTTAAGAGGGGAAATGGAGGAGTATATACACGGCGAGCATCGGTACCCCCTATACTTAGGATCTGATCATCCTAAGTATGGCCATAAAATGAAATGATATGGAATCTGGGGCGAGTGTTTCGAGTCACTGGGGAGGGAGGGAGAGAATGTATGTACAAGAAAGAGTGAGAATATACAAGGATTAAGAAGGTTTGTGACGAACCTTCCTGCGGACGCGAGGAGGTGGATAATATACATATGTGTTGCTGTCGGAATCGTCCTCAGATGAATAGTAGTTAGGCGAAGGGATCGTCCAACGAGGGTCGACACACGGCTGCTTGCTTAGATATGGCTTAAGAACAACCGAACTGAGCTCACTCCTATAAATCACCGTCCGGACCCAATGAGGATTCCTCTGAAACTTCCTTCTCCGGAATGTTTAAGGAAATTTTCTTAGTCGGTTTTCGAGAACCTGAATCATTGAGAGGGAGTGGAGAGCGACACGCCTTGAGAGGTTCGGGGGAACACCTCGAGGAATCAATTCTCGATTTCCTCTCACTAGATAGCCGACTAGAAGAGGGAGCAACCATGTTTTTATGTGGAGTCAATTTTGTCTGGGTTGTTTCCTTAAAAGGTCTGGGTCGTGGTGTGGTGCTGACTATGGGTTCCTCATCAGACGAGTCACCATATAGATTGTAATATTCCTGAAGGGTCAACACATGTCTCGGGAAGGTTCTAGTGGTCTCAGCTGGCTTGGCATTATTGGGCTCTTGTGTCGGATCATCAAAATGGTCAACACAATTAACAAAGGTCGTGTCCGACTCAATGATAGGTTCTAATCGTGAGTCCTCCTTAGAAGCTGTCACGATGGTGGTGCAAGCAGTTGATGAAGTGGAGGTGTCGGGAGTCTCTGATCCAATGGTCGTCCGGACAATCAGTCTCTCAGGTGTAGTAGAGAGGTGGGACTCATCTTCCTCTCGATGGTCACGACTGTCAGTGGATGTGCGGGTCACCTTAGAGTAAAGTGTATCAAAGAGTGGGTGAGGTCGAAGCTCTCCCAATGCTGAAAAATCGATCTCCCGAGTCTCGCAATCTATAGTCGCCTTAGCCAAGGCTAAGAACGGCTTCCCGAGAATAATTGGAGACTGGGTGAACTCTCCTCGGTGCTCAATGTCAATGATCGTGAAGTTCACCTGGAGTAGAGCACCTTGGAAAGTAACGATGACTGAAATATTTCCTCTAGACCGTTTGATGGATCGATCAGCCAGCTGAACGATCTCTCTCGACTTCCTAAGTGGTCTGAGTTTGAGCTTGTCAAACACAGAAGTTGGGAGGATATTTATCGGTGAGTCATCATCGATTCTCGCATTGGTAAAGATGGTGTCTTTGATTTCACACTCAACTCGGGGCAACCACTTCACTCTGCGGCTCTTGGTCTTTCTCCTCATCACCAAGGAGGTGGCCATAGACACTATGTGTCTTTCAGTCCTTGTCCTCTTATTGCCTGACCTCTTGGGCATCAATTTACTTCTCACAAATCGTTTGAGGTCGGGAAAGTGATCTATGGCCTTTATTAAGGGAAGTTTGAAAATCAATTCTCCATCGAGTGCTTCCCTTATGACATGATCCAATTTTTTTAGGTCTTTTTCATTTTCAATTTTTATGTGGGTTTTTGGTTTTTCAATTTTTTGGTATTTTTAACAGATGAATGATCAGACTCTGGATTGGAGGGCAAGTGGTTAGTAGAAGAGGGAGATAGAATGGACTCCAGCTGTATAGACGGTGTGGGTTCCCTAATGTTTGCTTGGCTTTCAACCTCAAAATTACTCATATCCTTTTCCACTTTCATTCCCAAGCTGGCAGAAATTGAGTTCAATATTTCCATGACATTCTCAAGTTGTTACCTAATATTTCATTTTTCACGATAAGTCGAGAAATGTCATCCTCCACAAAATTCTCATGACAAATCATGGGAGAGTTCTGCTCAAGTAGAGGACACTGCTGAGATATTGGGGTCTCATACTCAACATACCTAGACTCTGACATGTAATTCCGGACTGAGTATGGACCATCTAGAAGGCAAATATTGGTCGGAGCCTCATATGATGAAACAAGGACTGATAAGTCTAGCTCATGAGTCCAATCTTTTGAATGTATTGGCTCTCCGAATGAAGGCTGGTTAATGGAATCTTGATCACTAAAGTCGATCAAGTCTGGGAAATCATGATGTGCAGACCTCTTCATTTGGTATGTTCGATTAACCATGTTATGCTCTAAGGTCAAGTCGGGATATGTATATGTGAATTCTTGTCTGGTCCCTACTTGAGGTGAGAATGAAGTATGCGGTGGCATATAATTTTGCCAATCATCTATCTCAGCAGTGGCTTGCTCTTCATTCGCTTCTTTCATTCCTGCAAGCTCTCGAGAGTAAGTACAGTCAGCCCAAGATGGAAGTGGATCCAGAGTATTAGAATATGGAGTAGATGAGAAATGCGAAGAAGTGGAGAAGTCAGTCGAAGTTCTGACTTCGTAATCGGGTTGAGGTGGAACCGACCACGAGTAAGGGTCTCCCGTGGATGGCGGAAGGTGCATGGAAGAAGGAGAAGGCGAAGATGAACAGTATATGGTCGAGGAGGATTGACCATAGGTCACAGGGTATGGGGACCAATATCTCGACATCTTGAGGAGGAAAGGATGTAAGCAGAACGAGGTAGAAAATGCGCAATTATGCAGGATAACACATACGGACAGACACGAAGACAAACGCAAGAACAAAACCCGAGTTCACACTCAACACGGTGAAGGACCCGAAACCGAGTCCAATTAATCTTGTAAATTTTAAGTGTGATTTTTCAAGCAAGATAGCAAGGATTACGCGACCTAAAGGGAAGTCGGCTCAGAGCCGGATGCGTCTTCCCTGTTTAACCTGTCGCCTAAGATACCGACAGTCCTTCCTTTCTTCGCTCCTATCCCAAGTCGATGGATTCAAAGACCACACCCCTATCTACCTGCAAGTAGGCAGAGGCTGACAAGGCCGGAACTTCACCCTGGGGGGTTACTGGCAACTTGTCGCAAAGTACCGCAATTTCGCCCCTATCTACCTGAGACAGGGGGAGGCTACTTGGTACCAGTCAGTGAACCTTAAAAATTTGACTTGTGATATTTGCTAGGATTAGTCGGAATGTGATATGGAAGGCGGGGATTTGGGCTCTGCCTTAAGGTGTTCACACACACTCAAGTACCCTCACTCAGCCTGAAAACAAGGTTGGGGTTACTCTCCCGCAAACAAGGGTTAGTTTTAGTTAATTTTTTTGGTCCAATTCAATTAGCAGTCTCGATTTTAGAGATTAGTTATCACTGATATTAATCCACACCAGCAATCACGTCTACTGTCCAGTCCTAATTCCTTTATCCTAGGTGACAAAATCGAGAGAGAGAATCAGAAAAAAAAGCCGATGTGATCAAGAAAACGATGATGAATGCTTGAGTAAGAAGACTTACAGTGCCTCCAGCTCTCTACAATGCAGGATGCAGTACTGAATTGAAATTTTACACTATATAAACATGCAAACGAGAAAAGCCGCTCCTAGACAGACAGTTCTATTATCGAGTGAAGAACATATTATTTTTGGCTAAGTTCTGCGATCTAAGTGCGTCTTTTAAGTGCAATGTATGGTCCTAAAGAATTACGAGCACAAGCAAATCCTAGAGTGGCTCGAGGAGCCGCTAGTGCAAGCCTAGTCTAAAATTCAATCCACACAACACACGGGGACACGGTTCCACTATCTTTACACACACGAGAACCCAAACGGGAACCGCTGGAAATGATGCGGACACTTTTTACAAGTTAAAAAAAATAGAAATCTTTCTGGCGTCTCAACAACCGACTTGGTCCACGAATTGTCGGCCTCCGATGCACTTCGAGATGCGTCGACTTCAAGAAAGCCGCTCCAAGTCCACCGAGCCCTCGCACAAAAAGATAAAAATGTTAGAGAGATAAAATATATAAAAAAATAAATAGAAAAAATAAATAGAAAAATAATTGAAAAAAAAGAATAATTACAAGATGGATCGGGGATCAGACTACCCGAGTGTGTGGAAAATATAAATCTAATTTTCTAAAGTGATCCTAAGCCGTTTGCCTCCCCGACAACGGCGCCATTTGACGAATCGCGATGACCTACCCTTGTTAATATTGTCTAATAGACTAGTGTGTTGTAGTCAGATAGATCCGCGATCGATCAAAAAAAATCACACAACTCGATTAAATCGTCGAATGAAATAATGTGCGGTTTTATGTTTGTTTAACCTGGGCAAGCCCCAGGGTCGACTCAAGGAGGGAAAGGAACAACTCGGGATCAAGTTAGAGTGATCAGATTGCGGTTTTCCAAGTGGGATATTTTTATGATATTTTTTTATGCAATAAAAATGACAAATGCAGAATATGGATTGGATTAAGTTAATACGAAAAGAACCGGCTTAGCCAAATTTAATTTTTATGTGAAATAAGACTAAATTAGCCAAATGATATTTTTCCTAATAATCTAGTCCAACAATGAGTGCGAAATGTATTTTTTTGGAATTTTTGGCTTTAAGACGCGCAAATAAAAAAATGCAAATGTTTTTAGAGTTTTTATGCAATTTTTCGTGCAAATAATATGCAAAAATTATGAAAAATTTACTGGAAGTTAAATATGATGAAATTAAGGTACATTAATTTTTTTGGAATTTTCTGACACTATTTGATTTTTTATGAATATTTTACTGAAAACAGAGCGACTGCGGGTGTTTAATTCTTAATAAATCCACGAAATCAAGTCGTCCAGATAATGAATTATCTCAAATAGCTATTCCAATAAAGAATCTTGAAGAGTTGAAATTTCTCAAAAATACTTCTCGTGGAATTAATTAAAAATCAATTACCTAAATCACTAAGGAATTTATTTTATGCACAAGACAACTCCTAATTGGACGAAATTTGGATAAAAATTAAATAACACTTAGCATCATTCACAATTTTTTCACAATTTTTGGAGCAATAAATATGAATGTGCGAATTTCAGAGCTTAATTGGGAAAAATATCACTGATTTTCACTCTCTGATTTTTAATAAATAAATCAATGCTCACAAAAATGTAAATAAATAGTTACAAGATAAAGAATTAGTTTCTCATAAAAGTGCTATTTTTCATTAAATAAAATGATGCTATTTTGAGGTCCAAATTATCAATCAAAGTCATGGGTCGTTTTGCAATACAGAAACGGAAATAAACCAGTTAAAATGTGCACAAGGGCACTTCTGCAATTAAACAAACATAAAATGATGAAGATGCAATTTTCACAGAAATGAAATAAAGATAATAGACCTTCTATTCTTCCCCAAGCTAGGGCATGAGGGGCGTGCGTGGGCGGCGGCTGAGCACACTGGGCGGCGGGCCTTGCGCGTGGCGGAGATGGCGCGGGGCGGCCAAGCGCGGGGAGGACGGTGGCGGCGCCGCGCGTCTGCGCGGGGCGAGGCGGCTGTTGGAGGCGGAGGTCGATGACCGCTCACGGAGGGACCGCGCTACTGGGCGGCATCGAGGGGCGAGGAGGCAGGCACGACCAAGGCCTGGGCGCGGTGGTACGCGAGCGGAGGAGGGGCCGACGCTACTGGGCGGTCCGTGCGGCTTCTGGCGTTCAGCGCGAGGAGGGTGGTGGCACCCACGGAGGAGCTGCGGGCTGGGGCACACAACGGCGGTTGGGCGGCGTACGGTGGGACGCGGTTGGTGGCCCACCTGCGGCTGCAAGGAGGTGCGTGGTTGTCGATGGGGCGGGCGGCTGTGCACGGCGGCTGCGGCACCGTGCGGTGGAGGAGCGCAGAGATGGAGGCTGCCGGCGGCAGGGGCGGAGAGGAGGAGGCCGGTGGGTGGCGTCGGCCAGGAGCAGTTCCTGTTTTATTTTTTTTGTATTTTATTTTGCAATTTTTTTATGATTTTCTTGTAAAAGGGAATAGAAAATGTAATGTGGATGTGGTTGAGATGATGATAGTTGATGATGTGGTTTTTTTGTGTGCGTAAATGTGGTGATGGTTGTGTGGTGAAAATGAGGTGGTAGAAATGAGATGATGTTGTTGTGATGAACAAGATAAGAAAATGTTAGATAAAAAAATATGACAAGATGAAGATAGAGTACTTACCTGCGGTTCGCCGGATTGTGGAGCCGCGTCGTGCGGCTTCCGGTTGTCGTCGCCTCGATTCGATTCGACGAAAAATTGAAGAAGCTCAGCTGTGATCTGAAGTGATGCACAACGACACGAGGAGGAGTCCTCGTGGATCTCGCCTTGAAAACCGTCGTTGCTCGACCGAAAAAAATGTTGGCGCTGTCACCGACAACACTTGGGGGATTGTGGTCTCTTCCTCTCAATTGAAGAAATGTCGGATGAATATGAATGAAGGAGGTGAGGTGAATATAAAGAGGAGGAAAGGGAAGTTGGAGAAGAGATGGAGAGAGTGGAGAAAATGGTGGAGGAAGTGGAGAAGATGTGGCTTGGAGTGGGGGAAAAGAAAGGAGAAGAGGTAAAATGGGAATAAAAGAAATAAAATAATAGAGTAATATAGAAGGCTACTTAAAATCATTAAAATAAAATAATAATAAAAATAAATCCAAAAATAATAAAATAAATCCAAAAATAAAGAAAATGGGGTGACATGTGGCGGCTCCCAGAAAATTCAAAAATTAAATGTAAAGAAAATCAAAAAGAAATATCAAAAGGGATTAAATCAAAAAGTGGTCAACATGAAAGTTGCTCGTCTCGACGAGATTTACAATTTCGTGAAGGGCCGAAAATCAAATGAAATCAACTGTACAAAATGTATTTTTGGGTGGTACCTTATAGATATAAAATACCGTATTTTATCTTTTCTAATTTTTTTTTGTCATTTTTAAAAGAGAGAAAAATCAAAATAAAAATAGAGAAAATATGAGAAGAATATTTACAACTTAATCTATTTTTTTGGATTTTTAATAATTAAGAAAATGAAATGGTAAAATATAGGGGCAAAACGGTCAATTTGTACAATATACAAAAGGGGCCCAAAACCCAAGTTTTGCATACGAGCTCTGATTTTAGTGAAATTAATCTTGTTTCGAAGGTCTTTGAATGTATATTACTTTAAAGGTGAGTAGACCTTATTCGAAGGTTGTATGAGAGAGATATGTATATTTTAAGGTGTATAGCTTCAAATTTGGATTGGGGTTTTATTGGTCAATTTTACAAGTTAGTATTTTTTAGATATTTTTCCTTTATTAGTGTTAGTCATATATACACTATGGAGTTGATTTTATTGGATTCGGAGTTAGTATAAAATAAATACAAATAGGCTATTTTAACTAATATACAAGTGAATATTTACAAGTGAATTTGGCTTCTTATTTAATGCAAGTATGAATGCTAAAATGCAGATATTATGCTTGCATGCATGAATGCTAATTTTACAATATAAAGGGAAATATGCATCTATTTACTCGGGAACAAGACTCTATTTTCAACTTTTAGAGTGATGAATCACAGATTCATCAGTTTGCGAGGCCCAGAACCCTCCTTCGGGTCCTGCAGAAGAAGAGAAAGACGCAGTAGCAAAGGAGGAGCAAAACCCGGTGTTTATTGGTGAGCGGATGGTAATGGAGCGGTGGAACGATAGCGGTCGGAGCGGAGCTCCGGCGAAGGTGTATGGAGCTAAATAACGAAGCTAATCGACGAAGCAATAACATAAACTAGACCTATCCATTAAACTAAGAAAGAAATGCAGTAAAAAGGGAGAACAAGAGTACCTCAAGCCGTGGGACGACGAGATGAGACCGCCCGGAGCTGAGCTCCGACGATGGGTGGTTACCTCCTTGACCGCCTCCTCCGACCAACCTAAACAGGTGGCGAGGACACTGCCACTATCCTCCAGCCAGCCGGCGCTTCAGGAGTTGAAGAAGATGGAACAAAAGGGTTCAAAAAATGAAGGGAAAAGATGGAGGGGTTTATGTACACCGTGAAGGAGGAGCGAGTTTCAACGCAAATTCTAGGACAAATCGAGGGCGACCTATCCTAGGAAACGTGTAGGCATGGATTAGGGATGCACATAGATCAATTTTCATGAAGGGTCAGCTCGTCCTTGAGCAATGCATATTGCGTGAAAATTACAAGAAAAAGGGTCTTCGTGATCTGACAGAGTGGCAGAGCTAGCACATACGATTGTTGAGGTGGTGAGAAGAACTAGGTATATCTAGCAAATAGATGATCGAATCCTCGATACAATGCTTGGGTGTGCATGCTCAATGTACGAGGAGAAAAAGTCACGAAGAGTTCGAGGCAAATGGGGAAAGATGCGAGGGCCAAAATTCCAAGAAAGAGGGTGAAAACTCAGATCCAGCAGTCCCAAACCTGGGGTCAAGGAGTTGACCCCGGTCAACGGATGGTGTGGCCTGATTGGCCACGTCATCCACAAAAAGATAAGAATTGAATAAAAGATTTGTAAAATCATTTAAAAATAATAAATGAATTTATTAATTTTAGATTATTAAATAAAAAATGTTTATTATTTTCTAAATTATTTTATTATGAATTTTATTTTTTTTAGAGGTATAAAATTACAAGTTCTCTTTTAAGGGCTATATAGGTATATTTATCTATATATTTTAATAATTTATTTTTATTGTGCATTTTTTATTTTATTAATTTTGTTTATTATTTTAAAAATTTATAACTTAATTTTATGCACTTAAATACATTTTTATTTTATTTTTTTGATGTATTTTATACACTTAAATAAATAGAAGTAATAATTATATAGGTATACTTATAGGTATTATACCTATGTATTTTCTACAAGTATTTTATTTTTATGTTTTATTTAGTAATTTATTCATGTTTTAATAAGTACATATATTATAAATAATGTTTACAAATTTATAAAAATATAAATTATAAAAGTAAGGAATAATAAATAAAATGAATATTTAATCGGTATAAGTATACAATAGTGGTCCAAAACCTAACTTTCACACCGTAACTCAGAATAATATGAAACCACTTTCATTAAATAGCTTATTAAAAGTTATATACAATTAAAGGTGATTTTAATAATTTCGAGTTTTTATTTGAGAGATACAGGTTTGGGAAGTTGGAATTTTGGAAAATTATTTAGATCATAGTTTTTTATCTGTACATTATTTTTTGTGAAACCAATTTTGTATTTTTTCTATATTTAATTATCTACAACTTTCATGTATAAAGTCTCTTTATTTGATATATAAAAAGTGGAACAAAAAATAGGTCTCAAAATGAAGGAAAATGAATAAAATAGAAGGGAATTTTTATTGTATTTTGGCCCTTATCTCCCCCTACTTTATTTCTTGTCGACCTAGTCAATGAGATGCCTAGGTCTCGGGATTTTGGGTCATAAAATATTTGCAATATTTTATTCTTTTCTTTTCTTTTCTTTATTCTATAATTTTAGCATTAAAAACTATATTTTGTACACTATTTACACAAATATGCATGAATGATAAAATGCCTAAATTAAGCCTATTTACACGCATTTACTAGGGTTCTTAAGGCCAAATGATAGAATAGAGATGATGAAACGGAGATTCATCACTACTCCAGATCAAGACCTCGGGTCTCCACTCCATCACATCACCGGAAACCCATAGCCTCACCACATCCTTCATCATTTCCACTGATTTCCAGCCCATGATTTGTCGCTTTCTTGCTTTTAAGCTAACCCTACAGGTCTTGGTTTTGAAGACCCCATCTGAGGGGATTTTTGACTCGATGAGATAGCTCTAGGTCTTTTGTCATTCACTGAGCTCAGACCTCTTCTAGCGATGTCTGAACCTCTCTGAGACTACCACACCTGCAGAGGAGTCCCAACAACTTTTTGGGCCACGTTCGAGCTTTGGAGGTGGTTGGAGATCATAGATCTGTAACGAGGAAGGAGGTCTTAGCAGTTGTTCTTCCCCGTTACTAGAGAAGAGCAACAACCGTTGGATCTCGGAGGCACCCAAGATTAGAACCCCACTGTCGGATCGAGAGCCACTAGAGCCGTCAGATCTATCTGAGGTTTTGATCTTGACCCTTCATCTGCAAAGGGGTACCCCACTGATCTAGGTTGTCCAATGCTTAAGTGGATCACATCGGGCCGTTCATCAATGCTATTGGAGGGTATATTGCATTTTCCACCCTCGACCTTTTGTATTTTATTTCTAGTCCATAAACTTTCATTTGAAGTTGCATTATTTCTATAATATTTTCATTAATGACCCTGAACTTAATGTATTTGCATTTTAGTCTAATCCACATCACCTCACGTACCTGTGCGCATGAGGGGTGAAATTTTTACGTGGATGCCCTTGTAGATTTGAGTATTTATTTTCGATCCAAAAACTTTGAATACAAATGTAATATTTTTGGTAAAATTGCATATTGGGTCATGATATTCTAGATAATTGCATTTGTACCCCTACTAGTGTGGATAATGTTTTAAATTGTGGATAAATTTCATGTATGCCCCTGGACTTGTTTGAAAAGTTATTAAATGCTTGGAAACTTCAAGGAATTTGCATTTAGCTCCTCGTATTGCAGACTTAATTTTATGATTATATTTTAATTATTAAAAATAGAATTTTACATCTAAAAATTATAAGAAAATTCTCTTAAGTGCTTGGAATCATTTTATATCACATATATTTTCCTGAAGAAATTAAAATTATTTTCTTATTCATAAAAATAAAAAACAGAATATTTTCTCATGTTTTGTATTTAAAATTCCATAAAATTTACAACATGATTTGAAAAATTCTAAAAAAATCATGTAGATTTATTTATGCATGTTTGTTTTTCTGACCAATTATTTTTGCAAATTATTAACTCCTAAAAATTAAAATATTATAAAAACTTGTCAAATTATAAAAATTCATAGAAAAATCACAAAAATCTTTTTTTTAGATTATGAATTTTCTTTAGAATATATAGTTATATATTCGAAAAAAATGAAAATAGTCTTAATCTGAATTGATATATTTTTATTAATCCCATTTAAAACTACTTGATTTACTATTGTTTACTTTATGTATTTCCTTATATAAAAATCCATAAAAATTCTCATAAATTATCCGTAAAAACACAAAAAATAGAGAAAATTGATAAAATAAAAAATAGTTTACCTTTGAATTTTTAAATTTATTACCTACTTTTGAAAAATCCAAAAACATATCTTGTTCCTTTTTCTTTATATACTATATATCTATCTATGTATCATTATATAATATATTATTATAACTTTTCTTTTAAAATTCAAAATTAAAATATTTACATAATTAAAAAAACTATAAAAATAAAAAACCATAAAACATGTAAAAATAAAAAATACTCTAAGAATCCTAAGTTGTCTATTCATTTTTGTTGCTTTACTAGTGTGTTCCTTTGTTGTTCGACCCCTACTGCTTGCGTACTATACACATTTTTTGTAGGGTATAATAAATTTTTAGCTCATCTACATTTATAATTTAATTATTGTTGTGGGTTAAATGTTCATTGACTCGCTTGAGTTGAGTGTTGAGAGCTGAGAGAGACGCCGATACATCAATTGCACGATCAGACTTGTCGGACACCGCATGCCATCCGAGATTAGAAATTAGACACCTAATAAAAAGTGCTCCATCAGAAATGCATGATTATCTTTCTATTAATATGCGATTTATTGTTATTGATTCATGTTGATCCAGATGATTGGTGCTTAGTGTATACCTTGATGATCCTGTCAACAATAATCTTAGAGAGGATATCATGAATCAGTATTAAAACTATGTAGAATACGATGCTTAAATCGAGGGTGGATATGACCGGGATGCTTGAAAGATTCGGTGGTTAGACTTTTAAGCGTTGGCAAAAACACAAGAAAATATGGTTAACAACTATAGGGTTAATCTTGATGCTTGAAATTGAATTATCTACAGTGGAAAAGAAAAACTCCTCATCCCATAGCCACAAGGCGCAATCTTCATGGAAGGAACGTGACCGTATATGTCATGATTGCATCATGTTGTCTCTATCTAATACGTTGTTTGACGTGTACTGTTCCTCCACACAGACTGCAAGGGGTTATTGGAAGAACTGGACTAGAAGTATAACACCAAGGATCTCGTATAGAGAAATATTATGTCGATAAGTTTTTAAAGTTTTTCATGGCCGAAGAAAGTCGATTTCTGAATAGGCATATGAGTTTTTACTCCTACTCCATGGATTAAAGATGTTGAAATGAAACTTCCAGAGAAGTTTCAAGTCATATGCGTCTTAGAAAAATTCCCCAAGTCTTAGGAAAACTTAAGTATGACCCTGAAACACAGAAAGGGGAAGATTTATATGGGTGACTTGATGATGGAAATTTCCATAGAGGAGGAACACAAGAAACAAAAGCATGTGGTTCCTATTGATGTTCATGCTAATGTAATTTCATGACCTTGAAGGGTAAAGAGAAAAATAGAAAGGGTAGTAACAACAATAAAATGAAACCACATGGCAAGATATACAAAAAGGTAAAGAATAAACCCAACTGACACTATAATCAGGTTGGCCATTGGAAGAAGGATTGCCCATCCTTAAAGACTCAACCAAAGACTATAGATGGGAGTCCTCAAGTGAATATGATCACTACGAGACTTGAGGCTAGATAAGGGTATGTCTTTGTAAAACCTTAACTATGTCATATCTATGATCCAAGTGAGTGGCTTATGGATAAGAAGCCAATGTATATATCTATTCTGACATAACCTTATTTTTTTATCAGACATGTAGTGCTGGGACTGTAAAGATAGGGAACGATTCTGCGATCAGGATGCTAGGGTCAGGAGAAGTCACCTTGAGGTTCTCCTATGGACATGTTTGGACTTTACACAAGGTGTTGCATGTCCCCGACGTGAAGGAGAATGCCTTATCTGGCTCTATCTTAGTTAGAAATGGTTTTGAGTTGAACTTTAAATGTAATAAAGTTGCAATTTTTGAGATATGGAATTTTTATGGAAAAGGCTGTTTGGCATATTTTGATTTGTTATTTATAATTAGATGTGATTCAGTAAACATTTATTTAGTAAATATTTTAAATCTGAATGTTCTAATTCCATATCTCATGTTGTTAACAATTTAGAATCATGTGTTCTGTGGTATGGTAGATTGATACATGTAAACTTGAATTCAATTAAAAGGAAGAATTTAGAGTTGATCCCAAAACATACTATTGATAAAACTAAAAAATGTGACATTTGTGTGCACGCTAAGACACCTAGGAAGTCTTTTCAATCTATCTTTAGAGATAGTGAGATCTTGGATCTATGCATTGACGAACACTAAATCACCCTATGTTAATTCTTGCGAATTAAATGTGTCGTTTCTTTGCAGTCGGACAATTAGAGATCAATAAAAAATAACCACAAAATTCAATGAATTAATCAATTAAGCCGGATGTGGTTTGATGTTTATTTAAGATGGGCAAGTCCTAGGGTTGAACTCAAGGAGTCAAAGGAACAACCTAAGTTAATGTCTATCATATTTGATGTGCTTTTTTTGAGGTGGTTTTTTTTGATATTTTTAGTGTAATTTTCGAATGCAGATGTAACTGCGGGCCAATTTTAAGGACAAGAAAATTAATATTAATCAAACAATGTCCAAAAACTATAAAACTTGGTCGAAATGTGAATTATGCTCAAAAGAATGCACTTTAAATTTTTTTGGAATTTTCTGCTGTAATATGGATATTTAATGAATTAAATGGTATAAAAAGTGTGAATTACAATAATTAATTATAATAAATATTAAACCTACTAATTATCAGGGAATAAAATTATCTGAAAGCTACCACTAAGTGGTCCATCTCAAAAAAATCCTAAACCCTAAAAATGTGGAGTTTTAAATTATTAAAAAAATGATTACCACAATACACAAAATATTTTTTTCAGAGCAAAATATGCATGCAGACGCAATGATTTTTAGGCACAATGTGATTTTTTAGCCATTTTTAAGAAAGTGGTTTATTAACTATGAAATTTAGAGCAATAATTGGGTCAAATATGAAAGATTTCACAGAAATAATAATTATTAAATATCCATAGATCACAAATTATGAATCAATACCACAATGCAAAGAAACAATTGTACTATAAAATGCCCATTTTTGAATAAATAATTGAAGCGAAAATAAGGTTCAAATTAAAAATCGACGACATAGGTCTAAACGCAATATCAAAAAGTGAAATAAACAAAAATCGTGCATAGGGGCACGGTTGAATTACCTCAAACCCGACAGAAGGTTCATGCAAAATTGCCAAGGTGCATGTGCGCGGCACATGCCCTTGGTGATGAGGACCCCTTCTGAAACAAACTCTTGAGGGGCTTCCTTGCAAAGTTCCCTCCCCACGCGTGCACCTCACGTGGGTAGGGCTTCGAGCCTCACGCTTGGTGGCTCACATGCGGTGGCGCACCTGGGGCTTTGAGGCTCTAGTGTTATAGTTGACGAGGTGTGGTGAAGCGCCTGAATACTCGATGCGGCGGCAGGCGAAGGTGGGGCCGCTGGGCGTGCTCTAATGAAGATGCGAGATGGAGGAAGGGGTCTGGAATAGCGATGTCGGAGAAGACGAATGCACGGAACCTGCTATGTGGAGGCACAATGGCTTGCAGGGCAGAGCTTCACGACGATTGAGAAGTTCGTAGGCATGCAAGGTCGAGGTGGGCAGAGTCGAGGATGCTAGAGCGGAGATGGACTTGGAGATGCTGTCGAGCATTGAGGCGAGGCTTCGAAGGTGGTGCGTACGTTGGAGATGATATGAGTGAAGAGAACCATCGGAGCGAGATGGAGGAGTGAAGTGTGGTAGAGTAGGTATGATGGTTAATGGCGGATAAGGTGTGTGGTTGAGAAGTAGAAATACAATGGAGAAGATGAGGAAGATGAACAACGACGGAGAGGAGAGGGATACTTGGGAAGTATCGTGACTCGACGGTCAAAACCGGAGCGGAGGCTGAAGGAGAGGGAGCAAATTGTGGCTACGCTGCAACAAGGATGATGGGTTCCTCGGATCACACCATAGATCCGAATGGTCGTGGAGCACTGTCACCGCTCATTGGATCTTGATGCCCTCTCTGCTGTCGAAATCGGCAGATGATGGGCTTCGGTGGAGGAGCTGGAGTTAAACAGAGCAATGGAGGTGGAGTCATCGATGGATGGAAATCGGGGATTGAATCGTTGATGGCTTCGACGATAACACGAGTGAATCAGAACGGAGATGGAGCTAATTTGAGTCGGTGGCTGATCGCAAGATCGGAGAAGAGGTGACGGATTAGGAAAGGTGGCCGGTGATGGAGATCTGACGAGATACACAATGGCGGCTGAATCGGGAAGGGGCGGCGACCGACGGAAAAGGAAAGGGAAGTAGATGAGGAGCAATGGTCGTATGATTGGTCAAGATCGGATGGCCACGATCGTGCCACATGGCGGTAGAGAAAAAGAGAAGGGAGAAAAGACCCCAGCCATTAGATGGATACTCCTTCATCCAACGGTTGAAAATAGAAGGGGTAAGTGAGGGAGGAGGTGGGGACGCATGGCCGCTCCAGGAGCTGCCACGGGCTGCGCCTAGAAAAATCTTAGACAAAATACAAAGAAAAATTTTAAAAAATAGCAAACAACCTTGGATCAAAAAAAATTATTCACAAAAGTTTCTTGTCTCGATGAGATCTATAACTTTTATTAAGAGAATGAAACCAAAATAGGTCATTTGCATAAAGTGGTATTTTTGGTAGTACTCTATGTACATATAATACCTTGATTTTTGGGTTTTGATTTTTTTTTGTCATTTTTAAATAAGATAAAAAAATAAAATCAGATTAAATAAACAAAAAATGTTTACATATTAGTATATTTTTTGTATTTTTAATAATTAAGAAAACAGATAAATAAAATAAAGAGGACATATTGTACAGACTCTCATTGAAGACTCAGACTCAGTCAGTTTCTTTGACTTCAAGCTCATTTTGGATTAGGATTTTGTATATTTTAATAGAACTTTTGTCAAAAAAATGGAAAAGAAATAAAAGAGAAAGGATTAATTATGTACATAAAATAACAAGTCAAAATCGGGTAAGATACACAATGTAAAAAGGAGGCCTAAAACCTAACTTTCACGTATGAAGACCGATTCTTTTGAACTTGGTCTTATTTTGAAGATAATTGAATGTACATTAGTTTAAAAATGAGAAGGATAAAATGGAAACTGTATGAAGTTAATTAATGTCTTTTGGAGTGATGAATCACAGATTCATCAACCCCCTATACTTAAACCATGGTCGTCCCCGAGTATCTAGAGAGTGAATGAGTTGGATTAATCCCTGACTGTGCATATGGAGTAAGACTCGATCCATTGAAGAAATCTTGGTTTTAGTGATCCCAAAATCCCAAGCTGAACCAAGCTCTAGTCAAATGGTACCAACTTCTCTAGTCCTAGTACTCTCTTTGTATACATATATAGTAAGGATGTGGCATTTTGTGTGGACTGCCGTCACAAGATTAGAGTCAAAATGTCACCCAAGGTCCTAGTCCAAGAGACTCTCCTAAGGACCTAATCCTCAACACATAGGGAATAAATCAGTTCTTGCATACAATCCACTCTTTAGTTGTAAGTCTTAAAAGTGTCGATGGAAGGTCAGTTGATGGAGGACATAGGTTTACGTGATTTTCTTCTATCCCTCTCATTGGAATATGGATCCACTCGAGTGCCTTATTAACTTAACGCATGTATTTTAGATTGTTGACCAGTGCATCCGTTAAGAGAGTTCGGAGTCGTCTGCACTTGTTTTTCTGGGAGTACAACGGGGTGTGTCTCTTTTGAATAACTATCACACCTTCAACATCCAGACTTGTATCATTATACGATGCAGAGCACTTTTTGAGTGCTAGCCCAACTCCTGGTCCTAGTAGCTTTGGTCCAAGTGGACACTTAGAAAAGGTTGAGAGCGCTCGCCTTTGGTGGAGGTTCTTTGAGTTTGTATTTGTAATAAGAGAGCTTTTCTTTGTATTTGAATGAGAGAACTTATCTCGAAATTTATTTCATTCATGGTTGGCTAGATCCATTGCTTTTACCAAGTTGGTACACGTTGATCAATAATTTATTTATTTTCATCACACCCTGGCATATAGGTTTATATCAAGAGATCATTACAAAACCTTGTTCTCATACTGGCTGAAGGTGCTGACTCTTAGGTTTCATGAAGCCTTCATCGATTTTATCCCATCCTCGAGCATCATAAAATCGGGTTCAAATTCAAATCTCTCATCCCAGTTCCTCAAGTGAAATCCCAACTCATCTCATCATAACTGCAGTCATGCAAGTGAGGTACTGATCATGTTCTTTAAGGTAGAGACTAAGTATGAAATATAACACACACATCTTTCAGATTAGGAAAGTGTGATTAATTAAGTCATAGACCCTAATGACTAAGGCTGATTAACTCTGAATCTTAAAACCTCATAAATCATGTGTCCTTGAACTTCACAAGTCTTGTGTGAAAGTATAAGTGTCAGTGATATATCCAACTAAAGAATGCATGGATGCCGATGAATGAAATGTAAAATCATGAAGTGCATGATGTTTTATTATTATTGTTATTATTTTTTTGAACTTTTTAATGCAAGTTTTTTTGTTTTTTAATGCAAAAAATGAATAAGAAGCAAATTTTCAAAAATTTGTTAGACACACAATATGACATAGACATTGTTAGTTATTTTTTTTATTTTACAAGTTAGTTACCAATCCCGTAAATAAGATATAGACTTACGCAAAAGTACGAGCTATGAATAAAATATATACAAAGTATACACCCTCTATACTGAGCGAGTGCTATGTCCTCAGAGCACAATACGCGAAAAGAAGACATAGCTCGGGATAAGCGTAAGAGAGTGAAAAAGAAAAAGAAAAGAAAAATAGAGGTCGGGACGTACCCCTATACTTAGGCTGTGGATAGTCTAAGTATAGAAGATGGGCGGTCAATATAAGAAGTGGATGAGCAGATTATATACCGGGGGCATCAGTCCCCCCCCATACTTAGGGCTTGGCCTAAGTAGACGAAGAAAAAAGTACAAGGAACCGATGGGGTCAGGAGGGTTGGGGTGCCGATGATCAAGGAGGTTTTTGATAGATCCTTTTGTGTGCATATGGGGGAAGGGAATATTGACGGAAATAAGATGAAGTAGATGATTCCCAGCCATCCTCAGAGTTATCCTCAAAACAATAATAGTGTAATGCAGAGGCACTCCAAATATTCTTATTCTTAAGCCGCTTTCTTAGAATGTGCTCAGTCTTGTGGTCAATCGACTCTTCCTTGGATGATGAATACTCTGAACAACAGGTATCCATCTGGGCATAACTAATTATTCCGGTATATCTACTGAGATTAGGAGAGTCAGCTCTGAAGGAATAATAGTGAGGGGATGGGGTCGTCCAATGTGGTTCGACACCAAGCTGCTTGCTTAGATAAGGCTCTAGATCAACCAATCTGAGCTCACTCATGTAGATCTCCTCATCTAGAACTGAGGAGGAATCCTTAAAAAATTCCTTCCCTAACATGTTGAAGGCAACTTTCTTAGCCAGACTTGAAGCATCAAGAGGAAGAGGAGATTGATACGACTTGAGGTGTTCGGGGGAAGGCCTCGAGGAATCAGTGCTCTTCTTCTTCTTCTTACCTAATAATTAACTAGAGGAAGGAGCAACTGATTTATCAGAAAGGGTCAATTTGGTCCTTGTTGTCACATTTGGTGACGGTCTTGGAGGTGAGGTGCTGACAATATATTCTTCATCAGATGAATCACCATATAGATTGAAATGCTCTTGCATGGTTAGCACACGTCTCATGAATGTGTTCTCAATTGGCTTTGCATTGGTGAGTTCCTATGTCGGATCAAACTGGTCAAGGTGGTCAGAGAAGGTCTTGTCCGATTTAGGGTTAGCCCTTGATTGTATGTCCTCATTAAAAGCTATCACGATAGTGGTGGAGGTGCAAGTAGTAGGAAATGGGAGGATGGGGGAAGTCTTTGATCCAATGGTCGTTTCGACAACCATCTTGTTAGGTGTAGTAGCAGGGTAGGATTCTTCTTCTGCTCGAAGGTCACAACTGTTGGCGGCTTTGTGGGTCACATAAAGTATTGTGTTTCCTCAAAGACTTGGTGAGGTTGGAGTACTCCTATTGCGGTGAAATTTATTTCCTGATTCTCGCAATCTATAGTTGCCTTAGACAAGGCTAACAACAACTTTCCATGAATGATTAGAGACTGGGTGAACTCTCCTTGGTGCTCAATATCAATGATCGTGAAGTCTATTTTGAGCGAAGCATCTTGGAATACAATGAAGATTGAAATAGTTCTCTCAAACGTTTTATAGATCGATCAGCCAGCTGAATGATCTCTCTCGATTTCCTGATCGGATCGAGTTTGAGATTGTCAAATAGGAGTTTGAGAGGATATTTATTGGTGAGTCATCATCGATTCAGGCATGGGTGAAATTAGTGTCTTTCATTCCACAATCAAACCTGGGCAACCGCTTCACTCTGTGGCTCTTGGTGTTTCTCCCCATTACCAAAGAGGTGGCCATATGCAACATGTGTCTCTCAGTCCTTATTTTATTTCTGTCTGACCTTTTTGGCATCAATTTACTCCTTATAAATCTTTCAAGATCGGGAAAGCATTCAATGGCCTTTGTTAGGGGAAGCTCAAAAATCAACTCTTTATCCAGCGCTTTCCTCAGGGTAAGATTTGAAATTTTCAAATCATTTTTATTTTCAATTTTTTATAGTTTTTTTGTTTCTATTTTTTTGATATTTTTGAAATTTTTAATTTTTTGGTCTTTTTGATAGGTGAATATACAAACTCTAGATTGGAGGGAATGGTAAGTAGAAGAAGGAGGTACAAATGACTCCAATTGTACCGATTTGTGTATTTCCAAATGTCCTCTAGGTTTTCAACTTGAGATCCAATCCTTTAATTTTCCACTTTCATACATGAGCTGGGCAAAAATTCTTTCAAAAGATCCTGTAATTGTTTTAACTTGTCATCCTCCAAAAATTTATCATGACAAATTATGGAACAGTTCTATTCAGTTGGAAGGTACTATTGAGATCTATGGATCTCATACTCAATATACCTTGACTCAGACATGCAATGCTGGATTGAGTAGAGTCCATCTCTGTGAAAGAAATTGGTCGGAGCCTCATGTGGTGGAGTCAGTAGACATGGGGTTTGTAGATCAAACACAATACAAACCACATGTTCACCAACTCACACAGAAGGGCTGCAAGAGTCTGACCAACGTATCTTTTCAATTTTAGTTGGTGATTATATCAATCTTGAGTCCTTAAGCGAGCTGTTAAGTACCGGAAATTTTCCTAAAGACTGTTAAATTCGTACGACTAGTTGCATTCACTTTCAGCAAGTATGTGTGTAAGTACAGATCGTAAAACGACTACCCATGTTACTTGAGGACGGTGCCAATTGTGTTGTCCTTTAACTCCCACTCTGCCAAGGGAGACCACAGTTCCCTCACTGAGAAGAAGCTAGTCATTTTTAGAATCAATAGTCTTAATGAAGATTCCAGAGCTTGCTTCTATCCTAAGTGTGCATCCCTCACCGACTCAAAAAATAAGTAAGCCTAAGGACTGGGTTATTCTCCCGTAAAGATTCTTGATTTTACGGGTTAATTAAAGTTGGCCTTGTTTAACACTCCTAATTTTAATTAGGTGATCACTGAAAAATTAGGTGAGCACAGATACACGTCTACCGTCCAATCCTAATTTCCTTTAAATCTTAAGTGACAAAACATGAGGGAGAAAATTCGGGAAAAAACGATGCACGTGGAAACTAATGATGAATGCTCAGTCAGAAGACTTACAATGATTCCTCACAATCTCCATGTGGGATGCAGTACAAGAATTGATAGTTTATTCTATTAGCCGTGAAGAATTGAGTTGAATTTTTGACTAAATTGAACGATCTAGAGCATGTCTCAATTATGTGCAGTGTGGTCCTAGGTGAAGGATATGAGGAAATTCTTGAGCGCATCACAAAAGCGTGAGAATCACATCATATACGATCGAGAGCGACTAGTCGCACTAGTAGCTCAGTGCAATAGAATTTAAAAATTATAATCGATGAAACCACATGATCCAAGAACACTTCTTGGATTGTTTCATCTAACCAAATAGTAGATATATGAATACCTCCCCCCCCCACACACAAAATTAACCTTGCATTTTGATGTTGCATTGGCAGTGCGTCAGAAGGACTCATCGTTTGCTCTTGTTGGTCCTTGATTGTCAGTTTCTTTGACTTTAAAGACAACCCAACAGAATGAGAAAAGCCACCCAAGTTTAGAGAATCCTCAAGAGCCATATCCCTACAACAGAAAATTTAGTTGCGTTCAACATCAAAGGCATGTGGAAGTTGAATTCTTTCAAGAGCTCTGTCATTATTCACAAGTGCAATCCTAGATCACACTGCACAAATTAAGGAAGCCTCAATCACCGACCTTGTAGTATTTATAAGAATGTCGTCAAATGCCAGCTTGCAACACCCTTTCCAAATCAAGGACATTATAAGCTATAAGTTTCCATTCGTCATTTAATTCTGTAACAATATGTATTGTGCTAAATTTGAAAATTTCTAGAAAATTTACTTGTAATCCGTATATATCGAAGATCTCCCTAATTACTATACATTTTTCAAAAAGATGTATATAGCCCTCAATGTGATTTCTGCAAAGATACCTATTTTTTTTCTCAATTGATCATGTGTTGTTATCTTTTTATATGTTAGAAGCCAAACAAAGTAAAATATTCTTGGTTCGAAGAAATTTTTCCTGAAGTTGATATGAAAGGTGGATCTAATCCACTCATCCACAAGCAAGGTGTATATTTTCTTGGTGGTTGAATCTTGTATGTTGTTGCTACTGTTTGGATAAGTGGTTCTGTCATAATCCCATGCGAAGAGAACTTAAGATTTATGTAATGGTCAGTCTTAATATTTTAACCACGCTCGAAAGATTCAAAGGGAGCTTGTTTTTAAGAGCTTTGAACCAATTGAAACTAGCCTGCCAAGACTTCAGTCGCTCGTGGAACAATATGTTTCATTTCTTGATATACGTCCATGAGTCAGAGAAGTCTAACTGAAGTGACATTCTCCCATTCAGAGAGTCCTTCTAGGGTGATGAGTAGTTACTACATTGGAGATCCTTTTGGAGAATCATATGTAATGCAAAAGAACCCTTAATATGGCCTTCCAAACAAAAGAGTGAGTTCTTTTGAGGCCATCTAAAATGGCAATTGGGCCACCCTGAAAATGTGCTGCGCTCACTAAGCCTGAAATCCATGGCCTCCAAAGCATCGTTGAAAAACTTAAGATTCAAGATATTCTAGCCATCATTTGCGATCAAACGAGTAATCTTAGACCAAGCAATCTTAGATTTGTTTTTTGTTCTGAGTTCTCCCCCAAAAGAAACTTTTTTTCTTATCTTATCAATCTTTTTAATGATGCCAACGTGTATCTTCAAACAAGACATGACATGGGTGTGAGAAGATTTTTGCTTACCAGCCTTGAAGCTTGGTTGAGAATTTTTCTACAATAGGTGTCCAATCTTTAGTTTCCATCTTTCTCTTAGGCATTGGGAACACCCAAATATTCGAAAGAAAAGGAGCCCTTAACCCAGCCAAGAGTCAATTTAATTTGCGAGATGTCTTCCAGGGATATGTTGATTCCATAGAATACCGATTTGTTCTGATTAATCACCAGTCTCGAAAGTTTACTAAAAATTTTGAGCGTTGCATGTACATTTTGGGGGTCTTCTTTCCCATATTCCAAGAATACGAGGAGATCATCAACAAAATGCACATTGGTTATAGGTCTCTCCACGAAATTTGTTTCTATCCACCAGCTTTGCTAACATCAGATCTAGCACTGAAAGAGAGTGAACGAAGAGAAAGGGTGATAGAGGGTTTCCTTCTGTCACCCTTCGAGTCCGGTGAAGAAAGCCCACCGAACTACCATTCACCTTGAAAGAATCCCCAGTAGTTTCAAGAAACCCCTTGATCCAATTTATAAAGATGGTCAGATATTTTGCTGCATCCAAAACTCGTACGATGACGTGCCATCTCAAAGTATAAAAAACTTTACAGAAATCAATTTTCAAGACACACACTTTAGTTTTCAATTGGACCCAATGATTTATTATAGTTTCTGTAACAAGGAAGGCATCTCTCATCGATCTATTCTTTAGGAAGGTGCATTGCGATGGAGGTGTTGTAGTCAAGAGAAAGGGTGCCTATCTGTTAGCAATGGTTTTTGAGATAATGCGGATAGACAAATTGATCAGATTAATTGACCTATAATTCTCAATATCTCCTGCTTCTCCCTTCTTGAAAATCAACAAAATTAGAATATTGTTTAAATGTATTAAATTTTCCCGCCTAAATCTATTCCCGGGCAAATCCGAAACAATGGCTATGAAGTCCTCCTTTAATATTGGCCAACAGTGTTTTATGAATTCTTGAGCCCATTAGGTCCGGGTGCTTTGTTATTCTTGAAACTTCTAATTGTATTTTTTATCTCCTTACGACTGGAGGGTGTCGTAAAAATAGAAGGTTTATCGAATTCTACAATGAGATCCGACGGAATATCGCAAACCAACTCCCCATTGACAGGATCTTTGAGACGTTTGTTATACATGCAAGTTTCCAATCACCTTACAAATATTATCAAATTTCTGACCCTGATTACATTAAAATCATTGCAAAAAATAGTTGGTATATCATGTAAGGTCAGAGATTCTAAGAAATCTCCTTTTGGTTCATCTCGAGGCGAACCATAAGTATTGATCAATCGACAATCAATGGTCGTATTCAACAGATGGAAATCCAATATTGAGAAGAAATCGTAGCCTGATGTAAGTTTTGTTCTATCCCAACCCTTTTATTTTTGTAAATATCTATATCAGTATGACGACTTGTTGGCTCATTGCATCTATATCAATATAAGATATATATACTTTTTTTGACTTGTTGGCTCCTTGTTATATCAATACAAGACTTTGACTTGTTGGCTCATTGTTACTTTTCTTGCAAATATTCCGACCTTTTTCGACTTGCATATATACCTATATTAAAAGACTGATTTGCTTGGCCGGTAATTATTTTTTTCTAGCAAATATTCTGATTTTAATCATACGTTTCCATGTGGTGTTAATTGTTTAACGTTGTGTGACAAACCATTAGATATTAGCACATTAATTGTTAATGTTGTGTTATTACATACAATATTGGATATATACCACTACTAGGAATGAAAAATGATATGAATATATCTACAACCGATCCAATCTGGTATCTGTTTTATAAAAAAAAGGACGACACCTCGATAACAAACTTCCTTGATATACTTAGTATATTATCCACACTTTTAGATCTTGAAGTCAATAAAAATAAATCCTCATTCCTCCTATGCAAAGATGATGCAATACCTTGTATGGCACTTGATGCGGCTAGCCTTACCAAATAAGATTAACCGATGGATTAGCTTTTTTAATGACGATAAAAAAATCTCTTAAAGAGTTTTTGAAAACAAGTTTGATTCTGATTTCAACTTTTAAGCTAAGTAAACACAGCTCTTTATAAGGGCTTTTAACAAAAGCTCCCTTAGTAACATGAGGGATACTTTCTCAAAGCTTTTAATCTTTAAAATATTTTTAATCTAGTCTCCCCCTTTTTACGACTCAAAAAAATTAATCTATTCTCCCCATTATTGTTAATAAAAAGCAAGCAAGAAAGACACAAAAAGTACGAAACTAAGCACTTAGCAAATCAAGATAAAATTTTAAGAATAAAACATGCATAGATAAGGATGTTTATGGCATAACAATGTTCATAATATTACAAATTAATTTTGAAAGAAAACTGATGTAAAAACTAGGAAATCTAAGAAATCAAGAATGGAAAAGGACTAACCAAGACCTTTGTCGAGTCGTATTGTCTATCATTCGAGTCATGAGTTGGAGGTAGGGACGCAAACAAACGTTTTTAAGAGGATATGGTTCTTGTTTTTCTAAAACAGACGAATACAAATACGGATATTCTAAATGAATTTTTTTCGGATATGAATACGAATACGAATCCTTAGTTAACGAATGCGAATATGAATACGAATATGAAAAAAATTAAGGATACGGTTACGAATACGAATATTCGGTATTATTATTATATTTTAAAATATATGCTTAGGTTAGGGTTTATTCCTCTCCCCCAAAAATTTTCCCCTGCTGCCCACCCCCACCCCCACGACCCCGACACTCGACGCCCACCCCCTTCGACCCTGAGGTCCCTGACCTGTCTCCCCCTCCCCCTTGCGCGGGCCTCCCCCCTTGCAGCCTACCGCGACCCGCCCCCTTCTGCCCCCTTGCACCCTTGCAGCTGACTTCCACCCCCCTTGCAGCCGACCTCCACCCACCTTGCAACATGCCGCCCCCTTCCGCCCTCCACCCACCCTGCCGCCCTCCCTCCACTCCCCTTGAAGCATGCCAACCTCCGCCCCCTTGCAGCCTGTCACCCTCCACCCACCTTGCAGCATGCCAACCTCCCTCCGCTCCCCTTGCAGCCGGTCGACCTCCGCTCCCCTGCGGCCTGCCGTCCTCCACCCTCCTAACCTTGCCGCCTGTCGACCTCCCTCCACTCCCCTTGCAGCCATCCACCACCCAACCTCCCTTCCCTCCCCGACCTCCGTGTCTGCCAGCCTCCGCCTCCCCCGAGGAGTCAAGGACGGTGTCCCCCTGCCACCCTTCGCCTCCCCCCGCTGCAGCCAACTTTGTTCTGTCGTAGACTCGCATCCGCAACCTTCCTCCACCGCAGCCACGACCTCCCTTTCAGTTGCATTTGCAATCGATATGGTATCAAACCTTAAATTTATATTCCTGCAATGTTTTTTGTGAATGGAATATTTTGTTAGAAAGAAATTAGAATATGGTTAAACTTATTAGAAGATTTTTAGGCAGAAAATTGTAATGCAATTAAATAAATTGGAATGTTTTTTGCTCTTGCTTAAATGTTAACTTCAATGTTTGCAGAAAGTTAATGAATACCGATCCATCCATTGGGAATGAGAGTACTAATTTAGAAGATGCTCAAAAACACTTTAAGAAGCAAAACAAATTCATGTTAATACCGATCCATCCATTTGAATGTTAACTTCGATTTTTGAGAATCCTTTTTCATGAGTATCTCTCACCATGGATAAGTGGACCGCTTCTTCAAAGAACAAGTCTTACCTCTGTATTACAACACACTTTATTGATGATTCTTATGAATTGCAAAAAAGAATCATAAATTTCATAAAAGTAGATGGGTCAACTGGAGTGCATATTAGTAGCCATTTTTTATTATGTATGTTTGAATGGAACATCAATGAAAAATTATTTACAGTACTGTGGATAATGATAAGGCGAATGATGTGGCTATTTGCCATATTAAAACTCATCTTGGTGATTCCTTGCCATGCAATGGATTATTTTTTCATGTGAGATGCATTGCTCATGTCATTAATCTTGTTGTCTGATGAATACCCATTTATCACTCTTTATTCTTATATTTTAGCTACAAAAACCTTTGCAAATGCATGTAGATATTTGTAAATACAAATAATTACCAAAAAGCTTGCATTGTATAAAATTAAATGATTAGCATGTTTTTGTGCAAAAATAAAAGAATAAAGAAACAAAAGAAAAAGAGGGAGATATTTAGAATAAATATTGAGCAACCTAATCCCAAGGGAGGCTCAGCATGAGTTTGACCGCATAAAAGCCAAAGTAGAGAGAGATAGGGAGCTCATATGTAAATATACCTGTAAATAAAATAATAATATTTTCCTCTAAAAATAAAATAAAATGGGATTGTATATATTTGTAAATATTTGTAAATACAAGATCAAAATAAAAATAAGAAAATTAAAAAGAAATAAAAATATCTTCTACACTTGTATATATTCACCTTGTACATTATACACCCTTCCCTATTTATTTCACCTTGTAAATATATAAATTAATTTCCATAAAAATTTGTATATACTCCATATTTCATGGTGTAAATAAATAAAATAAAAACCATAAAAACAAAAATTAAATAAAAAGAACAAAAATAAAAACCAAAAGAAACATTGTAGATATACCATGTATATAGATGTATATATATCTATTTATTTAACTCTTGTACATAAATAATAAAAATAAAATAAAAACATCAAAATATTCCTAATTTTATGCTATAAATAAATAAAATATAAAATGGGAATAAAAATGTCCAAAAATAATTAATTAAAAATCAAAAATTAAAAATCAATATTGTATATATACCTATATATAGCACTATATTATAAATACCTTATTTTTATTTCAAAAAATAATTAAAAATCACAAAAAATAGTTTAAAATAAAAGAAATATTTTTCATGTTTTGAGTTTTTAATAATTCGGCCATTTATTATTTTATTTTCAATTTCCAAATAATTATGATTTGGCGGGCTCTGATTGGTCCACGGGGGACGTTGACCCCCCAGTCAACTCCCCCCCTTGGACCACAGACCTGCGGATCCTGTGCCCGGATCCGTTTTCTCCCATTTATCCCCGCTTGACCCGATCGTCATTTTGCCAAATCATGGGTCTTAATCACTCTCCAGATATCCGGGAACCTCGCCCGACACATTGCCTAGGGGTCCGTGCTTCACCAAGCCGGACCCGACCCTTTCTTCCCGGACCTCCACGCGTATAAAACATCAGCTCCGACCACATTTCACGCATCTTTGGATCAGCTCTCTTCACCCTAGGACCTCCATAGCCACCGCCAGAGTGACAACTTTCGTTCGGCTGTGTTGCAGCGAGGAGGGAGCAGCTGGACCATCGATCCGGCGACTTCACGCCGCTGTGCGCCGCCCAGACGTGATGCTTGAGCCTCGGGCACCGACGGCCCTCGAGGCTAGGACCTGGACTTCCCCAGCTCTTCCCTAGTCGATCTCATCCATCAGGTAGATCCAGTTCTTCCTTAGTTTAGTTAATTTTGCTTTTCGCCCAAATCACCCCGTCGCCAACGAACCCCGA
This sequence comes from Ottelia alismoides, assembly GCA_037367405.1. Lineage (NCBI taxonomy): Eukaryota > Viridiplantae > Streptophyta > Magnoliopsida > Alismatales > Hydrocharitaceae > Ottelia > Ottelia alismoides. The sequence continues at coordinate 122,783 of JAZKJV010003481.1, forward strand.
TTCCGACCACCCTAGCCCATCTTTCGATCATCGGAATCGAACAACACCTTTGCCTTTCCCCCGCACACCTTCTCCACCCCTTCGTTCAACCCAGTTCGCCACGGAACTGGGATTGGGGCTCCACCGTCGTCGCTTCGCCGGAGCCCCCTCATCTCAACAAACCGACCACCTACACCACTGCTAACCGGGTCGAGGCACTTTTCCCTCGACCCAGGAGCTTGTTGCTTTGCTTTGCAGGTCAATCCAAGCCCATCTGAAGGCTCGGACAGTCAGAAGCAGCACCTCCACCTCCGTCGGTGCCGCCTGAGCTCTCCGGAGCTCCGTTGCACCATCGGAGGGTCTCGTCAGACGCGGGAGGCCCATGCGCATCTTCTCCAATCTCCAGCAGCCTCCGAGGAGCTCCCTTGCACGCACACGAGCCCGGCGAAACTCGCCGGCATCGAGTTCATCGAGCATCCTCCCCGACCGTCCGATCTCTCTCCAGCTCCAGATTATGTCCGGACCGTCCGATCAGGGCTAAGAGGAGGCCCAGCAGCCACCGTCGGATCTCCACGTGGCCTCCTCTCAGCCCTCCATCCAGCGAAGGGGACCCAACACCTCTCGACCGTTGATCAGACACGTGGCACGTCCCCATCCGTTGGATTAGCGCCGAGGAGTCCTTTGCTTAGCCTCGCCTCTTCTCCACCGTCAGATCTCCACGTGGCATGCATCCGACCATCGTCATATAATAAAGGGGTAATTTACCCTTAGGCCCTCATCTTTTTAGTGTTAATATTTACTCTTGTAAATAGCAAGTTTAGTTGTTTTTATTTTGAACATATTGCATCGAGGACCCTGTTGTTTGCTTGATTTGCATTTTTACCCCTGTATGTGATGGACATGTGCGTCGACACGTGAGTTTCTGGTGAAATTGCATAACTTGCTCTGTGCTTTTCGTGTGTTATTGATTATATTTTTTAAAATAGGAATGATAAAAAGGTCCTTCCAGGCCTGAGTCACGCGTACCGTGCATGGGCCTCGGGGACTTTTGCATTTTTGGCCCTACACTTTCCTTGCGTGTTATCCAAGGGGCCCAGAACTTTATTGTATTTGCAGTTAGGTACCTATGCAATGTGCCTTTGTTTTTATTTTTTTAATAAAATAGCAAAACTACTCCAAATTTGATGAAAATTGGAAACATGGCTCCTGACATAGTGTAAAATTTTGTATAAATTTTGGAGACATTTTTGACTCTTTTTATTATTTTTAAAAATTCAAAAACACGCATTTTCTTAACTGTCTAGTTTTAAAAATCACAAAAAATATTAAAACACCTTTAAAAATTACAAAAAAATTAGATATTATTTGTTTGGCTGTGTTTGATTTTTTGACCAATTTTGGTCATTTTTCGATTTATAAAAAACTATAAAAATTAAAAAACAATGAAAACCTTATAAAAATTCTAATAAATAATTGAAAAATCAAAAATTAATAAAACCAGTGCCTAAATTTTCCTTGCATTTCACACTTTACAGGTTACCTTCAGACCTTGATAGGGCCATTATCCATTTTATTTTGGCCCTCTAAATCTGACTGGACAGTAGCACTCTTTTCTTGTCTTGTTTTATTTTTATAAAATTCCATAAAATCAGAAAAACCCCAAAAATTAACCAAAAACATAGAAATTTATAAAAAAAAAACATAAAAATATTTTTGTTTGAATTTTTAGGTGAATTTTGAGTAGTTAAATAATTCATCTAAGTTGCTTGTATATTGGTTTTCTTATTTTCTTTATTAATTAAAAAATCCATAAAAAGATTAAAAATACTAAAAATCCACCAAAAATATTTGTCTTTTATTTTTCTTCATTTCTGACTACTTCGTAGGCCGCGAGGCCATCACATGCTCCCTGAGTCCGACCCTGGTCGCTATACCAGGCTAATCTAATAGTCAGGGCCACTATCTTTGTGTTGATTGTTTTTATTCTTCTGTTTGGTGGTCTGATCCTTATTTTCTTGATTGAGCCGAGATTCCTATCGATCCGGGTTGCAACGACCCGAGTGTGATATTTTTACCTGATCCGGATTAGTAGAATTTTGACTAATCAAAATGGCGCCGTTGCCGGGGAGCACGACTTAGTAGTCTATTTTGATTTTCTCTTTATTTCGTTTTCTTTTTTGCGGCTTTCCGCGGCTCTTTCTGAGTCTGTGGCTTTTCGCGGCTTTTTATTTTTCCTTTATTTTTGTTTTATTTTTTTTATTTTCTTTTATTTTTGTTTTTATTTGATTTTGCTTGTTTATTTTTATTTGCCATTTTTGCACATATATCCCTGTTTACTTTTCTTGCCTTTATTTGATTATTTTATCTGGTCTGTGGAACTTGTCTATTTTCTTGCGAGGGCCCGAGGACCGAGGCGGCGACTTTCAAGTAGTCGGCGCAACCGCAGGATTTGGAGGCGGCTCCCTTCTGCACGGAGCCGTAGGAGAGCGCGAGAGAGTAGCTGAGTGGGAGGATTATAGTAGCTTAGTTTAGGTTTTATTTCAGCAACCTTTGATTTGTTGTAATAATACAGGGACAGCTCAGCAAGACTTGGACACTCTCAGGTCTGTTTCGCCGAGCACCAGTGTGCTCGGGGGACCCTGTGGTTGTCTTTCTTTCTTCGCGGCTTTTACGCGGTTTTTATTTTCCACTGCCTTTTACGGTTTCTCGCGGTTTTATCGAGCCCCTAGCCTTAGGAATTTCTGTTGATTGTGACGTAACTAGTAGGATCCAAACACTTAATATTTCTGCTTGTGCCTATAGTTCGATATTTGGACCTATTAATAAAAGATTAATAAAAATAGTTGACATGCTTCCTTCGAGCCTACGTGCCGCAGCCTGCCCTACCAAGCGCTGCTCCTGAACCCGATTTGTCGGGAGGAGGAGGGGTAGACCGAGACCAGACCCTTTGGATCGGAGGCTGGCAACCGACTAGACGGTTCTTTCGAGTAGAAATTGCTGGTTAGGGACTCGGTTTTCCACCTGCACCATTTAGGTAGTTTTATTTCTGTCTTTCAATTCTGCACGGATCATATTGCATGTAGACTGCTGGAGTCAGGTATGCATTTCTTACTCTGCATGCATCATTGATTTCATCGCGCATCGGCTTTTTTGTCTTCTCCCTCTGTTTTGGACTTAATAACCAGGAGAACCGAAAAATTCGTTAGGCGTTTTTGTTTTTATTGAAAAATACCTAAAAAAGAAAAACAATAAAATTTGGGACTGCTAACACTATCGACCCTAAAAGACACCTCATTAAAAAAAATCTATCTTGGGGAGAGCAACCCCCTCATTGTCTGGTTTGATTGTGCGAGAGAGTGACCCCGAACACTAGGTAGAGCCCTCCGATATTCTTCTTGGCTGATTACCGGCTATTTCTATACGGGACAGTCGGCTGAGGAAATATCGGGTATCCCAATAGGTCACGTAATCGCTCTGATATCCTAACTGATTACCAAAATAAAATTGACAAGATAATCGACCGAGCCTTTACGGTCTTCATCTCGCGTTGCGTTGGTGAATTGGGGGTTTGCTTGTGATCGTAGTTGTTTCCAGATCTCATCCGCACTACTCGCCACATCAAGATGATGGGCAGACGATCTCATAGGCAGCCTCTGGCTGCACCGCTTTCGGGCGCGTCTACCCGCTCATCTAGGTTGGTTCGCGAGAGCCGAGACCCGCTCTCCGAACCCGAGTACGATTCCACCCTATTCCCCCTCGATCCCCCTTCTTTTGAGACCGAGATACCAGTGCCAGAGGAGAGACAGACAGATGATTTATCGGCACCTGAGTTCGGATGTTTTGATTTTGCAGAGACGATGGCCGGCAGTTCTGATGATCACACCAGAGGTCTGCAGCATGAGCATTTCGTTCTGGACCATGGTGCGATCAACTCCACCCTGATCGCCTCCCTCGAGACAGTGAAACAGCAGTTGAGGGATCAGGGAACATTCATGTTAGATATGAGGCGCGAGATAGAGCAGATGAGAGCAGAGCGAGAGCAGCATAGAGACAGGCCGAGGATACCCGATGAGGCCGCGGCAGCAGCCGCAGCAGCCGCAGCAGATCCACCAAGACCGATGCGGGAGTTACACAACCCCGGATCGACAATGATGCACCATTGGGTTGTTCTACCAGCCATCGTGGGGGACTTCAAGTTCTTCCAAACACTTTGCAGCTCCTCCCTCGTTTCCATGGGCTCGCCACAGAGGAGCCCCATCTCCACCTCCAGGAGTTTCTGATGATTTGCAGCACCGTCCATGACCGTTAGGTGGACCAGGATACCATCAGGATGATTGCCTTCCCCTTCTCCTTAGCTGACAGAGCAGCCACCTGGCTGAAGCATTTGGGGAAGTTCATCTACACTTGGGAGCAGCTCCGCATCGAGTACTTGCATAAGGACTATCCACTCGGGCGGACGAATGCCGCTAGAGCCCTGATCAACAACTTCTCTATGCTCCCCAACGAGCAGTTTCACGAGACATGGGAGAGGTTTCGAGAGCTGACCGACAGATGCTCGGACCACGACATTTCCAAGCCGAACCTTGTTCAGAGTTTTTTCAGCGGGCTGACACCAGAGCTTCAGGGCTTGGTGAACGCTTCTTGTGGCGGGTCTTACTTCGCCAAGGATCACGATCATGTCTGGGACATCTACGAGGAGATGGCTAAGAACTATATGGTGATGTCCCAGACCCGATTGTACACTCAGGGCAGACCCCAGCAGCCACAGACCGTGCAGTACCAGAGGATAGCACGGGTCGAAGTCGGTCCTTCCAGTTCGTCTGCGGTAGCAGTAGCACAGGCCGAGTCATCAGCCGCAGACATGGGGATTATCAGCGAGAAGCTGGACCGGATGGAGATCATAGAGAAGAAGCAGTGCCAGGGCATCACGTAGATGGAGCAGATGGCACAGACTCTGAGTGACCTGAAGACACAGCTCATGTGTCTCCAGGAGGCACAGACGGCTTCACAGCCCCGTCTTCAGGCACGAGGCGATCCGAGTAGCAGCAGCAGCTCGTCCCAGCGCTCCAGCTCCCACCAGCAGCCTAGACAAGTTCATCTTGTACAGGCGGAGTCGTACCAGCAGCCGAAGCCAACCTACTAGTCACCACCATCTCCAGACATGCAGATGGTGGTATACCAGCCGGATCAGCCTCTGGCAGTGCTCCCGCCACCCCAGTACGATGCAGAGCCGTTGATGGATGTCAACGGGATTTGGTACGACCGCCCCCAGCCCAGTATTCGACGAGACCATCCCGGATTCCGTGGGGAGGCCGGAGGTGCCCAGCCCCAGCAATAGCCGTCAGGACAGGGCGGCCAGTACAACCATCAGAGGGATCACCAGCAGCAGCAGCCCCCGGTGTACCCACAGCAACAGCAACAGCAGTCACAGTATGGTCCTCGTCCCTATCAGCAGGGACAACCTTGGAGGCGTGATCAGCCTCACCAGCCGCAGCATCAGCCACATTCTTACCCCTCTCAGCCACAACACCAGCAACCTCACTACCAGAGAGGCTACCCGTCGGGTTCTCATGGGCCATCCTATGAGAGCCCCGCCTTGGATGACATAGCCCGCCTTCTCACAGATCAGCAAGATACTTTTCGACGGGAGATGGATGAGTTCTGCCAGGAGATGCGGGACATTGTGAGAGGGAAGGCCGCCATCCCTGCCTAGATTGAGCCGAATCCCAACAACCTGAAGAGGAAATTTGAGCAGGTAGCTTGTACTGAGTATGCCACTCCGAGTGATACTTTTGGTGATATGTCTGCATATCTTTTTGATACTGATTTTGTCACACTTAGGAGCGGTAGGATGCCATCAGGCGAAGACTCGTCTGAGAGACACCCTGAGGATACATCCAGAGCACCAGGCGAGGAGGAGAGCGGTATTGAGGCTGCTAGAGATGATGACGGTGGTACTGAGGCCACCACGGATGCTGATCCCACCAGCGGTACTGAGGCCGCCGTTTCACCAGATGGAGGAGGTGGTACTGAGGCCACCCATGTTGCCGAGCCAGAGCGCGGTACTGAGGCCGCCCATCTACCAGCCGATGGTGGTGCTGATGCCACCAAGTCTTCTGAGATTCCTGTTGTTTTTCCTGTTACTGATGTATCTCGGAACACTTCTGTGAATAAAGGAAAGGGTTTATTTTCTTCTGGTCCCACTGTGGTGCATGATGTATGTGTGGATCCGGCCGTCGAGCCGTCTAGACCCTTTCCTGGTCCTTCATCTGAGAAGGACACTGTGATCCCCTTCCCTAGAGCCCTTCAGATGGGGAAGGGGAAGAAAAATGAAAATCCCAAAAAGAGAGAGCAGGAAGAGTTCAACCAGCAGATGATAGACCGTTTCCATATTCAGCTGACTCTTCAGGAGGCTTTGCAGCACATCCCTCTACTCCAGCGTTCACTGAGAGACAGGACCGCCGTTAGGAGGAAGAGGTGGAACCACCACTCAGAGATCCATGTGCTGACCAGAGCCACTTGTTTCGCGATCCAGAACCGTCTGCCGGCCAAGAGGCCAGACTCAGGAGCCCCTTATGTCAGATGCCATATCAGAGAGCAAAGGTTCGGCCGCACTCTATTAGACAGCGGATCGTCGATCAACCTACTTCTGGTAGCCCTTCTCGACCGCTTCGAGTTGGGCACTCATAGACAGAGCAGGACAGTCCTTCAGTTTGCTGATCGATCTGTCAAGGGGCCGAAGGGGTTGTTGCGAGATGTTGTCGTCACGATTCAGGGCCTGCAATTCCCCGTGGACTTCGTAGTGTTGGACATGGAGATCCCTGATTCAGTGACCGATACCCTCATCATTCTGGGTCGCCCGTTCTTGGCCACAGCCAAGGCAGTGACTGACCATGATAGCGGGAAGGTATACTTTCACGTTGAGGGCGAAAGTATACAAATAGAGACGGTCGAGGACAGCAGAGTCAGAGACAGAGCATGCTCAAAGACCACTTCCGATGCAGAGCAGATGACAGATGTCAGGCTAGACATCCACCAGGACTGCGACTTTGTGATTACAGATGATGAGACAGTATGGGCAGATCCAGATGCACAGACCATCCTCTCACCTTCAGAGTCCGCTGATATAGAGACGCCAGCAGAGGAGAGCTTGGAGAGCACATTCCTGGTCGAGGATACTTTGGAGGCAGCAGAGCCGGTTCTCGACCGTGAGACTGATTTTTGTGATGATGGTGGTACTGAGGCCACCTTAGAGGATACAGATCCCTCGAAGTCAGATTCTGATTGGGCAGATTGTGATGATTACATGCCAGACCTGACTTCCACTGAGCCTGCAGATAGGGAGGAGGTAGATGCCGAGCAGAGCAGAGACAGTCCAGCAGGGCAGCCTTCTCCAGTTTGTGAGAGTGATAGAGAGTTTCAGTTCTCCCATGCAGATTTGGCAGCGTTCACACGGAGTTTTCAGAGGCCAGATCCACCAGCACCCAGTTGTCTAGAGCTGAAGCCGCTTCCTGCATCGCTGAAGTATAGGTTCCTTGCGGGTGAGCATGAGATGTACCCAGTCATTATCTCCGCTGATTTGACTGGAGAGCAGGAATCCCGTCTGATGGGGGTTCTTGAAAAGAACCGCAAGGTGATAGGATGGAGCGTAGAAGATCTCCAGGGGATAAGTCCGGCCCTGTGCTCCCACCATATCTATCTCGAGGATGAGGCGAAGCCGTCGCGTGAGTTCCAATGGCGGCTGAACCCGAATCTGAGAGAGGTTGTCATGAAGGAGATATCGAAATGGTGGAGCGTCGATTTTATTTACCCCATCTCCGACTCCAAATGGGTCAGCCCTTTGCATGTGGTGCCCAAGAAGACGGGCATTACTACAGTGATCAGTGAGTCTGGAGAGGAGATTGCTACACGGGTACCCACTTCTTGGCGGGTCTGCGTTGACTACAGGAGACTCAACCAGGCCACCAAGAAGGATCATTTCCCCCTTCCCTTTATAGATCAGATCATTGAGAGACTGACGGGGAAGAGTCACTACTGTTTTCTGGATTGGTACTCGGGCTACAACCAGGTGGCCATCGCTCCCGAGGACCAGGACAAGACCACCTTTACCTGTCCCTTCGGCACATACGCCTTCCGACGCATGCCATTTGGGCTATGCAATGCCCCTGCGACCTTTCAGAGATGCATGTTGTCGATCTTTTCGGACATGGTAGGGGAGTGCTTGGAGGTCTTCATGGATGATTTCTTGGTTTACGGTGACGGATTCGACTCCTGTCTTGACTGCCTAGACCGAGTCCTTCAGCGATGTATAGAGGTTCACTTGGTGCTAACTTGGGAGAAGAGTCACTTCATGGTGACTCAAGGGACGGTGCTTGGCCATATCATCTCCAACAGGGGCATGGAGGTTGATCCGGCCAAGGTAGATGTCATTAGAAAACTCGCACTGCCATCCAATTTGCGGTAGTTACGGTCATTCCTGGGGCACGTAGGTTTCTACCGACGATTCATTCATGATTTCAGTAGGATTGCCCGACCGTTGACTTACCTGCTGACGAAAGACACCGAGTTCCTTGTCGATGACAAGTGTCTTTCGTCATTCAAGACTCTCAAGAGATGTGCTGTTGAGACTCCTGTTCTTCAGCCGCCTGATTGGTCTCTCCCATTCGAGATCATGACGGATGCCTCCGATTTTGCCGTGGGGGGCGTGCTGGGACAGAGGAGGGATGGAGTTCCATTTGCTATCCACTACGCTAGCCGCACATTGGATTCCGCGCAGCGGAATTACACAGTCACAGAGAAGGAGATGCTAGCCGTAGTGTTCGCCCTAGATAAGTTCAGATCGTACATTATTGGATCTAGAGTGACCTTGTTTACTGATCATACCGCCATCAGGTACCTCATGGCAAAGAAGGATGCCAAGGCCAGACTGACTAGATGGATCCTTCTACTCCAGGAGTTCGATATTGAGATTAAGGATAAGCCTGAAGTCAAGAATGTGGTGGCAGATCATCTCTCCCAATTAGAGCATCTTGAGGATTTTGAGCAGATTGACCCGATTTGTGAGACCTTCCCAGATGAGGCGATCCTTGCTATCACCTCTCTCCCGTGGTATGCCGATATTGTGAACTTTCTTGTTGCTAAGAAAGTCCCACAAGGTTGGCCCAGGCAGAGGCTTGAGACCTTCCTTGTGAAGGCCAAGTCCTACCACTGGGAGGATCCCATCCTTTACCACGAAGGAGGGGATAGCGTCTGGCGTAGGTGCATTCCTCAGGAGGAGCACCATAGCGTCCTCACTTACTACCACAAGCTTGAGGCAGGAGGACATCACTCTGGGAGGAGAACGGCACAGAAAGTGCTCCAATCCGGTCTGTGGTGGCCTACCCTCTTCAAGGACTCTGATGAGTTCGTGAAGAGGTGTACTGACTGTCAGAGGATGCGCACTTGTGGACAACGTGATATGATGCCGATGCAGCCCATTCACTTCTGTGAGGTTTTTGACGCATGGGGCACCGATTTCATGGGTCCATTCCCTATGAGTCAGGGAATTGAGTACATTCTGCTAGCCGTTGATTATGTGAGTCGTTGGGTTGAGGCCATCCCCGCCCGAACCGCTGATGCCAGGACAGTTTGCATATTTTTGAGGAAGCACATCATTACGCGGTTCGGGGTCCCTCGAGTGTTGATTTCAGATGGGGGGTCTCATTTCATCAACGACCAGGTGAAGTCCCTTGTTAGCGAGTTCGGCATAGACCATCGAGTTGTCACTCCATACCATCCACAGACGAATGGTCTAGTCGAGGTGTCGAACAGGGAGATCAAGACTATTTTGCAGAAAGTCGTCCGCCCTGACCGAAAGGACTGGTCACAGCTTTTGGACTCGGTCTTGTGGGCATATAGGACGTCTTTCAAGACACCTTTGGGTATATCTCCCTTTCGCCTCGTATATGGCAAGCCATGCCATTTACCTGTTGAGCTGAGGCACAGGTCACGTTGGGCAGTGACGGATATTCTTATGGATCCAGATAGTGTAGGAGACCAGAGGAGGGCAGAGTTAGCAGCCTTGGAGGAGCTTAGAGATACCGCCTTCTCAAACAGCCTACAATACAAGGAGAGAGTGAAGGAGTGGCATGATTCTCACATCAGCCACAAGCATTTTGAGCCTGGACAGAGAGTATGGCTGTTTGATGCTAGGCTTCGTCTATTTCCAGGGAAGCTACAGAGCAAATGGAAGGGACCTTATCTGGTGATAAAGGTACACGACAACGGTAGCATTGACATATTCGAGTTGTCTTTTGAGAGTACCTTTCGAGTGAACGGCCATCGGCTCAAGCCATTTCTAGATCATGAGCCGTGGGTCGTTGATGTTGCCCCTATTCACTTTGCATGAGATGTGGTCTTTTGACTCACATCCATTGCATCTCATGCCTGATTATCACTGCTCTTCCGACCTGTATAGATCCAGATGTCCATATCATTACATTCTTTAGTCCAACATCCCTTTCTTCATCTTTTGATTATGCTATACTTAGGGTGTACTTTACCCTAAGTATGGGGGTGTAGGACCGTTGGGTAATTCTTTTGATTCATTTTACCCCTATTTTTGCTGCCTATACTTAGGGATATTTTACCCCAAGTATAGGGGGGTAGACCCTATACATTCTCCACTCGGTTTTCCCTTTGTGTACAACCTGCTATACTTAGGATTATTTGATCCTAAGTATAGGGGGAAAAGCCGAGACTCCCTTGATTTTCTATTCATTCATTCGTCTTTGTATATAGCCTTCCTTTTCACTTCCCTATACTAAGCACGAGTTATGTCTTCTTCATCGCTCTTGACTCTGAGGACATCGTTCGAGCTAAGTATAGGGGGGTGTGTATATATTTCATACATACTTTAGCCATACCTCGTACTTTGTGTGAGTGTGTTAATAAATAAAATTGGCTAAAAACCCAAAAACACAAAATCCATAAAAATTAAAAAAATTTTACTGTAAATAAGCATTCTTTTATTGCACATACCTAGCTATTGTACAAAATTATTTTTGTAAAATGTTTTCAAAAACTTTTTGTGTAAAGTTTGTGTAAATATGTGCATAACAAAATTATGTATATAGTACAAAATTTTTCCAAAATGTTTTGAAAATCAAAAGTTTGCAAAAATCTTGTGTAAATTTGTGTAAATCTTTTGCAAAACTTGCATTCATGCATACATCCATGATTTCAAAACATTTTTCAAAAATCTTTTGCATGATTGAAAAAAATTGAGTAAATAGCATCTTTGTATATACTTGTATATAGTTTTTCCTGGATTGTAGTTGACATCTAAACTAGCCTGGAATTAAATTGGGAAATGGAGCTTGATTAAGATCTTAATCCACCTTATTCTAAGAGGAACCTTATAGGGCTTAGGGTTAAGGCTTTTCAGGTCCATGGAGACTTAATTCTTTGAGTCCACTAGGCTATGATCACATGTCATCTCAATGAGCCTAAGCAGAGCACTTAACAACACACACATGACTCATATAGACATTGGCTTTACTTGGACACCGCACTTAGCACCGAGCTCTCTACGGATGAGGTGGTGAGGAGGCAGTCTTCCTTGACTTGGGGTAGCATATGAGGGTAGTACTTCTAGGCGGAACCTCTCTTCTTCTTTTAGTGAAGGAAGTGCATCTCAACTTGGTCTGGTTGCCATGAGGTCTAACGACAGGAGTTGTGGGTTGCAATAATGCTTCAAAAGAGGGATAGTCTACTGGCTCAAGAGGAAAAACTCCTTGTATATATGCTGCACATGTATATGTTGTACAGATGCACTTGAAAAAAAATGCAAAAAGAAAATAACTCCAAAAAAGTGGTGGGTCTGATAGAAAATGATAATCCCACCGGAGTATGTATATAGTGCAAATAAGCAAAGCTTGAGATTCATGTCCCACCTTATGTAGCTTGCAGCAGGGAGACTTGGCTACACTGGTTGAGCTCCCAAGGATACATGGCTACACTGGCCATGGTCCATTCTCTTCTTTCCCCTCTTCTTGAGCCGGTTGAACTTGAACTTAGAAGGGAATACCCCGCTCCTCGAGGAAAGAGTGGCCAGATTGGGGTCATAGAGTTACCTTGTTGGGGAGGGTTAAGTTGCCATTTCTGAGGTGGAGAGCTTATACTTCACATTCACAGTACAAGGAAAGATTCATGGTCTTCAGGGTTTGTGTTTGGTGACTTGTTCTGATCTGGATTATTGAGGAGTCCTGGTTATAGATTAGTGGAACTTAGAGGCTGTTGACTTTTAAACTTAAGTTCAAATAAGATTCCGACACATTAATAATCCAAAGATCTGATCGAGCTCCATATTTCAATTTAATGAAGGCAAGTTTAATAGTCAACCTTGATCCAAGTACATTCTCCTCTTTTTCTTTTTCTTTCTCTTTTTCACTTCTTTTTCAAATAAGTGTTTGCTAAGGGACTAGCAAAGCTAAGTATAGGGGGGTGATGAATACCCATTCATCACTCTTTATTCTTATATTTTAGCTACAAAAACCTTTGCAAATGCATGTAGATATTTGTAAGTACAAATAATTACCAAAAAGCATGCATTGTATAAAATTAAATGATTAGCATGTTTTCGTGCAAAAAAAAGAATAAAGAAACAAAAGAAAAAGAGGGAGATATTTAGAATAAATATTGAGCAACCTAATCCCAAGGGAGGGCTCAGCATGGGCCTGACCGCATAAAAGCCAAAGTAGAGAGATAGGGAGCTCATGTGTAAATATACCTGTAAAAAAATAATAATATTTTCCTCTAAAAATAAAATAAAATGGACTTATATATATTTGTAAATATTTGTAAATACAAGATCAAAATAAAAATAATAAAATTAAAAAGAAATAAAAATATCTTCTACACTTGTATATATTCACCTTGTACATAGAACACCCTTCCCTATTTATTTCACCTTGTAAATATATAAATTAATTTCCATAAAAATTTGTATATACTCCATATTTCATGGTGTAAATAAATAAAATAAAAACCATAAAAATAAAAATTAAATAAAAAGAACAAAAATAAAAACCAAAAGAAACATTGTAGATATACTATGTATATAGATGTATATATCTATTTATTTAACCCTTGTACATAAATAATAAAAATAAAATAAAAACATCAAAATATTTCTAATTTTATGCTATAAATAAATAAAATATAAAATGGAATAAAAATGTACAAAAATAATTTATTAAAAATCAAAAATCAAAAATCAATATTGTATATATACCTATATATAGCACTATATTGTAAATACCTTATTTTTATTTCAAAAAAATAAATAAAAATCACAAAAAAATAGTTTAAAATAAAAGAAACATTTTTCATGTTTTGAGTTTTTAATAATTCAGCCATTTATTATTTTATTTTTAATTTCCAAATAATTATGATTTGGCGGGCTCTGATTGGTCCACGGGGGACGTTGACCCCCGATCAACTCCCCCCCTTGGACCACAGACCCGCGGATCCTGTGCCCGGACCCGTTTTCTCCCATTTATCCCCGCTTGACCCGATCGTCATTTCACCAAATCACGTGTCCTAATCACTCTCCAGATATCCGAGAACCTCGCCCGACACATTGCCTAGGGGTCCGTGCTTCACCAAGCCGGACCCAGCCCTTTCTTCCCGGACCTCCACGCGTATAAAGCATCAGCTCCGGCTGCATTTCACGCATTTTTGGATCAGCTCTCTTCACCCTAGGACCTCCATAGCCGCCACCAGAGTGACAACTTGCGTTCGGCCGTGTTGCAGCGAGGAGGGAGCAGCTGGACCATCGATCCGGCGACTTCACGCCGCCGTGCACCGCCCAGACGTGGTGCTCGAGCCTCGGGCACCGACGGCCCTCGAGGCTAGGACCTGGAGCTTCCCCAGATCTTCCCCAGTCGATATCATCCATCAGGTAGACCCAGTTCTTCCTTAGCTTAGCTAATTTTACTTTTCGCCCAAATCACCCCGTCACCGACGAACCCCGATTCCGACCACCCTAGCCCATCTTTCGATCATCGGAATCGACCAACATCTTCGCCTTTCCCCCGCGCACCTTCTCCACCCCTTTGTTTAACCCAGTTCGCCACAGAACTGGGATTGGGGCTCCACCGCCGTCGCTTTGTCGGAGCCCCCTCATCTCGACGCACCGACCACCTACACCACCGCTAACCGGGTCGAGGCACTTTGCCCTCGACCCAGGAGCTTGTTGCTTTGCTTTGCAGGTGAATCCAAACCCATCTGAGGGCTCGGACAGTCAGAAGCAGCACCTCCACCTCTGTCGGTGCCGCCTGAGCTCTCTGGAGCTCCGTTGCACCATCGGAGGGTCTGGTCAGACGCGGGAGGCACATGCGCATCTTCTCCAATCTCCAGCAGCCTCCGAGGAGCTCCCCTGCACGCACACGAGCCCGGCGAAACTCGCTGGCATCGAGTTCATCGAGCATCCTCCCCGACCGTCCGATCTCTCTCCAGCTCCAGATTATGTCCAGACAGTCCGATCAGGGCTAAGAGGAGGCCCAGCAGCCACCGTCGGATCTCCACGTGGCCTCCTCTCAGCCCTCCATCCAGCGAAGGGGACTCAGCGCCTCTCGACCGTTGATCAGACACGTGGCACGTCCCCAGCCGTTGGATTAGCGCCGAGGAGTCCTTTGCTTAGCCTCGCCTCTTCTCCACCGTCAGATCTCCATGTGGCATGCATCCGACCATCGGCATATAATAAAGGGGTAATTTACCCTTAGGCCCTCATCTTTTTAGTGTTAATATTTAGTCCTGTAAATAACAAGTTTAGTTGTTTTTATTTTGAACATATTGCATCGAGGACCATGTTGTTTGCTTGATTTGCATTTTTACCCCTGTATGTGATGGACACGTGCGTTGACACGTGAGTTTCTGGTGAAATTGCATAACTTGCCATGTGCTTTCGTGTGTTATTGATTATATTTTTTAAAATAGGAATGACAAAAAGGTCCTTCCAGGCCTGAGTCACGCGTATCGTGCATGGGCCTCGGGGACTTTTGCATTTTTGGCCCTACACTTTCCTTGTTTGTTATCCAAGGGGTCCAGAACTTTATTGTATTTGCAGTTAGGTCTCTACTGCACTGTGCCTTTATTTTTATTTTTTAATAAAATAGCAAAACTACTCCAAATTTGATGAAAATTGGAAACATGGCTCCTGCCATAGTATAAATTTTCTATAAATTTTGGAGACATTTTTGACTCTTTTTATTATTTTTTAAAAATTCAAAAACACGTATTTTCTTAATTGGTCTAGTTTTAAAAATCACAAAAAATATTAAAACACATTTAAAAATTACAAAAAAAATAGATATTGTTTGTTTGGATGTGTTTGATTTTTTGACCAATTTTGGTCATTTTCGATTTATAAAAACTATAAAAATATAAAAAAATTTGAAAACCTTATAAAAATTCTAATAAATAATTGAAAAATCAAAAATTAATAAAACCCAGTGCCTAAATTTTTCTTGCATTTCACACTTTACGGAAAATTACCTTCAGACCTTGATAGCCATTATCCATTTTATTTTGACCCTCCAAGTCTGACTGGACAGCAACACTCTTTTCTTGTCTTGTTTTATTTTTATAAAATTCCATAAAAATCAAAAAACCCCAAAAATTAAACAAAAACATAGAAAATTATAAAAACATAAAAACATTTTTGTTTGAATTTTTGAGTGAATTTGAGTTGTTAAATAATTCATCTAAGTTGCTTGTGTATTTGTTTTCTTATTTCTTTATTAATTAAAAAAATCCATAAAAATATTAAAAATACTAAAAATCCACCAAAAATATTTGTCTTTTATTTTTCTTCATTTCTGACTACTTCATAGGCTACGAGGCCATCACGTGCTCCCTGAGTCGGACCCTGGTCGCTATACCAGGCTAATCTAATAGCCAGTGCTACTATCTTTGTGTTGATTGTTTTTATTCTTCTGTTTGGTGGTCTGATCCTTATTTTCTTGATTGAGCGAGATTTCTATCGATCTGTGTCGCAACGACCCGAGTGTGAATATTTTTACCTGATCCGAATTAGTAGAATTTTGGCTAATCATTGTCCAAGATTGACTGAAGGTTATATCAAGTGCAATACAAAGAGTTCGTCTTGATATCAAATATGTCACTTGTTCATCACAAATGGAAGTTATGTTCAATAAGGCCGCACAACAGGTTGATCTACAATTAAAGAAAAGTTTGGCATTGGATTGTTGCACGAGGTGGAATTTTACTTACCTCATGTTGGCTAGTACATTGGAATACAAAGTTGTTTTTAAAAATGTTTGGGCTTTAGATATGCCAACTTTGTTCATGCGCCGAGTGATGATGAATAAGAATACGCAAGGAAGTTGGAGGAATGCTTGAAACACTTTTATGATGACACATAGTTGTTATCTAGATCGAATTATGTGACATCCAATCTTTTCTTTATCGAATTTTGTGAAATACAATTGCTTTTTGTGGAATGGTTGAAAAGTAATGATAAGATTATTATTTCTATGGCCATAGTGATGAAATTGAAGGTTGACAAATATTGGGATATGTGCAATCAACTCTTGGCTATTGCCTCTATTTTGGATCCTCATTACAAGATGAAGGCAATATAAATTTATTTCAATGATCTTTATTCGAATGATGTTGATAAGAAAGTGACTGAACTTCAAAGTATCGTTAAAAATTTATTTCAGTCATATTCTTCTCTTGTTAAAGATCAAAGGGTTAGATCAAGGGCTGTCAGCGTTTCTCTTCCTCCAAGTATGCCATTAGAAAAAGAGAAAGAGCAGATTTAGCAAATCATGGACGAAGAAGATGTTGAGCCTTCAGGAATCTGAGTTGGATGAATATCTAGGAAGAGAAATGTTTAAAATGGAAGGATGATTGTGGAAGCAACTTTGATATTTTGGGATGGGGGAAACAAAATGTTGGAAGGTTTCCTATATTTGGAAAAATGGCAAAGGATATTCTTTGGGTTCCTGTGTCAACTGTTGCTTAAGAATATGCTTTTAGTGCTGGTCAAGTAGTAGTGCATATCGCAGCAATTGATTGCGGAGATGGTAGAGGTATTAATATGCAGGCAGGATTGGTTGAAAGATGAATTCAAAGGCATGGCCAATGCTTATAAAATTTTCATTTTATCGTGCATTCATCATATAATGTATAACTTCATTTTTTTGAATTATAATTACAACAAATCCTTTGTCTGAACAAGAAGCGGTAGAAAACATATCTAGCATGCAGAAATTTTCAAGTATAGTTTTCTAATGAAAATATTTATTTAACTTTGTATGATATTCTTTTGATTTTCTTTTTTCCATATTGTAGTTGAAACAAATGAGAGTGTTGTCCAAGAAGTACATAATAAGAATGTTGAAAACGAAGAATATGAGAATGCTGAAAAAGAAAGATATGAAACAGATAGAATGAAAGGTGAATTTTGTATGATTAATTTACATCAAAGTTTTTTTATATCTATATAGATTTTATTCTTATAAATTATGTTTTTTCATAGGTGATGCGATATGGAGCATGATAATTCGAAGAATGCTTTGACTTAGCATTGATGTATTTGGTTGAATGTTTGTAGACAATTCTCTCTTTGGATGTTCTTTGGAATGTTTGTTATTTGAAACTAGACATATTACGCTTTGCTTTACGTCTGCAGCTTTAAATTTTAATCATTACTTTGCAAGATATTCTTTTTTTCCATCAAACCCTTTTATTGCATTATTCGTTATTATATTATTGCATCATATTAACTTAAATTTCAAATTCAAGTCATAAGATGGAAGTTATATGGAAGTGACGGCCAAATAATCTTGTACGCTTTTATGTATAATTTTTATTGCAATATTTGTTTGGATATTCGCATTAGTTCATAAAAAAATTGTATATGTATTCTTATTCGTATTTTAAGGATATGGATCTTGATTTTTTTTACATTCGTATAACATTGTATTCATATTCGTATTCGTAAAATAAAAAGAATATGGTTATGGTATAACCTGATTAGCATTCATATTTGTTCGTTTGCGACCCTAGTTGGAGGTCAATGAGGTCCCTTAAGATATAATAATGGAGGTGAGGGTCTCAATCATTTGACTACAATATCTATCGGAGGAGCAGGTGAAGGATATGGAATAATCCTCAAGAACATCACGGAAGCATGAGCGTCGTATCAAATACAACGAAAAACGACTAGTTGAACTAGTTGTCCTATGCAGCGGAATTTAAAAAAAATTCATGCGATGAAACCACATGATCAAAGAACGATTCTCGGATCGTTTCATCTAGAACCACATCTAGTATAAAGGAATACCTTCTGTAGCGTGGTTGATCGAGCCTTTACAAAAAAGAGACCTCCTGTCTCAAGTTCGATCGTCGGAGAAGATGCTTGCGAGCACAGGGATGAGTCGTTTGATCCTCGCAAACAAGTTGATCCAAGCACGGTGAACTCTTGATCTCGTCGTACGAGATCGAACACCTTCTTCGTGAGTGTAGCACTTCAAAGAAGATGGAGAATTGAAGAACATCGAGGCGGCGACGCGGTGGCAAAGCGACGACAAAGGCTCTCCTCTAGGGTTTGGTGGACGGTCATCAAAGGAGAAGAGAAGAGGCTTGACGTGTGGAAGAGGAAGAGAGAGAGTCTCAATTGCATAACCCTAGATAGCATGGTATGCCTATATATTTATAGGATTTTGGGATCCATGGATCACAATCCATGGGACACATAAAATCAATGGATGAGATTGATTTATGTTTAATCCAATGGTCAAAATCGTTGTTGGTAAAAGCCAGCAACTAATAATTTAATTTAGATCAAATATATTTGATAAATCAAATACAATTCAATCCTAAATTAAATCAAACAAGTATGGAGAGACTAGCATGGAGATTGCTCCCCACATGGAATAGGTAGGACGTCTACCAATTTCCTTGTGGGAATTGGTGGCAGTCCACCATGATCCCATGGTGGAGGCAATCTCATGAGATTGCATATCTCCATGAAAATCTCCCATATTTTCCAACAACTTTTGTTGTGATTTATTCTACAAAAATAATTCATAATCAATTTTGAGAATATTGCAATCTTGCCATTGGAAATTTGTGAATCGCATTCATGACCCAAAACAAAATATAATTTACATTTTCAATTAATTATACAATGTGTATCCAATTCACACCAATAATTTATTAACAAATATAAATCATAATTAGCTCTCTAATATATTATAAATCACATTTATAATATATTATGAATAATTGGATATTGCTATCCACACTATTCTTATCCACAATAATTAAATCACATTTAATTATATTGCATAATTTCCACATGCATCAAGATAATTAAATAACATTTAATTATCATTCTCTTAATGTTTAGATATAATTCAACTATGGAATTATTCTTGAACCCTTTCAAGAATAATACGATTTCTCCACAGATACTTGGAGATAAGGACAGAGCGATTGTATTGTTCCACTTATAGTGACTTGGATAATGAGATCACATCTCAAATACAGATCTCATGGACCTCCCACAGATACTTGATTAAATCAAGACCGTAGACCTAATCTTCTCATTGCATCTGAATCTCATTCAGAGCAATGTCCAATACATGGACTAAGATTATGTCACTTCTCTACAGAGAGGACTCACTAAAATCCAAACCTATTTCATCACTCCCTCGGAATGGAAGCGTCATGATTATACAATCGTTTATGATCACATCACCCTTAATTATTCCCAACACTTGTACATCCTGCATACTGGAAGACCTATGATCATCCTGAAGATATTGATCAATTTTACATTGTCATCTTCAGGGTTTGATCACCAAGTTTCTCAATCTTGGTCATTAGGAATTGGTATAGATCATATGCTTTCCCAAAGCATATATCTTACCTTCAAATTCATGTCATGCTTCCAAAGCATGACGACCATGCATGGAATTTGATCGGTCCCAATACCTCATGAGTGAGCTCATGTCTCCCGTTTCACATGTGAACCTGTATGATCCCTTTGAGAGATCGTATTACTCATATGTCCTTACATGCACACCAGCTCTTCGGTGTATAGACCTTGGTTAGCTCATCAACCTATTGGTCTGCCAAAAGTACATACTCAGACATATAGTAATACATCTGTCTCTGGTCAGAGGATGCATGCCTATGCTGTGACAGTATTCAACGTAGGTCTTTGGTTATCTTGATCTCGTTAAGTCAACCCATTGACTCAACTAATCTAATACCTCCGAATCACTATTCCCATGCAGAGGACCTGCATCAAGAGGTCGGTCAGATATCAGCCAAATAAGAAAGGATTGCCATCTCCTACTCAGGCTGGAGATCATCACTTAACAATCATTTGATGATGCTTGATGAGTCCTCTATCTAACTCCTTAGATATTAATCCAAGCATCAGACTCTATGATTCAATCAATGAATCAACAATTGTATGATTATCAAGTTGACCATGGTACATAACCCTTATTGTATAGAGGGACCTTATAGTGCATTCATTCATTCAATCTCAGAAAAGGAGTGAAAAACAATCAATAACTTTTATTGATAAATCATTTATTACAATAACATTTATTGCATGAATGGTTCGCCTCAGGCTCATATTGCTAACAATCTCCCACTAGCCCTCAGAACCATTCAGGAATAATCCTTAAACCCATGCTCATTACATGCTGGTCGAAAACCTTTTGTGTCAATGGTTTGGTAAGAGGATCAGCAACGTTGTCGGCAGAGGCCACCTTGGTGATGATGACATCACCATGCTTTTGAATCTATCGAATGCTGTGGTATTTCCTTTCCACATGCTTGCTCTTTTGATGCCATCTGGGTTCCTTCTCCTGGGCAATGGCTCCCGTGTTATCGTAGAGTAACATGATGAGAGTATCAGAGGAAACTACGTCAAGCTCCAAGATGAACTTGCGCAACCACACCGCCTCCTTTACAGCATCTGATGCGGCAGTGTACTCGGCTTCTGTTGTTGAATCTGCTGTATTGTACTGCTTCTTGCTTCTCCAGCTCACAACACCACCGTTCAACAAGAATACAAACCCTGATGTCGACTTTCGATCATCAATATCCGATTGGAAGTCAGAATCTGTATATCTCAAGAATTGGTATAACCATCTCCATAGACCAAGATGTAATCTTGCATCCGTCTTAGATATTTGAATATGTTCTTTACTGCATTCTAGTGTTGCTCTCCATAGCAGGATTGGTAACGACTTACCACTCCCACTGCATGGTAGATATCTGGCCTAGTACACATCATGGCATACATTAAGCTTCCTACAACTGATGCATAAGGGCATCCAGCCATGGCTTTCGTTTCCTCAACAGTTTGAGGAGCCATCCCTTTAGATATGTGGATACCATGCCTTAAGGGAAACCTTTCTTAGAACTATCCATAAGGAATCGTTCAAGAATCTTCTTAATGTATCCATGTTGTGATAATCCCAATATCCTCTTTTCTCGATTTTTGAACAACTTCAGTCTTAAGATGTAAGAGGCTTCTCCAAGATCTTTCATCTCAAAGGTATGGGATAGCCAAATCTTCACACTGGTCATCATCCCTGTATCATTCTCAATGATAAGGATGCCATCTACATAAAGCACGATGAACACAATGGCGCTCCCACTAAGCTTCTTGTACACACAAGGTTCATCAGGATTCTGCACAAAATCATAACTCTTTATGGTTTCGTCAAATCTGATGTTCCAGCTATGAGAAGCTTGCTTGAGCCCATAGATAGATTTCTTCAGCTTGCATATTTTGCCATCCTTAGTTATGAAGCCCTGGGACTGCTTCAAATAGATATCCTCCTCGAGGTATCCATTGAGGAAAGCCATCTTGACGTCCATATGCCAGATGTCGTAGTCAAGATATGCAGCTATAGCTAGCAGTGTCCTGATGGATTTAAGCATAGCCACATGAGAGAATGTCTCATCATAGTCGATGCCTTCTCTCTGTGTGCAACCCTTGGCTACGAGTCGTGCCTTTAAAGTCTCTACTTTCCAATCAGGTCCCTTTTTTCTCTTGAAGATCCATTTACACCCAATGAGTTTTACCCCTTTATGTGGATCATCTAGGGTCCATACACCATTCTTATGCATGGAGTCAATTTCTGACTTCATTGCTAGCATCCATCTATCCATGTCATGATCCGCGAGTGCTTCATCAAATGAAGAAGGATCATTGTCAATTTCACCTGACACATGGAATCCATACCTTTCAGGTGGTGCAACCACCCTCGAACTCCTTCGAAGAGGTATGGGTGTTTCATCTTTATTTATCTCTTCGACTTCTGGCTCAGGAAGCTCAGAATCCTCAGGGGATTCAATGAGTTCCTTTACTTCATTTTTGTCTTGACCTTTAAGGAAATCATTCTCCAGAAATTTCACATCTCTAGAAACAAAAATCTTTGGGGTCTCAGGGTCATAGAATTGGTATCCAATACCATCTCTAACATACCCAATGAAGTAACACTCACGAAAGCGAGATTCTAGTTTACTTGCATCCACGTTCTTCGCATGGACCAAGCAACCCCAAACCCTCAAGTGATTAACACTAGGTTTGGTTTCATACCAGAGCTCATGAGGAGTCTTAGGTACATATTTGCTAGGAATCTTATTCAGGATATATATTGCAGTCTCTACTGCATATCCCCAGAAACTAAGTGGTAGATGTGCTTTGCTCATCATTGAACGAACCATATCCATGATAGTCTTGTTGCGTCTTTCAGCAACACCATTAAGTTGGGGAGTTCCAGGAGGAGTGAGATTGGAGACAATTCTATTCTCTTTAAGATATTCCTTGAATTCATATGAGAGGTACTCGCCACCTCGATCAGATCGAATCCGTTTAATCTTCCTATCGATTTGGTTCTCAACCAAAGCCTTGAATTCTTTGAATTTTTCAAAGGTTTCTGATTTATGACGTAATAGGAAGACAAACCTGTATCGCGAATGGTCATCAATAAATGTCAAATAATATCGATATCCATTTCGAGTCGCGATACTGAAGGGACCACATACATCGGTATGTATTAGGTCAATAATACCTTTGCATCTTATAACCTTGTAACGGAAAGGCATCCTAGTCATTTTACCTTGAATGCAATTTTTGCAGGTAGGCAAAGATTGAACCTGTAGAAAATCCAAAGGCCATCTTTATCAATCTATTGATCTTATCAACAGATAAATGACCAAGCCTTTGATGCCAAATCGCATTCAGGTACATAAAGACACTCTTTAAGTACTAGGACTCTTCCACTAGATAATGATAGTCGACAGGTTCCGACGGCGACTATTGCAACACTTGCATCAGATCCCATCTGGATGACTATCTCCCCTTCTTCCAGATTTCTAGTTTCCTGAAACAAATGCAACAAATTGCATACATGAATAAAAGCACCAGAATCTACAACCCAACTTCCTTCTCGTCCAATGAGAAAACTAGTTTCAATGATGAAAGCAGATTTCATACCTGTTGGGGTTTTACCTTTGTCGACCGACCTCGGGTATTCTGGGCAGTTACGCCTCCAATTCCCCAGCTTCTTACAGTGGTGACAGATGTCGGTTTCCTTCGACACTATCAGTGTGGATGCATTGGAAGATGAGCCAATGCCTTGACTCTTCTTCTTTCTCTTCTGGGTTGGGCCCTTCCGAGAACCTTGCTTCCGACCACGCTTCCCTTTGACCTGTGCAACCAATGCACTGCCAACGGGACCATCTTTCTTCATTACATCTTATGCAGATTTTAATGCAGTAAGAAGTCCAGCGTTCGTCAAGTCCAACTTGTTCATGTGGAATGAAACCACAAAATTATTGAAAGACTTGGGCAAAGTCAACAGAATGAAATCAGCTTGCATGTCTGCATCCATGTTTGCCCCAAAGGTCTCCAGCTCAGACAAGTACCCAAACATTTTGAGTACATGCTCTCGAACTGAAGTTCCTTCTTGCATCTTGTAGCGAATGACTTCTTTTATAATATTGTAACGCTGAGTGCGGTTAATGTCACCAAACATATCTTTCAGATTCTGCATTATTTCCTGGCATGTGCTCATCTCCACATGTTGCTTCCGAAGAACATTGGAGAGAGAACCCAGGATATAACATCTAGCCAAGATATGATCTTCATCATACTTGTCATTGTACTACTTTTCTTCCTTCGTTTTAGGGCTTTCATGCTTGTCTTCTGAGAGCACATAACTTATGCGTTCAACCGAGAGAACAAGCTCCAAATTACGGATCCAATCTGAGTAATTCGGTCCGACCAACTGATTGACCTCCAGAAGCCTACTTAGTGGGTTCATGGACTTCATTTTCTGAAATTAAGAATGCACTATATTAGAACATATAATTATATATTAAAATTTATGATATTTGATTAAGGCATTTTAAATCAAATTTATCTTACATTGTCAACTTTGAAAGTTCATTCCCTTAATCACTTTCAAAGCAAGAGATATACTTACCGCTATATCTCTAGCAAGAACTGGGATCTCCTCTTTATCTTTGTCACATCCCAATAATATGAGAATCTGCGACTCCAATAAAGAGAAGAGAGAACACATTCTGCCTTATAAGTCAAACTTACATTTCTTAGTTTGGTCTTTAACACTCGGGCCCACCACCCCTAAGGTGATGCCGACCCGTTGTTAATCGAACAAACCGTCAACAGGAATAGTACTCGCTATGCGCAATCCAATATCGCTCCAATATTATGAGGATCCGATATTGGGGTCACTACGCATACGGCCTTACTCTTTCGAGAAGCAAAGAGCCTGATCTAGATGCGCTTGCATATAGGACATGTCACTTCGGACAGACGTCTCCTATATACAATCCTTGGCGACGGAAATCTTTTGCCTTGATGGGAGACCATGGATGTCACTTATATGATCCTCCACCTCATATTCAAATTTTAATTAATTATCATGAATACATATATTCATAATAGAGTGTTTTAATTGGATATAATTAATTCAATCTCATTAAATCAATTATCAAACTAATTCAATCAACAAACTTGATTGTTTTACTTGAATATATGGTATTATCTCAAAGTGTGTATTAATTCGAATTTTAATAATTAGAAAAATACACCTTGGTTTCTCCTACATTATCGAGTCCCTACCCGCTGTCATGACCAGTACCGACGGAAGTGGGACGGACCGCAACCGGTGCGACCCGCTACCCCAATGCTCCCCGACTAGACACCATATCCACTTCAGGAAAGGATAATGCCAAATAGATCAATGTGTACTTGAGATGATCATCGATTCTTCAACCGAAATTATACCATAAAGTAATAATCAAAACATTTTTTATTATAAGGAAATTTGCTAGACAAATTCCCAATCCTATTCAAGTAAGTTGTTGATTGTGTTTCCAATTATGATTTAGATCAAATCTAATCAATTTATTGGTTGAGGCCAAGTAAATAAAGGAAATAATCATCATCAAATATTTCCCATAATTATTTCAGGAAATTAACAATTAATTTCACTAATTGACAATCACATGGTTCTTGATTAGGAATGTAATTTCAGCAGTGACCCCTACTTACTAAAATTAACATATCTCAATCAATTTAAATCCAAATTAGACAAAAATGGCTAATTTGATTTAGGATAGAACTTAAGTGATATTTCACGCATTTCTAGGTGATCAAAACAGTAATCAACTCATTAATCATGTTAAGATTCACAGTTCTCGCAATAGTGAATACATGTTCATTAAAACAACCATATCTCGAGCAAACGGAATCCAAATTACGTAAACTCAGATCCTATGGTTTTTCTATTTAATGGGGAACAAAATACAAGTGATTAATTCATGTTTAAATATTTTAAACAGGGCCGAATTTATTCACTAAACAGATATGCGAAAATCAAATGCGATAAAAACTTTCGCAACCTTAACAAACCCAAGTCATCCTATGTTTACGGATCGTATCCAAAACCTTCGACCTAAGGCTCTGATACCACTTGAAGGATATGGAATAATCCTCAAGCGCATCATAAAAGCATGAGCGTCGTATCAAATACAACGAAGAACGACTAGTCGTACTAATTTTTATATGCAGCGGAATTTAAAAAAAATTCATGCACATGATCCAAGAACGATTCTCGGATCGTTTCATCTAGAACCACATAAAGTATAAATGAATATCTCTTGTAGCATGGTTGATTGAGTCTCTACGAAAAAGAGACCTCCTGTCTCAAGTCCGATTGTTGGAGAAGACGCTTGCGAGCACGGGGATGAGTCGCGTGATCCTCACAATCCAACAATTGGATCCAAGCACGGTGAATTCCTGATCTCGTCGTACGAGATCGAAAACCTTCTTCACGAGCGTAGCACTCCAAAGAAGATGGAAACCGAAGAACGTCGAGGCGGCGACACGGTGGCGAAGCGACGACGAATGCCCTCCTCTAGGGTTTGGTGGACGACCACCAAAAGGAGAAGAGAAGAGGCTTGACATGTGGAAGAGGAAGAGAGAGAGAGATGTGTCTCAATTGCATAACCCTAGAGGGCATGGTATGTCTCTCTATTTATAGTGTTTGGAGATCCATGGATCACAATCCATGGGACACATAAAATCAATGGATGAGATTGATTTATGTTTAATCCAATGGTCAAGATTGTTGTTGGTAAAATCCAACAACTAATAATTTAATTTAGATCAAATATATTTGATAAATGAAATACAATTCAATCCTAAATTAAATCAAACAAATATGGAGAGATTAGCATGGATATTGCTCCCCACATGGAATAGGTAGGACGCTACCAATTTCCTTGTGGGAATTGGTGGCCGTCCACCATGATCCCATGGTGGAGGCAATCTCATGCAATATCATGAGATTCCATATCTCTATGAAAATCTCCCATATTTTCCAACAACTTTTGTTGTGATTTATTCTACAAAAATAATTCATAATTAATTTTGAGAATATTGCAATCTTGCCATTGGAAATTTGTGAATCACATTCACAATCCAAAATAAAATATAATTTATATTTTCAATTAATTATACAATTTGAATCCAATTCTCACCAATAATTTACTAATAAATATAAATCATAATTAGCTCTCTCTAATATATTATAAATCACATTTATAATATATTATGAATAATTGGATATTGCTATCCACGTTATTCTTATCCACAATAATTAAATCACATTTAATTATATTAGATAATTTTCACATGCATCAAGATAATTAAATCACATTTAATTATCATTCTCTTAATGTTTAGATATAATTCAACTAAGGAATTATTCTTGAACCCTTTCAAGAATAATGCGATTTCTCCGCAGATACTTAGAGATAAGGACAGGGCGATTGTATTGTTCCCCGTATAGTGACTTCGATATTGAGATGACATCTCAAATCCAGATCTCATGGACCTCCCACAGATGCTTGATTAAATCAAGACCGTAGACCTAATTTTCTCATTGTATATGATTCTCATTCAGATCAATGTCCAATACATGGACTAAGATTAGGTCACTTCTCTACTGAGAGGAGTCACTAAAATCCAAACCTTTTTCATCACTCCCTCGGAATGGAAGCGTTATGGTTATACAATCATTTATGATCACATCACCCTCAGGTATTCCCAACACCTGTACATCTTGAATATTGGAAGACCTATGATCATCCTAAAGATATAGATCAATTTTACATTGTCATCTTCAGGGTTTGATCACCAAGTTTCTCAATCTTGGTCATTGGGAATTGGTATAGATCATATGCTTTCCCAAAGCATATATCTTACCTTCAAATTCATGTCATGCTTCCAAAGTATGACAACCATGCATGGAATTTGATCAGTCCCAACATAAGTGAGCTCATGTCTCCCGGTTCACATGTAAACCTGTATGGTCCCTTTGAGAGATCGTATTACTCATGTGTCCTTACATGCACATCAGCTCGTCGATGTATAGACCTTGGTTAGCTCATCAACCTATTGGTCTGTCAAATGTACATACTCAGACATATAGTAACACATCTGTCTCTGGTCAGAGGATGCATGCCTATGCTATGACAGTATTCAACATAGGTCTTTGGTTATCTCGATCTCGTTAAGTCAACCCATTAACTCAACTAATCTGACACCTCCGAATCACTATTCCCATGTAGAGGACTTGCATCAAGAGGTCGGTCAGATATCAGCCAAATGAGAAAGGATTGCCATCTCCTACTAAGGCTGGAGATCATCACTTAACAATCATTTGATGATGCTTGATGAGTCCTTTATCTAACTCCTTAGATATTCATCCAAGCATCAGCCTTTATGATTCAATCAATGAATCAACAGCTGTATGAATATCAAGTTGGCCATGGTACACAACTCTTATTGTACATAGGGACCTTATAGTGCATTCATTCATTCACTCTCATAAAGGGAGTGAAAAATAATCAATAACTTTTATTGATAAATCATTTATTACAATAACATTTATTGCAGGAATGGTTCACCTCGGGCTCACGTTGCTAACAACAGGTTCATCATTTTATACGTATTTTTCTTTTTCTCTGTCTTCTTCTTTCTTCTTCTACTTATTTTTCTTCTACCATGGGAGCTTTCCCTCGAGAAGAATTTTGAACGGTTGAAGGGAAGCAGCAGTTAGGAGCAAGGTTGGCAATATCACGATATATCAATGGTATCTCACCGATATATCAGAATCGACGAGTAGTGGATATTGACATTTATATAGATATTTTTTGCAGGATATCAGCTGATATCTTGCGAGATATCGATGATATATCGCCATATCGAGCCATATTAATAAAAAATGATTGGTTTCTGTACAAAATTTCTCGGATATCGATCAATGACGTTGATATTTCATTGATATATATATATATATACATATATATGGGTTAAATGAGGGTACACCCTTGGTGTAGCCAATTAGCTACTCCCACCCTCATTTTCCCCCTATTTTTTTTATTTTTTTGGAAAATAAAACTATGTATGTTCATCGCTATATCCCCCTAACATGTCATTCCTATTTCGTCAGAAACAGAGACTCCTGTATCCTCCATTTGAAAGGGGTTAATTTCAGCAATTCTGAGACCGTTAAAATTTGAAAGTCTTGATGGAGGGGATAAAAGTCTCGAATTAAGTTGAATTTTTAACGACATCATGGTTATATATTATGATCTAAATTTCAATAGGTTTCATTTCAGAAAAATAAAAAAATACATGAGAAAAGGGGTGGGAGTATGTAGGTTAGCTACACCTAGGGAGCATACTCCTTTTTCCTTATGTATAGGGTTCAATGGGATTGCCCCCGCCTCATTTTCGCATAAATTTTTTTTATTTTTTGCAAAATAATTACAATATCTATTCATCTATATATCCCTTCTATATGTCATTCGAATTTTGTCAGAAACAAAGACTCCTATACCCTCCATCTAGAACGGGTCGATACAACAATATTAAGACTGTTAAAATTACCTGTTCTAGATGGAGGGCATAAGAGCCTCTATTTCTTACAAAATTTGAATGGCATATTGGAGGGATATATAGATGAATATAGATGGCGATATTTTTCACAAATATAAAAAAAATGCAGAAAAATTTGAGGGGCCATTTTTTCTATATATATATCAATGATATTACCCTTACAAGCTTGATTTCACTACTTATTTTACTACTAGTGAGACTTCCCTCTGGTAGGGTATGGTGCGATATGATGGTTCTTTAATTGGAGAACTTCGTCCTCTTTGGCAATAGAAATGAAAAGAAGTCTAATGTTGAACACGTTAGAATCACAACTACTTTGATTCCAAATTTTCAATTTCAATATTTATTAATAATCACCAATCAATATTAACAATGATATGTTCTATATGATTGACATGTGCGATATAAGGGTCATAAATGATCGATATGTGTGATGTAAGTGTATATTTGTAAGTTATTTAGTGTTATAAGAAATTGGATGAAGTTCATTTCTAATATCTATAAGTCAACAATCAACATTAATAGCGATATGTTCGATATGGCCAATATGTGTGATATATGGGATATAAATGATCGATATGTGTGATGTGCATGTGTATTTGTAGGTTATTTATTGTTTTAATATCTTGAAAGATGTTAATTTCTGAAAAATGGTAAAAAAATGGATTTTCAATGCATTTCTGACATTTCTACCGATATTTTTGATATATCCCTGATATATCTGATGGACCGATATGATATCGATATTTCCT
The DNA here is from genome assembly GCA_037367405.1 of Ottelia alismoides. Taxonomy (NCBI): domain Eukaryota; kingdom Viridiplantae; phylum Streptophyta; class Magnoliopsida; order Alismatales; family Hydrocharitaceae; genus Ottelia; species Ottelia alismoides. The sequence goes on from JAZKJV010003481.1 coordinate 153,059, forward strand.
ACCTTGATTAGGCGGGGTCAGAGCTCCAGTAGGTTAAGGAGGATTAGTATGTTACATCCTTATCCTTGAGGAGTAGGTGCTCTTCTTCTTCTTTTTCTTCTTCACATCAGGCGAGAGATTGTAGCAGACTCAACTTAAGAGTTGATACAAGACATCATTGTCGTTTGCCCATCATGCATGCGGACGTTGTGATCCATTATCAAATAAGTGTTCTCCTATTTTTTGTTAAAGAGGAGGTAGAAACCATCAATCAAGGTTTGGTGGGTGAGAGCTCTGTTACCTCCAAGAATGTAGTATTAGTAAGCCTATGTATTGTCAAAATCAGAGGGATCGATTCACATGGGAGTGGGAATTCCCACATATGTCTTTAGTGTCTCGGATGAAGTACATGGCTTCAAACCGAAGGACTCACCCTTCTATTGCAGTCTGGGTCCTCGGGTTGGGAGATAAAGAAATGGTGGAGGATATGGGGGATGGGAAAACCTATAGGGAGATGGTGTATGGGAGTGGGATTTTTTTAAAAAATAAATATTAAAAAAATTGAAATTAATAAAGTATGTATGATAAAAAATAATTTAAAAATTTATGTATCAATCGGCACCTGAGGTGTCGATTTGGGGCGCTCAGCCTAAATGGGCACCTGAGGTGCCGATTTGGAATGTGGCCCCCAAATCGACACCTCAGGTTTCGATTTGGGCTTGGGCAAATTACCTCATTAACCCGTTCCACCTTTTTCTTATTATTCGATCCTTGTCCCTCCTTTTACATGTTATTCGATCCTCTAAATAAGAAAAAATATAATTCTTTTTTCTATTATACAAGAATGAGAACCTTTTAAGTAATTATTATATTATTAAATAGGCATCATCTATATTTATTTTTCTATTGACTTTCACTACCCGATTTACCTTTCCTCACATTTTCAGTGTTTTCCTTCATCGCGAACTCTCTCGATCCATAACTAGGAGCTTAGTGCTCTCATCATTGGAGATGAAAAGTAAATATAAAGAAATTGAGAGTGTGCTCAACATTCTTTACTATTGACATACGTGAGCTCAACAACACACAATTTAACATCAATTAACTTGGAAAAAATGGAAGTATTTCATTAAATCATTAAAGTACAAAAATGTATTTATAAATGATAAAAAATAATTTACAACATCTTATAGTTTCCATATCTTCATAAATCCTTTCAGACCTCCTCCTCCACCTCATGCGCCTCCTCCTTTGTCGTTTCCTTTTCCACCATCTCTATTTTCCTGTGACTCTCCTCATGTGTCATCTTCTTCTTCTACTTGGTGTTTTGTTCTGAATGTGTTAGAATGTGCCCTGGAGGATGTGGCCTAGCTGACGACTTCCGTGGAGGTTGAGTTGACTGAGTTTCCTGGTTTCTCATAATCCTTACGCTTGTTGACTGGCGATGCAGCTCTAATGAAGGAGGGTCAGTGATCCTTACTCCCTAGGAGGGTCTTTGAGGCGGCTCCAGACGTTGTTGTGGTATTATCTGAAGGATATGGGAGAATCCTCAAGCATATCATGGAATCGTGTGGATCGTATCATATACGATCATGAGCGACTAGTCGTACTAGTTGCTCGGTGCAACAGAATTTTAAAAATTTTTAAATGATGAAACCACATGATCCAAGAACAATTCTTGAATTGTTTCATCTAACCACAACAAAGATATAGAAATACCTCTTGGAGCGTGGTTGCGATCAAGCCTCTAAGCGAAGATACCTCCTGTCTCAAGTCCGATCCGTCGGAGGAGACGCTTGCGAGCACGGGGATGAGTCGCGTGCTTCTCGCAATCCAAGCCGTTGATCCAAACGATGGATCTCCTGATCTCGTCTCACGAGATCGAACGCCTTCTTCACAAGCGCTATGCACCAAAGAAGACAGAGATCCAAGAGTTGACGAAGTGGCCACGATGACGAAGATGTTCTTCTCTCTATGAGGGTGGACGACCACTCAAGGAGAGGAGGAAGAGGGTTGGTGTGAGAATGTGAGAGAGAGAGTCGAGATTGCGTATTCATCGGAGAGCAAGGGTTGTGTCTTCTTATATAGGGTTTTGAGAGTCCATGGATCCCAATCCACGGACAACACATAATCCATGGATGAGATTGATTTGTGTTTCTTTCAATAGCTAAGATGTTGTTGTAAAAAACACAATAACAAACGATTTAATTTACATTAATTTATATTGATAAATCAATATAATTAATTTCAAATTAAATCACCTTTGACTAGAGATAGGATAATGAGGAGACTAACTTCCTTCCCTAAAAGAGGGGGATGGCTACTCCTCTCTACATGGAGAGTAGTGGCTGTCCACTCCTCTTGAGATGAATGGGTCTATCTCCTCTAAATATCATGAGATCTCATTATCTCATGATATCTCCTATGACTCTTGTCGTAAATAATTTTCACAAAAAAATAATTCAAAATTATCTTGTGAAAAATTTCAATCAAGCCACTGAAATTATGTGAATCTCATTCACAAACCAAAACTAAATGTAATTATATTTTCAACTAATCATTCAATGTGAATCAAATTCATAATTAATCAACAAATGTAAATCACATAAGTCTCTCTCTCTAATATATTATAAATCGTACTTATAATACACATGGTAATTGGATAGTGCAATCCATATTATCAATATCTACAATAATGAAATCACATTTAATTACATTGGATAATCAATCCCATGCATTCAGATAATGTGAATCAAATCCACATTATTCATGATAATTAAATCACATTCAATTATCCATTTCCCAATGCTTAGATATAATTCAACTTTGGAATTATTCTTGAACTCTTTCAAGAATAATGCGCTTTCTCCGCAGATACTTGGAGATAAGAACATGGCGATTGTATTGTTCCACGTATAGTGACTTGGATATTGAGATAACATCTCAAATCCAAATCTCACGGACCCCTCATAAATGCTTGATTTAATCAAGGCCGTAAATCTAATCTTCTCATTGCATCTAAATCTCATTCAGATCAATGTCCAACACTAGGACCAAGATCAAATTACTTCTCTACTGAGAGGAGTCACTAAAATCCAGACTTTTTTCATCACTCCCTCGGAATGGAAGCGTCATGGTTATACAATCGTTTATGATCACATCACCCTCAGGTATTCCTAATACCTATACATCCTGCATACTGGAAGACCTGTAATGAACCCGAAGATATAGATCAATTTTACACAGTCATCTTCAGGGTTCATCATCAAGTTTCTCAATCTTGGTCATTGGGATTTGGCATCCATCATATGCTTTCCAAAAGCATATTTCATACCTTCAAATTCTTGTCATGCTTCCAGAGCACGATGACCATGCATGAAATTTGATCGGTCCCAATACCTCATGAGTGAGCTCATGTCTTTCGGTTCGGAAGTGAACCTGTATGATCCCTTTGAGAGATCGTATACTCATATACCCTTGTATGCACACCAGTGCACCGGTGTATGGACCTTGGTTAGGTCATCAACCTATTGGTCTGCCAAATGTACACACTCAGACATATAGTAACACATCTGTCTCTGGTCAGAGGATGTGTGTGCTTGTATCGTGACAATATACGATATAGGGCTTTGGTTATCTCGATCTCATTAAGTCAACTCTTTGACCTAAATAATCCGATACCTCCGAATCTCTATTCTGATGCAGAGGAACTGCATCAAGAGGTCAGTCAGATATCTGCCTATATGAGAAAGGATTGCCATCTCCTACTCAGGCTGGAGATCATCTCTTAACAATCATTTGACAATGCTTAATGAGTCCTAAATCTAACTCCTTATATATTCATCCAAATACCAGCCTCTATGATTCTATTACTGAGTTAAAAGTTGTATGATTATTAAGATGTCCATGGTACATATCCCTAATTGTATAGAGGGACCTTATAGTGCATTCATTCACTTAATCTCAGAAAGGGAGTGAAAAACAATCAATAACTTTTATTGATAAATCAAACATTATAATAAAATTTATTGTTGGAATGGTTCGCCTCGGGCTCACATGGCTAACATTATCATAGGTATACCAAATAACTATATATCGAAATCAATTATCTCCAATTGTCGAACACTATCAAATATTTGTGATTGCAAATCTCTTGAATTATATTGGGTAGACGGTGTGAGCTGAGAGGGTCCAGAGTCAAATTGACTCGAAGGACCAGCAAGTGATGGTCCGATAAGAACGAGACATTCATGTTGTCATAAGTATCACAGAAGGTAAACATAACTTACTGAAATCCGTTATTCTATTAAATAAGTTATTTAGACCTGAAACTCCAAATCCGGCTTCACTGATTTGAGACCCTGAAGCGCCATACTCTATATAGCTCATACCTGAAAGATATTAATTACATTAGATGTCACATAAATTAAATGATAAGTAAGAGAAGGATACAATGTAATAAATCAACTATAATAACCTGTAGATGCAAATCCTGGTTGAATTAACGGAAATCCTTATCCGCTATATCCTTAACTCGAAGGACCAACAAATGATGACCCTACAAACTGTGACTGACTTAAAGCTTCTCCATATCCTGCAAGAAAGAGATATTCATATTTTAGAAAATATTACAGAAGATACACATAACTTCTTGGATTTAGTCATTTTATTAAAAAAGTTGTTGTAACCTGAAGCACCAAATCCGCTTGATTGTACTGAGACCCTAAATTGTGACATACCTGAATAATATTAATTATATTAGATGTCACATAAATAAAACTATTAGTAAGAGAAGAATATTAACTATAACAACCTGAAGATCCAAATCCTGGTTGAAATGATGGGTACCCTTGTCCACCATATCCTGCGGACGTCATTCCTAAGGTTCCAAATATTGATTCCTCCATTATTTGACCTTGTGAAAATGCATGCTCACTATGTCCTATTATAACATTTGAAGAATTATGATTATAGGTAAAAAAATCTATATACTAATTTATGTTAATTATACATAAAGAATTAATTGAAACTTGAAGTCCCAAACAATGGTGGTTGTTGCGATCCTCCCTACCATATATTCGCATAAATTACGTGTACAATTTACAACATATAATCTAAAAAATTCCCTCATTCGAAAGATAAACAAAATAGTCTCGATTTATAACAAAGAAATCACGAAACCTGATGCGACCAAAGTATGATGCTCTTGTGAGGGCATGTACGACTGGTTATAGTGTTGGAATGGAAACATCAAGGAGAACCTTTAATTGTCTCATCAAATAAATTTATTGTATTTTCAACTTTTATCCTCATACTCGAAGGTAAGTCTGTTGATCGTCTAATTTAGTCCATGTTGTTCCTTCCTAGAAGAATCGTATCCACCTATTCCATTTATGATATAATAAGTTAACAAAATATGGTAAGAATAAGTAGATTTTTTTAACATACCAGGCATCTTTCTACTGGTCCGTGTGGTTGGTTCGCTATTGTAGGAGGAGGAATCTCTGTCTGGATCCACCTTCTTGTTATATTCCAATACCATTGCATGTTAATATTGGTATTGGAATTGGTGTTCTCAAGAACAACTGCGGCTTCCATGTTATCCCAACGATCCACGTATTACCGATGTATAGTAGACTAATTTAGGATGTCAGTACTTCTTATCTTACTACATCGAGATACAACATTTATCTTCTCAACGGAAGTAGGAATATATTGTCTCATCCCAAAGTGATGCATTACACGATCAGGTACGTGCATAATTACGATGTCTTAACATATTAGTGGCACTCGACTCATCCAAACAACCAGACCACTTCTGCAAATATGATATAATTGTGCTATTTCCCCATCGACGTATGGCATCCAATTCATTTGTATTTATTAAATAATGATATATAATCGTCTATTCGAATTTATAAAAATAGAGAACCATTGTGAATCTTTACCTAATGAGCTTGTTGTGTATCCAACTCATTACGATAAAATACCAATGTTGCAGTATGAACGTTCTCCTTAAAACTTCACACTCCTATCCACTTCAAGGCTAATGCACCTCCATTGATCTGCGCACCAGCATGTACCACTAGTCTTCCAATATAAATATGCTCACATGTCCCAAACCTGTATTTTAAAATATTAAATGGCATAAATCGAGACAATGATATCGAGAACGTGAGATATATAGAATACTCTACATACCTGGTTGAGAAGAATCCATATATCCTCGACATGCTGGTCTTCTCACCCCTATCCAGCTCCGAATACATATGCGCCAAAGCAGCAACACCCCAAGCAAGTTGAACGCATTCTTCCAGATCACGTAAATGTAATAGGTATCTATAATAATAGATTAAGAGATATTTCTAAGAATATATTAAACACGTGAGAAATTTAGGTTCGAATTACTAGTGCATACCTTAGAGGCACCATATCTCCGCTGCTATCTGCAAGAACATTACATCCTATATGATAGAAAATAAGTGCTCTAACCATATGAGTCGCTTCCTGTTCGTCTTCAATACCCAACAGCAGATGTTCCTAACTAAAGAAGACGCCGCATATCCTTGACAGTTTCACTTTTTCACTCTTTATTCGAGTGGGTATTACTCCTAACAAACTCAAGCATAGTACATCACATCCACCTGTCGGAGTATCTGGACCAGTGATAGGCTGACCATCAACTCTCAACCCACTAATTAATCCCATGTCCTGTAAAGTAATGGTGGCTTCCCCAAATCGTAGGTGAAATGTGTGTGTCTCAGGTCTCCGCCGCTCCAGCAAACTAGTCAGTAATGAAGGATCCATTTGTACTCTTCTCATGTTCACTACACATGAGAAACCTGATGCTTCTAACAATCGTTCTATTACTACACTCTTCTTGTCAGAAATGTTGTTTAGTAACTCATTATGTTCAACAAATCAAATCTGTAAAATATATTGAAAAAAACATAAGTAATAGTATAAACCATACATAAAATTATAAAACTTATTTAATTAATTACCGAGATAGTAGGGTGTAATGATCGATGCTCATTCTGCATATACAATACTGAGGTATCTACAGGTCCAGGAACTCTGTCCATCTGTGCCATCTACATTAACACTTATAAATTTCATTAGAACAGTAATTGTAAATTTATTTGCAAATGAAATATAAATTATGTAGTCAAAAAGTCCTAACATATCCATGTACTCTATCCATTTGTTCCTATGTTTTGCGTGGACAGTTTAATCTATTGTGTCCTGCTTGCTTGCAGATTTTACATAATTTCGATCGTATGCACATTTCATCCATTTCATTTCTAATTCTTCCCTGTACATGTCGTCCCACATTTCTCTTCCCGATTATTAGAGGTAGCATAATAGTGGCGTCTTCTACTCCCCAATAATGTCTATCTGGGATGAGATGAAAGAAGAAATTGTACGCCTGACGATAGTAATCACTGGAATAATACTGTAAGCATAGATCATAGTTATCCACGTGTGTACACGTATTTGAAGCTGTAACTATAACATGTAGACATACAAAGTATTTCATCTACATAAAACCACACATGCATTCACTTTCTAGGCCATTTAAGTTGACTTCATATGCATATCCATCATGATCGAAGACTTGAAATTGAGTTAGTGAAAATCTTTGTACGTGGCATGATCTTTCCTCCTTGGTTTGTTTCTCTAATAACTCTTTGTATTTCTTAGTCAAATATGTGGTCATTCTCTCTGAATCCTCATGATGATCATTGAAATAACCATTAATTTGAAGAAAAACTGTTAGAATCAAATATATGACAGGTAAACCACGTGTTCCTCTAAAGGCATCGTTAAAACTTTCAGATAAATTTGTTGTCATGTGTTCGTAACGGTATCCATTTTCTAAAGTTAATGCCCAATAACTCTGGTCGCCATTGTCCTGAAATACAATCCACTCGAATTCATTTCCGTCGAGTATATTACTTTCTCACATCATACTATTAAACTTGTTATGACATGGCTCCTCTCCAGCAGCGTACAATCTGTTTTGAACTGTACGAGTGTTATGTCCAGCTCTTTGCATGTTTGCACGCATATGTCTGAGACAATGACGATGAGTGAATCCCTCTTCTGGTAGAAATAAATCACTCACAACATCCTTCAGACCGGGAAATTGATCACTGATAAAACATATATTCCGACGATCAATGATTTATCTTAATAAATTCAAAAACCATCTCCATGCCGCAATATTCTCGTTCTTTTCAGCTATAGCAAATGCGAGCGGAAATAGGACATTATTTGCATCTATCGTTGTGGCCACGCACATGTGACCGGCATATCTACCATACAAATGTGTTCCGTCAATACTTAAAATAGGTCAACAAAATTTGAATGCTCTACGACACAGTCCAAATGATACAAACAATATCTAAAAATGTATAGTACTCTCGTTTTGGCCTTCTTGTGTCTTGAACTACGTATAGGTTCCAGGGTTATGTCATTCTAAAGTACGAATGAATCTTCGAATATCATGATATGACTCAACCTCATTCCCATAAACAATATTCATTACACGCCATCTGGCATTCCAAGTTGTCATGTAGTTAATTTCAGTATTCAACTCATCTTTTATTTTATACATAATTGCTCCTGGGGTCATACTAACTTGTGCTTTAAAGGAAGATAATATGTGATGCGCTACAAAAACAGATGTGCATTGACGATGTTTCACTAAAAGGACAAGATTTCTGCATGTGTATGATTTCCCCTATATCCTGAAACGTACCACTCCCTGATGAATGCCATTTTCACCACTTTAATTGTCGTATTTTATCGTAGTATAGGTAGTGAAAATGGTTCAGCAAAAACCACAATCCTTGAATATTGTGGATTATTTTTACTTGGCAAGTCTACCAAGGTCGAACATAGGGACACGAACTACTCTATCTATTTACCGAATTTTGATCAATTAAGAGCAAGTGTGAATTATTTCTCAATTTCAGGTCTTCATGCATATGCACAAGGTAAAATGCAGAACAATGCAGATATATGATGCATGCAATTTTTTTACTTATTTTTCAATGCAAATGTAGGAGTATGCTTAAAAGTAATGCAATGTCAAATGTATGCAATTGACTACTACGAATATACTCTATAAAGATCAATAAATTGAGTAACAGAAAGTATATTTAAATCAGGGTCATTTTGAGCATAACACCATGAGAAAACATCTATTTTATGACAAGGCATTGGAACAAGAGTCATCATCTAATATTAAATTCATCATATTTAAAATGGTATCAGATGAGAAAATTAAACATGTCATAAGATAGAGAAGAAATAAGGATCAAAACGACACTAAAATCATGCAATTTGGACCTACGCTGCTCAAGTTATGAAGAAAATAATGCAAGGGCATAAATGTAAATAAAAATTCAAGAAATAAAAGGATAAATATTACAAATAGGTCCCTAGAGGGACCTATTTGTAATTATGCAAAATCGACTGGCCCCTTTTGCATTTTATCCAATACGTACGGGGGCCTTTTGTAAATATGTAAACTTACGAGGGCCTCCCTGAAAAATACCTAGGTGCGTGAGGCACACGCCTGTTGATGAAAGAGCAAATACCAAATTATCTAGGGTCGGTTATGTAAATTACCCATCCCCCACGTGTAGGGCATGTAAGGGGGCCAAGCTCGAGAGGCGTCGTCGGTTTGGGCCACGTGGCTGGCTGTGGTACTCTGGAGACCGGTTCAGGTCGCCCGAGTCCTTCGGTTCGGTGTAAGGCTCGAGTGACCACGTGGCTTCATCGAGGCCATGATGATCAGACGGTGCATGCTCTGTCTTCATCGACCGCTAGTTGTCGGAGGAAGTGGGGATCCGACGAGCCATTTAGAGCTCCGTCGCCCTCAATAAGATGCACAAGGAGTAGACGAAGCTTGCTGAAAGTCCGGCGAAGATGCTCGGTGGCTGGCGGAGCTCCATCGACATCTGGAAGGGCAAGGCAGACGCATGTAGTCGGAGTGGTTGCTTGAGACCGGCGAGGCAAGGATGGATCCAGCCATTGAAGCTTTCTGCATGCATTATATAGCCGAAGCGTGGATTGTGTGATTGTGCATGCGTGAGTGACATGAGTGATGGCCGTAGGGGCGACGGGAGGCGGTGGCCAAGGAGTTTCTTCTTCAGCGAGGTTGAGAAGAAGGGGGTCGGAGCTGGGGAGGTTCTGGTGAAAAGAAGGGGGGCTCGGCGTGGATATAGATGATTAGCGGAGCTTAGGGGATGGTTTGATGAGGGTGTCATTGATCGGAGATGATGGGAAAATTAAGAGAAATAAAGGAAAAAGAAGGGAAGGGGACCTCATCGGAGAGGTGAACCCGACGAAGGAAGTGGCCTAGGCTGGCTTCAGATGGAGCCCCCGGTCGTCGCACAACGAGGACGGTCGTTCCTCGATGCTCGACGTTGGCGAGGATACCGTTACTCAGTCGATGATGGTTGAGGGTCGACACCTGGGTAAGAGACCCATGATCGCCGATCGAACACCTCCTTCGCTATCACCGGAGGAGGGTGAAGCTAGGGACTACCCATTGATTGGTGGACAATGAAGATGGTGGTGGAGGATGTTGCTTTATAGGAGGGATGGACCGGGTGTTACGTGATGGTGGGGGCGGTTTCGAACGGCTTTTGGGTTGATGATGGAGTGATGGCGAGGGTAGCGAAGGGTGCACGAGAATGGCAGGAGATCGGGCTACATGGGGGAGGCGTTACGAGAGGGAGAGGTGGCCGGAGATGCCTTCCAAAATAGGAAGAGGGTAGCGCGGGTGCAAGGTGAAACGGTTGGGAAGGGGGGTTACGGAGGTAGGGGATGACCTCCCAGCCGTGGGATCTAGCGATCCGACGGCTAGGATGATGGCACGGAGTAGCAATGTTGATCTAATCATGGAGTTTGATCATACGGATGGAAATGAAGCGGGAGTGAATGGTAGTGATTAGATTGTAGGGCTGATCTGACGGTGGAAGAAAGAGAGGTGACACGGAGGATTGAGAGGTGTTGGATGCAGGGGAAATCGGGCGGTTGAGAGAAAGGCGGAGGAAGCGGCTAGGATCTGATCTGAGATCAGATCCTATGGCTGGGAGCGAGTGATTGATGAACAGTGGCGATGGAGGCAGTTTTGGGTTAATCCAGCGGCCAAGAGAAGGCTGAGTGCCGAAAGGGGGAAGCGGCCATGTGGCGGCTCCAAAGAGCGCCACGTGGATGCACCAGAAAATTCAAAAATATAAAATCAAAGAAAAATATAAAAGAAATAGTTAGAGACAAAATTAGGAAAAAGTCAAAACATGAAAGTTGTAGATCTCGGTGGGATCCACAAGTTTCATGTTGGACAAAAAGCTAAAAGAGATCATTTGTACAAAAAGTATTTTGGGGGTATTTTTAAGGGGTTAAAAACACCGTTTTTTTGGGTTTTGAGTTTGTTCCTGTATTTTTTTAGTATTTTAAGGATTAGGAACTTATAAACAACTGTTGACTTCATTTTTATGGGTTTTTTATGATAAAATAATTACAAAATAAATAATAGTGATTAAATACAATTAATTATAGGTTAAGAATGTACAATATAATACAAGATAGAATGGATGAATTATTAGCGGATTTTATTTCTTTAATTAAGTCAGTGGTTTAATTAGTGAATTTTAGCATGATGAATACGAGATTTATCAGTCCCCTCGAGATTTCCTCTCTGATGCATGCAAACACCATCCACAATCTTCATAAATACAAACAACAATCAAAAGCTGCTTGTTTGAGGCCTTGTGTTTATATTTCATATGATTTTCCATACTCCATTTCTGTAAGTCGTATTGTAGATCCCTTTTCGGCTTATAACTCTTACCTAACCAATAACTTAATCCATAATCGTCGGTGGGATTAGATTGTCTCTCTACAAAGGCTACATCTTCTGCTTCTGCGATTTCATGACAAACACGTGGGGTTACTCCTCCATCGGTTCTTCTTCAACATCCTCATTATTAGCACAATATGAGTTCCCCCTTTCCTCATTTTCTAAGGCTAGAACTAGTGAACCATATCAAAAATCATGACAACTATTACCACCCATGTTTTCTTCTAATGTTTGAAATTCATTTTCAGACTCCTTACTTTCGTCTTCAGATATTTATGTCGCTAATTCATCTTCAACATTTACTTGTGAGAAACCCTCGATATCCTCAAACATGGTCTCATTTGTTGGCCTGATTAATTTACATATTTGTCAGTTTAGATAAAGGAAATATAACATTATTCCTTAATTTAAATGTGATTATTTTACCTCGATGACGATGATATATTTTCCATAGTAAAAGGGGTAGCTTCTAGGAAAAGGTGAATAAATCTCACTTTAAGGATTAAACTCATCATTGCTAATGTGGACGCGTCATCGTGAATTGGTACTACAAAGATTGTTGATCCCGCATACAACCACTTACACGTTAATGTAAGTATATACTGATCGAGGGGGAGAACAGTGGCTTCAAATATTCGAGCCAGTAAATCAAGGCATGTTAATTGGCATAGTAATATAACCATACATTTCTTGCTCTCAATATATTCTACGTGATCATCAGAGACATTAACCAATCCACCCCAATATAATATGACATGAGCGGTGTTGGATGCCATCTCTACGAATCAAGTACATGATTTGGTTAGTTTATTTGAAATAAGGGAATAACAATCATTTACATTTCACTGGGATGCCATCTATACTATTCGATTATTTAAATAATAAAAAATATTATTTTCTGATAAGACATGTACGAGTCTTATCACTCGGATGCCATCTCTAAATGCAAGGATGCTTTGCAGAATTGAAACATATATATATATATATATGTACATGCAATCTGATAATTAAAACATGACTAAGTCCAAACAGAACTATAGGTGCATGCAATGATAATAAGGTACTTGGCCTTAATCTATTTGGTATTAATAATAATTTCTAAATTTTATTTAAATTCCTTTTTTTAACTTCTGTAGGGTAGATCTTCCAAAAAGTTTAAAACACGAATGATTGCAATTGTAGTATATAAAAGATCCTAATTTTAATGTACATTTAAATGAACTAAACTTCACTAAATATATCTAATTTTGCACATTTATTTAATGATTACAGTCACAAAAAATTAATACATGTATATTTACCTTAATGACGTATGTCTTCAAATAGAGATGTTATCCGAAAAGAAAAGAACAAATATAATCCAATATACGCAATAATATATCGCCTTTGCTGATAAAAACCTGCAAAAAATTCACAAAAATGGTTTACAAAAAATCTTATTCTTACTTGAATAAGAATAGCAGATTGAGAGAGACGAAATCATGCTTTAGAATGTGGATTGAGATAAATGAGAGAAGAGGATTAAGGGAGGAAGATGTAGAATGAGAGAGGGGATAGATGTGTGAAGAATGAGGAGAATGGGAGAGGTATTTATAAGGGATTGGGAGAGGGGACAATTGGCAATTTTCCAATGACACTCTCTCAAATCAGCACCTGAGTTGCCGATTTAGAGGAGGCATCCCAAATCGGCACCTCATGTCCTACTGATAAACATTTTTAAAATTATTTTTTATCATACCTATTTAATTAATTTCGATTTTTTTAATAATTATTTAAAAAAAGCCCTATGGAAGTGGTTGCCAAGGTGGAGAGGAAATGACTCCAATTAAACATGCGGTAATTGATAAACCTGTAAATCAAAACAAGCATGTCGTAAATCACACATGAGAGATTAGTTGTCTTGTTCCTTAAGTTCTAAGAGAAAACATGATTTAGGAAATGAGGGGGGAATTTGAAGTTTGATGAGAAGGGAGGTCTACCGGCTTCACGTGCTTGGAGAGTGAGACACTCGACATGGAAAAGTTGACCAAACCGACTCACTCATTTATTGTTCATAATTGACCATACTGATCAGTGAACAATAAAGGGAGGAATTTGAAGTCTCAATGTAACTTTTCCTTCAATTTAGAGTTCGAATGCAAAGTTGGCTTTTGGGTCCTCATTATGCGATATACTTGTATAAAATAATCAATATGTTTATTCTTTATATTTTTCACTATCTTATATTTTTATATATTTGTAAATATTATTTAAAATACATGTAAATATTAAATTAAAATAAAACTATTAAAAATGTATAAAAATAAATTAAGTATTAAACAACATTGATAATTGTAAATACAATTTACATTTTATTTTAGATGTATGAATATGATTTATAGCATGGTTGAAATTGTCACAAAATAATTTAGAATTATTTTTGTGAATATTGAAATAAAAGTTGTTTCAAATAATGAAGGATTATATGCGATACAAGATCTCACATAATTGGAAGAAGGAAGACACCTTCCAATTATGGAGGGTGGATGGCCACCCTTGAGTCCTAAATCAAGGTGGCCATCCACTCCATGATTGGAAGGAGGCTTTCCTCCTTCCTAATCCTTCTATACTTATTGATTTGATTAATTTAAATTATATTGATGATTATTCAATATATTTAATTTAATTTAAATTAATTGTTGTTGCAAATTTATGCAATAAAATCATGACCATTGATTAAAAACACAAAACAATATAAACCATTGATTTTGTGAGCACATGGATTGTGATCTATGGACATCCAAAATATTATAAAAGAAAGGGCAACCGTAGCTATTCTTGCAAGTGCAAAATCTCTCCTTCATTCTCATCACACTCCCCCTCTCTCTCAGAGCGGCCATTAACCTCTTGACCTAGAGAACATCGTCGCTATGCTATTGTGTCGCCGCAATAATTGCTCATGGATCTCTGTCTTCTTCAGTTCCCCTTTCTCTTGAAGAAGACATCGGATTTCATGAGATGAAATCATGAGATTCATTGCTCATATCTTCGACTTGGATTGCGAGAAGCACGCGTCTCATCCACATGCTCATAAGCATCTCCTCCGTCGGATCGAACTTGAGATAGGATGTCTCTTACTTTAGAGACATCTATCGCAACCACACTTCAAGAAGTATTCCTATAACTTGTTTGTGATCTTGATGAAATGATTTGAGAAGTGTTCTCGAATCATGTAGTTTCATCACTTTAAAAATTTTAATTTCCGCTGCCTCGAGCAACTAGTATGACTAGTCGTTCTAGATCGCATTTAATGCGATCTTCACATTTCTGTCATGCACTAAGACCAAAACCCTAGCCTTCAATCCATATTTCTTCGTCCCTGAACTCTAGGAATATTTGCATTTGTATTTTCCATAAGCTATTATTAGTCCTACAAAAGGATATGGCCTTACTATGGATTGTCTTTAGAAGTTGTTGATGTCGTTGTTCATTAAGGTCATATTTGTCGAGTCCAGTTACATCGTTCCCATGAACGAGGAACTAATGTCAAATATGGATACTTGTAGGATCGAATTGTGACTAACGAACGGTGATAGTAGTTGTAACAAATTATGACCATATAAAATGACAATCCAAACAACAATCATAGATAGACATCAAACGAAAGAAGTCGTTGCTTGCATTATGATTTTACGTGGAACCCCAACTGAATGAGAACCATGACCGATGTCCTTGGCCCAGGATTCCCAATCAATCATGTCGATCATCTTTTCACTATCAGAGCTATTTTCTCATAGATAACTCAATTGTTTACGAACTTTTGAATCAAATATCAAAACGCTTATAAAACATTGGATCACAAATATCAAAGTTCCTATTGTTGATTAAATACCAAAGTCTTCTCCTTCAAACCATGGATACTAAAGTAACTTCAAGGTTGGATCATGCACTAAGTCCTCGAACTTATAGGAATAGACACTAAGGAACTCTCAAGCTTGGATCAAACAGAAAAGCTTCTGACCTTCTTGAATCAAACACTAAGGTAACATGTAAATTCGGATTGAACACCAAGTCTTCCTACAAAAGTGGTTATAGAAAGAGACACAACATATCAATCCTTTGAATATCCTACCTATGAGAATATGCATATATACAAATGTTAGCACAATAGCAATATATCTCAAATATCAAAGCTAGTGATTACCAAATGAAAATCAAAATGTATCACCTATATAAGAATCACCTCCAAAAAATCCTAATGAGTCATAAAGAGTGTGTAGAATAGATGGCGAAGCTAGTTGACTGAGAGCTTTAGATACTACAATGGGCAATGTGGGTTGTTTTCAAAGCATAATAATACTCAACAAGCATAGGGGTAAGAGAATAGTAAGAGTGAAAAGGGGTCTAATGGTGCTTATATAGTGTGCACATACTTTGGAAATATCTCATATCCATCAAAGCTCTATATATAAATGCTTTGCACTTGAAACAAACAAACAGTACACACAGTTGATCGATCATCTACTTTGGGTTGGATGATCAAAAGAGTGATCGATTAGAAAACTTAAGTTAGTCAATCAACTCCGAAGGTTCAATAACCGTCAGAAATTTGAATTTAAAATATGATCAATCAAAATCACACGTTGATCAATCGTATCTCATCCAGAGCGATCTAATTATAGAAGATAAAAATGATCAATCAAGAACATAAGACTAATTGATCAGTCACATTTGATCTATTAGTTGCCAAGGATTAATCGATAGGGATCAATCCAGTAGCCAAAAGTGATCGATCAGGACCGTGGAGTTGATCGATCGGTTCTGGGAAAAATGCGAACGAAGCTTGAATTGATATCCTGGTTCGGTGAATGCTTACACAATTATCTAGGCAAGCATATAACCATGTGGAAAGTTTATAATCACAAATAATACAATGAAATGGCTTATACAAAGTGAATAGATTGCTAGACAAACTCATTGAATTAAACCTTTTTTACTATTGTAAGTATAATATCTGGAAAAGACTACACGCGCTTACTTGAAAGCCTACCTACTTATCCACCTTGTTCTCTAGTTGTGCTTGATGTCCGAAATCTCATGATAGATGAAGAAGGAAAGTCATTGTTCTACTACTGACTATGCCTTCTATTATTCAACTAATCTCAAGCCAGCCTAGCTGCGACACCAACTCGCATTATATATCCTGGGCAAGCGCATCGCCTATAATCTAATACAAGCACTATTGTCTAAGAAATTTTATGTTTTGGAATCTCACGGTTAACTTGTCCCAATCTCCCTTTCTTTAGGGGTGGTTTAGCTTTTTAGTTGCCGTCACGACTCTTTCATCTTTCCTAGTAGGCTTTGCTTCTTTCATTTTAAGTAATAAGAAATAAGATAGTATTTCAAGGCTAGGTATACAAACTAGTGATAATTATTTATTATTTTTTGGTAGTTTTTCTTACCTTCGAACACCTCCCAAATTCTTGATTGGAATCAAACAAATCACACAATGATGCCTAGCTACAATAGCTCATTACTATGAAAAACTATTGTATATGAAAATCACAACATATAAAATATTGTATTATCTATCAGGTGTAAACTAAGTAGAAGGAAATCTATTCATCTCCTCAAAATCCATCTCGTCTTGATCTTTTTGAATGAACCTCCCTTTGTCTTTTGGAATTTGTTACCCGTCCTCTTCTTCACAGAAAGAGTGAAAGCGCAACAACAATCCTATTTGCCTAATCCAGGGCCACTGCGAAACCAACTCTATAATTTATGATATAATATTAATGATTTTATCAAATATATTAATTTTAATTGAAAAATCATAATTCCTCCCAAAAAGTATGTCAAAGGGCTTTCCTGCTTGGTAACGTGAATATGACATCACAGATAACCGAAGTCCCATATTTCTTGATAACTCTCTGGAAAAGAAGATAATTTATATTCTTATTGGAATTACTTTTTAAAGTTAATATACCTCTCATTGCATGCAAGGACAAGGAGGACTGGATAGGAATCTACGGACTGAGTTGTTGAAGGTGGTGTGGATGCATCTACTAAATGGCTTACACAAAAACACACTGAAACAATAGTAGGGAGAGGATTTTCTCCCTAGATAAAAAGATAGATACTGAAATATCCTGAAAAGGCTAGGGCAGTTAATAACCCTGAGAATGGTACCATATCCGTTTTATACAGATTTTGACATCCGTATCCATATCTGTTTCATAAAGGATACAAATATGGATATTGTTTTGATATCCGCAAACATCCGTATCCGTATATCTGTTTCCGTATATAAATATAGTCATAGATTTATTTTTAACCATGTATAACATAATTCTACACATTCTTTTACCATATTTCTATAATTTTTATGATACAAACACATCTCATAAATTTATATCATGTGTTTTCCATCCAACTTTGATATATTTAAGTCGATTCTATAGAGTATTTCTAACATTACTCGTATGCGATTAATATCAATTGATATCCGTATCCGTTTTTTAAGGATATGGTAAGATAGTTTAATATCTGCCAATATCCATATCCGCATCCGTCCGTATTGGCATTCAAAAATGGAAGAATATGGTAATATCTATATCTGTATCTGTATCCATCCATTTGCATCCCTACAACCCATGCACATATGATATGAGTCCTCCAAATGATGTGAAAGGAGGCTTCTCAGTACCAGGAGGTGTTTAAGCAACTCTTGACCTAGATGGATGTTTCGATACATGGGATACATGAGATCCACCTTGACCAAAACCTAGTATGCCTATTGAGGAAAACATACCAAGTGTTTAAATTATATCAAGTAAAAATTACCAAATAGTTAGGTAACATACTAAAAAGTGTTTAAATATACCAAGTAAAAAAGTTTTAATCTTCCTCACCAGAGTATTAGACATTGATATTGTTCTCGTTTAAGCTCAACTCATCTAATTCTTTATCTATAATGTTATCATCCTCTTGAATAGCCATTTGCATTATTGCCGGATCTTCCAAAGGAAGAGAATCGAGTAGAGGATCAATAGCTATGATACTAATTCTCTTACACTCCACTCCCGTATAAAAGCATCATAACATTTGTCTTTCATTAATCTTACCTCATTACTTGCGTAACTTCATAACTTTATCTTAACACGATAAGATATTCAACATAATTTTTTTCTTTGATATATGTGGAATATAACAGATTTGATCCACATTTGAAAAATTGTATGTACTTCTCTAGAATAACATCAACCACATTTTGTCTCCTAATGTCTCCTATCGATCACTGCCCCTCATTTAGATAGTATCAACGAAAAATTCTGTAATAATATATATGACACTCCTCATAACATGATCCACCAATCATGACTCCATAATTCTCGATGTTGGTATTTTTTGTTTGAATAAAAAATATAAAATCGATGCCCATTACTACAATGTACACCATATGGACACACTTGACATATTGAACTTGGGTTTCTTCAAAATTTGAAATTTTGGATCATCGTCAAACGATCTTGCATGTTCCTTAAACTAATTGGAAATATTTTTGGAAGCATTTCTATAGCCTAATCTTCTTGAAAAGACATGGGATATACGATGAGTTTTCCTCGATATTGTCTAAATTGATAAAAATAAATGTATGTCAATAATATAAGAAATTAAATTAAATATTAGGTTTAAGAAAGCATACTAAACATATGTGATTATATCCTCACAATTTTCTAACACATATGGCTCAACATCTTATTTTTCTTGATTAGTCATCAAGCGGGTTTATACATTTCCAAATGATTTTGATGAATGTCTGAATAAGCTAAGTAAATGATCCTGGTCAAAGACAAAATATTTATTTCTTAGTGTCAGTTATATATTATCTACATATTGTCCAGATAATGAGAACAAAATGTTGTTACTTCATCATATGTGAACTTAGTAGCAATAGATCATTCAATTCTATCATTATTGCAATATTTTCTCTTCAAGAAAAACATGTACTTTAATTTTGATCAAAAATAATTACAATAAATCCAGTAGCTTATATTACACAAAACTTGAAAAAGATAGTATGGTATAGTTGACTAGTCCACCAACTTTGACCTTGTATGACAAATTGATCATTAAACACTTTATTAAAATAAAAAAGTAGTACATATCTTCTCTAGGTTACACATTATAAGTGTGATATTTTACCTTAAAATTTCCATCTCTTCCACAAGTATTCTTGTTGCGCAGATCGTTTAGAAAAATCTGCTCAAATCAGTTAGAAGTACATTATAGACTTCAACGAGAACTCTCTAATGATAGCATGAGCAACCTCTCCACAAAAATAAGACAGTTATGGCTTTTTATTCCTTTAAAACATTAAGTTTTGATGTATATAATGCTTATCAATCTCGAAACTTCAATTACCAGCTCATTCGCAAACACTTGTTAGTTAGTTTCCATCGAATGTGTCCTTATCTTTAGGAACTTTGACCCTACCATTGTTGAACTCCATAAGTAAATTTGCAGCGATAGAAAAAAGTCTTACATTTTGTGGAGCATTTACTGTGTCCTTTGTTCGAGCATTTACTGTGAAGGAATCGAGGTGAAGATTGGTGACGATAGCATTCAGAAGAGAGATTCTTTTAGATATCTGGGATCTATTTTGCAACATGATGGGGAAATTGATGGAGATGTTACTAATAGAATAAATGCAGGCTGGCTAAAGTGGAGAGGAGCCTTCGCTGTTCTCTGTGATAAGAAAATTCCTTTAAAAATTAAAGGAGAGTTTTACAAAGCAGCCATGAGACCTGCTATGCTTTATGGATCTGAATGTTGGCCTGTGAACCATGGACATGTGCAGAGAATGGCTGTAGCAGAAATCAAAATGCAGAGATGGATGTGTGGACATACACGTAAAGATCGGATTCGAAATGATGCAATCAGAAAGAAGTTGGTGTACCTCCGATACCGACTGGGTCCCCAAATATCCATGTGAACTAAATCAAAAGTTTACAGGCCATTTTGATTTTGTTCACATGGATATTTGGGGACCCAGTCGGTATCCTGACAGAAGGTGCACTGTATGTGTTGGTGTACCTCGGTAGTCGCAACCCGAGCCGATGGTCCAGGGTGTCCATGTTTGCTGTAGCATACATCTTCGGTATGTCCTAATTTATGACAGAAGGTGCACTGTATGTGTGATCGCCCTCGTGCATGCAGGGGACGACCGCGTCCTCTTCCTCTGTAGCCACCTCTGAAATTCCGCCCGGATGCTGTGAGCGCTGTTGTTTGACTGATAGTGTCTGAAGGAGGGGGCGATGCAGTCGGTAGTCGACACAATGTGTTGTATGCTTCTTCCATGGTTGGAAGGGAAGGAGAGGTGATCATCTGATCCCGAGGGGCTACAAAGTTATGATCTAATCCACCAAGGAAGATCATAGTCGCCATATTCTGTCGATGTTGTCATTGAGTGGGGCATGTGCAAAGAGGGGCACAGACGTTGTAGCTTGCCACCAGGGATTTGAGTGCGGAAAAATATTCTGATAGAGGGCGGCCATTCTGACGCATATGCATCAGATCATGAAATGATTGATACATTTTTGTAGAGTTTTTATCTTGCCCATAGGTGGCAAGTAATGACTTCCACATATCGTGGGCACTTTCATAGTAGACTAACTCCTGAGCGATCCTGTCAATGACACTAACCATAATCCACGAGCTAACCATGGCGTTGTCTTTAACCCATGTAGTGTATTTTTCGATCTTATTAGTTGGCTCTTCTTCGAGGAGGATATGTTCCTTATCGTATCCTCGAACAATCATTAGGAAAAGCTTTGACCACATGAAGTAGTTCGTAGCATCGAATTTTGGTATGGATCTAAAGGATGGCATTTTTGAGTGACCACCTCCATCCATTTCTGATGTAGGTACCCCGGATGCCATGTGAGCGTCTGCCGTAGCCTTTAGGAAGATCGTAATTTGCTTACGCTGCCACCAAGGTGATCATGCGGCGCTCTCTCTCTCTCTCTATATATATATATATATATATATATTATTTCATTACATATGCATTGTACAGATTACAACATATGACAGAACAGAGAGAAAAAGAATAACAAATTGGCGGAAGGATCACTGGAATGTCTTGAGCAGATGCCTATGGCGATTCTGAGAGCGGAGCGAGGGACTGGCACGAGGGACTGGTCGCGCCTTGGCTGGTAGCACCAAGGGATGAGCTGATGTCACCGTAGCATAGGTTGATGTCACCGTATGGGCTGGATGTTGCCGTCGGAGGAGGCTGAGCGTCGGCGAGTAGTAGGAGAAGGAGGAGGCCGTCGGGATCCAGTGGAAGGAAGCTTTGACGGTGGCGCAAGGGCGACAAGGGGTCGGACCTGTTGGAGGGTGAGGTAAGGCAGGGGGGGAGGGGGGCGCGGCGGCAGGGTCAGGGGTGAGGTCGGTCTGGGAAGGCGAGGTCTAGGCGAGGTCGATTCTGGCTATGGGAGGTTGGGGCTGGTGATGCGAGGTCAGGGGCGTGGGCGGTTGGGATGCGAGTCCTGGGCGAGGGCAAGGTCGAGGGCGGCATGATGGCGGGGCGATCGGGTCGGGCGAGGCGAGGGGCGTGGGCAAGACGATGTTGGGGGGCGGTGATGCGAGTCCTGGGTGAGGGCGAGGTCGAGGGCGGCGTGATGGCGGGGCGATCGGGTCGGGCGAGGAGAGGGCGAGGCGGGGCGAGGCGTGTTGATGGCGGCGATCGGGTCGGGCTAGGCAGGGTGATGGGGTGATGGTCGGTTGGAGACGAGGCGAGGCAGGGGCGAGAGGAGGGGCGAGGGCGAGGTTGGGTGAGGCGATGGCGGCAGGAAGATGGCGGGGCGAGGCGATGGCGATGACGGCAGGAAGGGGGCGATAGCAGCGACCGAGAGAGGGAGGGAAAAGGGGGAGGGCTAGAGGCGGCGCAGATCCCTAGGATGAGACCTAGGGCTCTGATACCATGATGAGAAAGGCAATAAGGTTTTCTATATTGTCATTAGTCCCCTTAATCCTCTTTATATAGAGAGGATTTAGGGTTAGGGTTTACAGAGGGAATCCACCATTACATGACAAATACCAATACTACCCTTTTGCCTTCAACAGTTGCTCTAACTCATCTAAAAAAGGATGTAAGCATATGTTAATATATTTCCCAGGATGAGTTGGACCAAGCATTATAAGAGATACAAATATAAATGGTTGCTTATTTCATAACCATGGAAGTAGATTGTAAGATGTCGTCATTACTAGCCAATAAATGTAATCCTTACTATGATCTCGTCGATAGAAATCATCGGCACAAAAACTTATTACATAACTACTCAACTGCAGACGACTAAAATGAATTAATTAACATGATCTGCATGCCAAGTCTTTTCCTTAGATATTTCATTTCCATGGTACAATCGCTAATATTTGTGTTAATGAAGAATACCGCAATACCTTCCACGGACATGTTTTTGCTACTCTTAGTTGATCGCTTGAATTTGGGCTCGTGACATTTGGAACAAACCATCCTATCTTTGGGTTATCTGTAATATAGTATGTGATGATTCGCACGTATTGATCTTTACCTCTTTCAACCTCATCTTTCTTTTCATCTTTTAGTATGATATCAATTAGTTGGTAGCTCATGATATTCATGTAACATTTTCAAAATTGCTATCATTGCATTAAAATTTTGAATTATCATATTATACTCCACGTTCTTTTCTAACAACTCTGAAGTATCCATCAGGTTGGAATAAGTTTTACAACCAAAGCACAAAGTCTACCCTACCTCCTACAATAGGCTGAAAAGTTCCTCTGATTTTTGTGTGGCTCCTCAACATCGAGATAATTAGGGCTAAATTCTTCACAAGTGACCTCCATCTCCATTTCAACAAAAGGATCATTATTGTGAGATGTTTAAGTTTGGTCTTCACTATATTGTATAATCACTCTACATCTACATCAAACGTAATATCCATCAATGAATTCATTTTTATAAAGATGTAGCTAGAAATCATCCTTACTCTTGTTTTTTATAAGATGACACTTTCTACATGAACATACAATAATATTATCCCTATATGCAACGCCAAGACCATAAACGTATGCAAAGGTGACAAATTCATCACACCTCGCTCAAAAAAGGCTCCAAATCTGACTATTTTCTATGCGGTTGTACATCCACTATTGATAGTTCGACATAAATATAACTATAAGATCATACTACAATAATATTATTTGAACAGAGACAAAAATCTGATTGGAAGGATCGAATGTTGGCCTATTTTTGCTCTCACTTGAGTCCATCCCAAAACTTTGAACATAACTATAAGATGATCGTTGATGTTTGAATAAATTTTGGCAGCATGTCCTTGCATCCCTCTGATATTACCCAATAAATAAACCTTAGTCATGTTTGATATAATGTCACTAAAGTGATACTAATCAAGCCCTATTTTGATATACCAAAGAAGAAGGGAGATATTCTTCTAAAAAATGTCCAAGCATAAGCTTAAATGTAACAATGAGCACCTTATAATTAAGTTCTAATCTTCATGGATCCCTTTATGTCGGAACCCATGAACTAAGAAAAGCCAACATGTACATCATATTATATGAGCAACTCACGTCTTATATATGTAAGTGGTATATATGCAAGATATAAGATGTCCAAAACATATCATTATAAGTGTTGACTAGGCATTTACATAAATTTGCTTGTTCATGAGGATGATATAGACCTAGGTGATCCTAATATTGTGCCTAAGTAAACTGTATATCTATATTTATATAATTTTATCTACAAAAATAAAAGTATACATATATGTGCAAAAATAAATGTGTACATGCACACATCAAAATCCACAACCATTACCATGATATCTCATCCTAAAATGAGCCTAACAGTTTTGTGTAAAATTGAAATAAATATAACAAATCAAGAAGGATCAAATCTTATAATGTGTGGATACATCTACCTTTGTGCACGGGCATACGACACCTGGTGGAGGGATGCACGGTGTGTGATTTGTTTTGTCCGATTTTAAAATTATTTAGTATTTTTCACCTTTAAACCAAGTAATAAAAATTAACGTGACACACAATCGCAATAATTTGAAATTTGTGTGATAAATTATCACTAATATATTATAAGAGAATATTTCCTTACGTAGAAAATAGTGTATGCCTAGTAACAAACTACGGTACACACATACACACACTAGAACACACAAACACTCTAACACACACACACTCTAGAACATGTGTGCATGTGCACATACTCTAAAACACTCCCTAATACACACGCATACTCCCTCCCTCCCTCTCTCTTTCTCATCTCTCTCTTACACCCACATATAAACTAAAATATACAAACTCTAACACATGCATGCGCACCCTCTCTCACAAGGGCATGCTCTATAACACGCCTTACTACACATAGACATCCTAAATCATACATACAAGAATATATACTTCGACATATACATTAATACACTCTCTAATACAATCTAACATGCACTTTAACACACAAGCACACTCTCTCTAACATGCACACTCCCCAACACGCATACAACTAACCCCCCCCCTCCCCACACACACACACACTCTCTCTCTCTCTAACACACATATACATTTCAACATACATGCACATACTATGACACACTCGTCCACTAACACACGTGCGCACATGAACACACATGTATACTAACACACAAAACTAACATACACCCAATTCATGCATGCACTCTCTTTCCCTCACCCACTTTAACACACACACACTCCCATCCAACATGCACACACACCCACACTCACTCTAACATACATGTGCACAGGCACACATATACGCTAACACATATGCAGACACTGACACACGCATGCAAACACCCATACGAATTAACACACAAATATGGTATCTCTAAAACATACTTAAACACTACACTAACACATTCTAAACTCTTTAATAAGATACAATTAACTCCCTCTCTCTCGCTCACATTATAACTCACACATACAGACTGTAACACACATGCTCACACACTAACAAATATGCATACGCATATTAACAATCAGTAATTCTCACACTTACGTAAATAACATACATACACAAATACACATGTTTATATCAAATACCTAACTGTATATTCTCTAAAACAATGATGCATAATAATATACACATATATGTTATCACAACACATATAACCATGCAATTTCTCATTTTATCAAATTTATATCTTAGGAATTTCATTATACGTCAACAGTGTATTATAAATTTGTTCGTTGTTGTTGTGATGGGCTGATCGAAATAACATATCGAGAAATAGTAAAATTATATATGTGATCTCTAATAAAAACTAATGACATCATATTACTTAATCAAATGAAATAAATCATAAAACTTAATTACAGTAGACAAAAACATTCGGGTGGTGCCATCCTGTAGGGAGTGTTCACATTGGCGAAAATCTTACATTTAACTTTGAATAAGGAGCAAAAGAGAAGAAATAAATGGAGAATCTATAGGAGGAGACAAGGAGGCAAAGATGTAGGAACCGAACGATGCTAGTGTGTTGGACATGCGAGCCCACGGCGAGCCATTATGAAATAAATGTTATTGCGAATATCATTTTCTGATCTGAAATGAAGAATAATCAATTTTCATAATAGGTCACTTAGTACAATTAGGGTTATGTAGCTTGGCCATCTTGATGATCATACAGCTGTTGATTCGGTTATTGAATCATAAAGGTTGGTGCTTGGATGAATATCTAAAGAGTTAGATTGAGGACTCATCAAGCACCGTCAAATGATTGTTGAGAAATGATCTCCAGCCTGAGTAGGAGACGGCAATCATTTCTCATTTAGGCTGATATCTGACCGACCTTTTGATGCAGGTCCTTTGCATGGGAATAGAGAATCGGAGGTGTCAGATTAGTTGAGTCAATGGGTTGACTTAACAAGATCGAGATAACTAAAGACCTATGTTGAATACTGTCACAGCATAGGCATGCATTCTCTGACCGGCGACAGATGTATTACTATATGTCTGAGTATGTACATTTGACAGACCAATAGGTTGATGACCTAACCAAGGTCTATACACCGACGAGCTAGTATGCATGTAAGGGCATATGAGTAATACGATCTCTCAAAGGGATCATACAGGTTCACATGTGAACCGGGAGACATGATCTCACTCATGAGGTATTAGAACCAATCAAATTCCATGCATGATCGTCGTGCTTTGGAAGCATGATAAGAATTTGAAGGTATGATATATGCTTTGAGAAAGCATATGATCGGTACCGATTCCCAATGACCAAAATTGAGAAACTTTGTGATCAAACCCTGAAGATGACAGTGTAAAATTGATCTATATCTTCAGGATGATCATAGGTCTTCCAGGATGCAGGATGTACAGTTGTTAGGAATACCTGAGGGTGATTTGATCATAAACGATTATATAACCATGACGCTTCCATTCGGAGGGAGTGATGAAACGGATTTGGATTTTATTGACTCCTCTCAGTAGAGAAGTGACATGATCTTTATCCATGTATTGGACATTAGTCTGAATGAGATTCAGATACAATGAGAAGATTAGATCTACGGCCTTGATTTAATCAAGCATCTGTGGGAGGTCCATGAGATCTGGATTTGAGATGTGATCTCAATATCCAAGTTACTATACGTGGAACAATACGATCGCCATGTCCTTATCTCCAAGTATCCACGGAGAAATCACATTATTCTTGAAGGGGTTCAAGAATAAATCCATAGTTGAATTATATCTGAGCATTAATGATAATTAAATCTGATTTAATTATCTTGATGTATGTGGAAAGATCTATTTATTGTGGATAAGAATAATGTGGATAGCAATATCCAATTATTCATAATATATTATAAATGTGATTTATAATGTATTAAAGAGAGATAATTTTAATTTGTTAAATAATTATTGATGTATATTGGATACACATTGTGTAATTAATTGAAAATGCAAATTATATTTTTGTTTTGGATTGTGAATGCGATTCACAAAATTCCAATGGTAAGATTGCAATATTCTCAAATTAATTATGAATTATTTTTTAAGAATAAATTACAACAAAAGTTGTTGGAAAATTAATGGAGATTTTCATAGAGATATGCAATCTCATGAGTTTTCATGAGATTGCCTCCACATGGAAACATGTGGACGGCTACCAAGTCCTATATGGAATTGGTGGCCGTCCACCATGTTTTATGGGGAGATATTATCTCCATGGTGATTTTCTCCTTAATTGCTTGATTTAATTTAGGATTGAATTGTATTTGATTTATCAAATATGTTTGATCTAAATTATATTATTAGTTGTTGGTTTTTACCAACAACAATCTTGACCATTAGATTGAACATAAATCAATCTCATCCATTGATTTTATGTGTCCCATGGATTGTGATCCATAGATCCCAAAACCCTATAAATAGAGAGGCATACCATGCTCTCTAAGTTATGCAATTGTGAGATACAAATCTCTCTCTCTTCTCTCTCTCTCTCATTCTACACGTCAACTCTCTTCTCTCCTTCTTGGTGGCCGTCCACCAAACCCTAGAGGAGAGAAGCCGATGTCGCTTCGTCACCGCACCGCCGCTTCGATGTTCTTTGATTCTCCATCTTCTTTGGAGTTCTACGCTCGTGAAGAAGGTATTCTATCTCGTACGACGAGATCAGGAGTTCACCATGCTTGGATCAACTTGTTGGATTGCGAGGATCACGCGACTCATCTCCGTGCTCGCAAGCGTCTTCTCCAACGATCGAACTTGAGACAGGAGGTTTCTTTTCGTAGAGACTCGATCAACCACGCTTCAAGAGGTATTCCTTTATACTTGATGTGGTTTTAGATGAAACGATCCGAGAATCGTTCTTGGATCATGTGGTTTCATCGCATGAAAATTTTTTAATTTCGCTGCATAGAACAACTAGTGCGACTAGTCATTCTACGTCGTATACGATACGTCGCTCATGCTTCCGTGATGTGTTTGAGGATTATACCATATCCTTCAAGTGATATCAGAGACTTAGGTCGAAGATTTTGGATACGATCCGTAAACCTAGGACGACTTGGGTTCGTTAAGGTTGTGAAAGATTTTTGTCGCATTTTATTTTCGCACATCTGTTTAGTGAATAAATTCGACCCTGTTTAAAATGTTTAAACACGAATTAATCACTTGATTTTTGTTTCCCATTAAATAAGGAAACCATAGGATCTGAGTTTACATAATTTGGATTCTGTTTGCTTGAAATATGGTCGTTTTAATGAACATGTATTCACTGTTGCGGGAACTGCGAATCTTAACATGATTAATGAGTTAATTACAATTTTGATCCGCCTAGAAATGCGTGAAATATCACTTAGGTTCTGTCCTAAATCAAATTATTAATCTTTGAACATTGATTTTGTCTAATTTGGATTTAAATTGATTGAGATATGTTAATTTTAGTAAGTAGGGGTCACTGCTGAAATTGCATTCCTAATCAAGAACCATGTGATTGTCAATTAGTGAAATTATTTGTTAATTTTATGAAATAATTATGGAAAATATTTGAGAAATATTTAATGATGATTATTTCCTTAATTGACATGGACTCAACCAATAAATTGATTATATTTGATCTAGATCAAATTGGAAACACAATCAACAAACAACTTGCTTGAATAGGATTGAGAATTTGTCTAGCAAATTTTCTTATAATAAAAAATGATTTGATTATTACTATATGGTATAATTTCAGTTGAAGAACCGATGATCATCTCAAGTACAAATTGATCTATTTGGCATTATCCTTTCCTGAGGTGGATATGGTGTCTAGTCGGGAAGCATTGGGGTAGCGGGTCGCACTGGTTGCGGTCCGTCCCACTTTCGTCGTTACTGGCCATGACAACGGGTAGGGACTCGATAATGCTGTAGAAATAAAGGTGTATTTTTTTATTATTAAAATTCCAACTAATACGTACTTTTACATAATACCATATATATATTCAAGTAAAACAATCAAGTTTGTTGATTGAATTAGATTGATAATTGATTTAATGAGATTAAGTTAATTATATTCAATTAAAAATAATCTATTATGAATAGATGTGTATTTCCCTTGAAAGAATTAATTATATAAATATGATTCATAATAATTAATTAAAATTTGAATATGAGGTAGAGGATCACATAAGTGACATCCATGGTCTCCCGTCAAGGCGAAGCGTTCCGTCACCAGATATTGTATGTAGGAGACGCCTGTCTGAAGTGACAGCTTCTACATACGATCCATTTGGATCGGTCTCTTCGCTTCTCGAAAGAGTAAGGACGTATGCGTAGTGACCCCAATATCAGGTCCTCATATTATTGGGGTGATATTGGATTGCGCATAGTGAGTTGTATTCCTGTTGAAGGTTGGTTCAATTAATGACGTGTCAACATCACCTTATGGGTGGTGGGCCCGGGTGTTAAAGACCAAATTGGGAGATGCAAGTTGGACTTTCAAGGCGGAATGTGTTCTCGCTTCTTTTTATCTAAGTTACAGGTTCTCATATTATCGGGATGTGACAAAGATACGGAAGGATATCCTAGATCTTTCTTGAGATATATTGGTAAGTATATCTCTTACATTGAAAGTGATTAAGGGAATTAAGTTTCATTGATGACAAGGCAAGACAACTTTGATATAAACATTCCTAAATCGAAGTAAAATATGTATATATATATAAATATACACTTATGTAATTTTCTTATTTCAGATAATTCTTCATTAAACCCACTCAATATTATACTCAATAATAACCAGTAAAATATCATGGATTGGATCCATGACTAAGATATTGTTCTTGCAGTTGGACACATATTGTATGTGGTTGCGATGTGCAAGTTTCCTCATAATAATGAGGAGTGACAATTAAATAGACAATAGAACTACAACCCTAGGGTTTGTATGTCTCTATAATCTTGATCTCTCATCGAATGTACTTTGGAAGTGACATGTCAATGATGATCGTAATTGTCAAATAATCCTTATAAAATACTAAGAAGATGTTCTGGAATACATATGTGCTCTCGACATTTAATCATGAATGACGTGGTCCTCTGCATCATGCAGAATGGTAGCTCTATAAGAGATGACGTATTAAAAATTGTTTGAGTACCTACCTGAACCAATTTTTTAAGAGTTTAGATGGATGTAGATACGATGAGTGTCATCATTCTACTATCTATACTCTAGTTATCATGAAGCTTCAGAATATTCATATTGTATGAATTGAATGAAGCATGTACAAATGTTGAAGTGCTCTTATATTGAAATCTTTTGAATTCAGCATAAGAGATCCTTCGCTAAAGCAATAGTTGTTTATAGATAAAGGGAGAACAGTGGAAGCATGGGTTGACCCAAGTAAGAAGAAAAGTCAAAGAGTTGACCGTACTTTTGTGACTTCCATATGACATCCAAATAGTTGGATGAATGCCGATACTACAATAAGCTGATGTATAGATAGTATGACTATCAAGTCTGTCTAGATCCTTAGAGAAGGACTCGGATAGTACATCGGAATAATCTACATTTAATCATTGAAATGACTTTCTTATTGGATAAGATAAAAGTCTAATAATTGTATCTCATTCTTCTAATGACACTTGCAATTAGTTGCATATGTATTTGAAGACTATAAAATTTGATTTTAAGGTTATTAGTCATCCACATGGACATTGGTGCAATTGTTGCAACAATCTCTATTGGATAGATGGACTTGTTATTTTCAGTGGGAGCCCTTAGTCTTAGAGAATGTCTCTATGACCTAGATATCAGAATACACTCATTGGTTTATTTCTAAATGTTGGAAATAAACATGAATTTTTATAATAGATCTATCACAAAGAATTATGATGGAGATATTTCAGATAGTAATCTAAAATCTAGTGGACTCTACTAACATAGAAAATTAATGAATGGTTCATTAACATTTCTAATACTGAAATTAAACCTTAAAAAGATCAATAGAAAAATGAAGATCATTTGACAATGATCTGGCATCAAGCCTTTGACTTTTGTCTGTTAATGTGATCAATAGACTAATATATATGAAACTTTAGATTGTCTAAAGGTTCAAATCTTACATACTTGTGAATATGGTATTCAAAAGTAAAAATGTCCAATACACCCTTCCTTGGAATGGTGTAAGATGTCAAGGTATTCAAGATCTCATATATAATGATGTATGTGAATCATCTATTCAGAATAAAAATTGTGGATATGTGATCTATTAATGATATTTGTGATATGAGATTTCTTCTCTTCACTTAGAAACCTTTGAAATGTTCATAGATTTCATAATTTTGGTTTAGAACCAAAGTTTGAAGGGAAGATTAAATAAATTTGATCTAATCTAGGTAGTCAGTACCTATTAGATGAATTCATAGAGTACCTTATAGAGATACGAATATCATTTCTATCTCACTCCTCCTATAAACCTAGACTCAACAAGAGTTGTAGGGAGATACAATTGTATCATTTGTGACATGATATGATCAATGATGAATATTAGCATAATTATCTATTAGTTTCCAAGGTATATATATAGTAGAGACTACAATATATATCCTTAATAAGGTTCCATGCAAGTAATCTGGAATCTGGCACTGAAGAGTGCTAGTTCATTAGAAAAATAAATGATGGTATTGGATACCTACTTTATGACTTTGAGATTCTTAAAAATATCTCATCTCTGAGAATGTGATTCTTAGAAGATGACTCTCTTGAAAATCAAGATGAAGATGAAGTAAAGGAACTCATTTAATCCTGAAAAGATAACGAGGCTCTAAAATTGGAAACTAAAGAATAATTGAAGATGAAACACTAATACTTCTTCAAATAAGTTTGAGGATGTATTCTATGTGTCAGTTAAGTCTGAAATGCTTGAACTTTATGTGATGAAGCTCCTGAGGATCATGACATAGAAAGATGGCTGTTAGCAATAAAAGTCTAATGTATACTTCATATACAAGTGTTGTATATGGACCCTCGAGGATCCACCTATATGGGTAACGCCCATTAAGGTGTAAATAGATCTTCAGGAGAAAGAGGAAACCTGATGAGAAGGTAGAGACCTTCAAAGCACGGTTCGTAGCCATGAGCTACACACGGAAGAGAAGACATCGCTTGCGATGAGACTTGCTCTTCAATGACCATGCTTAAATCCATTAGAATATAGCTAACCCTAGCTACACAACTTGACTATAAAATTTTCAAGATGTGAGTCAAGATTGTATTCCTCTATGAATACCTCTTTAAGGATATTCACGTGAAATAGCCCCATGGCTTCATGGAAGAGGAAAGCAAGGTGTGCAAGCTAAGGAATTCCATCGATGGACTCATATAAGCTTCTTATAGTTGGAACATAAGATTTAATGAAATTATAAATGTTATGATTTCAGATAGATTCTTGATGAACCATGTGAAGCTTAGTGGGAGTGTCATTGTGTTCATTGTGCTAAATGTAGATAATATCCTAATCATTTAAATGATATATGGATAATAATAAGTGTTTTATAACTGGTTGTTCCATATCTTGAGATATGATCTCAATGATACCTCTTAGATCTTAGTTCTGAAGTTGTTCAGAATCAAATAAAGAGGGTATTGGGACCGTCGCATTAGTGGTATATCTTGGACATATTCCATTTTCTAGAAAATTAAAAGAAAGGCTTCTTTCCCTTAAGATATGGCACTGACCTATCTAAAGGGATAACACCTCAAAGAGTTGAGGATGTGAATGCTAAAACTGCTAGCCCTTGTGCATCAGTTCTGAGAAGCCGGGTGTATGCTAGATGTGTACAAAAGCCAGATGTCTACCATGCAGTGGGAGTAGTAAACCGTTACTAATCCTACTATGGTGATAAAACAC
Source organism: Ottelia alismoides (assembly GCA_037367405.1). Classification (NCBI taxonomy): domain Eukaryota; kingdom Viridiplantae; phylum Streptophyta; class Magnoliopsida; order Alismatales; family Hydrocharitaceae; genus Ottelia; species Ottelia alismoides. The sequence continues at coordinate 186,846 of JAZKJV010003481.1, forward strand.
TTGATTGCGGTAATAACTATATCTTCATAGAGGACAAAACTTGTGAGATAGTAATCTCTGTCTTATCTTCAAGAAATTAAGACTTTATAGATGGATATCTAAAAGATCTTAACTACGAATACCTTAGGAGATAGAGATCTCCAGGAATAAGGGTATTTTGATAAGGATAATGAAAAAGCTGGTTATGATAATTATTAAGTTGTAGTGTCAAGGACACTATAACTGAAAAAATCGAGTATTCTCTTGGGAACAGAGTGGGCATTGTTACCTTGGGATATGCAAGTGCTGTAAAAGGACTTGAAGTAGTCTCTTGGGAACAGAGTGACTGATCAGCTTACCTAACTATTTTCTAAATAGCCTATGATTGTCACATGAGTGCGGGTTTGAATGATTAGCCCATTAATGGATCTTTGGGCTAGTGGGAGATTGTTGGACATGTGAGCCCACGGCAAGCCAGTATGCAATAAATGTAATTGTGAATATCATTCCCTGATCTGAAACGAAGAATAACCAATTTGCATAATAGGTCACTTAGTACAATTAGAGTTATGTACCTTGACTATCTTGATGATCATACAGCTGTTGATTCAGTTATTGACTCATAGAGGCTGGTGCTTGGATGAATATCTAAAGAGTTAGATTGAGGACTCGTCAAGTACTGTCAAATGATTGTTTAAAAATGATCTCTGATGAATCTGTGATTCATCACTATAAAAGTTAAAAATAGAGCCTTGTTCCCGAGTAAATAGAGGCATATTTCCCTTTATAATGTATAAATAACATTCATACATGCATTCATAAAACATGCATTTTAGCACTCCATTTGCATTAAATAAGAAGCCAACATCATTTGTAAAATATCCACTCATAAAAATAAGCTCTCCCTTATACTATGTACACCTTAGTTAATAATATAAGGAAGAAAGCCAGGAATCCCCTTTGTAAAAGCACCAATAAACCCCTAAAGCCCTTGGACCATAAAATACCCATAGATCCCGCATACCAACTTCAAAATAGGTCTACTCACTTTCAGATTAATGCATACTAAAAGACCTTTAAAATGAGACTAATTTCATCCAATTTGGAGCTCGTATGAAAAAATTGGGTTTTTGGGCCTCTTTGTATACTATATATGTGTGTATGTGTATACTTGTATTTTTGTATCATATTTGACCTCATCTTCGTCTTTGGTCAACATGAAACTTGTAGATCTCATCGATATCTACAACTTTCATGTTTTGATTTTTTTCCAAATTCGGCCTCCTCTTCTCTCTACATTCAATTTTATTTTCAGCCAATCACAGCTGGCCACGTGGCGCCCTCTGGTTGCGCCACGCGGCCCGCTCCCCTTGCCCAAGCCGCCTGCGCCTCAGACCGTTGGATTTCCCTGTAAATCCAACGACCCAGCTTATTCCACATACGCCCTTATCCACAACCGGTCGATCATATCCCGCCTCAGATCTGGGCCATCCATTAGCACCTCGCCCACAGTGTGCCACGCATCACATCTCTGCGCCATCAGATCATCGCCTTCACCATCTCAGCTACCCGCTCCCGCCTCGCCTCTGTTGCGCCACGTGGTCGCTCCACGTCCCTCTGATCAAGCCACCCCAGATGTGATCCACACCGCTCGCGCACACTTCACCACCGACGCGCCACATGGCGCAATCACATCTTCAGATCACCTCGCCTCGATCAGATCTCGCCCGCTCCTTAGCGATTAGATCTGGTCCGTTGGATCACAAGATCCAACGGCCACGACTTTGTCTTCCACCTCCGGCGCCCCTCTCTCCCACGATCTCAGCCTTGCGGGAGGGGCAGCCCTTTTCTATTCTTGGTCGCGCTCCCACCACCGTCGACGACCACCATCACCTCCACGTCCTTCCCCACTCGTTCCTTATCTTCGCCAGCCACTTCACTACCCACGTCGTCCACCGGAGACACACCACGAACTCCATGAACTTCGCCCCAACATCAGCTCTGTTGAGACCTTCGCCCTTTAAATACTCGAGCACCGGCCATCGTCATGCTCATCTGCCACCCCCGAGAGGTACCTAGAGCTCGGAACTTCCGTTTGGTGACATCAATCGATCGATTCCTCGAGCGAAGACCGGTCTTCTTCTCTGGCGAGATCCGCGGCGCCACTGCCGTATCGCAGCCCTCCTCCGAGTAGCTGCTTGAGCTCAGGGCCTTACCGCCCCTTCGAGCGACGACCTGGAACTCGACTTCGAGCTCCAAACCCCAGGTAAACTCCTCCATCTCCGTTTGATCTTCGTTCTAATTTTCCTTTTATTTCTCCGATTTTATTCGCCGTCCACTTTCATCTTCTCGCTCCGCTTCCACTTCACCGAGCTCCGCGACGGAGCTCTCATCTTCACGCCGTACTCTACACCCTCCGACGAATCACTCGACCGTCCATCAGCTCCAGCTCCGCCACCTGGGCGGAGCACCATCGCCGGACCCCTTTCACTCCGACTAGGCCTCGCCACTCCGTCCTTCATATCTCCACTAGCACGCACGAGCTTCGGCTACTCTTCTAACACCTGCAGGTACCCATCTCGTGCATTGGTCAGAACATCACCGAAGCTCCTATCGAGCTTCATCGCTAGAGAGCTCCGACGCTCCTCTCTCCTTCCTTGGATCACCTGAAGCCTCGTCGTACCTTCGCGCGTCTTCCGAGCTACATCAGACCCGACCTCTGCCTTCACCGAATCCAGGAGGATTGGGCAGAGCTAAGCTCCTGTCGCCGGAGCCCCGCCAACTCCTCTGCAGGTGGCGGAGGACCGTTGAGGACGAAGCTCCAGCCGTCGTTCGATCATCTTGATCGAACGGTCCTTAGCCGTCCACGTCGCCATCCGCCCGGAGCTACAAACAGCCGTTGGATCAGCTGTGATCCTACGGACCTCAGCAAGCCACGTATCCATTCACTGGAGGAAGCCACCACCGTTGGATCGAATTAGATCCAGCGGTTTGCAGTCATCCGCGTCGACATCGGCATTCAGCCAACAGCGACCGTCGATCTCCATTAGGATCGCACGATCGTGATCGCGCCACGTAGTCCACATCTGGAGCAGCACATCACCGTTGGATCGATAAGTGATCCAACGGTTCGCATTCAGCCACGTCACCTCCTTCATCGAAGCCTCCAGTCACCGTTGGATCTATCCAGATCTGACGGCCTCTGATCACGCCACGCATCAGCCCCGACAGCCTTTGGATTGATCTTGATCCAAAGATCTGTAGCCAGCCACGTCGACGAAGTCCGAGCCTCTTCCCCGACCTCTAGGCTCGGACCACCCGAGGCTAGCCGAGCCTCCCTCCAAACCTCCAGGAGCACCCGAGCCAAGACCCGAGCCTACGATGCCGCCCGAGCCTAGGCCCCCACGTGAGGAGCACGTGCGGCCTGGGTAATTTGTACAGAGGCCCTGGGAACTTTCCAAAATTACAAAGAGGTCCCTGTGAAGCGCCCCCACGTGAGGAGAACGTGCCCAGTGGAGAAATTGCATTCCACCCCCCAGCATTATAGGTAATTGCATTTAAGTCCCTGTCAGCATGTTTATTTTTATGTAATTTTTATTTCCTGTATTGCAATTACACCCTTGTCTTTGCACGCATCCCTAGGTGTCATCTTGCATCATTTTGAAATTATAAAAATTGCATATTGTTGAGTAACTTGTCCTCTATCTATTGTGACACTTGTCCTATTTTTGTAATCATAGTAGAAATTTTAATTAATTAATTGGTTGATTTATGTGATATTTTGCCCATCTGGACCTTTTAATTGATAATTAATTCTCTGTAACTCCAAAAAATTCTCAAAAAATCACAGTAGCTCTAGGATAGTTAACTCAACCTTGCATAAAAAATTCATATCATTTGCATGCATATCGAGGCCTAAATAAATTCTTTAGTGATTTCCTTAGTTTAATTTTAATAGGTCCATTTCACATTAAAATTAAGATCTGTTAATTTTCCTAGATTCCTTATCATCAAATTTATCTAGGATAATTTTTGTTCCTGAAAAAATATGATTTGATATTTACTAAATTTAAATTAGTGAAAATCACCCTGCTTTAATTTTAAATTCATGGTAAATCCATTTAGTGTCGAAAAATTCCAAAAAAATTAGGGTAGCTTAATTTCATCATAGTTTATCATTTGGCCAATTTTTATAATTTTTGGACTTCATTTGATACCTTAACTGATTTAACTGTAAATTAGCTTGATTTTTGCATGTGTTTGCATAGAAAATAAAAAAAGAACAAAAAAATATCCTACGAAAATCACACACTTGGAAATTTGCTAAAAATCTACCTAAGGAGACAGATTCCTCCCTGAGTTCGACCTTGGACTTCACCAAGTAAAAAATTCTGCCGCTTGAAATTAACTCGAATCTAATTAAAAGTGGTTTTTGATATTCCCTCTCGTATCCGACTGCAACGAACACTTTAAATTAATTTGGACATTAATTTGACTGAATTAACATAGGGTGCGGGGGCGGCTATCAAAATGGTGCCGTTGTCGGGGAGGCACGGCTTAGGTTAATTTTTAGTGAAATCTTGATTGTTTGATTTTCTCTCCCCGGGTAGTCTAACCCCCGATTTTCTTGTAATTATTTTCTCTCTCTTTTATTTCTTTTTATTATTTTTCTGTGTCACTCTCTGACCTCAATCTTTTTCTGTGCGAGGAGCATGAGGAGTCGAGGACGCTTCGAGGATCTAGCATTTAAATTTATTGAGTGAATAGAGAGGCTTTGTAATTTTCATTCTATTTCTTTATTTCTTTTTCACGTCATTTCAAGCGGTTCCCGTTTGGGTTCTCATGCGTGTAAATATAGTGAAACTGTATTCCTGTGTGTTGTGTGGGTGAATGTAATTTAGCTTGCACTAGCGGCTCCCCGAGCCAATCTAGGAATTGCTTATGCTCGTAATTTCTAGGACCACACAACTCACTTAAAAGACGCACTTAGACCGCAGAACTTAGCCAAATCAACATGTTCTTCACGCTAATAGAACTGCTTGTCTAGGAGCGGCTTTCATCGCTTGCATTTGCATTTAGATTAAAGAGATTTCAATTCTGTTTTGCATCCTGTATAAAAAAAGCGAAGGGATCACTGTAAGTCTCCTGAACTCAGCATAGCATCATTGTTTTTATCTTGCATCGGCTTTTCTCGATTTCCCCCTCTGATTTTTGACATTTAAATTAAAAAGGAAATTGGGACTGACCGATAGGTGTGATGTGTGGTTGGATTAATTCAGTGAGAACCTAACTTAAAACCGGGACTGCTAAACACTATTGACCAAAAAAATCAATAAAACTGGAAAATTGTTTGCGGGAGATTATTCCCTAACCTTGTTTTCAGGCTGAGTGAGGGTACTTGAGTGTGTGTGAACATCTTAAGGCAGAGCCCAAATCCCCACCTTCCATATCACGTTCCGACTAATCCTAGCAAATATCACAAGTCGAATAATTTCAGATTCACTGACTAGTACCAAGTAGCCTCCGCCTGTCTCAGGTAGATAGAGGCGAAATTGCGGTACTTTGCGACAAGCTGCCAGTAACCCCCCGGGGTGAAGTTACGGCCTTGTCAGCCTCCGCCTGCTTGCAGGTAGATAGGGGTGTGGTCTTTGAATCCATCGACTTGGGATAGGAGCGAAGAAAGGTAGGACCGGCGGTATCTTAGGCGACAGGATAAACAGGGAAGACGCATTCGGCTCTGAGCCGACTTCCCTATAGGCCGCGTAATCCTTGCTATTTTTGCTTGAAAATCACACTTAAAACCTACAATATTAATTGGACTTGATTTCGAGTCCTTTACTGTGTTGAGTGTGAACCCATGGTTTTGGATTGATTTGTTTGCTTCAGGTAGGAGTAAAATCCTATCTTCTTCTCGCCATATCAAGATGAGTGACTGGGGAGATCTTGACTCTTTATTCACCGATCTCTCTATGAGTCCCCTACGTAACTTATCTTCATCGGCCCAAGCACACCTTGGACCACCCAGGACTCATGACCCTCTTGAGTCTTGGTTCCCTCATACTCAGGGTGGTTACTCTCAAACCAACCCTTTCCTCTCCTTCCAGCTTATCGAGGAAGACCATCGCCTCAGTAATCCCTTCCTTGATTTGTCCTCTGACACCGATCTTATTTCATACCCAGGACTAGAGGACAAAATGCCGCCTAAGCAGCCACCACCGTATGAGGATCAATTGCGTCAAATTCTCAATCGCATTGCTAAAGCCGAACAAAGAAATGCAGATCTCACGGCTCGGATGGGACAGATCATAGTAGCGGGAGGAATCGACCGACCAATGGTCGATGCCTACAACCCGACGGAGAACGAGATACAGAATTGGTTGGCACCAGCAGTTCCCGCCGAAGCATTTGAGCTGAAGCCCCACTTCCTTAGTCTGCTATCGAAGTTCAACGGGAATACCAATGAAGAGCCTTATACCTTCCTCCGTCACTTCGAGCTGGTTTGCAACAATCTTAGCCATCCCAATGTTGGCCAAGATTACATTAGACTGAAGGCCACCCCATTTGCCTTAGGAGATAAGGCAGCACATTGGCTGAAGAACCTAGGGGTGATCTGTACAACCTGGATGCAGTTCAAGGACCTCTTTCTGAAAAAGTTCTACCCTCTCAGTAGAATTAACCAAATGAGAACGAAGATCGCCAGCTTCTCTCAAGGACTCAGTGAACCTTTCCATGATGCTTGGGATAGGTTCAATGACTTAGTGCAGAAATGCCCCTGCCATGGCATTTCTAAGGCGATCTTAGTCCAGACCTTGTTCTGTGGTCTAACCCCGGAGATGTAGGGGTTAGTCAGTGCCGCCTGTGGAGGAAGCTATCTGAACAAGAACGAGCACGTCGTATGGAAGATCCTGAAGCAGATGGCGGAAACCGGCAGGTCGCAGGCCACCAGGGCCTACACGTTGTCTCCCTCAATCCTATCTAACGAGACAACCCAAAGGACTGTAGCGGATCTGACCGAGGACCTCATCCCCAGCATGGGATGATTGCTGACAAGTTAACCATGGTCGAGCAGATCCACAAGAGGGTCACTGACCTTGAGTCTCTCTCACGTCTACTGAAGCAAGTGGAGGAACTCACCGAGAAGGTAGCTAAGATGAAGCTACCTGCCCTTTCTGCACCACCTGCACCTGTACATCGAGTCCATCTTGTACAGGAACAGGCACCGGGGCCCCAGAGTGGCTGGGTGGAGGATAAGACTTACACCCAGCAGGACCAACATGCACCCCCACAAGCAGAGACCGGATACGAGGAGCCTCTGCAGGTGTTCGAGATCAACGGGCTGTGGTATAGTCGTGACCCCATCAGTAGACAGTCGGGGATGGGGAACGGTCAGCCTCACCGACCTTCCCTAGCTTACCAAGGAACCAGCTCCGTCCCCGCACCGTGCTTTCAGTCCATGCCAGAACAAGGGTACCAGCCTCAACAGCACCAGCAGTAGCAGCGCACATATCAGCAGGGCCCAGCACCGTCCCACCACCAGCAGCAATACCGGCATGGCCAACAGGGTCAGTATAGAACCTCGTCCGCGAATTAGTCAGCCCAGCCCATCGAATTGGAGTCCCTCACCTTGACGATCCAGACCCTATCTGATAGGGTCCAACAGATGCAGAACAATTATCTAGATATGAGAACCGATATTAATCGTGTCTCTCGTACCCAGGACCAACAGATGGCGCCAAAGACCCCAATTCCCGCACAGGTTCAAGCCAACCCGAACAGCATAATCCATGGCCAGAACTGACCTCGTGATCAGTGATGAATCTGTGATTCATCACATCAAAAGTCAAAAATAGAGCCTTGTTCCCGAGAAAATAGAGGCATATTTCCTTTTATCTTGCATAAATAACACTCATGCATGCATCCATAATTCATGCATTATAGCAGCTCATCTGCATTTAAATAAGAAGCCAAAAATCCCCTGTAAAAGACATCTTCATCAAAATAACTTCTTCTCTATACTATATATATATTCATTAATAAAACAGGGAGGAATCACCCTTGTAAAATAGCCCAAGTATCCTGAGAACCCCTGTACATTAAAACACACATAAAGCCCGCATACAAACCCCTACTTAGGTCTACTCACTCTTAGAATATTACATATCAAAAGACCTTCAAAATGAGACTAATTTCATTGAAATTGGAGCTTGTATGAGAAACTTGGGTTTTTGGGTCATGTTGTATACTACATATGTATATTTATGTATCTTTGTATTTATGTACCATATTTGACCTCACCTCCGTCTTTGGTCAACATGAAACTTGTAGATCTCATCAAGATCTACAACTTTCATGTTTTGAGTTTTTCCAAATTCGGCTTCCTCTTCTCTCTACACGCATTTCTTCCTCCAACCATTCACAGCAGGCCACGTGGCGCCCTCTGATTGCGCCACGCGGCCCGCTGCCCTTTGTCTGATCCGCCTTCGCCCCCCACCGTTGGATCGCGCTTCAGATCCAACGGTCCCTCTGTGACCACGTGCGCTCACTCCCTCAGCCGTCCGATTATCTCCCACTTCTCATCACCACCATCCGATAGCGCAACGCTCTCAGCCTTCCACGTGGCGTCATCTACGCCGCTCGACCGCGCCCCCGATCCTCTCATCACAGCCGCCCATCTTCCAGCGAGTCTCGACCCTCAGATCGACTCCACCCTTTCATCTGGGCCATCCATTAGCGCCTCGCCCACAGTGCGCCACGCGTCACATCTTGAGCCCTTCGATCGCATTCTCAGCCCTTTCATCTGAGCCGTTAGCTCCCCAATAATCTCAGCCGACCGATCGATCGCCAAGGACTGATCAGGACCGCCCGCCCGCGCCTCGCCACACCGTGCCATGTGGCGCTCTCATGACCCCTCATCTGGGCATTCCAGATCTAATCCTAACCGATCGCTAAGCGTTGATCTCCACCGTTGGATCCCAAGATCCAACGGTGGAGACTTCGTCTCCTACCTCGGGTGCCCCCTCTCTCCCACGATCTCTGCCTTGCGAGAGGGGCACCCCCTTCCTATTCTCGGAAACACTCCCTCCACCCTCGCCGGCCGCTGACCTTCCCACGACACACCCCACTCATCCCTCTCCCTCGCCAGCTCCCTCAAACACCACCATCTCCGCCACACTCGCCCCACGACAGCCACCAACTTCGCCACTCACCCACTCCAGCCGTCACCTTCATCCTATAAATACCCAGCCTCCGGCCACATTCAGCCCCATCCGCCACTCCAGAGAGGAACCTAGAGCTCGGAGCCTTCGATTTGTGACAGGAATTGAGTGAATCCTTGAGCGAAGACGGCCCTTCTTCTCCGGCGAGATCCACGGTGCCACCACCGTGTCGCAGCCGCCCTCCGCGTAGCTGCTTGAGCTCGGGGCCTTACCGACCCCTCGAGCGACGACCTGGAGCTCAAAGCTGAGCCCCAATCCCCAGGTAACCTCCTCCATTTCTCCTCCGATCATTTTCTTCTTTTTCCTTCATCTTCGCCGATTTTATTCTCTGTTCACGATCATCTTCGCACCTCGCCTTCACGCCGATTAGCTCCGCGTCGGAGCTCTCATTCTCGCTGACCTCTCCGCATCATCAGACGCTCCACTCCACCAGCCAGCGACCTGTAGCTCCGCCACTTGGCCGGAGCAACGTCGCCCGACCACTTCACGTCGCCTTAGGCCTCGCTGATCACTCCACCCTCTTCCACGATCACCTGCACGCCTCGGCTATACTTCTAACCTTTTGCAGGGACTCAATTCATCACTGGCCGGAGCCTCGTCGGAGCTTTCCTCGAGCTTCATCGACTCAGAGCTCCAGCCCTCCTCCAGTCATCCAGAGACCACCGGAGGCTTCGCCGCGCACTTGCGATTCTTCTGAGCAAGGTGGGAGCTGACGAAGCTCACTACCGGAGCTTGACGACCGAGGCGGAGCTCGGCTGCTTTCATCGGAGCGCAGCCCTCTCCTCCGCAGGCGGCGGAGCATCGATAGAGAAGAAGGAGCAGCAACTGTTCGATCCTCTGATCGAACGGTCCTCGCCTCGCCACGCGTCCTTTCGCCGCCATCGTCCTCGACCGTCGATCACACCTCGGATCGGACGCCTCACCAGCCACCACGCGCCTTCACCGACACCCCTTGGATTCATCTTGATCCAAGGGCCTTCAGGCCGCCACGTTGCCCTATCCGAGCCTCGGCCTCCCAAGCCTAGGCTCGGGTAACCCGAAGCTGCACCGAGGCTGGGCCGAACCTCCAGAAGACCCGAGCCTCCCTCCGAGCCTCCGACGCCCCCCGAACCTAGGCCGCCCCACGTGAGGAGCACGTGCGGCCTGGGTTATTTGCATAGACGCCCTTGGAGCTTTCAGAAATTGCAAAAAGGCCCCTGTGAAGCAGACATCACGTGAGGAGCACGTGGTTCGTGGAGAAATTGCATAGAAGTCCTGCATAGTATCGGTAATTGCATTTTAGTCCCTGTCAGCATATTTACTTATTGAATTTTTATTTTCCAGTATTGCATTTACACCCTTATGTTTGCACGTGTCCATAGCATACATTTTTCATCATTTTGAAATTCTAAAAATTGCAAGTTGTTGAGAATTTTGTCCTCTATTTGTCTGTACACGTGTCTGATTTTTGTTGGCTTAATTGAATTATTAATGAATTAATTGGTTCATTTGTGACATATTTTGCCCAGTTATGCCTTTTGATTTTTAATTAAATATCAGTGCCTTCAAAAATCACCAAAAATTCACAGTAGCTTAAGGACATTATTTTCGACACTCCATAAAAATTTCATAGCATTTGCACGCATAACGAGGCCTAAATAAATAGTTTAGTGATTTTCTTAAATTAATTTTAATTAATTCATTTCACAGTGAATTTTAGATCTGTCAATTTTCCTAGGTCCCTGATCATTAGACCTTCCTAGGATAATTTTAGTTCTTGGAAAAATTGTGATTTGATATTTATTAAAAATTAAACACTGAAAATCACTCTGTCTGTTTATTTAATTCACAGAAAATTTATTTTGAGTCGAAAAATTCCAAAAAAATTAGTGTAGGTCATTTTCATCATAAATAACCATCTGGCCAATTTTCATTATTTTTGGACTTCGTTTGATACATCAATTAAATTTAAAGTTAAATTGGCTAAGATTTGTCTGCATATGTCTGCATAAGAAATAAAAAGACCAAAAAGATTCGACCCTCGAATATCAACACTTGAAAATTGCTGTAATCCACCTAAGGAGACAGTTGCCTCCCTGAGATCGACCTTGGACTCCACCAAGTAAAAAAATATCACTGCTTAAAATTGACCAAAATCTGTCTTAAGTGGTTTTTGATCAACCTCTCGTATCCGACTGCAACGAACACTTAAAATTAATTTGGACCATTAATTTGCCCGAATTAACTAAGGGTGCGGGAGCGCGCATCAAAATGGCGCCGTTGCCGGGGAGGCACGGCTTAGGTTAATTTGTAGCATATTTTTGAAGTGTTTGATTTCTAATCCCCGGGTAGTCTGACCCCCGGTTTTTCTTGTAATTATCTCTCGTATTTTTTTTCTTTTTGCTTCATTTTTGTGTCACTCTCTGACCCCTATTTCATTTTTTGTGCGAGGACCGCGAGGAGTCGGCGACGCTTCAAGGACTTAACATTTAAAGTGTGTTGAGAGAAAGAGAGGCATTGTACTTTTTATTTTTCTCCTTTGCATTATTTCCAGCGGTTCCCGTTTGGGATCTCGCGCGTGTAAATATAGTGGAAAACCGTGTCCCGTGTGCTGTGTGGGTGATTGGTAATTTAGCTTGCACTAGTGGCTCCTCGAGTCACTCTAGGACTTGTTTGTGCGCTTAATCAATAGGACCACACAACACACTTAAAAGACGCACCTAGACCGCAGGACTTAGTTCAAAATAAACTGTTCTCCACGCTAATAGAACTGCCTGTCTAGGAGCGGCTTGCATCGCTTGCATTTGCATGTAGAGTAAAGTTTTCAATTCTGTATAGCATCCTGCATCAACAAGCGAAGGGATCACTGTAAGTACTCTTTACTTAGCATACGCATCATTGATTTCAACCTTGCATCGGCTTTTCTCGATTTCCTCCCCTCTGATTTTCTCATTTAACTTAAAAAGGAAATTGGGACTGTACGATAGGCGTGCTTTGTGGTGATTAATTACAGTGATAACCTAACTTTAAAACCGGGACTGCTAACAATATTGACCATAAAAAGGGAATAAAAGCTAAAAATTGTTTGCGGGAGACTAATCCCCGACCTTGTTTTCAGGCTGAGTGAGGGTACCTGAGTGTGTGTGAACACCCTAAGGTAGAGCCCAGATCCCCGTCTTCCATATCACGTTCTAACTAATCCTAGCAAATATCACGAGCCGAATATTTTCAGATTCTTTGACTAGTACCAAGTAGCCTCCGCCTGTCTCAGGTAGATAGGGGCGAAATTGCGGTACTTCGCGACAAGTTGCCAGTAACCCTCCGGGGCGAAGTTCCGGCCTTGTCAGCCTCCGCCTGCTTGCAGGTAGATAGGGGCGTGGTCACTGAGTCCATCGGCTTGGGATAGGAGCGAAGAAAGGAAGGAGCGGCGGTATCTTAGACGACAGGATAGACAGGGAAGACGCATCCGGCTCTGAGCCGACTTCCCTCTAGGCCGCGTAATCCTTGCTAGATTTGCTTGAAAATCACACTTAAAAAAAATACAAGATAAATTGGACTCAACTTTGAGTCCTTCACTGTGTTGAGTGTGAATCCAGGGTCTTGGATTGATCTTGTGCTTGCTTCAGGTAGGAGTAAAATCCTATCTTCTTCTTTCACCAAGATGAGTGACTGGGGAGATCTCGACGCACCGTTCACTGATCTCTCTATGAGTCCCCCAAGTAACTCGTCTTTTCCGGTCCGAGCGCACCTTGGACCACCCAGGACTCATGACCCTCTTGAGTCCTGGTTCCCTCCGGCTCAGGGTGGTTACTCTCAAACCAACCCTTTTATCTCCTCTGAGATTACCGAGGAAGATCATTGCCTCGGTAATCCCTTCCTTGATTCAACCTCTAACACCAACCTTATTTTCCAATTCCCAGTAGTAGAGGAAGAAATGCCGCCAAAGATGCCGCCTGATGAGGACCAGATGAGACAGATCCTTAGACGCCTTGCTGAAGCTGAACAGAAAAATGCTGATCTCACTGCACGAATGGGGCGAATAATAGTAGCTGAAGGGATCGACCGACCAATGGTCGATACCTATAACCCGGCGGAGAATGAAATCTAGAATTGGCTAGCACCTGCAGTTCCCGACCAGGCATTTGAGCTGAAGCCCCACTTCCTTAGCCTGCTGCCGAAGTTCAACGGAAACCTAAGCGAAGAGCCGTACACTTTCCTCCGTGACTTCGAACTAGTTTGCAATAATCTGAGCCATCCCAATGTTGGCCAAGATTATATCCGGCTGAAAGCCACCCCGTTTGCCTTAGGAGATAAGGCTGCACATTGGCTGAAAAACCTAGGGGTGGTATGTACTACCTGGATGCAGTTCAAGGACCTCTTCTTGAAGAAGTTCTACCCACTCAGTAGAACCAATCAAATGCGAACGAAGATTGCCAGCTTCGCCCAAGGACCCTGCGAACCGTTCCACGAGGCGTGGGACAGGTTCAATGACTTAGTACAGAAATGCCCATGCCACGGCATTTCTAAGGCAATCTTAGTCCAGACCTTGTTCTGCGGCCTAACCCCAGAGATGCAGGGGTTAGTCAGCGCCGCCTGCGGAGGAAGCTATCTGAACAAGAACGAGCACGCCGTGTGGAAAATCCTAGAGCAGATGGCAGAAACCGGCAGGTCACAGGCCACAAGGGCCTATCAGTTGTCTCCCTCTATTCTATCCAATGAGACAACTAGAAGGACTGTTGCAGATCTGACAGAGGACCTCATCCCCAGCATGGGGATGATTGCAGACAAGCTTACCATGGTCGAGCAGATCCACAAGAGAGTCGCGGAGATGGAGTCTCTTTCGAGCCTTCCCAAGAAGGTGGAGGAACTCTCTGAAAAGGTAGCCAAGATTAAGCTACCCACCCCTTCTGCACCACCTGTACCTGTACATCGAGTCCATCTTGTACAGGAACAGGCACCGGGGTCTCAGAGCAGCTGGGATCAGACTTACACCCAGCAGAACCATCATGCACCCCCACCCGTTGAGACAGAGTACGAGGAGCCTCCGCCCGTTTACGAGATCAACGGGCTCTGGTATAGCCGCGACCCACTAGTCCGGCAAATCGAGATGGGGAAGGACCAAGTACACCGCCCAACCCCAGTCTACCAGGAAACCAGGCCCGTGACAATCCCGCGATATCAGTCCAGGCCAGAACAAGGGTACCAGCCGCAGCAGCGCACCTACCAGCAGGGGCCAGCACCGCCCCATCAGCAGCAGTATCGGCACGGCCAGCAGGGCCAGTTCAGGACCGCATCCACTCAGCAGCCAACCCAGCCCACCGAATTGGAGTCCCTCACCTTGGCGATCCAGACCCTGTCTGATAGGGTCCAGCAGATGCAGAACGACTACCTGGACATGAGAACCGACATCAATCGGGTCTCTCGTGCTCAGGACCAACAAATGGCGCCAAGGACTCCAATTCCCGCACAAGTTCAGGCCAACCCAAATAGCATACAACAGGGCCAGAACCGACCCCGAGATCAGGTATACTATTCAGATAACTTTTTATCTGAACATGAGATCCTTTCGTACGATAATGTTAATCATATGTCCCTCAGGAGCGGAAGGACCGTGACCATACCTGATCGGCCACGGGCACAACAGGAAGGAACCTCCGAAATTCAACCTGAGGAGAATTCGGAGGAGGAAGAGGAGGAGCACCACCGTCACCGCCAGCAGAAGAAGAGGACATCTGAGTCCTCGAAGCACCAGCCCCGCAGTCATCCGGAGTCCGACGACACCGATGAGCCCGCACCTCCATCTGAGGAGGACCAGCCAGAAGAAGCGGAAGAAGCATCACCGGTTTCGCCCAAGCATTTTCCCTTTCGTCAGAGTCAGAGTCAGAGTCTGTATAAAAGTACGAGTCAGAGTCTTGTTCAGAACTCAGTTTCAGCAGCTAATGAAGATATTTCAGTTCCAGAACCTGAGTTAATAATCCCTTTCCCCCAAGCTCTCAAGGGTGGGAAGAAGAAAAACAAAAAAATCCAAAAAGATGACCCTGAGATGGCTGAGTTTTGTAACAAACATATCAAGGTCAAAATCCCCTTTGACAAGTTCGTGGAAATGACCCCTGCATTCCAAAAATATCTTAAGATGAGATGCACACCTACTAGGGTTAGCAGGAAAACCAAAAGCCGTGTTGAGAAACACGTCCTATCAGTAGCCACGACTTGTGCAATAAAGAACTCGTTTCCTCGGAAACGAAGAGACATGGGTGCACACTATGTAGTGAGTCATGTTGATGACATCGCGTTTGCACGCACTCTCCTGGACAATGGTTCCTCGATCAATTTGATGCCCACAACCCTCTATGAGCGGCTTAATCTCGGACCTCTTAGGAAATCTAGAGCTATTCTTCAGTTCGCGGACAAATCCACTAAGAGGTCCCAAGGAGAGTTAAGGAACATTGTGATCAAAGTCGAGGGGCAAGAATACATGGTGGACTTTACTGTCCTCGATATGGAAACCCCTCGTAATTGGAGAGATTCCCAGATCATTTTGGGTAGGCCCTTCCTCAGAACAGCAGGGGCCTTATTCGATTATAAGAATGGGAAAATTCAGTTCCAAACTCCAGGCGGAGATGAGGAATTAGAGATGAAGCAGACGAGATGGCAGAGACCAGACTCCGAATCCAGCACCGAGTACTCTTCTCTCGAAACAGACCGTGAACATGTAGACTTAGTTGGGCCATGGAGACAGAACCCAGCCAGCACCGATGTGTCCATCTCCTTTGAAGATGATCCAGTGCATGAGTCAGTCTGCGAGATCCTCAGGAACGAGTACAGCTCGGAGCCTGCATCGCCCTACATCTTCGATGACACAGAGGCCCAAGTGGGCCTGTCAGTCCTTACATCCTTAGGAGAATCGGAAGATGAGGATGACGAGTCGGACGAGGCGTTTGCCGATTGCATGGAGACCTTTGACGATCCGACTCCAGAGCCGAGCTTGGTGGCAGCCACTGTAGAACAGGATCCAGCCACTTCCAACACCGAACCAGATCGGATTGAGCCAGACTTCTTAGACGATCATACCGTCCCTGAGCTCAAGCCCTTACCCACAACCCTGAAATATGCCTTCCTTGCGGGCCAAGACAAGAAATTTCCGGTCATTATCAATTCGCAATTGACCGAGGAGAAGGAATCTCGCTTGCTAGAGATCCTGGAGAAGAACCGCAAGGCAATAGGCTGGAGCATTTCCGATCTCCACGGGATAAATCCCGCTCTGTGTTCGCACCATATATATTTGGAGAACGAAGCCAAACCCTCTCGTGAATTCCAACGTCGATTGAATCCAAATCTACGAGAGGTTGTGAAGAAAGAGATAGAAAAATGGTGCGACGCGGGTTTTATTTACCCAATCTCCGATTCTAAGTGGGTGGCCCCAATCCATGTTGTCCCGAAAAAGTCGGGAATTCAGACGACCACCAATGAGGACGGAGAGGAGATCGTGACAAGAGTACCCACGTCGTGGCGCGTCTGTGTGGATTACAGACGCCTGAATGCCGCGACGAAAAAGGATCATTTCCCCCTACCATTTATTGATCAGATTTTAGAAAGACTAGCGGGGAAAGAATTCTTTTGTTTTCTTGATGGGTTCTCGGGCTACAATCAAGTAGCCATAGCTCCAGAGGACCAGGAAAAGACCACGTTCACATGCCCCTTTGGTACCTATGCTTTCAGGCGCATGCCTTTTGGGCTATGCAATGCTCCAGGTACTTTTCAAAGGTGCATGATTGCTGTATTCGCCGAAATGGTCGGCGAATTCCTGGAAGTCTTCATGGATGACTTCTCGGTCCACGGCGACTCTTTTGATTCCTGCCTTAGGAATCTGGACCGAGTCCTCAAAAGATGTTGTGAGGTCAATCTGGTGCTCTCCTGGGAGAAAAGTCACTTTATGGTGACGGAGGGCATAGTGTTGGGGCATGTCATCTCCAAGAGAGGAATGGAGGTTGACCCTGCCAAGGTGGACGTGATCAGACGACTCCAGCCACCAGCCAACGTACGGCAGTTGCGGTCGTTCCTCGGGCATGTCGGATTTTATCGGAGATTTATAAAGGATTTTTCTAAGATTGCCCGACCGCTAACTGAGCTTTTAGGCAAAGACGCGGAGTTTATTGTCGATCACAAGTGTCTTGAGGCCTTTAAGCGGTTACAAGGAATGATCATGGACGCACCCATCTTACAAGCCCCAGATTGGTCTCTTCCTTTCGAGATCATGACGGACGCCTCAGATTATGCTGTTGGGGCTGTATTGGGACAAAGAAGAGATGGCGTCCCGTTTGCAATTCACTACGCAAGCAAAGTGCTTGATTCTGCTCAGCGTAACTATACAGTTACCGAAAAGGAAATGCTTGCGGTAGTGTTTGCCTTGGACAAATTCAGATCTCATTTAATCGGATCCAAGGTAACTGTGTTCACAGACCACACGGCACTACGATATTTGATGGAGAAGAAGGACGCGAAGGCGCGTCTTCTTCGTTGGATTTTACTTCTCCAGGAGTTTGATTTGGACATCCGTGATAAACCTGGAAAGAAGAACGTAGTAGCCGATCATCTCTCTCGTCTCGAAGATCTTAATACTTCCGAGATTTCCCCGATTCGAGACTCCTTCCCTGACGAGTCGATTTTTGTTATCGACTCATTCCCATGGTATGCCAATATCGTGAACTATCTTGTCTCCAAGAAAGTTCCCGAGGATTGGCCCAAGAGCCAAATTGACCGACTAAGGTCGGACGCTAGACACTACCATTGGGAGGATCCGATCCTTTTCTTTGAAGGACCGGATTGTGTCTGGAGACGGTGTATTCCTCAGGAGGAATACCAGAGTGTCCTTTCTTTATGCCATAGCTTAGAGGCAGGAGGACACCACTCCGGGAAGAGGACCGCATGGAAGGTACTTCAATGTGGCTTTTACTGGCCGACTCTGTTTCGCGATGCCACCGCCTTCGCGAAGTCGTGCCCAGTTTGCCAGAGGATGGGAGGAACCGTTGGTTCCAAGGATGAGATGCCAATGCAGCCAGTCACCATTTGTGATGTCTTTGACGCCTGGGGCATCGATTTCATGGGCCCATTCCCTGTCAGCCACGGGTTTGAATACATCCTTCTTGCGGTTGACTATCTGTCCAGATGGGTGGAGGCTATCCCGACCCGAGCCGCAGACAGCAAGACTGTCTGTAAATTTATCAGAGAGCACATAATCTCTAGGTTCGGGATCCCCAAAATGATGATATCAGATGGGGGTAGCCACTTTGTGAATCGGGAGGTGAAGAAACTCCTGAAGGACTACGGCATCGAACACCGTGTCGCTAGTCCTTACCACCCACAAACCAATGGTATGGCTGAGGTGTCGAATAGGGAGGTGAAAACCATATTGCAAAAGCTCGTCCGCCCAGACAGGAAGGACTGGTCTCAGATCTTGGATCAAGTCCTCTGGGCGTATAGGACGGCTTACAAGACTCCGTTAGGCACCTCCCCATTCCGAATGGTATTCGGAAAGCCGTGCCATTTGCCCGCAGAGTTAGTGCACAAATCAGAATGGGCAATAAAGAAAGTCAACTGGAACACACACCTAGGCCAGAAACAAAGAGACATGGATCTGAATGAGCTTGTGGAAGCCAGAAACCGAGCATACGACAACAGTGTGGTGTACAAGGACAAGGTAAAGCGTTGGCACGATAGATATATCAGACGAAAGACCTTTGTTCCTGGACAGAAGGTATGGTTGTTCAATGCCAGGCTGAAGACTTTCCAAGGCAAACTAAAGTCTAAGTGGACGGGACCATTCGTTGTCCGAACGGTGCATGATAGTGGATGTGTCGAGATCTCAGATCTCGCAGATGACGCACCAACATTCCTAGTAAATGGGCAGCTGTTGAAGCACTTCGTCGAATCCAATGAACAGTTAGTCCATGTGGAGGAGATTGTATTCATATGCGAGACAGATACAGCAGATACATCTCAAGCCGCGTATGAGACCTTGCAGCAATGAACTCCAGCCATCAGCAGCATCTTCAAAAGATTCAGACCGACTCAGCTGTATATATATCATTCTTCCTGTATATCCTATCCTTACCTTCACGATTCTAGTAACCCGTCCCCACATCATCGAATCATTATCTCGGACTGTACTTAGGATGACCAGATCCTAAGTATAGGGGGAAGGGGTCACCCGAGTCGATTCACTGTACATTCTCCAGATCACATTGGTCCTTATACTCATTTCCTACCGATACTTAGGCTGACCTAAGCCTAAGTATAGGGGGGACCGATGCCCGCACTGATACTCCTCCATTTCTCCTCTTAACCTCGTCCGCCCCATTTCTGATCTTCTTCTACACTTAGGCTGCCAGAGCCTAAGTATAGGGGGGCGAGACGACTTCTATACTTCTGTTATTTTAGCTCTCCTACGCTTAGCCCGAGCTATGTCTTTTTAGTCGCTTTCGTGCTCTGAGGACATAGCACACGCTAAGTATAGGGGGGCGTGTATATATTACATATATACTTTACCCATAGCTCGTACTTTCGCGTATTTTCGCGCATTTTTGTATATATTTTACAATAATTGTGGGTGGGTAACAATCAAAAAAAAACTTTTTGTATACTTGTATAATATGTGTATAATACTTAAAATTCTTGTAAAACATACTTTTGTAAAATTTGTTGTAAAAAAATTGTTGTATACCAGAAAAATAAAACAAAAAGGCTTCTTATTTACTCTTGCACATCATCTCTGCATAAAGAGTCTTGCATCTTCATAGCATGACATCTCATCTCATCTGCATATCTTTGCATATGCAAAGTGAAAAGCTAGTGGGTTCTGAACCAAGTCATGAGTAGATATTGAGGATGGACTTGATTTGACCTTAATCCACCTAATTTCAGAGGAACCTTATAGGGACTGGAGTTAAGATTTCTCAGGTCAAGTGACTTAATTCTTGGAGTCCACAAATCTATGTTCACATGTCATCTTAATTAGTCTAAGTAGAATATCTCGTGCATACGCAGGATTCTTTTAGATAATGACCTAACTTGGACAAGCACAATGCACATAGCTCTTCATTGATGAGGTGTTGAGGAAGTAGTTTCCTTTGGCTTGGGGTAGCATATGAGGGTAGTACTTCTAGGCGGAACCTCTCTTCTTCTTCTAGTGAAGGAAGTGCGTCTCAACTTGGTCTAGTGGTGATGAAGGCTAAGGACGGGATGCTGTGGGTTGCAATAATGCTTCAAAAGAGGGATAGTCTACTGGCTCAAGAGGAAAAACTCCTGATGTATATGCTGCACCTTGAATATAGTTCCAAAAAAAATGCAAAGAAAGAACTCCAAAAAAAAAAAAAAATCAGACAGGTCCAAGAAAAAGAATAATACCTGTCGGAGTATGTATATTAGCAAGGAAAATGCAGCTGGATGACTTGGCTACACTGGTCAGGCATCCCGGGATAGGTGGCTACACTGGCCACCGTCCATTCTTTTCTCTACCCCCTCCTCTTGAGTTGGTCGCACTTGAACTTAGAAGGGAATACCCCGCTCCTCGAGGAAAGAGTTACTGGACCAGGTTATTGAGTTACCTTGTTAGAGGAGGCTGGTTCCGAGTCATTTCTGATATGGAGAGCTATATCTCACTTACACAGTACAAGTAAGAATCATAGTCATCAGAAATTTGCGTTTGAGGAATTATTCTGACCTGACTGTTAAGGCGTCTTGAATAGAAGACTTGTGGAACTTGAAGTCTGTTAGGTCTTAAGTTCAGGTCCCAATAAGGTTCCGCCACACAATTAATCCAAAGGTCGAGTCAGGCTCCATTTTCAACTTTTGTTCATGACCTTGGCATGGAACCCAAAATCATTTCACTCTTGCATTTCATTTAGTTGCTCGGGGACGAGCAAGGTTTAAGTATAGGGGGTTGATGAATCTGTGATTCATCACATCAAAAGTCAAAAATAGAGCCTTGTTCCCGAGAAAATAGAGGCATATTTCCTTTTATCTTGCATAAATAACACTCATGCATGCATCCATAATTCATGCATTATAGCAGCTCATCTGCATTTAAATAAGAAGCCAAAAATCCCCTGTAAAAGACATCTTCATCAAAATAACTTCTTCTCTATACTATATATATATTCATTAATAAAACAGGGAGGAATCACCCTTGTAAAATAGCCCAAGTATCCTGAGAACCCCTGTACATTAAAACACACATAAAGCCCGCATACAAACCCCTACTTAGGTCTACTAACTCTTAGAATATTACATATCAAAAGACCTTCAAAATGAGACTAATTTCATTGAAATTGGAGCTTGTATGAGAAACTTGGGTTTTTGGGTCATGTTGTATACTACATATGTATATTTATGTATCTTTGTATTTATGTACCATATTTGACCTCACCTCCGTCTTTGGTCAACATGAAACTTGTAGATCTCATCAAGATCTACAACTTTCATGTTTTGAGTTTTTCCAAATTCGGCTTCCTCTTCTCTCTACACGCATTTCTTCCTCCAACCATTCACAGCAGGCCACGTGGCGCCCTCTGATTGCGCCACGCGGCCCGCTGCCCTTTGTCTGATCCGCCTTCGCCCCCCACCGTTGGATCGCGCTTCAGATCCAACGGTCCCTCTGTGACCACGTGCGCTCACTCCCTCAGCCGTCCGATTATCTCCCACTTCTCATCACCACCATCCGATAGCGCAGCGCTCTCAGCCTTCCACGTGGCGTCATCTACGCCGCTCGACCGCGCCCCCGATCCTCTCATCACAGCCGCCCATCTTCCAGCGAGTCTCGACCCTCAGATCGACTCCACCCTTTCATCTGGGCCATCCATTAGCGCCTCGCCCACAGTGCGCCACGCGTCACATCTTGAGCCCTTCGATCGCATTCTCAGCCCTTTCATCTGAGCCGTTAGCTCCCCAATAATCTCAGCCGACCGATCGATCGCCAAGGACTGATCAGGACCGCCCGCCCGCGCCTCGCCACACCGTGCCACGTGGCGCTCTCATGACCCCTCATCTGGGCATTCCAGATCTAATCCTAACCGATCGCTAAGCGTTGATCTCCACCGTTGGATCCCAAGATCCAACGGTGGAGACTTCGTCTCCTACCTCGGGTGCCCCCTCTCTCCCACGATCTCTGCCTTGCGAGAGGGGCACCCCCTTCCTATTCTCGGAAGCACTCCCTCCACCCTCGCCGGCCGCTGACCTTCCCACGACACACCCCACTCATCCCTCTCCCTCGCCAGCTCCCTCAAACACCACCATCTCCGCCCCACTCGCCCCACGACAGCCACCAACTTCGCCACTCACCCACTCCAGCCGTCACCTTCATCCTATAAATACCCAGCCTCCGGCCACATTCAGCCCCATCCGCCACTCCAGAGAGGAACCTAGAGCTCGGAGCCTTCGATTTGTGACAGGAATTGAGTGAATCCTTGAGCGAAGACGGCCCTTCTTCTCCGGCGAGATCCACGGTGCCACCGCCGTGTCGCAGCCGCCCTCCGCGTAGCTGCTTGAGCTCGGGGCCTTACCGACCCCTCGAGCGACGACCTGGAGCTCAAAGCTGAGCCCCAATCCCCAGGTAACCTCCTCCATTTCTCCTCCGATCATTTTCTTCTTTTTCCTTCATCTTCGCCGATTTTATTCTCTGTTCACGATCATCTTCGCACCTCGCCTTCACGCCGATTAGCTCCGCGTCGGAGCTCTCATTCTCGCTGACCTCTCCGCATCATCAGACGCTCCACTCCACCAGCCAGCGACCTGTAGCTCCGCCACTTGGCCGGAGCAACGTCGCCCGACCACTTCACGTCGCCTTAGGCCTCGCTGATCACTCCACCCTCTTCCACGATCACCTGCACGCCTCGGCTATACTTCTAACCTTTTGCAGGGACTCAATTCATCACTGGCCGGAGCCTCGTCGGAGCTTTCCTCGAGCTTCATCGACTTAGAGCTCCAGCCCTCCTCCAGTCATCCAGAGACCACCGGAGGCTTCGCCGCGCACTTGCGATTCTTCCGAGCAAGGTGGGAGCTGACGAAGCTCACTACCGGAGCTTGACGACCGAGGCGGAGCTCGGCTGCTTTCATCGGAGCGCAGCCCTCTCCTCCGCAGGCGGCGGAGCATCGATAGAGAAGAAGGAGCAGCAACCGTTCGATCCTCTGATCGAACGGTCCTCGCCTCGCCACGCGTCCTTTCGCCGCCATCGTCCTCGACTGTCGATCACACCTCGGATCGGACGCCTCACCAGCCGCCACGCGCCTTCACCGACACCCCTTGGATTCATCTTGATCCAAGGGCCTTCAGGCCGCCACGTCGCCCTATCCGAGCCTCGGCCTCCCAAGCCTAGGCTCGGGTAACCCGAAGCTGCACCGAGGCTGGGCCGAACCTCCAGAAGACCCGAGCCTCCCTCCGAGCCTCCGACGCCCCCCGAACCTAGGCCGCCCCACGTGAGGAGCACGTGCGGCCTGGGTTATTTGCATAGACGCCCTTGGAGCTTTCAGAAATTGCAAAAAGGCCCCTGTGAAGCAGACATCACGTGAGGAGCACGTGGTTCGTGGAGAAATTGCATAGAAGTCCTGCATAGTATCGGTAATTGCATTTTAGTCCCTGTCAGCATATTTACTTATTGAATTTTTATTTTCCAGTATTGCATTTACACCCTTATGTTTGCACGTGTCCATAGCATGCATTTTTCATCATTTTGAAATTCTAAAAATTGCAAGTTGTTGAGAATTTTGTCCTCTATTTGTCTGTACACGTGTCTGATTTTTGTTGGCTTAATTGAATTATCAATGAATTAATTGGTTCATTTGTGACATATTTTGCCCAGTTATGCCTTTTGATTTTTAATTAAATATCAGTGCCTTCAAAAATCACCAAAAATTCACAGTAGCTTAAGGACATTATTTTCGACACTCCATAAAAATTTCATAGCATTTGCACGCATAACGAGGCCTAAATAAATAGTTTAGTGATTTTCTTAAATTAATTTTAATTAATTCATTTCACAGTGAATTTTAGATCTGTCAATTTTCCTAGGTCCCTGATCATTAGACCTTCCTAGGATAATTTTAGTTCTTGGAAAAATTGTGATTTGATATTTATTAAAAATTAAACACTGAAAATCACTCTGTCTGTTTATTTAATTCACAGAAAATTTATTTTGAGTCGAAAAATTCCAAAAAAATTAGTGTAGGTCATTTTCATCATAAATAACCATCTGGCCAATTTTCATTATTTTTGGACTTCGTTTGATACATCAATTAAATTTAAAGTTAAATTGGCTAAGATTTGTCTGCATATGTCTGCATAAGAAATAAAAAGACCAAAAAGATTCGACCCTCGAATATCAACACTTGAAAATTGCTGTAATCCACCTAAGGAGACAGTTGCCTCCCTGAGATCGACCTTGGACTCCACCAAGTAAAAAAATATCACTGCTTAAAATTGACCAAAATCTGTCTTAAGTGGTTTTTGATCAACCTCTCGTATCCGACTGCAACGAACACTTAAAATTAATTTGGACCATTAATTTGCCCGAATTAACTAAGGGTGCGGGAGCGTTTATCAATCAGGTATATTATTCAGATAATTATTTATCTGAACATGAGATCCTTTCGTATGATAATATAAATCATATGTCCCTCAGGAGCGGAAGGACCGTGACCATGCCTGATCGGGCACGAGCAACGAAGGAAGGAGCCGCCAAGTCTCTACCTGAGGAGAACTTAGAGGAAGAAGAGGAGCAGCACCATCACCACCATCACCGGCAGAAGAAGAGGACATCTGAGTCCTCGAAGCAGCAGTCCTGCGTCAGCGTAGAGTCCGACGGAACTGATGAGGAGCCCGCACCTCCATCTGAGGAGGATCGTCCAGCAGTTGCGGAAGAAGCATCATCGGTTTCGCCACATCATTTTCTTTTCAGTCAGAGTCAGAGTCAGAGTTTGTCAAAGAGTCCGAGTCATGTAAAGAACTCAGTTCCTGATCTTAATGAGAATCTTTCAGTTTCTGGACATGAGTTGGAGTCAATAATCCCTTTCCCCCGAGCTCTCAAGGGTGGAAAGAAGAAAACTAAAAAAATTCAAAAAGATGACCCTGAGATGGCAGAGTTCTGCAACAAACACATCAAGGTCACAATCCCTTTTGACAAGTATGTGGAGATGACCCCTGCATTCCAAAAATACCTTAAGGTGAGATGCACACCTACTAGGGTTAGCAGGAAGACCAAAAGTCATGTTGAGAAACATGTTCTATCAGTAGCCACGACTTGTGCAATAAAGAACTCGTTTCCAAGGAAACGAAGAGACATGGGTGCACACTATGTAATGAGTCAAGTTGATGACATCGTGTTTGCACGCACTCTCCTGGACTGTGGTTCCTCAATCAATCTGATGCCTACAGCCCTCTATGAGCGGCTTAATCTCGGACCTCTTAGGAAATCTAGAGCCCTTCTGTAGTTTGCCGATAAATCAACCAAGAGGTACCAAGGAGAATTGAGGAATATTGTGATTAAAGTCGAGGGGCAGGAATACATGGTGGACTTCACTGTCCTGTATATGGAAACCCCTCGTAATTGGAGAGACTCTTAGATCATCTTAGGCAGGCCCTTCCTCAGAACAGCAGGGGCCTTGTTTGATTATAAGATCGGGAAGATCCAGTTCCAAACTCCAGGCAAAGATGAGGAACTCGAGATGAAGCAGACAAGATGGCAGAGACCGGATTCAGAATCCAGCACCGAGTACTCTTCTACCGAAGCAGACTGCGATCATGTAGACACAGTTGGGCCATGGAGACAGAACCCAGCCAGCACCGATGCTTCCATCTCCTCCGAAGATGATCCAGTGCATGAGTCAGTTTGCGAGGTCTTCAGGAACGAGTACAGCTCAGAACCTGCATCGCTCTACATCTTCGATGACTTAGAGGCCCAGTTGGGCCTGTCAGTCCTTCCCTCTTTAGGACAATCGAAAGATGAGGATGACGAGTCGGACGAGGCTTTTGCCGATTGCATGGAGACTTTTAACGATCCGACTCCTGAGCCAAATAACTTGGTGGCAGCAATCACAGAGAAAGATCCAGCCACTTCCAACACCGAGCCAGATCAGATTGAGCCAGACTTCTTAGACGATCACACTATTCCTGAGCTCAAACCTTTACCCATAACTTTAAAATACGCCTTCCTTGCGGGTCAGGACAAGAAATTTCCGGTCATCATCAGTTCACGATTGACCGAGGAGCAGGAATCTCGCTTGCTAGAGATCCTGGAGAAAAACCGCAAGGCGATAGGCTGGAGCATTTCCGATCTCCATGGGATAAATCACGCTCTGTGTTCGCACCATATCTACTTGGAGAATGATGCCAAACCCTCTCGTGAATTCCAACGTCGTTTGAATCCAAATTTACGAGAGGTCGTGAAGAAGGAGATAGAGAAATGGTGCAACGCGGGTTTCATTTACCCAATCTCTGACTCTAAGTGGGTGGCCCCAATCCATGTTGTCCCGAAAAAGTCGGGAATTCAGATGACCACCAACGAGGACGGAGCGGAGATCGTGATGCGAGTGCCCACGTCGTGGCGTGTCTGTGTGGATTACAGACGCCTGAATGCCGCGACGAAGAAGGATCATTTTCCCCTACCATTCATTGATCAGATCTTAGAGAGACTAGCGGGGAAAGAGTTCTTCTTCTTCTTAGATGGGTTCTCGGGCTACAATCAAGTATCCATAGCTCCGGATGACCAGGAATAGACCACATTCACATGCCCCTTCGGTACTTATGCTTTCAGGCACATGCCCTTTGGATTATGCAATGCTTCAGGTACTTTCCAAAGGTGCATGATTGCTGTATTCGCTGAAATGGTCGGCGAATTCCTGGAAGTCTTCATGGATGACTTCTCGGTCCATGGCGATTCTTTCGATTCCTGTCTTAGGAATCTGGATCGAGTCCTCAAAAGATATTGTGAGGTTAATCTGGTGCTCTCCTGGGAGAAAAGTCACTTCATGGTGACGGAGGGCACTGTGTTGGGGCACGTCATCTCCAAGAGAGGAATGGAGGTTGACCCTGCCAAGGTGGATGTGATCAGACGACTCCAGCCACCAACCAACGGCAAACAATTGCGGTCATTCCTCGGGCATGTTGGATTTTATTGGAGATTCATTAAGTATTTTTCTAAGATTGTCCGACCGCTAACTGAGCTTCTAGGCAAAGACATGGAGTTTATTGTTGATCACAAATGTCTTGAGGCCTTTAAGCTACTGCAAGGAATGATAATGGACGCACCCATCCTACAAGCCCTAGATTGGTCTCTACCTTTTGAGATCATGACGGATGCCTCAGACCATGTTGTTGGGGCTGTGTTAGGACAAAGAAGAAATGGCGTCCTGTTCGCAATTCACTACGCAAGCAAAGTGCTTGACACCGCTCAGCGTAACTATACAGTTACGGAAAAGGAAATGCTTGCGGTAGTGTTTGCCTTGGACAAGTTCAGATCTCATTTAATTGTATCCAAGGTAATCGTGTTCACTGACCACACGGCTCTAGGATATTTGATGGAGAAGAAGGACACGAAGGCGTATCTTCTTCGATGGACTTTACTTATCCAGGAGTTTGATTTGGACATTCGTGATAAACCTGGAAAGAAGAACGTAGTAGCCGATCATCTTTCTCGTCTCGAAGATCTTAATACTTTCGAGGATTCACCAATTCGAGACTCCTTCCCTGACGAGTCGATTTTTGTTATCGACTCACTCCCATGGTACGCCAATATCGTGAATTATCTTGTCTCCAAGAAAGTTCCCGATGATTGGCCCAAGAGCCACATCGACTGACTGAAGTCGGACGCTAGACACTACCATTGGGAGGATCCGATCCTTTTCTTTGAAGGACCGGATTGTGTCTGGAGACGGTGTATTCCTCAGGAGGAATACCAGAGTGTCCTTTCTTTATGCCATAGCTTAGAGGCAGGAGGACACCACTCCGGGAAGAGGACTGCATGGAAGGTACTTCAGTGCAGCTTTTACTGGCCGACTCTGTTTCGCGATGCCACCGCCTTCGCGAAGTCGTGCCCAGTATGTCAGAGAATGGGAGGAACCGTTGGTTCCAAGGATGAGATGCCGATGCAGTCGGTCATCATTTGTGATGTCTTTGATGCCTGGGGCATCGATTTCATGGGCCCATTCCCTGTTAGCCACGGGTTCGAATATATCCTTCTTGCGATGGATTATCTATCCAAATGGGTGGAGGCTATCCTGACCCGAGCCGCAGACAGCAGGACTGTCTGTAAATTCATCAGAGATCACATAATCTCTAGGTTCGGGATCCCCAAAATGATGATATCAGATGGGGGTAGCCACTTTGTGAATCGGGAGGTGAAGAAACTCCTGAAGGACTACGACATCGAACACCGTGTCGCTAGCCCTTACCACCCACAGATCAATGGTATGGCTGAGGTGTCGAATAGGGAGGTGAAAACTATATTGCAAAAGCTTGTCCGCCCAGACAGGAAGGACTGGTCTCAGATCCTGGATCAAGTCCTCTGGGCATATCGAACAGCTTACAAGACACCGTTAGGAACCTCCCCATTCCGAATGGTATTCGGAAAGCCGTGCCATTTGCCCGTAGAGTTAGTGCACAAATCAGAATGGGCAATTAAGAAGGTCAACTGGAACACACACCTTGGGCAGAAGCAGAGAGAATTGGATCTGAATGAGCTTGTGGAAGTCAGAAACCGTGCATATTACAACAGTTTGGTGTACAAGGACAAGGTGAAGCGTTGGCATGATAGATATATCAGACGAAAGACCTTTGTTCCTGGATAGAAGGTATGGTTGTTCAATGCTAGGCAAAAGATCTTCCAAGGCAAGTTGAAGTCCAAGTGGACAGGCCCATTTTTCGTCTGTATGGTGCATGATAGTGGATGTGTCGAGATCTCAGATCTCGCAGATGACGCACTGACATTCCTAGTGAATGGACAACTGTTGAAGCACTTCGTCGAATCCAATGAGCAGTTAGTCCATGTTGAGGAGATTGTATTCATGCGCGAGACAGATTCAGCAGATGCACCTCGAGCCGCGTATGAGACTTTGCAGCAGTGAGCTCCAGCCATCAGCAGCATCTTGAAAGATTCATACCGACTCATTTGTATATATCATTATTCTTGTACATCATATCCTCTCTCCCACGCGACTCTAGTAACCCATCCCCGCCTCATTAGATCACTATCTTGGACTATACTTAGGATGACCAGATCCTAAGTATAGGGGGGGAGTCACTTGAGTCGGTTCTTTGTACATTCTCCAGATCACATTGGTCCTCATACTCACTTCCATACTATACTTAGGCTGACCTGAGCCAAAGTATAGGGGGGACCGATGCCCGCATTGTATATTCATCCACTTCTCTCCTTGACCTCATCTGCCCCACTTTTTGACTTTCTTCTACACTTAGGCTGCCAGAGCCTAAGTATAGGGGGTCGGTCGATTTCTATACATTTTCATTTCTCTTTATCTCTCTGACGCTTAGCACGAGCTATGTCTTTTTCCCCGCTCTTTGTGCTCTGAGGACATAGCACACGCTAAGTATAGGGGGGCGTGTATATAATACATATATACTTTACCCATAGCTCGTACTTTCGCGTATTTTTGTATATATTTTACAATAATTACGGGTGGATAAAAATTGAAAAAAAATGTATATACTTGTATAATACTTACAAACCTCTTGTAAATTGTTGTAAAATAGGAGGTATACCAAAAAAATGAAAATAAAAATAGACTTCTTATTTACTCTTGCATATCATCTCTGCATCTAAAAAGAAAAGAAAAAGAGTTGCATTTTCATTCATCTTCATAGCATGACATCTGCATCTCATCTGCATATCTTGCATATGCAAGGTGGAAAGCTAGTGGGTTCTGAACCAAGTTATGAGTAGATATTGAGGATGGACTTGATTTGACCTTAATCCACCTAATTTCAGAGGAACCTTATAGGATCTAGAGTTAAGATTTCTCAGGTCAAGTGACTTAATTCTTTGAGTCAGCAAGTCTATGTTCACATGTCATCTTGATTAGTCTAAGTAGAATATCTCGTGCATACGCAGGATTCTTTTAGATAATGACCTAACTTGGACAAGCACTATGCACGTAGCTCTTCATTGATGAGGTGGTGAGGAGGTAGAATCCTTTAGCTTGGAGTAGCACACGGGTGGAAACATCCGTCCTCCTCTAGGGAAGGTAGTGCGTCTCAACCTAGTCGGGTAGTGTTGACGTCTAAGGACGGGATGCTGTGGGTTGCAATAATGCTTCAAAAGAGGGATAGTCTACTGGCTCAAGAGGAAAAACTCTTGATGTACATGCTGCACCTTTTATGAGTTCAAAAAAAATGCAAAAACTCCAAAAAAATCAGACAGGTCCAAGAGAAAATAAAATACCTGTCGGAGTCTGTATATTAGCAAAGAAATGCAGCTGGATGACTTGGCTACACTGGTCAGGCATCCTGGGATAGGTAGCTACACTGGCTACCGTCCATTCTTTTCTCTACCCCCTCCTCTTGAGTTGGTCGCACTTGAACTTAGAAGAAAATACCCCTCTCCTCGAGGAAAAAGTTACTGGACCGGGTTATTGAGTTACCTTGTTAGAGGAGGCTGGTTTCGAACCATTTCTGACGAGAAGAGTTACATTTCACTTACACAGTACAAGTAGGAATCATAGTCATCAGAAATTTGTGTTTGAGGATTTGTTCTGACCTGACTATTGAGGCATCTTGAATAGAAGACTTGTGGAACTTGAAGTCTGTTAGGTCTTAAGTTCAGGTCCAAATAAGGTTCCGCCACACAATTAATCCAAAGGTCGAGTCAAGCTCCATTTTCAACTTTTGTTCATAACTTTGGTATGGAACCCAAAATCATTTCACTCTTGCATTTCATTTAGTTACTCGGGGACGAGCAAGGTTTAAGTATAGGGGGTTGACGAATCTGTGATTCACCATTATAAAAGTTAAAAATAGAGCCTTGTTCCCGAGTAAATAGAGGCATATTTCCCTTTATAATGTATAAATAGCAATCATACATGCAGTCATAAAACATGCATTTTAGCACTCCATTTGCATTAAATAAGAAGCCATCATCATTTGTAAAATATCCACTCATAAAAATAAGCTCTCCCTTATACTATGTACACCTTAGTTAATAATATAAGGAAGAAAGCCAGGAATCCCCTTTGTAAAAGCACCAATAAAGCCCTAAAGCCCTTGGACCATAAAATGCCCATAGATCCCTCATACCAACTCCAAAATAGATCTACTCACTTTCAGATTAATACATACTAAAAGACCTTTAAAATGAGACTAATTTCATCCAATTTGGATCTCGTATGAAAAAGTTGGGTTTTTGGGCCTCTTTGTATACTATATATGTGTATATGTGTATACTTGTATTTTTGTATCATATTTGACCTCATCTCCGTCTTTGGTCAACATGAAACTTGTAGATCTCATCGAGATCTACAACTTTCATGTTTTGAGTTTTTCCAAATTCGGGCTCCTCTTCTCTCTACATTCAATTTTATTTTCAGCCAATCACAGCTGGCCCTGTGGCGCCCTCTGGTTGCACCACGCGGCCCGCTCCCCTTGCCCAAGCCATCTACGCCTCAGACCGTTGGATTTCCCTGTAAATACAACGGCCCAGCTTATTCCACATACACCCTTATCCACAACCGGTCGATCATATCCCGCCTCAGATCTGGGCCATCCATTAGCGCCTCACCCACAGTGCGCCACACGTCACATCTCTGCGCCATCTGATCATCGCCTTCACCATCTCAGCCGCCCGCTCGCGCCTCGCCTCCGTTGCGCCACGTGGTCGCTCCACGTCCCTCTGATCAAGCCACCCCAGATTTGATCCATACCGCCCGCGCACGCTTCGCCACCGACGCGCCACGTGGCACAATCACATCCTCAGATCACCTCGCCTCGATCAGATCTCGCCCGCTCCTTAGCGATTAGATCTGGGTTGTTGGATCACAAGATCCAACGGCCATGACTTTGTCTTCCACCTCCGGCGCCCCTCTCTCCCACGATTTTAGCCTTGCGGGAGGGGCAGACCCTTTCTATTCTTGGTCACGCTCCCACCACCGTCGACGACCACCATCACCTCTACGTCCTTCCCCACTCGTTCCTTATCTTCGCCAGCCACTTCACTACCCACGTCGTCCACCGGAGACGCACCACGAACTCCATGAACTTCGCCCCATCATCAGCCCTGCCAAAACCTTCGCCCTTTAAATACTCGAGCACCGGCCATCGTCACGCCCATCCGCCACCCCCGAGAGGTACCTAGAGCTTGGAACTTCCGTTTGGTGACAGCAATCGATCGATTCCTTGAGCGAAGACCGGTCTTCTTCTCAGGCGAGATCCGCGGCGCCACCGCCGTATCGCAGCCCTCCTCCGAGTAGATGCTTGAGCTCAGGGCCTTACCGCCCCTTCGAGCGACGACCTGGAACTTGACTTCGAGCTCCAAACCCCAGGTAAACTCCTCCATCTCCGTGTGATCTTCATTCTGATTTTTCCTTTTATTTCTCCGATTTTATTCGTCGTCCACTTTTATCTTCTCGCTCCGCTTCCACTTCACCGAGCTCCGCGACGGAGCTCTCATCTTTGCGCCGTACTCTACACCCTCCGACGAATCACTCGACCGTCCATCAGCTCCAGCTCCGCCACCTGGGCGGAGCACCATCGCTGGACCCCTTTTACTCCGACTAGGCCTCGCCACTCCATCCTTCGTATCTCCACTAGAACGCACGAGCTTCGGCTACTTTTCTAATACCTGCAGGTACCCATCTCGTGCATTGGCCGGAACGTCACCGGAGCTCCTATCGAGCTTCATCGCCAGAGAGCTCCGACGCTCCTCTCTCCTTCCTGGGATCACCTGAAGCCTCACCGTACCTCCGCACGTCTTCCGAGCTACATCAGACCTGACCTCAGCCTCCACCGACTCCAGGAGAATTGGGCGGAGCTAAGCTCCCATCGCCGGAGCCCCGCCAACTCCTCCGCAGGTGGTGGAGGACCGTTGAGGACGAAGCTCCAGCTGCCGTTCGATCATCTTGATCGAATGGTCCTTAGCCGTCCACGTCGCCATCCACCCGGAGCTACAAACAGCCGTTGGATCAGCTGTGATCCTACGGACCTCAGCGAGCCACGTGTCCATTCACTGGAGGAAGCCACCACCGTTGGATAGAATTAGATCCAGTGGTTCGCAGTCATCCACATCGACATCAGC
The DNA here is from genome assembly GCA_037367405.1 of Ottelia alismoides. NCBI lineage: Eukaryota > Viridiplantae > Streptophyta > Magnoliopsida > Alismatales > Hydrocharitaceae > Ottelia > Ottelia alismoides. The sequence goes on from JAZKJV010003481.1 coordinate 220,306, forward strand.
ATTCAGCCAACAGTGACCGTCGATCTCCATTAGGATCGCACGGTCGTGATCGCGCCACGTAGTCCACATCTGGAGCAGCACATCACTGTTGGATCGATCAGTGATCCAACGGTTTGCATTCAGCCACGTCGCCTCCTTCATCGAAGCCTCCAGTCACCGTTGGATCTATCCAGATCTGACGGCCTCTAACCACGCCACGCGTCAGCCCCAACAGCCTTTGGATTGATCTTGATCCAAAGGTCTGCAGTCAGCCACGTCGACGAAGTCCGAGCCTCTTCCCCGACCTCTAGTCTCGGACCACCCGAGGCTAGCCGAGCCTCCCTCCATACCTCAAAGAGCACCCGAGCCAAGACCCGAGCCTCTGACACCGCCCGAGCCTAGGCCCCCACGTGAGGAGCACGTGCGGCCTGGGTAATTTGCACAGAGGCCCTGGGAACTTTCCAAAATTGCAAAGAGGTCCTTGTGAAGCGCCCCCACGTGAGGAGCACGTGCCCAGTGGAGAAATTGCATTCCACCCCCAACATTATAGGTAATTACATTTAAGTCCCTGTCAGCATGTTTATTTTTATGTAATTTTTATTTCCTGTATTGCAATTACACCCCTATCTTTGCACACATCCCTAGGTGTCATCTTGCATCATTTTGAAATTCTAAAAATTACATGTTGTTGAGTAACTTTTCCTCTATCTATTGTGATACTTGTCCTATTTTTGTAATCACAGTAGAATTTTTAATTAATTAATTGGTTGATTTATGTGATATTTTTCCCATCTGGACCTTTTAATTGATAATTAATTCTTTATAACTCCAAAAAATTCTCGAAAAATCACAGTAGCTCTAGGATAGTTAATTCAACCTTGCATAAAAATTTCATGTCATTTGCACGCATATCGAGGCCTAAATAAATTCTTTAGTGATTTCTTTAGTTTAATTTTAATAGGTTCATTTCACACTAAAATTAAGGTCTGTTAATTTTCCTAGATTCCTTATCATCAAATTTATCTAGGATAATTTTTGTTCCTGAAAAAAATGTGATTTGATATTTATTAAAATTAAATTAGCGAAAATCACCCTGCTTTCATTTTAAATTCATAGTAAATTCATTTAGTGTCGAAAAATTCCAAAAAAATTAGGATAGCTTAATTTCAACATAGTTCATCATCTGGCCAATTTTTATAATTTTTAGACTTCATTTGATACCTTAACTGATTTAACTGTAAATTGGCCTTATTTTTGCATGTGTTTGCATAGAAAATAAAAAAAGACCAAAAAAATATCCTCCGAAAATCAACACTTGGAAATTTGCTAAAAATCTACCTAAGGAGAGAGATGCCTCCCTGAGTTTGACCTTGAACTTCACCAAGTAAAAAAATCTGCCACTTGAAATTAACTCGAATCTAATTAAAAGTGGTTTTTGATATTCCCTCTCGTATCCGACTGCAACGAACACTTTAAATTAATTTGGACATTAATCTGACCGAATTAACATAGGTGCGGGGGCAGCTATCAATCTCCATCCTGAGTAGAAGACGGTAATCCTTACTCATTTAGGCTGATATCTGACCGACCTCTTGATGAAGGTCCTCTACATGGGAATAGAGATTTGGAGGTGTCAGATTAGTTGAGTCAATGGGTTGACTTAACAAGATCGAAATAACCAAAGACCTATGTTGAATATTGTCACAGCATAGGCATGCATTCTCTGATCAGAGACAGATGTATTACTATATGTCTGAGTATGTACATTTGGCAGACCAATAGGTTGATGACCTAACCAAGATCTATACACCGGCGAGCTGGTGTGCATGTAAGGGCATATGAGTAATACGATCTCTCAAAGGGATCATACGGGTTCACATGTGAACCGGGAGACATGAGCTCACTCATGAGGTATTGGGACCAATCAAATTCCATGCATGGTCGTCGTGCTTTGGAAGCATGACAAGAATTTGAAGGTATGATATATGCTTTGAGAAAGCATATGATCGATACCGATTCCCAATGACCAAGATTGAGAAACTTGGTGATCAAACCCTGAAGATGACAGTGTAAAATTGATCTATATCTTCAGGATGATCATAGGTCTTCCAGTATGCAGGATGTACATGTATTAGGAATACCTGAGGGTGATTTGATCATAAAAGATTGTATAACCATGATGCTTCCATTCTGAGGAAGTGATGAAACATGTTTGGATTTTAGTGACTCCTCTCGGTAAAGAAGTGACCTGATCTTTATCCATGTATTGGACATTGATCTGAATGAGATTCAGATGCAATGAGAAGATTAGGTCTACAGCCTTGATTTAATCAAGCATATGTGAAGGTCCATGAGATTTGGATTTGAGATGTGATCTCAAAATCCAAGTCACTATACGTAGAACAATACAATCACCCTGTCCTTATCTCCAAGTATCTGCGGAGAAATCGCATTATTCTTGAAGGGGTTCAAGAATAATTCTATAGTTGAATTATATCTGAGCATTAAGAGAATGATAATTAAATGTGATTTAATTATCTTGATGTATGTGGAAATTATCCAATATAATTAAACGGGATTTAATTATTGTGGATAAGAATAATGTGGATAGCAATATCCAATTATTCATAATATATTATAAATGTGATTTATAATGTATTAGAGAGAGCTAACTATAATTTGTTTATTAATTATTGATGTGTATTGGATACATATTGTGTAATTAATTGAAAATGTAAATTATATTTTTGTTTTGGGTTGTGAATGTGATTCACAAAATTCCAATGGTAAGATTGCAATATTTTCAAATTAATTATGAATTATTTTTGAAGAATAAATCACAACAAATGTTGTTGGAAAATTAATGGAGATTTTCATGGAGATATGCAATCTCATGAGATTTCATGAGATTGCCTCCACATGAAAACATGTGGACGGCTACCAAGTCCTATATGTGGCCTTCCACCATGTTTCATGGGGAGATATTATCTACATGATGATTATCTCCTTAATTACTTGATTTAATTTAGGATTGAATTGTATTTGATTTATCAAATATATTTGATCTAAATTAGATTATTAGTTGTTGGTTTTTACCAACAACAATCTTGACCATTGGATTGAACATAATTCAATCTCATCCATTGATTTTATGTATCCCATGGATTGTGATCCATGGATCCCAAAACCCTATAAATAGAGAGGCATACCATGCTCTCTAAGGTTATGCAATTGAGATACAACTCTCTCTTCTCTCTCTCTCTCTCATTCTACACATCAACTCTCTTCTCCCCTTCTTGGTAGCCGTCCACCAAACCCTAGAGGAGAGAAGCCGTCATCGCTTCACCACTGCGCCGTCGCTTCAACGTTATTCGATTCTCCATCTTCTTTGGAGTGCTACGCTCATGAAGAAGGTGTTCGATCTCGTACGACGAGATCAGGAGTTCACCGTGCTTGGATCAACTTGTTGGATTGCAAGGATCACGTGACTCATCCCCGTGCTCGCAAGCGTCTTCTCCAATGATTGGACTTGAGACAGGAGGTCTCTTTTCGTAGAGACTCGATCAACCATGCTTCAAGAGGTATTCCTTTATACTTGATGTGGTTCTAGATGAAACGATCCGAGAATCGTTCTTGGATCATGTGGTTTCGTCGCATGAAAATTTTTAAATTCCGCTGCATAGAACAACTAGTGTGACTAGTCATTCTACGTCGTGATCGATACGACGCTCACGCTTATGTAATGCGCTTGAGGATTATACCATATCCTTCATAGTGAAGTTTTCGGAGGCGAGGATTTTGGGTAGCGGTAAATGAAGAAGAGGGGACAAACTCGATCCTATTTAGTAGATTTTGCAAGGACACTATATCCTCGCCAAAACCTCATAAGTATTCTTGCCTGACTTTCGAATGGTGACATATTCCATGCCATTCTAAATTTTAACCGGTGAGGCAAACTGGCAAGGATCATGCTTGCCAAGTCCTTACCAGAGAGTTGACGAGGAAATGTCCTCGCAAAGTCCTCGCCAGCTTATCCTAGTTAAATGTGCTTTTTCTTGTATTGAGAGAGGGGATGGCATTTGAAAGAGTAGATGAAGAGGAGGTGACACTGTTGAAGGAGTTGGGATCCTCACAACTCTCAATTAAGAGAGAGAAAGGTGGTTGTCAACCCTCTCTAATCTTATATAGAGAGGGTGGGTGCCACCAATTTCTGTTGTGGACTAAAATTAATTATTCAATTCATAAGAAACATTGATCGAGATGAATCAAGTACATCAAAAACTATGTAAATTAAATTCACACAAATTAATCCTTTGTTAAAATTAAATCAAATTCACAAACTCGACGTTTGAATCAATGATATATGAATCTTCCGTGTGCTGACTAAGATTGTTGTATAAAGATAAGTTGGATAACAGTATCGATGATCCATGATAATCCAATTTTAATGATATGTTCATGATTCGGCTACAAGTGGATATCTTTGTTCATAACTTGGATATCAAAGCTCGGGACAACGTTATTCACAAATAAAATAACCTTTGATTGGAAATAAAGAGATCATATAAACCATGTACTCCAATTTAATGTCGGATCAAATCTGACGGCAGGGATAATAACCTCTAATTATCGAGTAGAATATTGAGCCATATTTTTTTAATTAATCCATATTCTTTCATATTAGTCTCCAAACCATTTGAAACATGAACTAATTATTTCCATTGAATTAAGAATTAATTCAACCAAATTTCATTTAAGTTAGCCACTAAAATCCATCGTGGGTCATCATTCCATTGGAATGGAAGTGCCACGGTATACAATCTACTACGATTACTTTAACAATCGAGTATTTAGAATATTCATGCATTCTACATGTTGGAAGACCTAGATAACTCAAAGTATGTGTTTCCATATTTCTTTGTATGTGTTTCCATATTTCGCTATCTCCTTCCAGGGTTAAGAAGAAGATATCTAAATTTACAATATGGTGACAACAACAATCATATACGTTCTACAAATGTATACTGATAATCGAATGCATGACCTATTATTCAAATAGGATGGCGATTGGTGGAATTGGATTTTTCTCCAATATCTGATGTGTGAGCTATGCCTCCTTGTTTATTAAGTAGAAACATGTATTACTTTTAGATATCATACACCTCATATAACTTTACATGGATGATATATATAGAGACCTTATTAGTTCATCAACCTAATTATCTATAACATGTGTGTACTCAAATATATACATACATATCTATCTCTGTTCAAAGGCCAATTGTCTATCTCGTGACATTCTACGATTTAGTTCTTTGTCTATCTCAACTTCGTCAAGCTAACTAACTTAACTAGTCTAGCTAGCTACTCCCAATAGCTATTCATATATATACATGGGACCTGCAGTAGTAGTATTAGTCGAACATCATTCTATGGAGAAAATTTATATCTTTTTTCATATTGGAGATCATTACTGGATAATATTATACAATTTTAGTTCTGCCCTCGATCAAACTTGTTAGATCAATAACTTCTCGTAAACTATTATGATAAAACTCTCCATATCATTGTTTATATGATATCCAAAATAGTCAAGGTACGTAATCATAATCATACCGAGAGACATGATCAATCGCGCGAACTTATATAATATAAGTATAGATAGATAATGATATAATTGCAATAATATATATCGCTAAATGACCCATCAAATGCTTACATGTGTTATAGTCTCTCACTAGACCTCAGAACTATTCTAGTACCTCTTTAAGACCTACACTCATTAAGTGCCTAACTTTTGAGTTAAAGGATAAGTAGGTGGATTAACCACATTATTGACCAAGCAACCTTGGCAGTAGAGGTATCACCTTATTAACGCATCTCACGAATTATGTGGTATTTCCACTCTACATGATTTCTCATTTGATGTCACCTGGGTTCCCTTGCTAGCTCTATGCCCCGACGTCATCAAAGAGTAGTAGAACGGGAGAATCTACATGAAACGTCTCCACTCCTATGTATAGTCCAAGTACAAGATCCATGGTCATATCTCTATAAAGACGGTACATGGAATAAACTCAATTATTATTGGGATATGGAGTTCACTTTTGTTGAGATGCTCAGTCCTAACTCCCTCCTTCTCCCTCACCCACCCACCCACTGCTAGGGTGGTCAAAATAGCTGGGTCAAACGGTGCCCGATCTGACCTGACTTTTTTGATCTGAAATTTACGGATACCCAAGTAAGATATCCGGGTCGGGCACCTGACCCGTTCCACCTTTGTGCCCTGTTGGAAGAGCCCGAGTAACGTTGGGTATTGGATGCCCAGAGCCCACTGTTGTTTGCTTTTTAACTCACGGGTTTGCTTCAAATGAGCTGGAAAGGGATTGGAAGAATAGGGAAAAGTGATTTAACCAAAAAAGTTTGATGTCTTTAATCATAAATCATATTCCTAGTACTATGGATATCTTTGGATATCCATGTCCTCGTTTATTATCCGACTACAACCATAGATCATATCCATGTATTTAATTATAGTTCAATAACTTCGAAATGGTGTTGTTGCATTAACAGTTTGTGTTCGTTCATGAATATCTTAACGAGATGCTTACTCAATCATCTTTTTATTTTTGATTTTCTTATTTCTTGTCATCTCATATTCGGCACTTAATACTGTTTTTGAATAAGATAAGAATATGATGGCTATTTTTATGAATGACTATCTATCTTTATTGCTCAACTTATTACCATGTTATTCCTATAATTGTAAATAAAGGGATTATAGAAAATTATTCATTTTGAGCACAATTCATGTAACCTTTTTTTCTTGGAAGAGATATTCCACATGTACCCATGAGTACTTGTTACCCGTTCAAATAATCTGGATACCCACTAAAATCACGTACCTGTTGGAACAGGTCAAGTCGACCCGTGACCCAGTAATGACGGGTCGAGGTGGGTCAATGATCAAACGGTAGGATTACCCACCCCGTGAACACCCCTATCAGTATCGGCTTTCTACTTTTCGCTATAATGAACGGTGATTTTCGCAGCCTTTCTTCGATATAATCATAATATTGACTTTTGATTGATATTTCATATATGATTTCACATTTTTATTGCGCTATGTTATGGTTCATTTGATGTGTATATATTTGTTATAGTGACCCGCGGGTACCCACGGGTACCCATTACCCATTCGAATAATTTAGATCCCCGTTAGAATCAGGTACCCGTTGAAATGGGGCGGGACGACCCGTTGACCGGTAATGATGGGTCGGGATGGGTCATGATTGAAGGGGTCGGGTACCCGTCCCATGAACACCCCTACTCCATCGTTGATTAGGTGCATGCCCTTACAACACTGGCATCCAAATATTGAAAAATATATGGTGTTAATAACTATGACAAGTTCTTATCATTAACGCATGATATTGAGACTCTAAGTAAAATTTTGAAGGGAAACCAAGAATGAGAAAATAAATATAAAGCATATTTGTTATTCCTGTTAGGATTAGAGTCATATTAGGATTGGGAATCCTAATGGGATTGGACTCCTAATTCTAATAGTAATTGAGTTGTATTCTATTTATAGTTCTATTGGGAATAAGTCTACAGGGTTATATTTGGGCTATATAAAGAAGGTGGTGGAGGCATTGCCTTACCACCATAGCAAGAGGGATGAGAGAGAGATAGGAGAGAGAGAGAGAGATAGAAGAGAATAAGGGAACCGAGAGAGTTGTACTTGTCTTCTTATAGTGAATTTTCTTCTCCGGTGGTCGTGAGAGGTGACAAACTGCCGTTATATCTGGTGTTATTTCTTTCATGTGCTTCTGTGATGGCAGTGGTTGTTTCTGTATCAGCTTCCGTATGCGGAGAGATTTGTATCCCCAATATTCGGTATCCGATAGGAGACGATACCGTTGGGTCGTGTTCCTGTCAATTCCTACATACAAGTTAGGAAGGATTGTTGGATGGGTTCCCCTCCTTGTGGGAACCTATTCCATATTTATAGGGCATTGGTAGTCATATTTGGAAAAAAAGCAATTATTGGTTGGAGAAGGAGATCAATTACCTTTTAGGATTAGGAATTATCTTTTCTTAATCCTATTGGAAGTAGGAGTTCAGGTTTCCTTATTTGCTCATCTCCATGGAGTATAAATAGGGGGTATGAGGTGCATACCAGGATCATCCTAACACAAGCCATCCTAACACAAGAAAGAAACAAGAGAGGGGAAGAAGAAATAGGGTCTGTGGTTACCACGGAGTTTGGAGGGAGTAACCTTTGGAGCAGTTCTTCTCCAACATTCTTCCCTACAGTTTGACAATAGATTTACCATTGGGTGATATTTCTCCTCTCTATTATTCTCCATTGTTTGGTGATTTCTAGTACCGTATTGAGGGTCGGTCTTTTGTAAGCCTCTCACGGGAGATTACTTTGATTATAGTGCTTGATTTTGAGTTGCAATCAACCCCTGATTTTTCCCCTCACGTTGAGGGTTTTCCACGTTCATTTGTGGTTGTTGTGGTTGTTTTTTTGGTTGAGATACTTTCTTGTAGTTGATATATCGTGCAGGATCTGCCTATCGATTTTAGTTATTTTTCCGCAATTCAATTTATACGGGAATCTGTTCCCAAGAAGTAGTATCAGAGCCAGATTCAATGACGGATTACAAGATGAAGTTTGGTTCGAGTTGGATGATTAGTCTTAATAGGACTAATTACAATTTCTGGAAGAACAAGATGAAGGATCTTTTATATGTAAAGGCTATGCACCTTCCGGTGTTCTCCACGCAGAAGTCCGAAGCCAAAACAGATGAGGAATGGGAATTTGAACATGAGCAGGTTTATGGCTTCATAAGACAGTTTGTTGATGAAAATGTCTACAACTATATCCTAGATGAAAGTCACGCTAGAAGCTTCTGGTTGAACTTGGAAAATCTTTACGCCTACAAGACGGGTCTTCTCAAGAGACTAGTGAACTTGAGGTTAAATGAAGGCAATTCTCTACTAGATTTTCTGAATGAGTTTCAAAGAATTACTAGCCAATTGACGAGCATGGGAATAAATTTTGAAGATAAGATGTTGGGACTACTACTGCTTGCTACTCTACCATATTCATGGGAGAGTTTTCGAGCCTCACTTACGAATTTTACAGTCAATTGGGTCGTTACTTTGGAGACAGTCAAATCTGGAATTCTCATTGAGGAGATGCTAAGAAAAACCCAAGGAAGCTCTTCACATTCAGAGGTTCTTATCACAGAGAACAGGGGGAGGAGCTGGATCAAGACTAATAAAGGTAGAGATAATGTCAGAAGCAAGTCCAGATCTAGATATTAGAATATGGAACGCCACTATTGAAAGAAGAAAGGGCACATCAAGAAGTATTACTTCCAGTTCAAGAGAGATAATAAGAATGGTAGCGACAAGCAAGAGAAAAAGAATGAACAAGTTGTTACAGTTGCACAACATGAGCTCCTCATTGTCTGTGATGAGGAGATGGTAAATGTCACACAGGATGGTGCTTCTTGGCTTGTTGATAGCAGATCTACTCTACATGTCACATCTCAAAGAGATTTTTTCTCTTCATATACAACTGGTGATTTTGGTGCATTGAAGATGAGAAATGGTTCTTTCTCTCATGTTGTTGTCATTGGAAATATTGCATTGAAGAATGCCAATGGAGTTGTGTTGATGCTCAAAGAGGTGAGGCATGCACCAGACATGCACTTAAATCTCATTTCTGCAAGAAAAGCTTGATGATGAAGGATACCGTAAAATTGTGGTGGCGGTCAATGGAAGCTTACTCGAACATCCTTGGTTGTTGCTCATGGCAAGAAGTATAGCAACAATCTTTACATCATGAATGCATCCATCTCCCAAGATGTTGCACATGTGACTGGAGATGCAAAATCTATTGCGTTGTGGCATCGACGATTGGGGCACATGAGCGAAAAGGGGCTGTAGTGTTTGGTGAGGAAGAATATGCTGACAGATGTCAAGAAAGAGAAGCTGGAGAGATGCATACATTGCTTGGCAGGGAAGCAGACGAGAGTCTTCTTCAAGAGTCATCCACGTTCTAGGAAGATGCAACCATTAGAGCTTGTTCACACAGATGTTTGTGGTCCGTTGAAAGTGAGTTCTCTTGGTGGTGCACTTTATTATGTTACATTCATTGATGATTTCTTCAGGAAAGTTTGGGTCTATGCCTTAAAGAGGAAGGACCAAGTCCTTGGTATTTTCAAAGACTTCCGTGCATTAGTAGAGCGACAACCTGGAAAGAAGCTGAAGTGCATCCGCAGTAATAATGGTGGTGAGTATATTGGTCGTTTAATGAGTATTGCAAGTCTCGTGGTATCAGGCACCAGAAGACTCCACCCAAGACGCCACAGTTGAATGACGTTTTATGACACGCCTGACAACTCGAGTTAAGTATCAAGTTATGAAGGGTCGTTGTGACCCGAATCACCAAGCGCGGTCAACAGAAAATATATATTAACCACTTGAGAGAAATATCAAACAATAAAATGTAGTGTAAGCGGTTTCGCTATTCTATTTACCCGGTATAGCGACTAGGGTCGAATACAAGGAGCATGATTTAAAAACTAAGTAGTCAAATTTCCAAGATAATTTTTTAGTGGTTTTTTTTATTTTGATTTTTTTTAAAATTTCAAATAAAGCACAAGTCACAAAGGGATAAACATACACACACCACACTCTTTTTGTATTTTTTTCAGAATAATAAAAAAATACTCAGGAAATTACAGAAAAATATTTTTCTGTTTTATAGATTTTAAAATATTTTTAGTAATTTTTTCAAATTTTATGATGTTTTTGTGATTTTATAAAAAAATAAACAGTGGAAATAGAGAAAACAGTGCACAGTCAAGAGTATTTTGCAACTTAAAAGTAATTTAAGTGCTCAAAACTCTTGAAAGTTATTTTTAAGCTAAAGTAAAACTAAATGCTTACAAAAAAACACTGAAATCAAATTTTTTGATTTTTCTACAATTTTCTACATTTTTTAAGATTTTTAGTTTTTCACATTTTTTTGGTTTTTATAAATGATTAATGCACAAAAATTAAACAAAAATTAAAGGACAGTAAAATACACCTACCGTAATTTTTTTGGAAATTTTAAGCAAATTTTCGAATTTATATGTATTTTCTAATTTTGAGCAATCAAAAAGATACTATTTTTGAATTTTTATATATATCAAAAATCAACAAAATGTGATGAAAAATTTAGACTACGAAGAAACAACAGGAGTCTACACAATTTTTTCTAAAATTTTTAAAGCAATAGAAACATTTATTTCAATGAGAACAACAAGAAATTAAAGGCCTGGAGTACAGGGACCTAAATGTAATTATTTCAAGTTTTCACACTGAATATAAAAACAATAAATGTTTCGGGTGAAAGTAAAAATTACCCAAAGATGGTGTGTGTTCACATGTCTTCTGGAGCTCGGGGGTCTTCTTGTTATTCTGAAAGTCACCAGGGGTCCCCTCGTAGTTTTTCCCAAATAAAATACTCGTTAGGACTTTTCTACGGTTTTAGAAACTTATGAGGGGTTTTATGCAATTAGTTCGAATAAAATATTAACCCTAGGGTTTCTCTCGTTAGTCTCAACTAGGGGGAGGGGGGACAGGCCGCCGCCCCTCTTCTTGAAGGTGATGCGAGGCGGTGGTCTTCAGGCGGCCGCGGAGGCGAGGTCGCGCGGGGGAAAGAAATGTGTTGCGGTGCGCGGACGCGGTGGTCTTCGACGACAGCAAAGGGAGCAACGCTGTGGTGGAGGGGGCTTGTCGGAAGGAGCATGGGCCACACGATGGTCTATTGCTGCGGGGACGGTGGCTTGGAGGACGGACTGGTCGCAGACGGTGGAAGATGTCGCATTGTGTGGCAGATCTGGAGGTATCGCGGCCACGCTAGGTTGAAGCGTGCGGCTGCAGGGGGAGAAATGTCGCTGGGGAGGGCCGCTTTGGCGGTGGTTCTACGAGGCGGTTCTCCGCCGCACGGAGAGGGCGCCTCCATGGTGGAGGTGTCGGCGGATCCGCTCCAGGCAAGGGGCACCGCTGGCGATTTTTTTATTTTTTTATAAAACTGTAAGCAGGGATGAAGAAAATTTTTTATTATTTTTTTCCAAATAGAAACAGTGGACAGAGAATAATTTTTTTTATTCTTTTTCCAACAAAATAAAGGTTAGGAAGAAAAGAAAAATAACTATGTGATTTTTTATTCTTTTTATTTATTTATCAACATAATAGGATGTGTGAATGATTCAGATCTTTCTTTATTAAAGATGGATCCGTGTCTCTGGCCACCGTGCGTGGCCAGAGTTGAATGATTGCGTGAGATAGAAATGAAAATGGAGAGATCGGAGAATGAGATGAAAAATCAGGTTCGGAGGTGGATCAAAGTGTGATGGATATTTTTGGATTTTAAGATCTAAATTTCAATGAAATTAAAGCACAACTTGAATCTAAAATTTAATCTAGGAAAAACAACGAAAAATAAAATGGATCTCACCTTGGGATCGGATACGCCGTGTTGGCCTCGACGAGAACCGACACGCTGTCACCGAACGGCTCGGAGGATGGGCACCCTTCTTTAACAAGATAGCTCTCGGAAATCGGGCTCCTCTCCACCAAAGACTAATCAACTAATAACAAAGGTGGAGGAGCTCATTAAAAAGAAGACGAAAATCAAAATGGAAAGTATCTACAAAAAAAGAAAGTTTTTTTTGGTTAATTAATTAATTAATTATGAAGTTAGTAATTAAATAAATTAAATAAAATAAATAATTTATAGAAATTAATTAGCCACCTTAATGATGGTTATTAATGGTAAGGAATAATATCTTATATACAAGGTATGTTTTTAAACCAAATAATGAATTAAATAATTAAATCTAAATTTCGTAACTAAATTAAATTAATTAATTATTGTTAGATATTTAATATTTTGGTGATTTTTATTTAAAGAAATTAGTTGTATACAAATATTATGTACATATAATACAATATACGCATGCACAAATAAGGAAATAATTTTTATATGTTGTTTATTTATATTTTTTATTTTATTTTTAATGAAAAAAATATTTATAGTTATGTACACTATGTATATAAAGAATAAATATATAAGTGGTAAAACTGCACAAAACACCCCAGAAAATTGACTTTTTAATCGTAACTCCAAAAATTATGAAATAATAGCCATTTGAAAGATATTTAATTTAGAGTATAATGAAAGTGAGTTTGATTCAATCTGAGTCTGTATGAAGCCAGAATTGATCGTTCGATTATTGTTTTGTGGCTTTTTCTGAGTGTGGTTATTTGCAATCTGTACATTATTTTATTTTGCAATTATTTTTATTATTTACAAAACATTTTTATTTACAACTTTTGTTTAAAAAATATTTAATTTGAGGTCAATTTATATACAAATAAAATAGTGTAATTTTTATACAAATATACTTGGAAAAATATTTACAATTTTTTTTGATTTTTGGATTAAAGACCTTATCTCCCTCTACTTTATTCCTGTTAGATCAGGTCAAGTCTTGACCTTCTTTTGGGGTTCGGGTCAGTCTACATTTATTTCATAAACTCATCCTTTATTTTTCTTTTCTTTTTCTTTTTTTATTCTTTTATTTTGAATATAAAAAGTGTTAAAATACATATTTAACAAATGCATGCAAAATGGTAATTTCATGGAATTAGTAGGCATTTACAAGTGTTCGACTAAGGAAATGAAGCTAAAATAAAAGAATAAAGATGATGAATCGTGGATTCATCATTCTCCTATACTTTACCTTTGCTAGTCCCTTAGCAAACATTTATTTCGAAAATAAGTGAAAACAAAAATAAAGAAAAGAAAAAGGAAAGAAGTTAGAACAATGTTGAGTTTTAAACATATCTTCATAAAATTGTAGTATGGATCTCTATCAGACCTTTGGATTATTAATGTATCGGAACCGTAATGGGAAATGGATTTAAAACCTAACAGCCTTTAAGTTCCACAAGAGTCCTATTTAGGTCTCATCAACAGTCAGGTCAGAACAAGTCTACATACACAAATTCTTATGACTATGAATCTTTACTTGTACAGTGTAAGTGAAATATAGCTCCTCGTCTCAAAAGTAGCAAAGAAACAACCTCCCTCAACAAGGTAACTCTAATCCCCCAATTTAGCAACTCTTTCCTCGAGGAGCGGGATATTCCCTTCTAAGTTCAAGTACAACCAGCTCAAGAGGAGGGGATGGAGAAGAGAATGGATGGTAACCAGTGTAGCTACCTATCCTTGGATGCATGACCAGTGTAGCCAAGTCATCCGCTGCAATCTTACAAACATTTGACTTTGAAGCTCTTATTCTTTTTTTCCACTTGTATATACACTCCGGTAGCCATTTTACTTTTCAATCAGGCATGTCCACTTTTGGAGATTCTGCATTTTTTCTTTTTTCTTTTTTTGAAAATATATACAAGGTGCATCATGTACATAAGGAGTTTTTCCTCTTGAGCCAGTAGACTGTCCCTTTTTGAAGCATTATTGCAACCCCATAGCATCATGTCTTTAGACCGCAACATCGCCAAACCAGGTTGAGACGCACTTCCCTCTCTAGAGGAGGATGAGAGGTTCCGCCTAGATGTACTACCCTCATACACTACCCCAAGCCAAAAGATTCTGCCCCTTCACTACCTCCTTCATGAAGAGCTACATGTAGAGTGCTTGTCCAAGGTAAGCCACGGTCTGAAAGAATCATGCGTGTGTTGTTAAATATTCTACTTAGACTAATCAAGATGACATGTGAACATAGTCTTATAGACTCAAAGAATTAAGTCACTAGGACCTGAAAAGTCTTAACTCCAGTTCTTATAAGGTTCCTCTAAAATTAAGTGGATTAATGTCCAACTAAGATCCATTCTTCAAATTTATTCCAGACTGATTTTAAATGTTAATACTATTATGAAAAATACACATGCAAATGCAAAGAAAAGAAAGCAAAATCTTTTTGTGATAATTTTTCTAATTTTGAACTTTTTTATGGATTTTTGAAAATAATATGATGCACATGCAAAAAGAGTTTTTTAATGCAAAAAATGCAAAAAAAATGATTTTTTTTTGTTTTTGAAGCTTTTAGGGATTTTTTTATAAGGGTTAATATTAGTAGATAAGATACACATATTTACATAGGAATTAGTCAATTATTTACAAGAATCAAGTGAAAGGATTTACAACTTGAGTAATTTATACAGGTATATATATAGTTGGAATTTTTTTATCTCTCTTTTTGTGATGCATATATTCCTCAAACTTATTTGAAAAAAATTACAAATAATTTTGAAAACTATAGTACAAAATAATTTTTCAAATAATTTTACAATCATTTATACACATTTGAAAACAACTTTGCAAACATTTTTCGAATAGTATATATAAATTTTCAAAATAATTTTTCAACCATTTTTCAAAACATTTGCAAATAGTTTTACAAAATGATTTTATTTCACACAAAGAAAAATTTTTACAAGCCAAAATATTTTTACAAAGGTTGAAAATATTTTTCAAACATTTTTCAAATAGTTTTCAAAAGATTTTTCAAATAGATTTTCAAACTACTTTCAAAATATTTTTCAAAATATTTTAACTTGACTTATTAATCAGTATATATAAAATTTTTTTGAGGAAATATCTGCATCTTATTTTTTTAGCTTTTTTGTGTTTTTACCAGTATTTATATAGTATTTTAGTCATACTAAAAATACGCAAGTACGAATTATGACTAAAGTATATATATATACAATATATACGACACCCCTCTATACTTAACTCGAACTATGTCCTCATAGTGTTCAAAGAGCTGCAAAGGAAGACATAACTCGTGCTAAGTATTGGGAAGAGAAAAGAATACTATTACTACAACGACGAAGAAAAGAATATAATCAATAGAAGTCGGTAATCCCCCTATACTTAGGATAATTAATCTAAGTATAGAAGACTGTACACAAGGGGAAAATCGAGGGTTAAGATGTACATATATTACCCCTTCTCCCTAAACTTAGGGTAATTTATCCCTAAGTATATGCAGAACAACATAGGTAAAAAGAATCAAAAGAATAATCACAAGTATGACACCCCCCCTATACTTAGGATACAGTGCATCCTAAGTATGGAATAATCATGAGATGGAAATGGGGTGTTAGACAAAAGAGTGAACGATATGGACAGAATGGATCTATACAGTTGTGAGTAGGATATTGTTGAGGTGCCTCTCAACAAGCGCTAGAGATTACGCCCCTAGCTGGTCACAAAGATTAGGATAACGTAGTATTGAGGTTAGGACGGCATCTGTGAGGTGAATATCGTATTGTTGTTGTTGTCTCAGTGGGAGGAACAACAACGGACTCAGAATGGTCAAAAGTGTAAACTATGATACCCAAGTAAAAATCAAGCGGGTGTATGCTATCGGGTAAAGATATGGGAAGATAAAATCAGGCTCCAGTAGCACAAAAGAAATTGTCGGCTCAAGGTCTGAATGGACTGAAAGGATGGAGCTGAAGAAATCGAACGTAGAGAAGGAAGGATCTATCAGGGAATCCTCCACGTCAATCACCGTTCGAATAGATATGGAAAGTCATGATCAAGAGACTCACTATAAAGGTTGATATCCGATGTATGGAATGTAGACAAATCAGTAAATCATCGAATACCTCAAAGATTGGCTCATCCACGTGAGGGTCGTCGAGGAAAGAAAAATCAAACTCATGATCATAAGTATCAGAAGACTCGGTCTCGTGATCTGACAGATCGGATGCACTCCAAGAAAGTGAAACCGAGTACACAGGGTCTGTGGCATCCTCCTGTAGATAACCCTCGGGGAGTAATGCAAAATCATTGAACTTGGGATCTATGTTGCCAAATGTCAAGTCCTCCAAAAATATATCGACCTCATCAAATTGGAGGACACACGGCTCAAAGACGAGACTATCCAGGTCTATCAAATCAAAAATCGGTCCCTCATCAAGCTCCCTATACTAAGATATATCGAAATATGTATCTAAATCTGAGAAGATCTTCTGAAGAATAGAAACTGAATCAACTGGGCATGGACACTGAAATGACTTAAAGGATGGCTGAAATGTGAGATCCTCCTCTAGTTCTTGGGATACTAACAGATCTAGAATCCAAGAATCATAAACGTGAAAGTGTGGGATTGGCTCAAAATCTGGCTGTAAAATCAATGTGAACTCAACCAGTGTCCGGCTCGGGGAACTCACAGTGGTAGTCAACACATCCATCATATGAAAAGTAATAGCATCCATATCCTCTGAATGGTATGTGATGTCTGAATCGGCAAGAAATGCTACACACTCAACTGGTGTTATATCTCCCTCATGTGTTGTCCTGAATAAATCATCTGATGAATATGGAATGTCTGGAAGTGCTCCTAAGATGGTCTCAAATAAATCCAAGTCGTGACTGTGGTGTGAACCACCACACATGGTAATGACATATGCAATCTGCTCTGCGGTCATCCCCCTCATGGCGATCTATACAAGGTCAGTCGTCGAGATTCCATGATTTGGAAATCTCCTCAATAGATCAACAAACCTAAGCCATGAATCTCTCAATGGCTCCTGGGAGTCAATTGAAAAATCTCGAATACAAGACCGCATCATATCTGCTCTACGTTTGGGGTAGAATCTCTGCAAGAACAATGATCGTAAATCTCCCGCAAGTAGCGAACTTCCTTCCCAATCGTCTGTGCCAACTCTTGGCTCTACCCTGAAGTGAAAATGGGAAGGTCATTAGCATAAGCTCCTCAGAAGTGATATCAGAATATGATCGTGATCCACAAAAATCCTCAAACTCAGATATATGAATATAAGGCTCCTCATGCACTTCCCCTAAAAATGTTGGTAGTAGATTAATGAACTCTAAATCCAGAATGAAGGGACTCAATGTAGACCCTGACTGAGCTCCTAAGTGTGGTTGCTCGTCTCCTAAATAATGTCCAATCATCCCAGAATCGTGAGCATCTAAAACTTGCAACTGCTTCATGTGATCTCCTATGGAATGCACTCTCATCTCAACAAGGTGATCACACGTGTCTCGTATCTGGTCAATTTGAATTCTTCGGGCGTCTTTTCTTAGGACAGCATATTCTGAATGGGAAGGTGGGAATGGGGAGGGAGAAGATGACTGTTAATGATCCAAAGAAGATAAACGTAACCAAATCACACCAAAGACATCCAATACACAAAGCAAACCCACAATTCACCAACTCAACACAAACCCGACCGTGAGAGTTCGGTCTTTCTCTTTTCAAATTTAGAGTTTAGTGATAAAACAAAAGTTGTACAACACTTAGGAGGCTTTAATAGGATTTAGGCGCTACTCCTTAGTGTGTACGCGAGCAATTAAAAGCGAAAACAATGAGGGGATTGCACTCCCAAAACAATGGTATGAATTAATTACATTTGATTTTAAGGGTCAAGTTCAATTAGCAGTCCCAACTTTTTATTTTTTATTTTTTATTTTTTTAGATATTTTCAACGAAATGTCAAATGAGATTTCTGATTTTTTTATTCTTATATCCACAAAACAGAGGGGGAAAATGGAAAAGACAATGCACGAGAAAATATGGATACAAATGCTAGAGATAGAGGTGTGTACCTGACTCCAGCACTCTACATGCAATATGATCCGCGTAGAAAAATTAAACTACTCTATATGAATGCAATGCGAGAACCATCCTAAACATAAACTTCTATTATCATGAAGCACAGATTTATTTGTCTAAGTCTAAGCGAGTTCTATAGGAACATATACTCTATTAGGGGCTTTGGACTTAATGCTACCTGGCTCAATCAATAGAAACCTAAATCTAGGGGGACAATCACAAAAAATAATAAAAATAAAAGTGATGAAAACGACGGAAAAACTGCGGTGAGGTCTCCCAAGTGCATCGGCACTTGGAGAAACAGACCCCGAGTACAGGTGTCCAAATGTCCAAGGTCTAATTATTACAATAAAGTATAAATCACTACAAACTGGACAGCCTTTAGGGACGGTTATTGATTGGGGACGGTCAATCAGCAACCGTCCCCTATACTATTTTAGGGGACGGTTGTTTGCTGCCCGTCCCCTCTGTAAAGGTTTAGCGACAGTCAGTTATGACCGCCCCCTTTTACATGACAATTAGGGACGGTTACATGACCGTCCCCAGAACCAGCCTTTAGGGGACGGTCATAACCGTCCCCGTTACTTCACTGTGGCCGTCGCATATAATGGACAGTAAAGGGGACGGTTACAACCGTCCCATATGGTTACTTTTATGGGACGGTTGCATAACCGTCCCTACAACCTCTGCAAATGGCGCGCTGGGGAAAATATCTGTAATCATAGGGGACGGTCAACTCGCAACCGTCCCCGATTATTATTATAAGGGACGGTTGTAACCGTCGCTTTCAATAATAATCAGGGACGGTTTAGTAACTGTCCCTACAAACAACCAGAGGGGACGGTCCACTTATAACCGTCGCAGGGACGGTCAAACGACCGTCCCCGATGGTAATATACTTATCCCCGTCGAACCCATCTTCCTCATTCCTCCATTCGAGCCCCATCGCACTCCGGCCGACTCCACCACCCTCCGGCTTCCTCCTCCACCCTCCGGCGTCCATCCTCGCGCCCCTTGCCCTCCGGCCTCCGCCTCCACCCTCCGGCGTCCCCCATCTCGCCCGTTGCCCTCCGGCGTCCGTCCTCCGGCCTCCACCTCCTCCTCCGCCGTCCGGCCTCCTCCTCGGCACTCCAGCCTCCGCCCACCGGCACCAGCCTCCACGTCCTCATTTGGATGTAAGCTTTTTTTAAACTTTCTGGTAATTTATTAATACATTATGCTTGCTTTAATTTCATAATCTTATTTTGTATGTATAGATTTGTTAAAGCATTGTTTATTGTAAAAGGATTTTTTATTGTTTATAGTTAACACGAATGTAAAAGCATTGTTTATTTTTATAATCTTATTATGTTTGCTTATGATGTGAATATGAAGATATTTTAAGGTGCATAGATGTAAATGCAAGTGTAATATATGAAAGTGCATGCATATGATGTGAATGTAAAGTTGTTGTGAATGATGGTGTATAGATGTGAATGTGATGATAGTATGTGAAGGTGTACATATTTGAGTTTGAGGGTAGTATGTATAGATGCGGTGGTATGATGGATAAATCATGTTCATTGTTATACAAACACCAAAAGGTGTAGATGCATGATGTGAATAAGAAATTGTATGCTCTGAATGTGTAAAGGTATGATGTCAATGTGAAGTTTTATGACGTGAACGTGTAGAGGTATGATGCAAATGTGAGATATTTGTGTATAGCCGATTCATTTTCCTTCGAGCCTACGTGTCGCAGCCTGCCCTGCCAAGCGCTGCTCCTGAACCCGATTTGTCGGGAGGAGGAGGGGTAGACCGAGACCGGACTCTCTGGATCGAAGGCCAAGTGTGCCACATAATATTTAGTAGAATATTTGTTCATTAAGTAGAATATTAGTGTATAGCTGATTCATTTTCCTTCGATCCTACGTGCCGCAGCCTGCCCTCTCAAGCGCTGCTCCTGAACCCGATTTGTCGGGAGGAGGAGGGGTAGACCGAGACCGGACTCTTTGGATTGAAGGCCAAGTGTGCCACATAATATTTAGTTAGGTTGTAAAACCTGTTAGCTACCCTAGTTAATAATGATGTCATGTTGTTGTTATGAACATTACCAAACATTTTTGAAATTAACTTTGGATCTTACCTTTAGGCAATGGACAAAAGTTGGATGAACAAAAGATTCGATGACTATCGGACATATAATAAAGGAGTTATCGGATTCATAGACTGAGCTTTTCGATATGAATCGCACTATCATATTGTAGGAGGTGAAGGAGATTAGATACATTATCCTTGCATAAGATGCAAAAATACTTTGACCTAAAATCGAGCCACAGTTTACGAGCATTTGATATTAAATGGATTTTGGCTACATTATACAAATTGGACATATCATGGTGAAGGTGTTAATTTAGAAGAAGATAGTAATGTCCACGGTGATACTGAAAGAGATGTCTCAGAAATACAAGACCGTGATGCTATATTTGAGATGGTAGATAACATTCGAGGACATGACACCGATGAAATGATGGATTCGCTTCCGGATACGTTGCATGAAAAAATACAAGAAGCAGAGAAGCCATTATGCTCAGGAGTCAAAATGTCTCGATTACGTTTTCTTCTGGAGATGTTTAAGATAAAAGTGAAGAATCGGTGTACAGCGGTTACGATGACAGGTGTCTTACTTTTGATTGGGACATTATTAAATAATCCAGAAAACTTTCCAAAGGACTGGAAGGACGCTATGTCTAGATTTCGTGCACTTGGACTGAACTACGAGAAAATTGACGCATGTCCGAACGACTGCATTTTATATTGGAAGGATTACTCAAATTTAGATAAATGTACTGACTGCAAAAGTAGCAGATATAAGAATAATGATAATGATTCGAAGAGGAAAAAACCGGAGAAGATTTTACGGTTCTTCTCCTCGATTCCCCGATTACAGCGATTGTATTCGTACGAAAGAACAGCTAAAATGATGATATGGCACAGTAATATCAAAAAGAAAGATGTAACCGGTGTTATGCGACATCCATCATATACAGAGGAGTGGAGCAAGTTTGATGAAATGTATCCATCGTTTTCTGAAGAAGTAAGAAACGTACGATTGGGACTTGCTTCTGACGGCTTTAATCCATTCGGAAATATGAGTACGAGTTACTCTATTTGTCCTGTGATACTTGTTACATATAATCTGCCACCATGGATGTCAATGGCATCTTCCTTTATGATGATGTCGTTATTGATACCTGGTCCTAAGGGGCCAGGTAATGCGATAGATACATATATGCAACCTTTGATTGACGAACTAAAGATTTTGTGGAATTCTGGAGTGAGTACGTATGATGTGGTAAAGAAAGAATTCTTTACAATGCGTGCTTCTTTATTGTGGACAATTAATGATTTTCCAGCATATGCCAATTTATCAGGATGGAGTACGAAAGGTAAACTCGCATGTCCGATTTGTATGGATAAAACACATTCGACATGGCTAAATGCGAGTATGAAACATTGTTATTTGGGACATCGTCGTTTCTTACCGGTCAGTCATAGATGGTTAAGAAGTGAAAATAATTACAAGTTCGATGGACAGTCGTTCGGACGTCGTTTAAGTTTGAATCGCCGATCAGGAAGCACAATGTGGATGGAACAAAAAAATTTGGGCAACTTCTCTCTAGGCCGATTAACTAAGAGGAAGAATACAGGTGGATGGCGAAAACAAAGTATATTCTTTCAGGAGCTGCCTTACTGGCATACTTTACAGGTCCGTCATAACTTGGACGTGATGCATATAGAGAAGAATGTTATGGAAAATATTCTTTCAATTTTGAATATCTCTAGTACTGCCAAAGACAGTTTGCGAGCCAGACGTGATCTAATACAATTGGGTATCCGACCCGAATTACATCCGATTGAGTCTGACAATTCTAAAGTAATAATTCCCTAAGCGGTGTATACTTTATCCAGTGCTGACAAAGATAAGATACTAAATTTTATTAAATCAATTAGAGTATCTGATGGATTCTCCTCTCAAATTAAAAGATGCATAAATATAACGGAAAGAAAGATATCGTCATTAAAAAGTCATGATTGTCATGTACTTATGCAAGTTCATTTTTCATTGTCAATCAGAGGAGTTGTACATCCAGATGTTTTGCAGCCACTAATTGAAGTCAGACAGTTTTTTAAAGCTTTGTGTTCGAAGATTTTAGACCCGGAAGTATTGTTCAGACTAGAGACAGATATAGTTATAACTTTATGTAAGCTGGAGCAGCTCTTTCCACCTACATTTTTTGATATAATGGTTCATCTAATTATTCATCTTGCTAGCGAAGCCCGGATATGTGGTCCTGTGCAGTATCGATGGATGTATCCAATTGAAAGATATCTATGGAAATTAAAGAATATGGTATTTAACAAAGTTGCACCTGAAGGTTGTATTGCCGAGGGATATTTATGTGAAGAATGTATCACATTTTGTGACATGTATATGGGTGATGGAAAGAGTATTAGATTCGACAGGTTCGAACGAAATAATGATGGTGAGTTGTGGACAGAAGATTCAAATAAACTATGGATATTTCAACAGAATGGCCGAGCTATCCTAAAGAGTACCCGTCGTAGTATTTTAGACATTGAAAGAGATCTTATTCATTATTATATTTTGATGCAAGTAGACGAGGTTGATTCTTTCTTCAAAGAGTTTCAGTCAACAACCACTAGCAAATCAGACTTTCTGAAATGGTTCGGGGATAAAATTAAATTATTAAAAGTTAACAAAGATGAACAGTGGAGCGTAAATCTCGATATAATTCACAGGAATCCATACTCATTGATAATATCACATTCTGGCTATATCGTTAACGGGTTTAGATTTCGAAAGAAGTCAATTGATGAAAATAAAGCGTCACAACTTTCAGGAGTAATAGTGAAGGCTGATCTCAATGATGAAATTGACAGATACTATGGCGAGATTATTGATATATTAGAAATCAGTTTTACACATGATGCAAGGTGTGTTCTATTTCATTACATCTGGTTCGATGTTGGTCGAGTTGGAGTAGGTTACAAGAAGGATAGAAATGGGGTTCTTTCTTTAAAGCAAACAGGTAGGTTACAAACAAATGAACTGTATACGCTTACCAGTCAGGTCGAACAGGTCTTTTATGTTCCAGATAACTCAGTTAGTAGATGGATAATACCAATTAGAACAACACCGAGAGATTTCTTCGACGTAAACGAAGAGGCAGATGCACTAGACAATGATGTAGCATATCAAAATAACTCCAATGATTTTTTCCATGAGGTATTAGACAACGACATTGGAACTTGGAACTAGCAATTTCAGGTAATGTTTTTTTATTTTCAATTTCTATTAATTGAAATTGTTGTCATCTATCGAAATGTATATATTTGTAATAACTCTTTAAATTGCAGACGTGGCTCCTAGACCTAGACGTATTCGAGAGGTCCCTGAACCTCCCCAGCAGCCACAGGGCGGTTCTTCTGATGCAGGTAGTGGAGCTACACAGAGACGGCGTGGACCATCTCAGTGTAGATTCTTAGACCGTCTTGCACCAGGGCAGACGTTACCTGTACGCATTGTTGGCGGAGATGCGGTAGGAGAGAACTCCACGGAGTTCCAGAGCTACCTTGGCCAGGTTGCCCATGCGCGCGTCCCCATCACCACCCACGACTTCCGACAGCTTCCTTATGCTGTCAAGGGGCTGCCATACTTGCTGATCTGGAGGTATTCTAAAATCTTAAAACAGTTTTTGCATTTTATGAGCTAATCGTTATTATATTTGTTGTATCAGGCTGTATTTACATGGGAACGCAGTACCCATGTCGATTCTCAGATTTTATCGCATGATGCTGAGTTGTTGCGTCGATACAAGGGACGCATAAAGGCTAAAGTAAGATTTTTTAGTAATATTTAATATCAAAAGATTTAGATATTGACTATATTTATTTCTCCATTTGTAGTACTTCAACCCCCAGATTCCATATGAGCAGCTTGTGCAGAATATCCCACCTGGTGTTACACCAGAGCAATGGAGGGAGCTGATTAATTTTTGGTCCAGTGAGGATTTTGCGGTATGTATATAGTTTTCTTAGTTATTTCTTTTATTTTTATACTGACTTTGTGATTTCGGTCGATTTCTTCCAAGAATACGGCGAATTGTTCAAAAGGGTTTAGGTCAACGCATAAGATGGGAAGGAAGAACACCAACCAACTGAAGGATGACTTTGTAAGTATTTAAAAAATATTTACAACGTTCAATTTTGAGTCTTAAACAATTTTAAGAAGTTGTTTTACTTTTTATAGTTGAGGGAAATGAAAGAGAAATGACCCGCATAGAGGTTTTTGCTGGGTCAAAGAGCAGAGACTTAGGAGGAGAGGTGCAGTGGGTTGATGACGCCTACGCACCAATACATGTAAGTATAAATACATTTTTTACTTAAAGGATTACTTATGGTAATATACTGACATTATTTTATATTTCTTATATGTAGGAAGAAATGATTAGGCTCTCTACCACCTCCTCATTGGATAGCACGGGGACGAGCAATCCCCCGTTGACGGCCGATGATGCCTTCCGTCAAGCCACTGGTCCATAACACAGTGGACGCATCCGTTGCGGAGGACGAGGTGAAACGATCCGTACATGGTACGGAATGGGTGGTGCAGGTGGGTCGCAGTCTTCCTCGCACGGAAGCCAGAGAGAAAGAGAGATGGAGAGGGAGTTGCGCGAAGTAAAGGCAACGATGAATGCACAAGCTGCAGAGATGGCCTAGATGCGTATGGACATGGCGAATGTCATGTCCTTAGTAAGCCGTCTTCAAAGTCAAGCTACGTCCCCTGTACAACCTGCACATCTCGGCGACGATGAGGAGAGTGAGGAGGAAACCGATGAGAGTGACGGGAGTGGCGCATCTGAGTAGGTAGCATGGATGTAGTACCCTAGTTAATTTTGATATTTTAATTGTAATGTTTTTTATTAATGCCTAACATTATGTAGACTTCTTACCGTTTCTTAATGTTGACTGTATGATTATATTTCTTCATAATGATCTTAATGTTGTGTTGTTTGATGTTGAATTTATGACATGGCGAATGTTTAGTTGTTGAATGTTGTGGTTAGTTCCTTTGCAGAGAAGAATGATGTCATGTTGATATTCATTGTCATGTTGATGATATTCATAATGTTGTCATGTTGATGATATTCAGGATGTTGTAGAGTTTATGATATTCATATTGTTGTCATGTTTAATATTGAATGATGTAGGGAAGAAACCAGAATATATAATTTTTTTTCCTGTCATGGTTTATTGGGGACGGTTGTAACTGTCCCCTATAGAGCTACAGAAACATCCCCCCAGCCAGAACAGTTCACGGAGACTTTTGGGGACGGTTATAACCGTCCCCATTAGGGAAGCGCAAATGGGAGGGTTTTAACCGTCCCGTATACCCTTCTGTTGGCGTCGCTATAGATGCTACCTACTAGAGAGGACGGTTACAACCGCCCTAATAGTCTTCTGTTGGCGTCGCTATAGAATCTTCCAGGCTTCTGTTGGCGTCGCAAAAGACCTGCAGAGTAGAAGGGACGGTTACAACCGTCCCTACATGCAAACGTATGCGACGGTTGTAACCGTCCCTTCTACTCTGCATGTCTTTTGCGACGCCAACAGAAGCCTGGAAGATTCTATAGCGACGCCAACAGAAGACTACTAGGGACGGTTGTAACCGTCCCCTCTAGTCCGCAGATGCGACGATGAAAACCGTCCCTTATACACTTATGTTGGCGTCGCTATAGACACTATGGTAAAGGGGACGGTTACAACCGTCCCATCTGTGCAACGTATGCGACGGGGATAACCGTCCCCAAACGTTTTCTGGGGCCGTCTCAAAATGTTGATGACCATTAGGGACGGTTTCTAACCGTCTCTAATACGATAGGTTGTAGGGACGGTTGCAACCGTCCCTAATAGCATTCGTGTAAGGGACGGTTACAACCGTCCCCAATGGTGAATTAAATGAGACGGTTGTCAGAAGCGTCCCATTTAGTCAAATGAGACGGTGGCTGAAGGGACGGTTTAGGAACCGTCCCCGTTGATCAAAGGGGATGGTTCTACAGACAAAAAGGACGGTCTGCGACCGTCCCCTTAGACCCACCCGCCTGTAGTGAATGTTCTCTAAAATAGAAAAAATGGTCTTCTATCCTTCCCTGCTCTTCCTCCTATGCATGCCCTCAAAAAGAAGTCCGAGTCGTAGTTCGGCGGTACCTCGCACCAAATGCAAATCAGAGGTAGGTCAGAAAACTGTTATAATATATAGAGACAAAAAGCTGAAAAATGACAGAAAATGACTACTAAGCAGTGCTCCCCGACAACGACGTCATTCTGATGACACGCCTCACAACTCGAATTAAGTATCTAGTTAAGAAGATTCGTTGTGACCTGAATCACCAAGTGCAGTCAATGGAAAAATATATATTAACCACTTAAGAGAAATATCAAACAATAAATTGTAATGTAAGCGATTTCGCTTATCTATTTACCTGATATAGCGACCATGGTCGAACACAAGGAGCACGATTTAAAAACTAAGTACTCAAATTTCCAAGATAATTTTTTAGTTGTTTATTTTTTGAATTTTGATTTCTTTTAAATTTCAAATAAAGTACAAGTCACAAAGGGATAAACATACATACACCACACTCTTTTTGTATTTTTTCAGAATAGTAAAAAATGCTTAGAAAATTACAGAGAAAATGTTTTTGATATTTTCTAAATTTTCTGATGTTTTTATGACTTCATAAAAATCAAACACTGGAATATAGAGAAAACGGTGCACAGTTAAGAGTATTTTACAACTTATAATTATTTCAAATACCCAAAACTCCTGAAAGTTATTTTTAAGCTAAAGTTCAACTAAATATCTACAAATAGAGACTGAAATCAGATTTTTTTTATTTTCTATAATTTTTTAAGATTTTTATTTTTTCGTATTTTTTTGGTTTTATAAATGATTAATGCACAAAAATTGGATAGAAATTAAAGGACAAAAAATACACCTACAGTATTTTTTTGGATTTTTTAAGCAAATTTTCAAATTTGTATGAATTTTCTATTTTTGGGCAGATAAAAATATATTGTTTTCGAATTTTTAAATATATCAAAAATTAACAAAATGTGATGAAAATTTTAGACAACGAAGAACGCCACAGCATGAGTCTAAACATTTTTTTCTAGAATTTTTAAAGCCATAGAAACATTTATTTCAATGAGAACAACAAGAAAATTTAAGGCTTGAAGTACAGGGATCTAAATGCAATTATTTGAAGTTTTCACACTAAATATAAAATAATAAATGTTTCGAGTGAAAAGTGAAAATTACCCAAAAATGGTGTGTGTACACATGTCTTCTAGAGCTCAGGGATCTTCTTGTTATTCTGAAAGTCACCAGGGTTCCCCTTGTAGTTTTTCCCAAATAAAATACTTGCTAGGGCACCCTGAGGGGTTTTATGCAATTAGTACGAATAAAATATTAACCCTAGGGTTTCTCTCGTTAGTCTTCAACCAAGGGGAGGGGGCACGAGTCGTCGCCCCTCTTCTTGAAGGCGGCACAGGGCAGTGGTCTTCAGGCGGTCGCGGAGGCGTGGTCGCGCGAGGGAAAGAAACGTGTTGCGATGCGCGGACGCGGTGGTGCTGGTGTGCTGTTATGATGCGGTTGCCGCGACGGCAGAAGGAGCGGCGCCGCGATGGAGGGGGCCTGTCGGGAAGGAGCACGGGCTACGCGACGGTCGATCGTCGTGGGGACGGTGGCGTGGAGGACGGACTGGTCGCGGACGGTGAAAGATGTCGCGTCGCGCGACGGACCTGGAGGCGTCGCGGCCGCGCTAGGCTGAAGCACGCGGCTGCGAGGGGAGAAACGCCGCCGGGAAGGGCCACTTCGGCGGTGGTTCTGTGAGGCGGTTATCCGTCGCACGGAGAGGGCGCCTCCGCGGCGGAGGTGTCGGCGAGTCCGCTCCAGGAGAGGGCACCGTTGGCGAATTTTTTTTATTTTTTATTTTTTTATAAAAAACTGTTAGCAGGAATGAAGAAATCAATTTTATTATTTTTTTCCAAATAGAAACAGTGGACAGAGAGTAATTTTTTTATTTTTTTATTATTCTCTTTTTTTATTTTCCTACAAAATTATGGTTCGGAAGAAAAGAAAAACAACTATATGATTTTTTATTCTTTTTATTTATTTATCAACATAATAGGATGTGTGAATGATTCGGATCTTGCGATGTGGAAGATGGATCCGTGTCTTCGACCACCGTACGTGGCCGGAGTTGAATGATTGTGTGAGATAGAAATGAAAATGGAGAGATCGGAGAATGAGATGAGAAATCGGGTTCGGATGTGGATCAAATTGTGATGGATATTTTTGGATTTTAAGATCTAAATTTCTATGAAATCAAAGCACAACTTAAATCTAAAATTTAATCTAGGAAAAACAAAAGGAAATAAAATAGATTTCACCTTGAGATCAGATACGTCGTGATGGCCTCGACGAGAACCGACGCGCTATCATCGGACGGCTCAGTGGTTGGGCACCCTTCTTTAACAAGATATCTCTCGAAGATCGGGCTCCTCTCCACCAAAGATTGATCAACGAATAATGAAGGAGGAGGAGCCCATTAAAAAGAAGACGAAAATCAAAATGAAAAGTATCTACAAAAAAGGATGGTTTTTATTGGTTAATTAAAAAAATTAATTTAATTAATTAATTAATTAATTAATTACGAAATTTGGAATTAAATAAAATACATAATTTATAGAAATTAATTAGCCCCCTTAATGGTGGCTATTAGTGGTAAGGAATGATATCTTATATACAAGGTATGTTTTTAAATCAAATAATGAAGTAAATAATTAAATAATTAAATCTAAATTTCGTAATTAATTTAATTAATTAATGTTAGCTATTTTATTTTTTTGGTAATTTTTATTTAAGGAAATTAGTTGTATACAAATATTATGTACATATAATACAATATACATATTTACAAATAAGGAAATAATTTTTATATTTTTAAAATGTTTTTATTTATATTTTTTTATTTTATTTTTAATGAAAATAATATTTACAGTTATGTACATTATGTATATAAATAATAAATATTTAAGTGGTAAAACTGCACAAAACACTCCAGAAAATGACTTTTTAACTGTATCTCCAAAAATTATGAAATCACATCCATTTGAAAGATGATTTAATTTAGAGTATAATGTAAGTGAGTTTGATTCAATTTGAGTCCGTATGGAACCGTAATTAAACGTTCGATTATTGTTTTGCGGCTTTCCTGAGTGTGATTATTTGCAAACTGTATATTATTTTATTTTACAATTATTTTTATTATTTATAAAACATTTTCATTTACAACTTTTGTTTACAAAATTATTTAATTTGAGGTCAATTTATATACAAATAAAATAGTGTAAGTTTTGTACAAATATACATGGAAAATTATTTACAACTTTTTTATTTTTGGATTAAAGACCTTATCTCCCACTACTTTATTCATGGTCGATCAGGTCAAGTCTTGACCTTCTCTCGGGGTTCGGGTCAGTCTGCATTTATTTCATAAACACATCCTTTATTTTTCTTTTTCTTTTCTTTTTTTATTATTTTATTTTGAATACAAAAAGTGCTAAACATGCATATTTAACAAATGCATGCAAAATGATAATTTCATGGACTTAGTAGGTATTTACAAGTATTTGACTAAGGAAATGTAGCTAAAATAAAAGAATAAAGACGATGAATCGTAGATTCATCAGCGTTGCAGAGAGAATGAACAGGACCCTGATGGAGAGAGTCAGATGTCTCCTTTCTGAAGCTAAGTTGCCTAACTCTTTTTGGTGTGAAGCACTTTATATTGATGTTCATGTTATTAATCTATCTTCACATGTACCCTTGGATGGTGATATTCCTGACAGGATTTTGCATGGAAAGACTATCTCATACAACCATTTACGAGTCTTTGGATGTCGTGTATTTGTGCATGTTCCCAAGGATGAAAGGTCCAAGTTGGACGCAAAGACAAAGCAGTGCATCTTCTTGGGATACGGACAAGATGAGCTTGGCTACATGTTGTATGATCCAGTTGATAAGAAGCCGCTGAGGAGTAGGGATGCGATCTTCTCTAAAGATCAAACTATTGAAGACATCAAGAAGGCTGCTAAGGACTCTCCTTCGAGTTGCTATCAGCCAGATGATATGGAGCCAGTCCCTTTGCAGAGGGCTCCACATGTGGTGTTAGATGATGCATATGTGCAGGTACCAGATGCAGAATATGAGGAGGATGTACCACAAATCATCACTCCTGATGATGATTATGATGCAGATAACGGTAGTAATCATGGTGGGCAGGATGATGAGAGGTCTTCTTCTTCCGAGGCTTTCCCACCACAGAGACTCGTGAGGGAGAGGCTACCCTCCACCAGGTATTCTGCACATGAGTACATTTTGTTGAGAGACAGCGGCGAGCCTGAACACTATGAAGAAACCTTGCAAGATGCAAAAAAGGAGAAATGGGTAGAAGCTATGAAAGAGGAAATGGAGTCCATTCATGACAATCATACCTTTGAGCTTGTCAAGTTGCCCAAAGACAAGCATACATTGAGAAATAAGTGGATTTATAGCGTGAAACATGATTAATACTCTACAAATCCAAGGTACAAAGCTAGGTTAGTTGTGAAAGGTTTTAATCAAAGGAAGGGAGTTGACTTTGAGGAGATATTCTCTCCTGTAGTGAAGATGTCTTCTATCAGGGTGGTTCTCAGCATGGCGGCTAGTCTTGATCTGAAGGTTGAACAGATGGATGTGAAGACAGCTTTTCTTCATGGTGACCTTGAGGAGGAAATTTACATGTTGCAACCAGAGGGCTTTATGGTCAAAGGCAAGGAAGACTATGTTTGCAGACTGAAGAAGAGTCTGTATGGCTTGAAGCAAACACCCAGACAGTGATACAAGAAGTTTGACTCGTTCATGGGGGAACATGGTTATCCAAGACTACTTCAGATCATTGTGTGTTCGTGAAGAAATTCTTAGATGATTTCATCATATTGTTGCTTTATGTTGACGACATGTTGATTGTAGGCAACAATGGAGAGAGAATTTCTGACTTGAAGAAAGAGTTGAGCAAGTCCTTTGCTATGAAAGACTTGGGGCATGCAAGTCAGATACTGGGCATGAAGATCACTCGAGACAGGGGAATAAGGAAACTTCAACTTTCACAAGAGAAGTACATTGAGAAGGTACTTCAAAGATTTTGCATGGAGAAAGAAAAGCCAACTAGCACTCCTCTTGGAGCGCATTTCAAGTTAAGTTCCAAAGATAGCCCACAGAGCAATGCATAGAAGAAAGATATGGAAAGAGTTCCTTATGCATTAGCCACAGGTAGTCTCATGTATGCCATGGTTTGTACGAGGCCAGATATTGCTCATGGCAGTTGGAGTTGTTAGTAGATTCATCTCAAATCCAAGAAAATAGTATTGGGAAGCAGTTAAATGGATCTTGAGATATCTTCGAGGTACTAGCAGTTACTCTCTTTGCTTTGGAGCAGAGAAGCCTATTCTTCTTTGATATACAGATTCAGATATGGCGGGTGACATTGATGGGAGAAGATCCATATCTGGCTACATGATGCCCTTTGCAGGTGACACAGTTTCTTGTCAGTCTCGTCTCCAGAAGTGTGTTTCTTTATCCACTACAGAGGTAGAGTTTATTGCAGCTACAGAGGCGTGCAAGGAGTTGCTGTGGATGAAGAAGTTCATGCAGGAACTTGATTTTCATCAAGATAAGTATGTGCTTTACTGTGACAATCAGAGTGTTATTCATCTTGGTAAGAACTCTACATTCCATGCAAGATCGAAGCACATCGATGTCAGATATCATTGGATACATGATGTGTTAGAATCGAAGCAGCTTTTACTTGATAAGATCCACATAGATGACAACGGTGTCAATATGATGACAAAAACTTTACAGCTTGAAAAGTTCGAGAGGTGCTGCTCCCTCGCAGGTTTGGAGCAGTTCCCAGATCATCGGTGAGGGGGAGATTTGTTAAATGAGTTCCCCTCCTTGTGGGAACCTATTCCATATTTATAGGACATTAGTAGTCCTATTTGTAAAAGGAAAATCAATTATTGATTGGAGAAGGAGATCAATTACCTTTTACTATTATGAGTTATTTTCCTAATCCTATTGGAAGTAGGAGTCCAGGTTTCCTTATTTGCTCATCTCCAAGGAGTATAAATAGGGGGTATGGGGTGCATACCAGGATCATCTCAACACAAGCTCTCCTAGCACAAGAAAGAAACAATAGAGAGAGGAAGAAGAAAGAGGGTTTGTGGTTGTTGCGGAGTTTGGAAGGAGTAACCTTTGAAGCAGTTCTTCTCCAGCATTCTTCCCTACAGTTTGGCGATGGATTTACCATTGAGTGATATTTCCCTCTCTATTATTCTCCATTGTTTGGGGATTTCTAGCATTGTATTGAGGGCCGACCTTTTGTAAGCCCCTCATGGGAGATTACTTTGATTATAGTGCTTGGTTTTGGGTTGCGATCAACCCCGTGGTTTTTCCCCTCACATTGAGGGTTTTCCACGTTAAAAATTCTCCGTGTATTTGTAGTTGATTTTTTGTGTGCTTGAGATACTTTCTCGTAGTTGATATATCGTGTAGGATCTGCCTATCGATTTTGGTTATTTTTTCGCAATTCAATTTATATGAGGAATCGGTTCCCAACAAGGGCGCCTTGCAATCATTGAGAACAGTACCATAGTGGCGAGTCTAAGCAAAATTCGCCATCCATGGAACTAGAATGATCCTCATCAGGTGTCACTGATTTGCACGGGTACGAATATAGGTATAATCATATCCTCATCTATTTTAAAATACAAATATGAAAAGGATATGAATATTGACAGATATTAAAAAGGTGTTATTGTATCCTTAAAAATGAATACAAATATAAACTGAATACGAATCGGATACGAATAATAGCAGAAATGGTTAATAGATTAACTCAAATATAGAAGTTTATGATGATTTACACATAGAATAGATGTACAAAATGTTGTTAGCGGATGAATCAGGGTATGCATTAAACAATAAGTATCTGGATCCGTACAAATCAATAAATGCTTTGTGGATTAAGAAAGGAATAATCATTTTCGATTCATAATACGATTACAAAATGCAAATAAGAACCGATCTATATGTAGAATAACATAATAGAGCGAGATCCGAGAAATGTAAAGAAATAAACACATTGTGACAAACAAGACAGTAAATAGATTAGATTAGAGATCACTGAAGCGAACATGAAGGACTATCTTAGAGAGGATATCACCTTCACAATACCGGTGCATAGGATACTGACCATCCACTCCCAAGATACGACAATACACAATCGTCGTCCACGCACACCGACGAGATCGTCCTCGAGAGTATCTCGGAGAATTGTAGCCGAGAGAAGAGAAGATCAATCGCCTCGCATGGAAAAACAGAGGTCGCGAGAGGGAGAAGGTTTCTTGCATGACAAGAAAAAGGGTGTATGGGGATAGATATAAGTCGACCTAACGTGTGAATTTTAACTTCCGAGAACTTTCGAAAATACCTCTCAACAGGTGTCTCTTTGGATTTCAAAACAACATCTAAGTCTGAGTCGTTGGGTCAAATCGAATTTCCATAATGGTCTAATCGAGCCCGAGCCCGAGATGGAGACGAGCGGAGCACGTGCTTGGATGATTCTCCATTCCTCCTGTCTATTGTTGCTACAAGATCCTGAGGTGTAAACTCATATATAAGTCCACGAAAGCTTTAGAACTACTAGACGTGGTACTAGGAGAATTCTCAACTTTCCCTCCAACAAAATTGACTTTCTACTTAGCTTCCTAATGCAATTGAATAGGTTTACAAAGTTAAAAGCTAATTGTATTAAAAACAACAATGGCATTAAATACAACACCAAATATGTTTATTTCATATCAATTATATAAACAATAAATGCGATCATAAAATATTGTTACACACAATCATAAATAAATTTATGACTATATTTATCTACCAAAATGGATATCGAATATGAATGTGAATATTAGTTAATCTAAAAGTGACAATCACATCCGTGTCCACTTTAAACCAAATACAAATACAACTGTCAAAATATGTAGAAAATGAAATTACGATAGCGGATCGAATACGAATATATTCATTTTCATCCATGTATTTTTATGGATCTCAATGAAAAATCACCTCCCACCTCGGAAGAGTGCGTCACCTTTTTCGCAATGACATTTATGCAGTCGACGACAAACTAGAAGGATACAAGTGTTATCCTATATTTTTGCTAGGAACACAAGTGTCTTTACAAGAGCAATCAAGTATGTCCAAGGAGTACCATACATTTAATGGGTATTAATAACTTAAAAAAAGAAAAGAAATCTTAAACCAACCAAATGTATACATTTTTTCATAAAAAATAATAAAATAAAAATAACATATGAATCAAGGTATAAAATTGGGAAAGAAGCAAAATATAAGAAGAGGAGATAAAACTGAATCTTTTTGATATGTGGTGCTTAATATTTAAGAAATAAGAGGGCGATCTACTTTCCTACAAGTCATAATCTATATGAACTTTCGTGGGACACAAAGTGGTCGGACACAACACAGTCGAAAGTCGCGTAGGTGTAGTGTGCTCCTGTCCTCGGGGATGGACAAATGCATGGAAATCCAACGTCAATGCAATGAGTAGGGACCTCTCAAGATTTTATGAAATTTTTCATGTGAGGGCTACGGAAAGTTACGATCCATGTAAAAGATCTGCCTGTTTGCCATCGGTATATAGATCTAGGTCTAGAAAGCCGTACGCTTTGGAAGAAGCTTGTACAGTCAGAGAAAAGATTCTTGTCGAGAAAAAGGAAGACTACGCTTCAATAAGTAAGCCCTTTAAGAATGGCCACACATAACATAGAAATCACGTTTTTTAAAAGAGGAGGGGGGCAATCGGCTAATGTCATGAATGCCGTAGACAAATCGATTGCAAAAGAGGGTAAATCGACCACTAAGGAGGAACAATCAAACAAGACCATGTGCATATGCATGTGGGTAGTGACGACACATATATTTACATATGTATTCAAGGTTGAGGGGATTTGGATTCGGATATCAACAAGGAAATTCTAAATCCAAACCCATACCCGGCATGAGTAATGATTTTTAAACCAAAACCCAAGGAGAAAGATAAAGAATATCATGGGTTATTAAATAGAATTAGTACAAATCGAATATCAAATTTATACTTGATATGTGTGAGATGCTTCTGCTGAAGGTTAAAGGAGTATGGGTCATTACTATGGATGCAAACGGGACAGATACGGATATAGGTACTACCATATCATTATTCGTTTTAACTATGAATACAGATGTAGATATGGATATTGACGGATATGAAAACTATGATACCATATTTTTAAAACTCGGATACGGATATAAAATGGATACCGATCGAATACAAATAATATTAGAAATACTATACATATTAGCTTAATATACATTTATTGGATGGAATACACAGGATATAAATAGACTAAATGTGGTTATATTATGATAATTATATCAAATATGATGGAAAAAGATATAAAATTGTATTATATATTGTTAAAAATAATATGCAACTATGTTTATATATGAAAACGGATATACAGATATTAATAAAGATGTTTGTAGATATCAAACTGATATACGTATTCGTATCTCTTTTAAAACGGATACGGATGTTAAAATTGACATAAAACAGATACGATCGCAGATCGAATACGGATATATATCACTATCCATTTGCAGACCTAGTTATTAACGTGCACTCATAACCGATTCAATATGGCCACACAATCAGCAATGGAGAGAAGGGAGTATGCGCCTAAGTATATAAAAACCAAATCCAGACCATTGAGCCACGCTACGTTAAGCAGTGGGAACTAAAACTTGCTTATAAAAAAAACATCCAAGATAATATAATTCCAAATAAACAGGATATGCTTGATATTTCAGTTTCAACTGTTATTTATTCTTCATCCAACCCTATCCAGTAGGACAGTAGAACTTCTTGACTCTTCAAAGAAGGCCTCATCTGCATGTGGTATGAGAACACAGACAAGCATTAAGGACCTTCAGATATGCTGCCACTTCTGCCAGTAACAAGCATGCCCTAATTTGCACACAATGACAACTACTCAGTCAAAAGAAGTAGGAATGCACTGCTGCATAGGACGACAAGTCTGTTTGAGCATTTTATAAACTGCTCAATTTTGCCATATCCTGCATGACATAACCAGGTCAACAACCGACTCCATTCCCCTAGTAAACAGACAATCATGAAGCCTTCCCAACACTCAGCGGAGTGAACATCGGTTATTTCGCATTGACTACACCCCCCAAACTTTTCACAATATCTATAAACAGAGCGACAACTCACACAACGACAGTAATTCTCGACTTGAAACAGAAGACACAGTTGTCCGGAGTTTGCAGTTTTTGGTGTCCCGTCGGGTTGGATTTGTCACAGAATATCACAAATGCAGAGATCTCTATACACGGACAAATCTGCAAGCAACAAAATCAGCTCACCATTACCGACCATACCAGGATTTCTGTGGCTGGATGTCACCACCGTTCATCAGTTTGTCTAGTACTACGTTCAAATCAACAGATTGCCCGTTCTCTGTGAGCCTCCTCACAGTTGCTCGAACTTGTTCCCTTGAGAAACCCATTGTTGCAACCTTCTCCACCACATCATCAATAGGGACCCTGTTTCCACCAGGTCCACTGGAGCCGGAACCTGTTGGAACTGACTGGGGTAATAGTTGTGCGGTTGGAAGACGTGGATAGTTGCTTCCACCAGATGGAGGACCCGAGGTAGAAAACGGAGGTGGTTTTGTCACGGGGCTAGAACTGGGATACTGAGGTGGCCCCCCATAGGCATAGTGATCCTTAAAGGCAGGCCCAGGAGGTGGATTGTATCCCGCAGAATATGGAACTTGAGCAGAACTAGGCTTGTTGATAGGGGGTTCATACATGTTAGGACCAGGGCTGTAGAACTGTTGCATGGGTGGTCCACTGGTAGGGGGTCGAACATTAGGAGGGAAGCTTTGAGCCGAATGCGTATAAGGAGAGGTTTCTTCAGGATGTGGGGTGAAACCGGGATGTTGCTGAGATGGTTGAGGGTATGGAGGAAGCGGTGGAGGCATTTGGTAAGGTTGTGATGAGAGCGGTGGTGGTACTCCAGGAGGAGGCTGCTGTATTGCAGGCTGATATGATTGGGGAGGTTCCTGTTGTGGACCAAGAGGGTAAGGCTGTTCCTGTGATGGAGGTGGACTTTGGTTGGCAGTCATTTGGGCAGGATATGGCACAGGTGGACTTTGCTGCGTAGGCAGATAATTAGGGGGCAGATGTGAAGGCGGAGCAGGGAGGGCAAGCTGCTGTGGCGGAGCGACCACGGGTTGAGGTTGCTGCTGGGGTGGTTGAGGTTGCTGTGGTGGTTGTTGAGGAGGTGGCTGCTGGAGGGGTTGAGGAGGTGGCTGCTGAATGGGCTGAGGCTGTGGAGCTGGTTGTTGAGGTGGTGCTTGCTGTTGCTGAGCTTCAATTTTTGGTGCACTTGAAATATGATCTGCACTGGAGGTTTGGATCTTAGCAAGCTGCATCTGGGTCTCCATGATTTCATGTTTATCTCGTAGAACCTGCACTCCCATTTGTATCTGCAAGGAATAAATAACTCAAGATAAAACATAACGAAGTACGCATCCCAGGACTGGAAGAAAGGCGCAGCAGTTTAATAATATACAATATACTGACATGCAAGTTTCAAGTCTCACAGTTAGGACAGCTGGAACTCTTAACTGTAGCAATACAATAAAGAAGCAATCACAACTTTAAATTAACGAAAAATAACTCAAACAGCGCATGGGACCAGAAAACACCAACATGCATCAAAGTCTTCTTATAGTTGATGAGGCGTGAGAATTATGACCAGGGATAGATGGGCAACAGTTGTCCCCTCTACGAGGAGGGAGTGGAGACGATCAAACATCTATTCTTCACATGTGAGAAGATAAAGCTAATCTGGGAGGAGTTGAGAGTCAGATGGGGTGGATACCAACAACCTCCTAGGCTTCTAGGACTTAGGAGTCAATCCTCAATGCCAAGCTTTGTCCAAACATGGAGTTGCTTCTACCAATTATAGCTATTTGAGCGACTTTGTTATCTCATAATGGTGTCAATTTCCACCAGACCACTTCTACGTAGGAAATGTCATTCATCATGCTAAGACTTTCCTCGAGTCTTTACTTGTGTCATGTTGGTTTAAATCCCTTAAATTGTGGAAAACTAGAATGCGGAAGCGTGATATCAGAGGAGGACAGAATAAACATGAAGAACACCAGGATTTTACGTGAAACCCTACTCCATGACGAGCGGGATGAAACCACGGGAGAACGTCTCAAAGGGCATGTATTTTCTGTTCACTTTTCTCATCTGGTACAATGGATGTGGGCTTCTTATATAGCCCACACTGACTCTCCAAATCCAACAACTAGTAGATGTGAGACTAAACCACTGGATGTGGTAATTTGACCCTGGAGGGATCCAATTACCCATCTACACATGACGCATATACTCCAGCACTGCCCCTCAAGCTGGAGCATGCAATGCTCAGCTTGGACACATAGAAAGAAATCTCAAACTCACGATACAAGACACTACAGACAATATCAACTCAACGCATACTCTACTGCCGATTGTTGTCGAGGAAGTTGCTTCTCATGCCGTGCAGGTGAGGAGGAACAACATAGCTGGAGCATGAGTTGAAGGTCTCCTCTTCGGAGAACAAGTGCTCTATATTGTATCTGTCAGAATTAATGAAACTGAAATGAGTCTCTACCTGGAGAACTCTGGCCCGCAACTGCTCCATCTCTCTGAAGGGTCGAACTGGAAAAAGTTGCGGAAACATCCTCGTCAAAATTCACGGTCACTGGAGAATAGAGTTTGAAAGTCTCCTCGTCGGAGAACTGGGTCTCTCCCATACTGGTTCAGAGAAAGAGATCTCTACTTTGGAGTCCCTATGAAACCACATGAAAACCCTAGCCCACAACGACATAGAGAATGGGATCTCTACTCTGGAGTCCCTAGAAATCACATGAAAACTCTGAGTCCAAATCAAATATGGGAACCACACAACTGATGATCGCATTAATATGCGTATCAAACTAAAGACTCGGAACCAATCTTAACATCGAGTCTGAATCTGCAAATCTGTAGAGTCTGAAAACTGGCCTAGAATCTGGTCTAGAGAATCTGAATATGAACCTTAGAACTCTATACAATACTCCCCCTTTCTCCCATACTTGTCAGAAAACAATGACATCGACCAAGTTAGGAGAAGATATGAATATGGGGAGGATAAAAAATCAATAAACTGTCATAATTTTTTTCTCCGCTTTTCTTCTTCCCTTTTTTTCAAATCGTTTTTTCCTATGGATTCTTTTTATACGATCCCTTTTTTCCTGACTATTTCCTTTTTTAGTTGTCCATTTTTTCTCGCGTACAAATAGTTTTTTTGTACGCTCCTTTTTTTAAACAAATCCTTTTAAAAAAATGTCATGAATAGGACCCAAAATTACATTACCCTTTTTTATTTTAGCAGCAGCCGAACTAGGCTTAAAAAAACGCACCCTTTTTTTTACAAGAGAAGGGTCGGGCTCTTCTTCCTCAAACCAAGACCGGAGTTCCTTCTAGGAACCCATTGTAGTCGGCTCCAACAGAAGGAAGCCTCGCATGGGAGGGCTTTGCGAGGTGCAAAGGAGTTTACTGGGGTTGGGACCACCGCCTACATGTGCAAGAAAGGGTGGTCACGCGGGAGATCGAGAAGAGGGTGATGTTTGCGGTGCTGGGCGGAGATGCTCTCCTGCGACGAAAGAGGGAGCTTTAGAGGGCTAGGCGATGGTGTTGGGGCATCGTGGAGAGCTTGGTGGCAGTCTCGGAAGCTGCTAGGAACCTTTGTAGTGCAGTGATGAATCTCGTAGTCATCATCCTAAAAATCACTTATTAAAACCCCTGTCTTGACCAATCCAATAAAATCTCCACTAATTCTCTATTTTTATCTTGTATCATATTGTGTATAAATTACCCTTAAATTATTGTATTTAATTTCTCTTATTTTTCTTGTATTTATTTTATCAACAAAAACCCCAAAAAATTGATAGTCCATAATTCACTGATCATTAAAAAGAATAAAAAATACAAAAAACAAATCAAAAGACAAAATTCGGTATTTTTATCCCTCTTAAAAATACCCTCAAAAATGCTTTTTGTACAAATGACCTCTTTTGGCTTTTTCTCCAACATGAAAGTTGTAGATCTCGTCGAGACGAGCAACTTTCATGTTTTGACTTTTCCTAATTTTGCCTCTAACTATTTCTTTTGTATTTATCTTTTTTTTATTCTCAGAATTTTCTCATTGGGCCACTTGGTGCCCTCTGGGCCGCCCACGTGGCCCGCCTCCACTTCCGCCACCCGGCACCCTCCAAGTCCGTCGGATCCACTCGCCTCCGCTCCCATCTCCGTCGTCCACCGCCGCTCCACTCCCCAGCCGTCAGATCCGTCTCCAGATCAAATCCCAACCGCTACCCAGCGCCTCATCTACAGCCGATGGATCGACCTCCTATCATACGCCTATCTTCATGCCACGTCGCCCCTCCTCTAC
The DNA here is from genome assembly GCA_037367405.1 of Ottelia alismoides. Lineage (NCBI taxonomy): Eukaryota > Viridiplantae > Streptophyta > Magnoliopsida > Alismatales > Hydrocharitaceae > Ottelia > Ottelia alismoides. The sequence goes on from JAZKJV010003481.1 coordinate 261,779, forward strand.
AACCGACCGATCATATACCATCAACGCTTCTCCCCGCTCTCTCTCACCATTAGATCTTCCTCACTCTTCCATCTTAGCCGCTCCTTAGCGCCCATTCCTCCACCGCACGATCAGACCCTCAAATCTGATCGCATCCCTCCGCTCCGCCCCACCATCCCAGCCGTTGGATCATGGGATCCAACGGCTCGCCCATCGTCTCCTACCTCCGTAAACCCCATTCCCCAGGCGTTACGCCTCGCCAACCCACTGCCCCCTTCTTTTTTTAGCACTCACGTCCGACCACTCATCCCTCTCCTAACGGCCACACCATGAAGCCTCATCCTCCGCCATCTTCGCGTGACCACAATCAATCTCCGTCATCACTCCCACGCCATTAAAACACCACCTCAAAATGCCTCCCCATCGCGTAACCTCCGTCCACCCCCCTCCTATAAAATCGCCACCTACACCGCCTTCACCGGTATCCACCATTTTGGGGCTTCGACCCAGCCTCCGGCTCTTCGGTGACAGCGAAGGAGCCCTTACAAGGAGGCAACGACGGCCGAAGCCCCGGTGTGATCCGCGGCCTCCGGCCATGTCGCGGCTGCCATTGTGCGCCACTGAGCTCCATGCCAAGGCCGGGCATGCTGGGCGACGACCCAGAGCTCCGATGGAGCTCACCCCCAGGTCATTTCCTCCGCCAACACCTTGCTCCGGCAAGGCGATTTTTTTCCCCTTACTTTCTTCAATTTATTCCTCCAACTATAATCGTCCTCACCCTCACCTGACCTCCTGAGCTTCGCCATCCATCAATCATTCACGCGCACCCATTTCCTTCCTCCACAACCCCCTCGCGCTCTGACCCAACTCCTTCGTCGTCACGACGGAGGACTCCCCTGAGCCACCACCTTCTCCACCTCCGCCCGGCTCCCATCTCATTCCACCTCACTTCGCACACACTCGCACGAGCTTCGGCTATCTTCTAACACATGCATGATCGTCAATGGCCGGAGATTGCATCGGCGCTCCTTCGAGCTCCTCTACTCCAACGAGGCTCCTTCGATCACGCACTCCGACCCGCTTCGGAGCTTCGCCACATCTCCAGAGCTTCGCCGACCTTCCAGAAGTCTTCCCGAAGCTCCAGATACTGACGCGGATGCGCGGCTGAGCTAATGGCAGGTCGTCGGAGCCCCGCCTTCTCCGGTGGCCTGCGACGGAGGACAAGTACAGTTACCGTCCGATCATCAGATCCGACGGTTGTGATTATGTCACGTGGACGCCCCAGCCTCACTCCGAACCAATATCCTCGGGTTCACCGAGCCACAACCCGAGCCACGACTTCGCGCCACGTGTCCCGAACATGAGGTGCCTCCCGAGCCTAGGCGCCTCACGTGCACTGCACGTGAGGGCCTGGGTAAATTACACGAAGGACCCTGGTGTTTTTGATATTTGCATAATGGTCCCCAGGCATGTGCCTTACGTGTGTGCCTGGGTATTTTACAGGGAAGCCCTCAGGATTTCAAGAAATTGCAAAAATGCCCCCCGCGCATGGAAAAATTTCAAAGGGGCCCAGGCGGTTTTACTATTTGCATTTAGGTCCTTCCAAGGACCTAAATGTAATATTTATCATTTATTTTTCTTGTATTTTTATTACAATTATGCTCATGCATTGCTTTCTTCATAACTTGAGCATCGTAGGTCCAAATTGCATGATTTTAGTGTCGTTCTGATCCTTGTTTTGTCCTCTACATCATAGCATATTTAATTTTCTCATTTGCCACTATTTTAAATGAAGTGATTTTTTGTGATAAATGAGGACCCCGCTATCCTTGTTCTTGCTTTGATTTGATGATTGTTCTTAATGTTGTGATTAATACGGCCCTGATTTCCATTTCTGATATGATGCTCATACTTTTGGGGTATCTTTGTAATCTTTTATTTAGCATACATGTAACCTTGCATATTTGCTCATTCATCACTTTATACGTGCATAAAAAATCAACTAAAAATTGCATACATCATGGCATTGCATTGTAATTAGCATAGTGCATTTTGCGGACCTAAGATTGAAAATAATTCACACTTGTACTACATGAATCAAAATTCGATAAATAAATTAGGTAGTTGTGTCCTTGTGTTCGACATTGGTAGACTTGCCAAGTATAAATACTCCACAACATTCAAACGATTGTGGTTTTTGCTGAACCGAATTTGTCTCCTATATTACGACAATTCAAGATTATTAAAGAGGCAAATTTTGATGTTCATCAAATGGCACCGTTGCCGGGCACACGGCTTAACTTAATTATTGAATTTTGATTTTCTTTGTTGAATAATTTCAAAAAAAATTAGGTCCTCATTTCATGCATCATTTTTGCATCATGACTGTTGATTAATTTCCTGTGTATTTTTCTAACTTTTCTCTTTTGTGGCAGGGCCCATGAAAATTGAGGATGCTTGATCTTCATGGAGGAGTGAAGTCGGGAGCTTCCGCTAAAGAGGCCACAGAAGATTTGGTGAAGGAAATTCTAGGAACCTTTATCAGCCAGCATGCATTGCATACTGTAAAAAAAACTTGCATGTGCATATTTATTTCCAGTTTTTGCATGTTGTAAAAAAAAAGAAGTAGATCACTTGATGATCTACCCCCCCCCTCCCTCCACACACACACTTGCACATACACACTCACCCCCCATCTCCCTCTGTATATTTCACACACACACACTCTCTCTCTGTATATTTCACCAACCCCCCCAACTAAGACCTTACTTAGGTTATTTGTAGCCTAAGTATAGGGGGGAACCCGCCTGCTCATCCTTCCCTCAAGTTGTATTCTTGTACTTAGGTCAATTTTGACCTAAGTATAGGGGATTCTCCTCCTCAGTTCCGCTATATCACCCTATATTTGATCGAGCCTTGGCTTCATGGTACTTGTGCTATGAGGACATAGCAAAATTTAAGTATAGGGGGTATACTGTATATTATTGTATATCTACTTTAGCCTTAGCTCGTGTTTTAAAAAAAAATATTTTCGGGATGGGTTTTGGTAAACTTGTGAACTGAGTTTTGTAAAATCTTGTAAAAAGTTTTCTTAAAATTTGAGGGATTAATCTGCGTAAATAACCCTTTAAAAAAATTGAAAACCCTTCTTGGAATTAGACTCTGACTACTAGGCTTAGTAGACACTTTCAGTGAGGGAACCTCGATCTCCCTTAGCAGAGTGGGTGGTTTAGAGGACACCGCATATGACTCCGTCCTCAAGTAACACGGGTCCGTTTTTCGGCCCGTACTTACACCCATACTGGCTGAGAGTGGATACTTTTATTCATTTGAGCCTGGGTCAGTCATTGTCTCTCCGAAGAATTAAAAAAAATAAAATAAAAATTAAAGCCCATAAAAATCTGCAAAAATAAAAAATCACATAAAAAATCACTAACCAAGGAGTTGGTGTATTCCTGACACATTCACACTCATTCAAGGCTTGAGGATTTTAAGGACACTGGATTTTTGAGATCTTGAGAGTCTGAGTTACATGCCTTAGTCATTAGGGTTTTAAGCTTAATTATCCATACTTCCCTAGTTTGAAAGATTTGAGCGCTATATTGCACTCTTCATCTCTACCTTCAAAAGAATATGATCAGCACAGTCACTTCCACAACTGCATGATTGATGAGATGAGTTGAGATATCATTTGAGGAACTGGGACTAGAGAGTTGAGTTTAGACCCGATCTAATGATATTCGAGGATGGGATAAAGTTAATGAAGGCTTCAGAAAATCTGAGTGTCAGCAAAACCCTAGCCAATATGTGAACAAGATTCATATGCTATCTCTTTGATATTTACCTATGTGCCATGGTGTAATGAAACTTAATGGAAATTGTTGATCAGTGTGCGCCAACTTTTGGTAAAAGCAGTGGAGCTAGCCAACAAAAGAAAAGAAATGTCAAAGAAGAAGCTCTAAATACCAAAGTCAAATTACAAATGAGCTTCCACCAATGGCGAGCACTCCCAAACATTTTCAAAATGTCCATTTGGACCAAGCGCTAATTAAGACCAAGGAGTCGGGCTGACACCACAAAAAGGGCTCTGCATAGTAAGCGATACAAGTCTGGGTGTCAAAGGTATCTTAGATACTCAGAAAGGACACACCCCGGTGTACTCTCAGAAAAACAAGTGCAGACGACTCCAACTCTCTTGACGGACACATTGATCAACAATATAAAAATTTACATGTGTTGAGTAAAAAGGCACTCGAGAGGCCTTGTTCCAATGTGAGGGAGAGAAAAATAGACACAATCCCATACCCTCCATCATCTGGCCGTCCATCTATACGTTCAAGTCTGACAAACTAAAGAGACGGTTGACTGAAGCAAGAATAAACTTATTCCCTAGTATTGAGGATGAGGTCTGGAGGAGAATCTTTGGGACTGGAACTTTGAGTGATAACTCGACTCGGCTCTAATGAAATGCAGTACACTTAAGTTCATATCCTTATTTTATATGTACAAAAAGAGAGTCTGATAATTAGAGAAGTTGGATTCCTTCTGACTAAGGCTTGGATAAACCCAGAATTTTAGGATCTCTTAAATTAAGGGTCTTCGAAAGATTGAGCCTTGAAATCTTCACTTGCACTGTCAGGAATTAATCCGACTCCTTCATTCTTTAGATGCTCAAAGACGAGCATGGTCTAAGTATAGGGGTATGATGAATCTCATGTTCATCATCTTAAAAATCACTTATTAAAACCCCTGTCTTGACTAATCCAATAAAAATCACCATTAATTCTCTATTTTTATCTTATATCATATTGTGTATAAATTACGTTTAAATTATTGTACTTAATTTCTCTTATTTTTCTTGTATTTATTTTATCATCAAAAACCCCCTAAAAGTTAGATTAATTGTCCATAATTCACTGACCATTAAAAAGACTAAAAAATACAAAAACATATCAAAAGACAAAATTCGGTATCTTTATCCCCCTTAAAAAAACCCCCAAAATGCTTTTTTATACAAATGACCTCTTTTGGTTTTTTCTCTAACAAGAAAGTTGTAGATCTCGTCGAGACGAGCAACTTCATGTTTTGACTTTTTCCTAATTTTGCTTCTAACTATTTCTTTTTTATTTATCTTTGTTTTTATTCTCAGAATTTTCTCATTGGGCCACGTAGCAACCTATGGACCGCCGAAGTGGCCCGCCTCCACTTCCGCCACCCGACACCCTCCTGGACCGTCGGATCCACTCGCCTCCTCTCCCATCTCCGTTGTCCACCGCCGCTCCACTCCCCAGCCGTCAGATCCGTCTCCAGATCAAAATCCCAACCGCTACCCAACGCCTCATCTACAGCCGTTGGATCGACCTCCTATCCTACGCCTATCTTCATGCCACATCGCCCCTCCTCCACAGCCGACCGATCATATACCATCCAACGCTTCTCCGCACTCCAACGTCACCCCGCTCTCTCTCACCGTTAGATCTTCCTCACTCTTCCATCTTAGCCGCTCTTTAGCGCCCATTCCTCCGTCGCACGATCAGACCCTCAGGATCTGATCGCAGCCCTCCGCTCGCCCCCCCACCATCCCAGCCGTTGGATCATGGGATCCAACGGCTCGCCCATCGTCTCCTACCTCCGTAACCCCCCTTCCCAGGTGTTACGCCTCGCCAACCCACCGCCTCCTTCCTTTTTAGCACTCACGTCCGACCACTCATCCCTCTCCTAACGGCCACACCATGAAGCCCCATCCTCCGCCATCTTCGCGCGACCACCATCAATCTCCATCATCACTCCCACGCCATTAAAACACTACCTCAAAATGCCTCCCCATCGCGTAACCTCCGTCCACCCCCTCCTATAAAATCGCCACCTCCACCGCCTTCACCGGTATCCACCATTTTGGGCTTCGGCCCAGCCTCCAGCTCTCTGGTGACAGCGGAGGAGCCCTTGCAAGGAGGCGACGACGGCCGAAGCCCCGGTGTGATCCGTGGCCTCCGGCCACGTCGCGGCTGCCATTGTGCGCCGCTGAGCTCCATGCCAAGGCCGGGCATGCTGGACGACGACCCAGAGCTCCGATGGAGCTCACCCCCAGGTCATTTCCTCCGCCAACACCTTGCTCCGGCAAGGCGGTTTTTTCTCCTTACTTTCTTTAATTTATTCCTCCGACTACAATCGTCCTCACCCTCACCTGACCTTCTCCTGAGCTTCGCCATCCATCAATCATTCACGCGCACCCATTTCCTTCCTCCAGAACCCCTCGCGGTGCGACCCAACTCCTTCGCCGTCACGGCGGAGGACTCCCCTGAGCCACCACCTTCTCCACCTCCGCCCGGCTCCATCTCATTCCACCTCACCTCGCACACACTCGCACGAGCTCCGGCTATCTTCTAACACATGCAGGATCGTCAATGGCCGGAGATTGCGTCGGCGCTCCTTCGAGCTCCTCTACTCCGGCGAGGCTCCTTCGATCACGCACTCCAGCCCGCTTCGGAGCTTCGCCACATCTCCAGGAGCTTTGCCGACCTTCCAGAAGTCTTCCCCAAGCTCTAGATACTGACGCGGATCGCGGTTGAGCCAATGGCAGGTCGTCAGAGACCCACCTTCTCCGGTGGCCTACGACGGAGAACGAAGTAAAGTTACCGTCCGATCATCAGGATCCGACGGTTGTGATTATGTCAAGTGGACGCCCCAGCCTCACTCCGAACCAGTAGCCTCGGGTTCACCGAGCCACGACTTCGCGCCACGTGTCCTGAACCTGAGGTGCCTCCCGAGCCTAGGCACCTCACGTGCACCGCACGTGACGTGAGGGCCTGAGTAAATTACACGAAGGACCCTGATGTTTTTGATATCTGCAGAATGGTCCCCAGGCACGTGCCTCACGTGCGTGCCTGGGTATTTTACAGGGAAGCCCCCAGGATTTCAAGAAATTGCAAAAATACCCTCGCGCATGGAAAAATTTCAAAGGGGCCCAGGTTGTTTTTACTATTTGTATTTAGGTCCTTCCAGGGACCTAAATGTAATATTTATCATTTATTTTTCTTGTATTTTTATTACAATTATGCCCCTGCATTGTTTTCTTCATAACTTGAGCATCGTAGGTCCAAATTGCATGATTTTAGTGTTATTTTGATCCTTGTTTTGTCCTCTACATCATAGCATATTTAATTTTCTCATTTGCCACTATTTTAAATGAAGTGATTTTTTGTGATAAATGAGGACCCCTGCTATCCTTGTTCTTGCTTTGATTTGATGATTGTTCTTCATGTTGTGATTAATTCGGCCCTGATTTCCATTTCCGATATGATGCTCATACTTTTGGGGTATCTTTGTAATCTTTTATTTAGCATGCATGTAACCTTGCATATTTGCTCATTCATCACTTTATACGTGCATAAAAATCAACTAAAAATTGCATACATCATGGCATTGCATTGTAATTAGCATAGTGCATTTTGCGGACCTAAGATTAAAAATAATTCACACTTGTGCTACATGAATCAAAATCGATAAATAAATTAGGTAGATGCGTCCTTGCGTTCGACCTTGGTAGACTTGCCAAGTATAAATACTCCACAACATTTAAACGATTGTGGTTTTTGCTGAACCGAATTTGCCTCCTATACTACGACAATTCAAGATTATTAAAGAGGCAAATTTTGATGTTCATCATGCAGCAACAGTCTGCTGGGATCGTTGGTTGTCGCGTGAACCGCCATATCTCATATCTATGTCGTCTGCATCATCTCTTCTTGGCACCTTCAAGTGTCGCACCTTCAAGCGTTCTGCCTTCAACTCATGCTTTGTATCTTGTCGGAACCAATCAGTTGTTGCTCACTTGATGCAGACCTGCACACACTTGGTGTAGATGTGTTGTTGTTTTCTATTACTGTGTGGTTGGGCCTCGCCTGCGCATAATGGAAGATAGAACCTTGCTGAGGAAGTTAGGGTTTCAATAGAGGAACCCTCACCATGGAGTGTGTCGTCTGCCTTGCAGATTTAGGGTTTCGTGGGAAACCCTAAATGATCTTCGGAACTTGAACTGATTATACAGATCTTCAAACGATAAATGAATATGAACAATCTTTAGAATAATCTTCAAGAATAAACAAGAGAAGAATATGCTCTTTTAGTCGAATATCGAACAAATCATGAACAGAAATAAATCCTCGAGAATCGAACCCGCTCTGATATCATGTCGAAAACTAGAATGCAGAAGTGTAATATCATAGGACAAAATAAACATGAAGAATACCGGGATTTTACGTGAAACCCTACTTCGTGAGGAGCGGGATGAAACCACGGTGGAATGCCTCAAAGGGCTTGTGTTTTCTATTCACTTTCCTTATTTGATACTATGCGTGTGTGGCTTCTTATATAGTCCCCACTGACTCTCGAAGTCCCACAACTAGTAGATGTGGGACTAAACCACTGGATGTAGTAATTGGACCTTGGCGGGATCCAATTACTCATCTACACATGACACATATACTCCAACATAAATAATACACGTTGGGCGGACAACTTCGCATGTTCCCCCTTTTTGCATCAAAACAATGATATATAGATTGTGTAGATGAAGCATTGTATTTCAACCGCTTCCTTCTTGGTTTTGATTATAATCGCTTGGTGGGAGGCTTTTTAGCCTCAACTGGAGGTCAGACATGGTTGCCTTCTTGCTCTTCTTCTATTTGTCCTTGTGGTCGCTTCTTTGGTGGTTACGATGGGTCTGACTATCCAGAAAAGGTGTTAGCAATGTCTACATGATTAATGATAACTCAATCTTGGTGCTTCAATATACGGATGATATAGGTCCTTCATTGAGGGTGAGGGGTGGATGAGACTAGAGGCATCGCCACTATTCTGAATATCTTTAGGGAGATGTCCGGTCTTTATATCAACCATTTCAAGTCTCATTTCAACCATTTTGGCATTTCTAAGCTGTAGTTTACCGATTATGGCGGAGTTTGTCGTTGTCATACTTGGGGCTTCACATGTCATTTGGTTACCTCTGTCAGGTAAATTGGTTACCCATGGTAGAGAAGGTTGAACACATATCGGTGCCCTTCAGTTCCATGAGGTTCTTTTTGATGGGTGTTCATATTAGATTTGAGGCGATAGTGAGAGTATTCCTATGGAGACATTCGAGGGGGAGGAGACGAATGTTGTCCCATTGGTGGACTAGGACTCGATGATGTACCTGTTGGATGAAGATGCTTTAGAGTTCTGTGATTGGAGAGAAAATGAATAAGGTCCTGCTTGCGAAATGGATCTCTCAAATAAGGGAGAGGGCGAGTTCAAGGGGTGTGCATCAATATTAAAAAAACCAACAATTTTTTACACCCCCCTTCGCCTTAAACTTTCATATGAAGGCATCATTTGGTCTTCCATGAAAATGTTAAATCCCCCTTAAATTGTGTCAATTGCTTTATATTAAAATGATGCATGGCCAATGTGACCAACAAGTGAACTATTCGGCTTAGGAGAACTGATTCCAACTAATTATACATCATTCAGCAGCTTTTAAAAATCACGATATCACATCATTTAGCTACTACATAATGTTGGCTTCTTTGGAGGAAATAGCAAATTGGAACTTCAAGATGAGTTGATCAATCTGACAACACATTGTACAAGAGGGCAGAACTGTAGAAGTTTTTCTGGTCCAATCCTACAAGCCTACCCATGCACACAACAAATGACTACTACTGGAAAATATAGACAGGAAAGCCCAGCAACAGAAACTATAACCAATATGGAACATGATTCATGGGTGTAGATAGTGTTGAGATATTTATATCTCTATGACTAATTTATGTTTTTCTGTTTATCAAATCAATTTTATGTAATTTGTCTTTAGAGCTTTTCTCCTATATAAGATAGCTCTAGGGCTATGAGGAATACAACTTTTCTCTTCATGCCTTTCCACAAGGTATCAGAGCGACGGTCCTAGACCGGAACCTGTGCCCTAACGCCCCACCCCGCCAAAAGCCATTGCGCTGACCTCCGCCGCATCGCTCGCGCGCCGCACCTGCGCAACCCCCCTTCCGCGTCGTGCCTCCCGTGTTGTGCCGCCTGCTCCTCACACGCCTCCCGCACCGCCGTTGCGGGCCTGCACCTACCCTCTCACCGCGCCGCCACTGCGGGCCTGCGCTTGCATGCGTGCCGCTGCATGACTGCGCCTGCGCGCCGCTGCTGCGGCCCCTGCGGCCCGCCATCAGATAGCAGCCGCCTCGGGTTGCTCTATGTTGCCCCGGGCTCCTCGCTTTTGGGTTTCTAGAGTGTAGCGTGACTATCTAAAACACCCTAGTCACCCAAAGGAGTCACCAAAGAATGGAAGTGGTTGTGATATGAGTCTACACCCACAATCATCTTCTCATATGTGCGTGTAGACATTATTCTTACATTGTGCAGCCCCAGTCTTAGAAATTGCTTTCATCAAGTCATACAACAAAGCAGATATTCCATCCATGGGTGCCTTCAAATCATGGAATTAAAAAACGCGCATCGAGGCGAGGCAGACCTTTTTATCCTCGAGGTGTACGCCTCAGCCCGGTCCAGTGAGACGTGCGCTGCAGGCAGCTGAGGCGTAGCATCGGGGCGTTCCGCCGCGAGGCGGTCGAGGCATTTTCCGAGGCGCTTTGGCTTTTTTGAAGTTTTTTTATGATTCTAATGGTTTACATGGTAGTTTGAGAAGCTTATAAATATATACTTGTTTAAGATAATGATTATACAAGTTAAATGTCTAAATCTGATGTTTCTTTCGTGCTCATAACTTCATATTTACTATTAATTATGTCTAACTATTTCAGCAAACTGCTTCATATTTACTATTAATTATGTCTAACTATTAATTATGCCTAAATCTAATATTCCGGCAAGAGGGGTGCATACACAATTCTTCAACAATAGTCGGATTCAAGGCATATGAACAATTCGGCGCATATTTAATCATACTTTTTATTACAATAATATTTCAAAGATTTGTTTGAAATGGATAGGATTCACGGTTTCTCTCGCGATCATATATTATTTGTTAGACACATAACATAAATTTCTTCAACATATATTTAGTCGTATTTTTAATTACAATAATATTTCAAATATATACGTATTGTTTAATTCTTTCACAACATTTAGTGACGACGAATTCCTTTTTTTGACTGGATGAAAATGTGTAGAAAGGGATATGATGTTGTTCTATCTTACAATCTGGGGTTCTTATCTCTATTATTTCATCTTATCTTATAGTATTAAGTATTATAGGTTGGGCAGAGAACATATAATTACATTGACATATATATAATTATAGTTTTATGCATAGTTTTCTCTATAAACTGAGGCTTACGCCTCGATCCCGAGGAAAACGTCTCGTTTAGCCTTTAGTTTTTTCAAACCTTGCTTCAAAGGTCCATCACCCATTGTGAAGATGGGTGGAACGAATTATGAACTGTGGGCCATGCAGTTCATGAGTCTAATGCAATGTAATGGCAAGAAGCATATCCTCACACAGGAGGAGCATGTTGACATAACGGGGGTTAACGCCTCATGGGAAGGCAGACGATGCGTATGCACGTGTATCGATTTCCGGAATAGTATCTATGGAGATAGCCAATGACATATTGAGTCAGCCCGCAGTTAAACTTAAGGCTATGTGGGACATTCTCACCTCTACACTCTCTGGCGAAGAACAAGTCTAAGATTCTGCAACTTCAACACGACATCTTCACGTCGAAGCAGAATGATCGTCCTCTACATACCCTTTACACTTCTCTAAGGGGTATGTTTGAGAGGTTACATGGTTACATTCCCTTGACTGTCACACCAGAGCATCTCAAGATATATAGGGATTCAGTGATGACAAGAGTTTTCCTAGCGGCTCTCGACCCTGAGTATGATGCAGCTAGAGGCTAGAGCACAGATTCTTACTGATGCCACAATACCTTTAATGGAGGAGGCATATCGCAAGTTGAGTAGGCTCTCCATATCTTTTGGTGGTACTCAGATGTCTCAGACATCCTTAGCCATGGTGGCATCTCGCGATAGAGGAGGCCCTGCACAGTTTCGTGGTCGAGGTGGTCGTGGCAGGGGAGGGGGTAGTCGGCCCCCTCCTCAGCCTGGTACTTATTGTCACAGACCATGTCACTCTGAGGAAACATGCTATTACAAGAACGGGTTCCCAACTTCAGCACGTGTCACAGAACAGATTCAGCAAGCTAGCAGTTCCACAACTGCATCTGATCGGAGATTTGATAAACGTGTGGCGAGACTCAGGGAGATTATGCTTGCTCCTGGGTCGACCAGCTCTCCTTCAAGATCCTTAGAGGTAGATGCCTCTACATCAGCATCTACATCAGGTATAGCGTATGCCTTTACTAGTTACAAGGCAGACTTGTCAGAATGGATCATGGATTCAGGTGCATCCCATCATCTATGTGATGACAGAGGTCAGTTTAGTGCTTTCAGTCCAATCCAGCCCGGACAATCTGTTGTGATAGCATATGGGACACCCTCTCCCACTACTGATCAGGGAGAGATGCAGTTAACTCTCGCAACGAGACTTCAGAATGTTCTTTATGCTCCTGAGGTTTCCATGAATTTACTATCTATTAGTCAAATCACCAAGGATTTACACTGTCGTGCCATTTTTTATCTGTCTGCTCTTGTGTTTCAGGACATTCTCATGGGTAGGATGATTGGTTCTGGTCGTGAGCAAGGAGGTCTCTACAGACTGGTGCAATCTCCTTATGTTGGTGCCTCTTCTCTTTGTTGGGTCTGCGTCTCCCTATATGTGGCATCTTCGTTTTGGTCATCTTCCTCTGCAAAAGTCGTGTCACGTTTTTCCACATATTTCTCCTCGCTCTAGCTTTCACTGTGAGTCCTGCCATCTTGGCAAGCATAGATTTTATCTTGTTGTTGATGAGTTTTCAACATTATCGTGGGTCTTTCTTCTTAAAAACAAGTCTGATGTCTGTCCTGTTATTCAGTGATTTATTATGAAATAAGGAATATTTTTTCAGCAATAATCAAGTTTATACGTTCTGACAATGCCCTGGAATTTTGTAGTACTCAGCTTGCTCAATTTCTTGTGTCCCGTGGTATTGTGCATCAAACATCTTATACGTATACTTCCCAACAGAATGGAATGGCTGAACGAAAATACCGTCATCTTCTGGATGTTAGCAGGACTCTTTTGATTCAGAGCCATGCTCCTCATTCGTACTGGGGGGTGCGGTTCTAACTGCTTATTACCTGGTAAATCGTATGCACTTTTCGGTTCTGGGGGAAAAGATCTCGTTCTTGATTGCATTTCCCAAGACGGATCTTTTCTCACTCATGTCTCAAGTCTTCGGTTCAGTGGCTTTTTAATACAAATAAAAATTTGCGACGATAGAGAAATAATTTTGGGTGGAAGAATTTAGAGAGGAGGAAGAAGAAGAAAAATGTGTCAATTACGCGAGGTTTTGGAGATGAACTGCGAAGATCGCGTCAAGGGAGAGAAAGAGAGAGACGGAGATAAAACTCAACTTTTATATCATCTGAACTGTCGAAAGCAAATGACTACCATCCCCTTTATATAAGAAAGGAGGAATTACAAAATTAGAAAGAAATTCATTTTCAAATCAAATTCTAATATATCCTAATTGACTCTTAACTAATTTTATCTACCAAAAACGTTGAGATTACAATCTCAATTTGTTTAGATAAAATAAGCAAACTAATTAAAATAACTAATTAGGGACAGCAATCCCAAATTCGAAAAATCCCCAAAGCAACGATCTTCTTCAATTCGAGTCGCCCTATCGATTTGGGAATAATTGCATCAATTCTCTTTTTTTAGTAACAAACGGGTGAACCCCCCTTGAGGGGGTCACCGCTTCAGAATTTCATTTATAATTAACACAATTACAAGACATTGATGCGAATTCCAAAAAGAGTGGAGCGCAAAGCAGTGAGAAACTACATTTTCGCGTTAAAACCTCTGATTGTTGAAAATCAAATCATTCCTTGCCAACCATATAGCCCAGAGTGCCGCAAATCCCCTCGAGCAGTCATCCGTCGAATTGCCCCCGATCGTATGGACAGAGCTCCAGAACTCCGTGGCTCCCTCACTCCGGATACATTGGACGTCCAGAATCCTCCAAACCTCGTCCGATTCCGGGCATCTGAAAAAGATATGTTCTGAGTCCTCTAGCCCAGGACATCTGTCGCATCCGGTATCCTCGATGTCCATCAACCTTCCCCTCCATGCCTTATTGCAGAGACGTCCCTTTCTTAAGCACCACATAAATATTTTAACTCTGTTCGGTACCTTTGAGGTCCAAATTATTATGATGTCCGAGCAGAATTCACCATCTCGTTCCTCCGTCCATGTCTTCAGTTCTTCATATGCTTTTCTAACTGTGAATCTTGACCCAGACAAAGTGATCAACAAGTGACCCCCACTCCCTTGGTTCTGGTATTTCTTTATGCAACCTTAAAAAATCCTCAGTGCGTTGGTCCGACAACGCCGATCTGAACTGCGGAGCCCACGTACCGTCCACCGCCGAATGACATAAAGTGCACTCCTTATCCGTAGCCATACGAAAAGGCGAGGATACCTCCCCTCCAACAGTCCATCGCCCGCCCAATCGTCCCTCCAAAATTTGAATCGACATCCATCCCCCACCACGGGCCTAAACTTGTGCGACAAAAGCGGCAGTACCTGACAAATCCCAGCCTAGAGCGGAGAATCGAAACGACATCTCCTAGCCACCAGCTCACCTTCCACCCCGTATATTGCCCTCAACAAACTGTCCGCCAGCGAATCCGATTGTCCCCAAATACGGACGACCCACTTTGCGAGGAGCGCCATGCTCATCTACATTTCGCACTCCCAGGCCACCTTCATTGCACCTTTTAGTAATGTCTTCCCATTTTACCAGGTGCAAACCGACCCCCTATTGCTTACCATTTTACCACCTCCTCATCAGGACCTCCACACGCTTTCTAACTCCCATTGGCATTAACCGAGTGGAGTAGAAGAAGATCGGTATAGCTGAAAGCACACGCTTTAAGAGGACCAATTCCCCCCCCCCCGGAGCGAGCGACAGCCTTCCACCCGACTAATCTCTATTCAATCTTCTATATCAATCCGTCTCAGTCCGTCTTCCTCAGTTTTCCTGCTACCAGCGGCAGACCCAGATAGGTAATAGGGAGGTCCCCCAAGGGGCACTCAGTCAGGTTAGCAAGAGCACGCCTCTCCACCTCAGACATCTCAAAAGTGATCACCGAGGACTTACGTTTGTTGATTTCAAGACCGAACAGTGATCCAAAAATCTCAACCAAGTGCACCGCGTTTGGATTTTGGACCTCCGTCCCTCCCAATAGCAGGATCGTGTCGTCAGCATACTGCAACAGGGGGATCGAGATGTCCCCCTCCTGTAGCTCTCACTCCACCCCAAATCGATTGCCTGCTTAAATAAGACTCCCAGTGCATCCGCAACTAAAATAAACAGCATTGATGCCAACAGGCAACCCTGCCTCACTCCTCTTTGTGGCTGAAAAAATCCCCCTTCGAGCATGTCGTTAACTAAAATAGAGTAGGAGGAGGTGGTTACACATCGCTTCATCCAACCAATCTAGGTCTCAGACTCTCAGGGAACCCTCTCCTTCTCAAAGACATCCAAAGGAACTTCCAATCCACGCAATCGTAGACCTTAGCAAAGTCAATTTTCCACATCACCCCTCTCGTCTTCGTCCGCTTCCAGTCCAGGCAGATCTCCGATGCCATAACCAAATCATCTGCCATCTGTCTCCCCGGAATGAATGTTGACTGTCCCTGAAGTATCACCGAACCCATCACCACCCTCAGTCTATTCGTCAGTACCTTCGCGACTATGAGATGTTGGAGAGCGTGATGGGCATGTAGTCATCGATCCTCCCCGGTGTTTCCTTCTTCGGAAGAAGGAAAAGCAGCACCCTGTTGATCTTCTCGAATCCACTGTTCCCCTCTCTGAACTCGTTCATCATCTCTAAGAGTTCTCCCTTTAACGTCTCCCAAAACTCACGGTAAAAGCAAACCGAAAAACCATCTGGGCCGAGGGCTCCATCCGAGTTCAGATCCCAAACCGCACTTCTTAACTCCTCCACCGAAAATGAGGTTAGCAGGCCATCCGCCTGTTCCGATGACAAGGATGACACACCCATCCCCATCCATCCCCAGCCAACACCTTTCCTTCTCTTTGAAGCTTGCACGAAATGGCCCCTCAACGCACCTCCAATCGCAGCCTCTCCCGAAACCCGAACCCCGTAAACATCCAGATCATGGATGTAGTTTATTCTCTGACGCCCAAAGGCCACGCGGTGAAAAACGCCGTGTTGGCGTCCCCCTCTCTGAGCCACCTCTGTCTGGATCTTTGTCGCCATTCAATTTCGTCCTTTTTATCTTCCCTCAAAAGCTCTTCCAGCAGCTCTTGCCTTCTTTTGAACTCCTCCTGCTGCAACCTCTGTTGTCGTCTACACCGTCCAGCCTAGTTACCTCTGCGGCTCCACCTGTACCTCTGCCCGTTTAGCCCGTTGCTTTGTCTTCAGCTCCCTACCAAAGTTTGAAGGGAACTCCTTCAAGGATCAGAGCTTTGCTTCCATTCTCGCCACCGCCGAGCCCTCCGACGTGCACACTCTCCATTGGGTCTCCACCGCTTGCCTGAAACCTTCCTCCAAGAGCCAGCTCTTCTCAAAGCGGAAGAAAAAACTGGATCTCCCTTCTTCCTCAAACGACCATAGAATTGGCATGTGGTCCGAATGTGACCGCGGCAGCGCCCACGCTCTCGAGAACGGAAATGTTTCAGCCCCCTCTACAGACAGGAGGAACCGGTCCAATCTCGATCGCGATCTAACATTCCGCCACGTGTACGCACAGCTAGTCGCATCAATTAAACTCATGCCTAGCGAGTGCAGAACCCCCCGCAGTTCCTCCGAGCCCGGGTCTCCGCCTCCACCCCCCTGCGGGCGATCATCAGGCAGTAAAGTCACATTCAAATCGCCTCCCACTAGCCAAACCGCTCCTGCAAAGTCTTCGCCCAGCTGTTCCAGATCCGCTGCCAGGGACCCCCTCTCCATGCCATTCGGGTCGTAGACATTTGTGATCCAAACTTGAAGGTCATAATTCTTTCGTCTCAGCAAAATTGATAGACAAAAGAGCGACCTCTTCTCATCGAGGATGTCGAAGGCGTCCTTGTTCCAGGCGGACAACATACCTCCCGCCGCACCTTGAGAATCCAGCGACGTCATCGCGAACTTCTCGCCCCCATCCAGCTCCCTGCGAACCTCCCCCAACCCCGAAGAGAGTTTAGTCACCTGGAGGATGAAAATTTCTGCGGCCGAATCCGCGACAAGATTGCTCACTCTCCGTTTTTTCTCAGCACGTCCTAACCCCCTGACGTTCCATGACAGTACCTTCAAAGACATGAGGTACCGAACACCTTCTTGGGCGGGATGAGGCCGAGGCGGTGAGCCACGGAACGATCCAACGTTTGGAAGCAGTTTGAGCCCAACTGCACCGGAATCGGCTCCTGTTGAAGTTGCCCCTGAGACGCATCCTCCTGCTCTGACGATTCAAGCAACGCTGCTCTTTTTTGCCTCCTTCGTTCTTTCCCGTTTGATCTTCTGACATAGCATGCACCAAATTTGTCCAACCCTCCTTCTGCACTCAAGGGAAAAGGATCGACACCCTGCAGACGAACACTCCTACCAGCCTCCTCCCCGCCAACCCTCACACCCCCCACCCCTCGGCTTCTTCTCGCATGCCCTCCCGATGCGCTTGCTCACCTTGATCTCTTCTATCTTTTTCCTCCGACTTCCTCCCAGCTCCCCAGCCCCAAGCTGCACCTCCTCACCCGTAGCCCAAGCCGATATAAACCCCTGCGCCCCCCTCCCTTCTCCACTGACTGCGGTCAAACCGCCTGCTCTGAGTGCCTCCTATTCGACTTGAATACCGAATCGTCGATGGAGATCGTGTCAGGAGTAGCCTCAATCCCCACGCGAAAGCCAACGGACTGGCATGCCTCAGGTATGTCCTCCTAGACTCGCACTCGGGTCGAGGAAGAATCCACCCCGCCCGAGCGCGCCGCTCCAAAACCCGACCGGCAGCAGCTTCCTTTCTCCGCGGATCCGCGTGGTTCGAACCCGGGTCTGATAAAGTCATATGCGGTTCATCCACCCGACCAGCCAGAATGGATTCTCCATCTCCAGCGTTACGAGGTGGTAGCCGAACCAACCTGGGGATGCGAACACCAAGTTGCTGACCGAAGCAGATATTCCTGAAGCGGATATCCCCCCGGGAGACGAGGGGGTCCCCCGAACCACGTGCACCTCTCCACCTTCCTGCGTAAGTGCCCTTCCGCCTTCTGCCCCGATCGACACTCCCCCTTCCACAAGGGTGCCTGCTTTGCCTTCCGCCGAGCTTGGCCGCCCTTCCGGAGGAGCTAACGCCCCTCTCGTCGGCATTACCACCAAGGCCTCTCGCTCCCGTTGGTCCCCTCTAAAGCGCTCCTTCCGAGCAAAGTCGCTCCGTTCCGCCGAAACGATGTCCACGTGCAGCACCGTCCTCGCAACCGCTAACTTTTTTTGGCCTAGCCCTGCCGAGGAAAAGTTCCGCACTCTGAAAATGGGGGCGGGTGGATCCCCCGGACGCAACCCCGTAGACTCCACCTCCACAATGTCCAATAGCTTGCTCAGCATGATGCGCAATCCCCGCGGCTCCCGATGAGCAAATGGGATACCTCTGACGACTACACGTTCCAGCCGAGTTGGGATACGAACACTGTTCGCCGTCTTTGGTCTGCGCCAAAGAAGTTGTGTCCACCCTTCATGCGACCACCTCAGCAGCTCCTTTTCCTCTATTCCTTTCAATCCTCTGGCTATCACCCTCCCTGGGGCTATTTGCATAACGTCATTTTGGAACAACGCTGCCGAAACGAGGCCCACGTCCGACGTTCCCTTGAACAGCACGTCCTGCCCGCAGCCTTCCCCCACCAGCACCAGTGGCCCATTTAACCGCAGCCTTTCCGGACATGCTCCGCTCCTGTGAGAGAAACCTCAATAATGGAAGCAGTGGATTGGCTCGCGGCATTGCCGAGCCCAATGCCTCAAAGATCCGCAACGGTAGCAACCTCTACTGAAAGGATTGACGAAGCTCTGTCTCCGACGCACCCTCGATCTCCCACCGACTTCGCTCGGCCGCCCCACTCTCTCTGCACCTCCCCTTCCGAAGTTTTGGTTGCAGATTCTGACCCAGTCCCCACCCTCCGCAACCAAGTGCTTCCTCATGTCCCCAACCCCAGAGCCCCCTTCCATAATTGCATCAATTCTCCCCCGCTTCAAAAATTCATCTCCGGACGAATTGCTTGTTCTTCAATTTGTTGGTAGAGAATTCCATCTGGATTAATTGAGCAGATATCCCAAATTTTGCTCCTTTTCAATGTTATTTATAATTTCTTCCCACCTGAGGGCGTGGTTGCAAATGTTCTACCCCTTCATTTAGGAAATACCCATAACATAATTTATCCTCCAATTGGCCCTTTATATAAAGACTATTGTGAGGAGGGGCTTGCTTGTAATTTCACCAAATTATTTCATCCCTTGTTTTAGGGAATCCGGTTGAGGACTCTCCAACCCTCATTAGGGTTATTCTCCCCATGAAATATTGTCGATGGAGGCAACTTTGGAGCAAATGGTGGTGTGGCCTCTTCCGTGGAAGGTTCTAGTGCCCCCTTTGGCGGCTGCGAACTCTAGATTTAGGATTCCAGTAGTGCGAGCGGCGTGGGGTCGCAAGGGTGACAGTGGTGAGATGAAAGCCACTGGGGTCGAGGGCGACGCGTGTTGTGGCGACGGTGATGCCGAGGAGGGAGTTGTTGGTGGTGCGACCGTGCGGGCATCGTGTGTATCGGCGACGACGAGTTCGACTCGTGGTGCTGGCGCGTGGGTCTGGGAGGAGCCTTGCGCACCTCGTGGTGTTGGGGATAGTGCTTCGGCGGCGTTGGCGGTGGAGGGAACATTGACGTTGGCGGCGGCGGTGGCTACTGCAGGGG
Organism: Ottelia alismoides; assembly: GCA_037367405.1. Lineage (NCBI taxonomy): Eukaryota > Viridiplantae > Streptophyta > Magnoliopsida > Alismatales > Hydrocharitaceae > Ottelia > Ottelia alismoides. The sequence goes on from JAZKJV010003481.1 coordinate 281,821, forward strand.
CGGCCTCGTGGATGGTGGAGGCAGCGCACAAGTGCTGCACAGGCCACGCGTGCGTCACGACTAGCCGGAGAGCAGCCTCGTGAATGGCGGAGGCAGCGCACAGATATGGGTCATTTGTATGGTGGTGGCGTTGCGGTCGAGCCTGGCACAGTCGGTAGGGGCAACGGTGAAGCACGTGCTTCTTGGGCTGCAATAGAAAGGACCAACGCATGGAGATCAATAAGCTCCTCCGCGACGCTTTCGTCTTATATCGATTCCGCGTCTTCCTATACTGCCAGCTCGGCCGCGAGGAAATCGTCAAATTTGTATACTTCCTCCGCGGGATCCCCCTCGTATATGGGCCATGTGTCCTCCTCTTCTTCTAGTATTGAAGTTGTATCAATAAAATATTTGTCTTGCATGAAAATACCTTCATTTTCTTGCTCAAAAGCAGGTCACAGCAACGACAGTGATCTGAATTTTGTCGTTGTCGAGTGAATCTCCATCGATTGTCGTGTCCAGCCATGCTTGCACCTTGAAACTTGATACGAGACGTTGCTTGAACTTCCTCGAACGCGAGCGTAAATGCGAACCATGAGGTAGGCGGCTTAGATCGAACTTCAAACGTCAATATGCAATAGGATCGTTGAATCATAAGGACGATTCGGTTGCCATGCTCTGATACCAAATGATGCAAATAAAAATTTGCAATGGTAGAGAAATAATTTTGGGTGGAAGAAATTTAGAGAGGGAGGAAGAAGGAGAACGCGTCGGTTACGCGAGGTTTTGAAGATGAACTGTGAAGATCGCGTCGAGGGAGAGAAAGATAGAGACGGAGATAAAACTCAATTTTTATATCATCTGAACTGTCCAAAACAAATACCTACCATCCCCTTTATATAGGAGGGGAAGAAGTACAAAATTAGAAAGAAATTCGAACTCAAATCAAATCCTAATTGACTCTAACCGATTCTAATTAACTAATTTTATCTACCAAAAATGTTGAGATTACAATCTCAATTTATTTAGATAAAATATGCAAACTAATTAAAATAACTAATTAGGACGGCAATTACTAATTCGAAAAATCTCCAAATCAACAATCTTCTTCAATTCGGGTCGCCCTATCGATTTGGGATAATTGCATCACTTTTGTTCATCAGATATCTCCTGGTCTTGACAGGCTCTCTCCTAGAGCTGTCAAATGTGTGTGTTGGGTACTCTAAGACCCAAAAGGGATATCGTTGCTTCGACCCTGTTCGACGAAGGTATTACGTTAGTGCACATTTCACCTTTTTTAGACTACTATGTACTCTCCTACAGGTGAAAGCTCATTTCTTCAGGGGATGGGGAAGAGGTTTATATGCCTCTACCTCCGATCTCCACTGCACCATCATCATCACCACCACCACCTCCTCCACAACCACCTTCCACACCTACTTGCTTTCCCCAGGTTTACCAGCGTCGACCTCATGCTCATGTGCCTCCTCCATCATTCAGCACGCCCAAGGTATGTTCTGAGCATTTGAGTTCTTCTAATGGCAGTGGTGATTTGCATGTACAGCTTGAGGTGCAAGATGTCCAGGATGCTACATCTTCTACGAGTACTGAAGACATGGATGTACCTATTGCTCTACGGAAGTAGAGGCATGCATGCACTATGCATCCTCTTTTTTTTTAGGCTCTCTATGCATCCTCTTGCTTCTCATGTTTCATTGGACCGTCTTTCCAAGGATTTTCAGAGGTTTGTTGTGGGACTGTCAGCCGTGGAGATACCACGATCCTATCAGGAGGCGCTGCAGAGTAGTCAGTGGTGTCTGCGATGGAGGAGGACATGGAAGCTTTATAGTCTCGAGGTACGTGGAGTGTTGTACAAGCTCCTCTAGGTGTGTCTGTCGTAGGCAGCAAGTGGGTGTTTACTGTGAAACACCGAGCTGATGGTCTGTGGACAGATATAAGGCTAGATTGGTTGCTCGTGGGTTCACCCAAACTTATGGGGTGGATTATCAGGATACTTATCCAGTGAAGTGATACTCTACACTGTGGATTCTTAGTGTTGTTGGTGTGGTATGTGACTGTACACTTTTCCAATTAGATGTCAAGAATGCCTTTTTGTATGGAGACCTGCAGGAGGAAGTCTACATGCAGCAGCCACCAGGGTTCGTTGCTGAGGGGGAGTCCAGTATGGTATGTCATCTCCACAAGGTCATATATGGCCTTAAGCAGAGTCGAGGGCTTGGTTTCAGAAGCTCTCAAAGTTGATTAAGTAGAACGGGTTTGTCAGATCTATTACAGATCATTCTCTTTTTGTAAAGAGAACTCATCAAGGTACGGTTGTTGTTCTAGTGTATGTTGATGACATAGTTGTTACTGGCAGTGATGAACAGGGCATTCAGGCAGCTAAGGATTTCCTTGGGCGGCAATTTGTGACCAAGAACCTTGGCAAGCTACATTACTTCCTTGGCTTGGAGTTTGCACGAAATCAACAGGGTATGGTTATGACGCAAAGGAAGTATGTTACTGATCTCCTATCCGAAACAGGCATGATAGGATGCAGACCTGCGACTACACCAATGGATCCCAATGCCCTATGATGATTACTCTGAGGAAGTGGATAAGAGACGGCACAGAGAGCTAGTGAGGAAGTTGTTATATGTTACTATTACCAGGCATGATATATCATTTGTTGTGAGCAGAGTCAGTCAGTTTATGGAGCAACCCAGACAGGCCCACATGGATGCAGTGTGCATGATCTTAAGATATCTTAAGTCTTCTCCAGGGGCAGGCCTTCTTTTCAGGAGAGATACGTCTCTTACAGTCATTGGATGTGCAGATGTGGATTATGTTGAGTGTCCCACGGAGGAAGTCCACTTCAGACTTTACTGCGTTTATTAGTAGCTCGTTGGTTTCATGGAAGAGTAAGAAATAGACAGTTGTTGCTCGATCTAGCGTTGAATCAGAATATAGGGCCATGGCTCAAGAGAGCATGGAAATGATGCGGGATAAGTCAGTTATGGTTGATCTAACAGTTGAGGTGCATCTTCTTATGCATCTAAAATCAATGTTCAGAAAGGCATTATGTGGTATTCAGTCGGAGGGGTCACTGCATAGAGAGTATGCGGTATAAGGGAGAGTATGCGGTGAGCATGCGGTTTGATAATTTTGTTATTCAAAATAAATAAAAATCTAGTATTATGTTAATATCCTCAGTCGGGAGAGTATGTGGGGAGTATGCGGTTTTATGCGAGAGAGTATGCGATTTTATGCAGGAGAGTATGAGGTTTTATACGGGAAGTAGTGTTTTTATGTTATTATGCAGATAACAAAAAATTGTTTATTAGAAAAGCGGCTGAGTAGGCGGCCACATAGAGGGTACACTCGGTCGAGTATGCGGATCAACCCGCATACATGGTCGTTTCACCATACTCGGAGCAGCAAGACTACTGAGTACGAGTATGCGGACGAGTATGCGGTTTACTCGGCCGCTTTCCTGAACACTGTCTAAAATGTGGTAATCAAGCGGCTCTGTTCATTGCTAATAATCCAGCCTTTCATGAGAGAACTAAGCACATTGAAGTAGAACATCCTTGATTTGATCCAAAAGGGGCTTATTTCCATTTCTTATGTTGCATCAGGAGATCAGATTGCAGACATATTTACCAAGGCTCTTGCGAGAGGTCCTTTTCGTCGTTGTTGTTCCAAGCTGAGCATGATTGATATATATGCTCCAGCTTGAGGGGGAGTGTTAAGATATTTGTATCTCTATGACTTTATTTATGTTTTTCTATTTATCCAGTCTATTTTACATAATTTTCCCTTAGAGCTTTTCTCCTATATAAGAGAGCTCTAGGGCTATGAGAAATACAACTTTTCTCTTCGCGTCTTTCCACATATAGCACCATTACCATACATGGGAAGCAACCTAGTAGCAAGACCTGGAACCAATCAGGCCTTTCAAGATCCAACTGGCATTTAGGTTATAATATAACTCTCAAGACCTGCCTCATGATTTATCTTGTGAGAAATCACCACCACCCTCATATAACCGTTTTAGGTGAAAAAAGTATGCAAAAAAGCAATATATAGAGCATATGAGCATGCAATAAGGTTGACCAAGTCAAGAGTATACGAACATCAGTAAATAGAAGCTTGTAGAATCATTGCTCCTACTAATGAAGCAGAGATCTCTCCACTGAAGCTAGTGAATTGCAAACCTCCCTTGAGTTTGAATACATGAAATGTAGTGGTGGTTAAGTCATCCATCTCCAAGTAGGTCGCAAAATTTAACGCCATGCTAAAAAGTAAGGGATTTTAAATGAGGAAGATTTGTCAACATTGACTACCTCAATGTGTTCCTTCCCCTTGAGCCCTAACCTTCTGTTGCTATTGGGGGCTCCGGTTGGTTGCCACTCCACAATCAACTTGGATCCCAAGCTTCTTCCTCCCATCAAGCCCCTCAACTCGCCCCACCCTGCCACCTCGATAACCATTATAGACCATTTTTAAACCAATGTTCGCCTCTGCAGTCATTAGTGCCATTGCCTTACCCTGTCTATTGACACCCCCCACCAGGAGCCTTTTCAATGCCCTCGATTCCATCATCTTCCCCGTCTATTAATGCCCTTACTATGTGACTTCATGCGAGCCCTCGCTGTCAACCTCTATCTCCTTCATTTGTTATGCCCCCACCACCCACATCCGCAAACATCATTGCATTCCGCTTCATGTTTCTTCTCTTTGAAATGGCAAAAAACATTCCCCCACTAAAAGTAGGGTCAGCTACATGGATTCTTGCTCAAATCCATGTTGAAATGACTAGTTTTTTACGATGATTGTAGACTACCTAATGCCAAGCTTGCAAAAAATTGGCCGACTAGTCGGCCCGATTAAGCAACTTGATGGCCTGGCCGACTCAACTAGGGGTAATCGGCCGACGAGTCGGTCTAGTCATCCCACTAATCAGACGATTTTTGTAAGTAGTTCCGGATACCCATTCGAGTTAGGGATTTAGGTTACCCGATTCGACTTCTCGATCCCCAGCTCTTCGAGCTTCAGGCGATCGCCTTGCTGCTCCTCCTCCGCTTGTTACCTCCTCCGGTCGTCACACCTCCTCTGATCGCCGCCTCTTCCGGTTGTTGCACCTCCTTCGGTCGCTCGACGCTCCCCTCCTCCCACTCCAGCCAACGTCACCACCTCCAAAGGTTAGACTGAGTTTTATTTTTCCAGCATTTGACCATTTTACATTTTTTATTCATTGTTATCATGCTATCATGTTACTGTTATGATGCGATCATGCTATCATTGTTATCATGCTATCATATTACTGTTATGATGCTATCATGCTATCATTGTTATCATGCTATCATGTTATCAATAAAGGCCATTGGTATCATGTTATCATGCTATCATTGTTATCATGCAATCATGTTATCATTGCTATCATGCTACCATTTTTTGACCATTTGACTATTTTTATTGTCACTTGTCACTATTTGGATAAATTGATGATGTTAGAAAATAGGAAGCGGAAGCAAAAACATGGATAAAGAACAAGGAAAATAAGAACGGGATTTTACTTGGAACCTTTCTCCGTGAGGAGCGGGATGAAACCACGGGAGAAGCCCTCAAAGGGGCATATGTTGCATTGCACTTTCTCATCTGATACAGGAGGTCTGGGGCTCCTTATATAGCCTCCACAAAGCCTCCAAGTCCCACCACTAGACAATGTGGGACTAAACAACTGGATGGGGTAAATGGATCATGTAGGTATCCATTTACCCATCTACAACTCAATAGGCGCTTAACCAAATACTCCAACACTCCCCCTCAAGCTGGAGCTTGCAATACTCAGCTTGAACAAACAAACAGAAAGAAACTCAACTCATACTACAGGACACTACGGACAATATCAACTCAACGCGCACACTGCTGCAGTCGAGGGCGTTGCTTCTCATGCTGTGCTGGTGAGGAGGACGAACGGGTTGGAGTGTGAGTCAACTGAAGACTCGGAATCTAACCATCGAGTCTGAAAACTACGCCTGAAGTCTCCTCGTCGGAGAACTGGGTCTCTCCATCTGGCTCAGAGAATGGTGCTCTACTCTGGAGTATCTATGATACCACATGAAAACCCTTGCCCTCAATGGCATAGGGAATGATCCTCTGCTCTGGTGTCCCTATGGCTCACATGAAAACTCTGGCCTGACAAGAAGAATGATGGGGACAAAGAAACTGAAGACCGTACACTCGTGCATGTCTGAAAACTGACTCGGAACACCAATCTGAATGTCGAGTCTGAATCTGCGCATCGAACTGGGACTCGGAATTTGAATGTCGAGTCAGGAATTGCGCATGGACAATCTTCATCTGAAAACCGTAGAGTCTGAAAATTGGCTGGTCTGGAGAATATCTGAATAGTCTGAAAATCTGGATGAAGACCTGTGACTCTACATATATACTCCCCCTTTCTCCCATACTGGTCGGAAAAACATGGATGACAATTATCGACCAAGTTGGGAGAAGACAAAGAAATAAGGGTAAACAACATGAACATTCACAAAGATTTCTTGCGGCTTTTCATTTTTTTTAAGCCGTCATATTTTTTAAGATGTTCCAATAAAAAATTTTACGGCTTTTGCAACATTTTTTTTGTAATTTTCGTACGGCTTTTTTAATTCTCGTGTATGCACCTTTTTCAAGAAAAATTCATTTTTTTACTACAACGTCCCTCTTTTTTTTCCTCGAGCCCAACTCTGGACCCAAATATCTCCTCTCAAATATATTTTATTTAACTCACGGTCAAGGCCCCCCTCCTCCTTATTTCTTTCCCCTCCCCTTTTTTTTAAATGAATCGTTTGCCCACTTGGGCATTTACAATAATATTTTCCATCGGGGCCTCTGTTATCCCTAATTAGAGTTCCCCTGTAGGGAACCCCCGTGAGATCGCCACCACTAGAAAATAAGTCGGGGACGAGGGGAAGGCGCGTGCCGCCGCCGCTGCGCGCGAGGAGGAAGGGAAGGAGAGGCGTTGCCTGCGACGCGGCTGGAGCATGCCGCGAGGGAGGATGTCGACTACGGGTCTGTGATGGGATGGAGGATGGCGAGGCCGTTCTGGTGTGCGCGCGCCTCCAGCAGCGGGGCTCGTCAACAGCAGCCGCCGCCACTCGATGCGGCTTGAAGCGACAAGGGGGAAATCGCGTTGTTGTGTTGGACGGTTTTGCGCCTGGGAGCTCTTCACCGCCCCGCGCGTAAAGATGGAGGAGCCCTCGATTTAGGGCTCGCGGCTGAGCATGCCACCTGCACTGGAAATCGGAAGAGGAGGAGACCTCCTGTTGGGGTTGCACGTCGCACAGGAGAGGAGGTGGCTAGGCGAGCCGACTGGACTTTGGTCAGGAGATGCGGTATGGGAGGGGCGCCGCCTGGGGCTCATGAGGTCGCGAACAGGGATCGCTCCTTAGGGCATCGATCTGTGCATAGGAGGCGCTTGTGGGATGCTCTTGGGTTGTGGGGTCTTGCGCAAAACTGGGGTGTGCAGAACTGGGAGGCGATGTCGAGGTCTGCAGGATGGGTCTACAGGGCTCGAGGTCATGGATCTCGGAGGCGACCGGGTACTCCTTGCAGAACTAGGGTTCCAACAGGAACCTGAACAGGACAGATCTGGGCCAAATGATATTTGAACGTATAATCTTCAACAACAATCAAAAATTCGATTCTCAAATCGATCACAAAATATAATCGAAGAACATGATAAAATCCTCGAGAATCGACACGCTCTGATACCATGTTAGAAAATAGGAAGCGAAAGTGAAAACATAGATAAAGAATAAGGAAAATAAGAACGGGATTTTACGTGGAACCCTACTCCGTGAGGAGCGGGATGAAACCACGGGAGAAGCCCTTAAAGGGGCATATGTTGCATTGCACTTTCTCATCTGATACAGGAGGTCTGGGCTCCTTATATAGCCTCCACAGAGCCTCCAAGTCCCACCACTGGACAATGTGGGACTAAACAACTGTATGGGGTAAATGGATCTTGTAGGTATCCATTTACCCATCTACAACTCAATAGGCGCTCAACCAAATACTCCAACATATGATGTAATTCATGATTGGTTTTAAATTCCAATTTTCCTGGAGAATTTACATCCCAGTTGCGCCCAAGGTTGCAAACTTTACATCCCAAGGTTACATCCCAATTTTGAAAAAAGGAGTAGAATCGTCCATTTTGTTAAAAAAAATTGTGTTGACTGAGTTTAGATAATAAATTCCTTTCAATAAAGGTTGTTGCTTCCTACCATTATTTACAAGTTTATGTCATGTTTTAACGTGTGAGTTTTTGACATTGTAGATGGCCACACACCCCACGAACGTCGTTTCTTATAGCGAATCGTCTTTTATGTGCCACCGGGATCAAGTGATCCTGCATGGCAATTTGGATACCTATCAAACCGTGTAGATCCGAACATTGTTACACTAAAAAGAGGGATTTACATATTCAAGCAACATATTGCTCATCGTAAAGGCAACGTGGTTGCATGTCCTAAGGTAGATGAAGAGGCAAAGAAGATGATGATATCATACTTAGATGATGTTGACAGAAAGAAGAGGAGAAAGCCGCTGAGGTTGCTGAGATGAGAGATGAGATTGATATCGGTATGGTTGAAGATGTTGGATCTACGAAAAGACATCGATCTTTCGAATCTTTAGAGCAGACCATCATTATTCAAGGATCACGTCAGATAAGCATGAAATATGATTTATCCAAGGATCAGTGTGAGAGGGTTATCTCATATATATGCAACTGGGCATATACATCGACGATCCTTTTCAATGCATTCACCACGAAACCCTTCATGCAGATGGAGGAGGCAATTGGGATGTATGGTCCCAAGCTCAAAACTCCTACGAGGTATGAGATGAGCAGGCCGTTTTTGAAGAAGCCGGTGAAGAAATATCATATGACTTGCAATGTCATCGAATTACATGGAAGAAGACAGGATGCTCTATAATGAATGTGCATGGACAGACATGAGGAAGGAGTATTATGATCTTTTGTGTCAATTGCTCCTTGGGGACTTCATTTTTGAAGTCCATAGATGCTTCTAACGAGACACACACTACCGAGTGTATCTCTCAGCTAGTGGATGAGTGCATAACTGAAATTGGCGTAGAGAATGTTGTTTAAGTTGTTGCGGATAATGCTTCAGCAAATGTAGCAACAGGGAGATTGTTGTTCACAAAATATCCCCAAATACGGTGGACTTCATGTGATGCTCACTCCATTGCAAAAGTGAAGAGTGCAGTTAGAAAGACGAGGATACGCATAATTTTTATTTATGCTCACACTAAAACTTTGAGCTTGATGCGGAAGTTTACAAACAAGAAAGACATTGTTAGACCAGGGCAAACGAGGTTTGCTACTACTTTTCTCACTCTTGAAAGCATTCTAGAGAAAAAAGACAAGCTCAGGTTGATGTTAAAGGGAGAACAAGCGACGCCCATAGTCATTAACGCTATTTTTTGGAACCACACCGCATTTGCAATCAGAATTTTTAAACTTTTGGTTCGTCTATTGCGTGTGGTTGATGCGGATAGGTGTCCATCCATAGGTTTGTTTATGGAGTGCTTGAAGAGGCAATGAGAGACAATTGTAGCTTTTATAGCGTGGAGTCATCTTACAAGTTTTTTTTTGACGCTATTATCTCCAAGACCAAGGATAGACTTGACACTCCATTGCATCTAGCGGCTTACTTGAACCCATACTTTTTCTACACAAATTGTGGTGGTGATGCAGATATTATGGTAAAGAGAGGTTTTATGCATTGCATGAAAAGATTTCATTCGGATTTGGATATACAAGATGCCATCACCACAAAGGAGCTTATTGATTACAAACATAGTTGTGGGGTATTTGGCAAGCCATTAACCGTGACACAGAGGATGAGAAATAACGAAAATTATGATCCAAGTATTTCAGACATTATTTCAATTAATGTCATTTGGACCATATTTGATTTTATTGACTTGATTGATTCTCTATTTTATTAGATAATTGGTGGTATAATCATGAAGATGACACACCGCATTTAAAAGACATGGCCATCAAGATCTTGAACTTGATTTCTACATCCTCTGGATGTGAGCGTAACTGGAGTACATTTGATTCAGTAATGACATCACTGACCCACCTAATAGGAATACTACTAGTAAATTATTAATTGATGTTGACGCATATGTTGTACTTGTCTATTTTTGTTATTTTATTTTCTTGTCATTCTCTTTATGTAATTTACCCATAGGCTACTCTCCTATATAAGAGAGCCTAGGGCTATGGAATAGACTATCTCTTTCACTTTTCCCAACATGGTATCAGAGCGACGGTCCTAGACCGGAGTTCCTGGAACCCTAACCCTACCCGCCGGCCCTCTCTCTCTCTCTCCTCTTCTCTCCGCAGATCGGCGCACCAAGGCGCTTCTTCTCAGGCGCACATCTCCAGCGCACACCTCTAGCGCACCAAGGCGCCCCTTCTCCGGCGCATCAAGGTGGATCTGCAGCGAAATCTCCAGCGCCTTCTCCAGCGCTCATAAGCACACATCGGCGCGCATCAGTGCACCAGGCGCATCAACGCGCACCTGTGCACATCAGTGCACATTAGTGCACACAGGCGCACATCTGCGCACATCTGCGCACATCTGCGCACACAGGCGCACATCTGCGCACATCGGTGCACGCAGGCGCACATCCAGCCGCGCATTGACGCACATCCAGTGCGTCAGGTCTGGTAGCTAGCGTGCGTGTGCACGGTTTTTCAACCCTAAGCCCCAGATAATCAACATGGGATTAGTTGCTTGAAGTCTACACATGCAACTAATCCCGTCTATGTCTTTGTAGACGAGTATTCTTCATTGCAGTTCGCTCCAGTCTTCCGTATCCAGTATGTCAGAGAGTAAGGCAGATATCCCGTCCATGGGCGCATTTCGTGGTCCAGCGCCCATTGTCAAGATGGATGGTACGAACTATGAACTGTGGGCAATGCAGTTCATGAGTATGATGAAGTCCACGGGCAAGAAGCATATTCTCACAGAGCCCGAGCCTACAGAGAAGACTGAAGTCCATGCCTCATGGGAGGCCGACGACGCATATGCAAAGGTGTGGCTATCTGGCACATTGGCTATTGAGATCGCCAATGATATTCTACATCAACCCACAGCCAAAGACATGTGGGATATCCTAGCAGCGACATATTCCCAGGCGAAGAATGAGACCAAGATCCTGCAGCTACAACATGATATATTCACAATTAAGCAGAATGGCCGCCCATTACATTCTCTCTACACATCTTTGAGAGGAATGTTTGAGAAGCTCCATAGCTTCATGCCTCTTACTGCCACACCTGAACAGCAGAAGACATACAGGAATGCGACGATGGTGGGTGTGTTTCTCGCTGCACTCGATCCAGAGTATGAGGCAGCACGTTCACAGATTTTGGCGGACTCGACTATTCCTCCCATGGAGGAAGCCTTTCACAGATTGAGCAGGATTATTGTACCTTCAGCAGCCACTAGTCAGAATCCCTCAGCCATGGCAGTCAACAGAGGCCGCAGTTCTCAATACCAGGGCCGTGGACGCATTCCCCGTGGAAGGGGTGGCCGCACTAGGCCAACATGCTCATACTGTCACAGAGTCGGTCATACTGAAGACACATGCTACTCAAAGCATGGATTTCCTGCATCTGCACGAGCCGCTGAGCAGATAGAGCCCCCGTCTGCATCTACCCTGGACCAACGATTTGATGATCTGGTTGCCCGTCTTAGGGGTATTATACCACCATCTGGCCCAGCACCTCCGACAGAGAATCATACTGATGCCGCTGCTTCAGCTTCTGCCTCTACGAGTACTTCAGGTAGTACACTTGCTCTTCACAGTAGTAGATCAGATACATTGCCGTGGATCATGGACTCGGGCGCTACACATCACCTATGTGGCGACCAGAGTCTACTTACAGGATATACTCAGATTCCTCCAGGACGGACAGTAGTGATCGCCAATGGCACTCATTCCCCTATCACGGGTCAGGGGGAGATTACATTGACATCCTCGATGCAGCTCAAGAATGTTTTGCATGCACCGCATTTTTCCATGAATCTGTTGTCGATTAGTCAGATTACGAAGGATCTTCATTGTCGAGCTATTTTTGATTCATCTTCTTTGATTTTTCAGGACATCCGTACGGGCAACGTGATTGGTCATGGCTATGAGCAAGGAGGCCTTTATCGTCTAAACCAGAATCCGTTTGCCGGAATCACAGCCTCCTCCGCAGAACAAGTATGTCCTCTCCTGTGGCATCTGCGCTTCGGTCATTTACCGCTTCAGAAGTTGCGTCTAGTCCTACCCTATAGTATGCCTCACACAACTGTTCAGTGTGAGGCGTGTCAGTTGGGAAAACATCACAGGTCTTCTTTTCCCAGTAGTCAAGGTCGGAGTACTAACTCCAAGTTTGAGTTGTTTCATGTCGACGTCTGGGGTCCGAGTCGTGTTCCCGATCATCAGGGGCACAGGTTTTATATTGTTTTTGTGGATGATTTTTCTAGAGCATCATGGGTATTTCTAATGAAAAATAAGTCTGAAGCTGGAGATATTATTATTCACTTTCTAAATGAGATTCAGAATGTTTTTTCCACAACTGTCAAAATTATGAGAACTGACAATGCCTTAGAGTTGTGCACCAACAATCTAGCCAAATACTACTCCTCAAAAGGGATTGTTCACCAAACATCCTGTGCTCATACGTCTCAACAAAATGGGGTTGCAGAAAGAAAACACCGTCATCTTCTTGACGTTACAAGGTCCCTTCTCATTCAGAGTCATGTCCCGTATACCTACTGGGGTGATGCAGTTCTTACTGCATGTTATCTTATAAATCGTATGCCCTCATCTATCTTGAATGAACAGGTTCCTTTCTCACTTATATATCCTGACAAGGAGCCGTTCATTCTTACCCCTCGTGTCTTTGGGTGTGTCGCATTTGTCCATCAGTTATCGCCCGGTTTGGACAAGCTCTCTCCTAGGGCTGTCAAGTGCATCTTCGTGGGGTACTCCAGAACTCAAAAGGGGTACAAGTGTTTTGATCCTGTGCGTCGGCGGTATATGATCAGTGCAGATGTTACATTCTTTGAATCTATCATGTATTTTTCAGAATCCGGGAACATGCAGCCACCACCATTGTCTCCTGATACTGTTTTCATGGCACCACCAACATCGCAGCCGTCACCTCCAGACCTACCACCGCCACCACCACCACCACCACAGCCACCAACAATATCCCCGTTACCACTCCATTACACCCGACGGCCGAAACAAGCTCATGGCTCTGACCAGTCAACTAGCTCGCCTATGGTATGTAATGAAAATATTAATGTTGATGAATCTGACGACATTTCTCAGCAGGATGCAGTACAGGAGCAGGGTGCTACTACAGAGGATCTGGATGTCCCAATTGCTCTACGAAAGCAGAAGAGAAGCTGTGCCAAGTATCCAGTATCAGCTGCGGTCTCGTTTGAGAGGTTATCTGGACCATTCAGGACGTTTGCATTGGCACTCTCAGCTACAGATATTCCACGGAACCACCATGAGGCTATGAAGGATTCTAGATGGCGGCTAGCAATGGAGGAAGAGATGGCGGCTCTTCAGTCTCGAGGTACATGGAGCTTGGTGACCATACCTCCAGATGTCACCCCAGTGAGTTGCAGATGGGTGTTTACAGTGAAACATAATGTAGATGGCTCTATTGACAGGTACAAGGCACGCTTAGTTGCCAGAGGATTCACACAGACATATGGGGTAGATTACCTTAACACGTTCTCCCCTGTAGCTCGTCATTCCACTCTGCGGATACTCTTATCAGTTGCAGTTACTAGAGACTGGCCGCTCTATCAACTGGATGTGAAGAATGCTTTTCTGTATGGTGATCTGCAAGAGGAAGTTTATATGCAACAGCCACCAGGGTTTGCTGTTGAGGGGGAGTGTTCCAAGGTTTGCAGATTACATAAGGCCATCTACGGCCTTAAGCAGAGCCCCAGAGCATGGTTCCAGAAGCTGTCAGACCTCTTTGAGAAACAAGGATATAAACGCTCCAATGCTGATCATTCCTTGTTCGTGAAGAAGACGGCAAGAGGTATTACTGTAATCATGGTTTATGTTGATGATATCTTGATTACAGGTGATGATGACCAGGGTATTAAGCAGGCAAAGGAAAAGCTGGGGACTGAGTTTGTCACCAAGGACTTGGGAGTCCTTAGATATTTTCTGGGGCTGGAATTTGCTAGAAATCCATATGGGCTTGTCATGACACAGAGGAAGTATGTCACAGATCTACTGAATGAGACAGGTATGCTAGGATGTCGGCCTGCTACGACACCAATGGATCCTAGCATGAAGTTGTATGATGATGACACAGAAGAGGTCGACAAGCGAAGGTACAGAGAACTGGTAGGCAAACTACTGTATGTCACGATCACTAGACCTGATATATCGTTTGCAGTGAGTCGTGTGAGCCAGTTCATGGAGCAACCACGCCAGGTCCATATGGATGCAATATACATGATTCTGAGATTTTTAAAATCATCTCCAGGTGCAGGTTTGTTATTTAAGAAAGGAAAGGAGATTTCTGTCACAGCATGTGCTGATGCAGACTATGCAGGATGCCCCAAGGACAGGAAGTCAACGTCAGGGTTTGCAGTCTATGTTGGAGATGCTATAGTTTCATGGAAGAGCAAGAAGCAGACAGTAGTGGCCAGATCCAGTGCTGAATCAGAATATAGGGCTATGGCCCAGGCTAGCACAGAAATGATGTGGGTGAAATCCTTACTTGCAGATCTATGCCTTGACATACCTCTTCCTATGATGTTGGAATGTGACAATCAGGCCGCCTTATTCATTGCAAATAATCCAGCGTTTCATGAAAGGACCAAACATATTGAGGTCGATTGTCATTATATACGTGACATGATTCAGAAGGGGTTCATTGCTACATCTCATGTCACATCAGAGAATCAGACTGCTGATATCTTCACCAAGGCTCTACTTAGAGGTCCATTCCAGAAGTGCGCGTCCAAGCTGAGCATGATTGATATCTATGCTCCATCTTGAGGGGGAGTGTTGACGCATATGCTGTACTTGTCTATTTTTGTTATTTTATTTTCTTGTCATTCTCTTTATGTAATTTACCCATAGGCTACTCTCCTATATAAGAGAGCCTAGGGCTATGGAATAGACTATCTCTTTCACTTTTCCCAACAATTGATATAGTCACAATTTTGTAATGTTGCTTACAGATCCATACCAAGAAGAGAGGCAGGTTGGGACAGAGGTTAAATGATCTTGTGTACATTCGTTTCAATTCCAACATGATGGAACGACAGCTTGAGAAAGGAAAAGATCCTCTTTCCTTCAGTGATCGTGCACATTAGGTGAATGGACTGGAGAGGTCAATGTACAAGCTCACGATGAGGTCTTTCAAGGTTTTTGATTGACTTGGGGCGCAGTGGCTCATGCAAGTGACGCTGAAGAGAATTTGGAGCTAAGAAGCCAAAGAGGTGAGCGTGGCAAGGGAGTTTCATCTTCGAGCTCAAACGTTGCACCTATAAATGAAGAAGAGGAGGAATTTCTACATGAAGACATAGATGAAGAATAAGATGATGAAGAAGAAGATCTTGATTTGGATGATGACCTTGATGGAGATGAATAACTTTTTACTTGTTGTTTGAATCATTTTTGTTTTGACATGTCGTATCTGTTTGTGAACATTAGCTAATGTTATGTAGCCAACATGTGTTCTTAACTTAGCTTCTTTTTTCCTTCTTTTCCTTCAATTATTCTCTTTTTAGCTCTTATAAAGTTGAAAATTGCTAAATCTATGCAAATTATAATTGAGTATATGTATAAAAATAATTTATATATTTAAAATAATAAAAATATTCAAAACCAACTAATGCCTGAGTAAATCTGACTAGTCGTCCCGACTAATCTTTAGTTAGTGATCCGACCGACCGAGTACCGTCTGCCGACTTCTGCAACCTTGCCTAATGCAACCCCACAAGGGGTTCTTTTATCTTTTGTTTTAATTTTTTAAAGATGGGTTTGTATGTTTACCTCAACATGAACAACATGTGTCTGTTTAGGCTTGTGTCAATCATAAGATGATCCAAGAATTTCATATGAGTATTGTAGCAAGAGGAAGAGAGAAGGGGGCAACGGGTAGGGCTAGGGTGTGGGACATCGAGCTCTGATCCAGGAACGTCGCTGTGATACCATGTGGACAGAGAATTATGACGTGTTTATTCATGAGACCCTAGATCTCTCTTATATAGAGGAGAAACTTGAAAGGCAAATTACATAATAGGGATGAAAGAAATAGAGAATACATAAAATATAATGAAAGATAAATATATCTCTTAACAATTATGCGTTGCTCATTGTCCATTAATCACACATACGGAGATTCAGCTGAAGAGCATGTTAGAGGGGGGGCATATTTTGGGTCCTTTCTTTTCCAGGAAAGATCCTCTTGCCCCCTGGTGGGTCTCACTTCTGTACCAAGGTTGTTTCTATTTACATGAATATTACCCTACAATAGAAGGAAGTTCAGGAAAAAATGACTAGATAAAATGGGATCTCATCCATCACACATTTTTCTTATTTTTCCAACAGCTCCCTTTGTTCTCATATCTCTTTGTTTTTCCTTTCTTTTTGCCCCTTTTCTCTCCTCTTTTATAATTTACTATTGCATTTTTTATTTTCTTCGAAAAGGGCAAGCTTCTATTCTTCTTCTTCTTAAAAAGGGAAATTGTATCCTTATCTATAGACTATAGGATTGGCGAATTTAAAACTTCATGGTCTCTTTTTTACACATTCAAAGAACTTACCTTCTTAAATAGTCTAATGGTAAAAAATGTAAGTTCCCATCCAAAACCCAACATCCTTAAAAAGTCTGATTTCAAAAACCAACATCCATATGTTACCATCCTTAAAAGCCCAACATCCGTATGTTACCATCCTTAAAAAGTTTCAAAACTTATGTTGTTTTTTTACCAATAAGTCTGATTTCAAAAACCATGCTTAAAAAGTTTCAAATCTTATGGTGTTTTTTTTACTAAATAAGTTTGATTTCAAAACTTATGTTTGATGTAAATAATAAAGATGCCACCAAAGAGGACCATTGCTTTCATAAAACCCACGTATTTAGGCTCCCAACCTCATTGGCATCCGACTTTGCTTCTTAACAAGAATGGACCAAGAGAACCCAAGATCGCATCATCACTCTTGCAAGTATCCTTGCATGGTGTAATCAGATGATGACAAATCATCTATGGCAGCTATGCCTTTTCTCAATTCATTTTCATGAGGAACCCATCAGTCCATCAGAACTGTTGTCTTGTAATCTGACAGAACCAATAGAAGGTGTTTACAGGGAAAACAAAAAATTTAATCTTGATCATAATTCAACTGTGTCACAATCCTTGACTGGCAGCTTCGGGGAATACCAACTCTTTCCCTCGCACGCAAAAACATATTTCTCGTATTCATGTGGCCAATTCTAATATTCCCGTATATCTTTTTTTAAAATCTTGTGCTTCAAGCATAAAGGTTCCTGGTTTGACCGATTTAATGTGGCACCTACGTTGTTGATCATAAAGTATGAAAATAATGCAATGGACATGTTCTAAGAATTTGTCTTTTAAAGCAGTTCTAATATTTGTTACAGTATCAGATAGCAAAAGATAAGCAGATATAAGGATGACAATTATATTAGGACTAACGTATAACATGGTTAATGCTTCATGATGGAAAAGTACTCAACAGGGAAGAGACCGCATAGGTAGGTGCCTTTATTTCTTCACAAGCAGTACAAATATTTTAGGTAGACCATAGAAGCCTTTCAACCTAATGTCGGCATGCACCTAAGGTCGACATGCAAGACCTCGAAATCTCTGAAAGAGCCTTATGGTTGCAAGAGACGAACCAAAGTTAGAGGATACATCCTCAATGGACACCATGCAATATCAGATTACAAAACCAATTACTAAAGTCTGAATCCTGATACTGAAGCTACAGCTGCTGAAAATGACCTTCGGGCAAATCCCCAAGGTCACAATCTCAACCTTCGATCCCAAAGAGTTTCCATTATCCCTGGAGAAGGCTTCGCATCACAATTAGATTACAGACATTTCAGTATCAAAGAGGCATCGTCTCGTGTAGAGAACCAGTCTTCAGAAAATAGCACTGTACAAGACCCAATTTGACAATCATCTGCCAGAGAGAGGAGGCAAAGGGGATATTGAGCAGTCCCACGAATAATGTTGTGAAGTTCAACAGGCACTTTAGTTGAAACACACAAAATTCCATAAATCAGCATTTGTGGGGCTCCTAGCATTGCTCAAGCTCTTCTTGTTTTCTAAGAACTTCCGGAACCCAGAGAATCCATCTCCACACTGTCTGCAAAGTGATTTGTATTCTAACATCACCATGTTCCCTCGTATATAATGGATTTGAGGGTTACTTTTGACCCTAGCAGGGACTTACATTACATCAAATAGAACAAGATAAGACCGTGCATTTCGTTGCTCAGACTCCCAACACCATTTTGGTGATGTTGGACCATCGCCCATGATAGTCTCTGATTGCATGGCTCGGAGGTTGGTTCTTTGCAGTTGAAGTGGCGTAGGCCAAAGGTGGGGGACGGTGCCGTGGTTCGGGAGAGGTGGAGAGAATCAGGGTTAGGGGTCTTCCTATGCGAGCAAGGACGATGCGTTGCGTGTCAGAGCTGCTGCGGGGCGTGGTTGTGGTGGAGCACGTCGAAAATACAGGCTGTCAGCCCGGGCAATCGCTGGATGTTCTTCTTCGGGTGCGGCGGGTTGGAGCAGAGCGGCTGGGCTGGTGGGAGGTGGAGTTCGAAGGGCGGCGTGTGCAGGTTGAGTTGTTGGCCGCAGGCGGTAGGCCGATTGAGAGGGATGCTGGTTGTCGGCGAGGGGAGGTCCGTGTGGCGGAGGCGAAGCTGGGCGGTGGGAGTGCCCTGGTGGAGCGTCAGTAGGTGGAGCTGCCTCGGGTTCCGGAGCAGGCGCTGCTTTCGGAAGGGGGTTGGTGTCCGAGGAAGGCGCGGCTTCCGAAGGAGGGGATTCGGTTCGGCGTTGTTTCCACAGTGGGTGCTTCAAAGATGGCATCTCTTCATCTCCCTTGGCATGTAGCGGAAGATGGTGTGGTTGCTTCGGGTGTTGGTGGGGCCTTATCTGTTCCGCCTCGGGTGGAGATGTTGGTTTCCGGGGAGGGCTCGGAGCAGATCCGGTCTCTGGGAGATGAAACCATGTCGGGTGATCGGGTCGGGCTTGCCGCTTCGGATCCGGCTCGCGAGCTGGGGGTTTGTGTTGGGTTTTGTTTGGGTCTTTCGTCGGGTGGGTTTCCGGACGGCCACGAGGAGGGTGTTGTGCGGCACCTGCGGTGGAGGTGGTTGGCAGGGAAAGTTCTGAGGGAGATTGGGCTTCGGGAAGCTGTGTGTTCTGGAGGTGGAGGGGGTTCCGCCTGCCTCGGGTCTGACGAGCTCAGAAGGGGGGGTGCTCGGTGTGTGTGGGGGCGGGGTCGCCCTGCCGCGGAGGGAGGTGAGGGCGGGTGCTTCTGGGGTGGTGAAGGTGGGCTCAGCTGTGGGGTGTGGCGCTGGCTCTAAGGGGGGGATCGGTGGGCGTTCTTGCCCAGTTGCGATGGACGTTGGTGGTGCGGTTGGCGAGTGTGAGCCGGTGGCGCTCGCCCAGGAGGGGCGGGACTGGGACCGCGGCATTTTGGATTGGCTTATGAGAGGGGGGGCGCCCGGAAGAGGCAGGGAAGGTGAAGAGGGCTGCGCTGAGGTACTCCTTGGCGGCGGAGACACCTGTCGAGTCTTTGCATCAGGGTGTTGATAGTCCGTTGCAGATTCGGAACTGGTTTGCTGCGCTGGATAGGGATCTTATGAGGCGCTTGGGGGTCATTCCCCCAAAGAAGATGGTGCTTCAGGTTGCTAAATGAAGATTTTGTCCATGAATGCGAGGGGCTTGAGCCGCCCCGATAAAAGGCTTGGCGTACGGAATCTGGTGAGAGAAGTTGGTACGGATATCTTCTTGATTCAGGAGACGAAGTTGCAGTTCCTTGATAAACGGTTGCGGAAGGAGGTGTCCAGGGGAGAGCTTTTCTCATCGGCGGATAAGGGGGCAGTGGGAGCTTCTGGGGGGCTCTTACCTGGTTGGCGGGCTGATTTCTTTGATTTGTTGGGAATTTCTTACTCGACGTTCTCTTTGACGGTGAAACTGCTGCGGAGGGCGGATGGAGTTCACATGTGGGTCACCAATGCCTATGGCCCGTGCCAGCAGAAGGATGGCTCGCTGGCTGCGGACTTGGCGGTTGTTGCTGCAGAGGTTGGGGTGGAGTTTGGATTATCAGTGGGGACTTGAACGTCACGTTGTTTCCTGACGACAGGCCTGGGGGGCCGATGGTAGAGACTATGGTTCAGAAGAATTCAGGCAGTAGTCTAGCTCCTTGGGCCTATCTGTTGTTGATGTGGTTGGGTGCAAATTCACTTGGAGGAATGCGAGGTCGAGATCCAGGCTTGACAAGTTCCTGATGTCCGTGGAGGCGGGTAACGCCTTCCCGCTGGTGAGGGCTTGGTCTCTCCCTAGGACTCTTTCTGATCACACTCTCATTCTTTGGTTCTCCGGGGAGGAGCGGCTGGGGCGGTTCTCCTTTCGTTTCGAGAAGAATTGGTTGTTGGAGGAGGGCTTTCGGGAGCTGGTGGTTGATCATTGGAGGGGGTGTGAAGTGGTGGGTTCTGCGGTGTCACGGTTTGCGGATAAGTTGGCTTCGCTGTGGCGGGTGTTGTTGTCGTACGGGAGGGAGATCATCAAGTGGCGGAAGGCCGTCAGGACCGAGGCGGAGGCGGGGATCAGCAGGTTGTATGGGGTGGAAGATGAGCAGGGGTTGTCTCCTGAGGAGGTGTAAGAGAGGGTAGCGTATTTGGAGGCGACATTGCTGGAGGAAGGAAAGAAGAGGTTCATTGGCGGCAGCGATCGAGGCAGAAGTGGTTGAGGAAAGGTAATGCGAACACGCGTTATTTTCATTCAATGGCGCCTGAGCGAAGGAGAAGGAACTTTATGCATGAGGTGGAGGTTGGAGGGGTGAGGGTAGCGGGTGAGAGGAACATTGGGGGTGCCTTGCGGGAGTACTTCATGAGGGCTTCGCGTAAGGTGCGGGAGGATTGTGGCTGGGGTGGACGGATATGGGAGTGGGATCTTTGAGTGGGCCCCAGGCTGACTCGTCGGTGGTAGCTTTTTCGGAGGAGGTGCACAAGGCTGTTTGGAGCTTGAATGTGGACGGGGCTCCTGATCCCGATGGCTTCCCTATATCCTTTTATCGAGAATTCTGGGATTTGCTGAAGGGTGAAATCTTTGAGGTTTTGGATGAGTTCAGGAGTGGCAACAGGGGTTTTGAGAAAGTTAATAAGGCTTTGATATTTTTGTTGCCGAAGAAAGAGACCCCCGTGGGGGTGGAGGATTTCAGGCCTATCTCTATTTCTAATGGCATCGATCTCATTGTCGTAAAGGTGCTGGCGAGCAGGCTTAAGGGCGTGTTGAGCTCTGTAGTGTTACCTGCGCAATATGCCTTCATTCTGGGGCGATGTATGGCGGATGGGATCGTGACGGCTTCGGAAATTTGTCTTGAGTGGAAGAGGATCAGAAAGAAGGGGATCGTTTGGAAGATTGACTACACCAAGGCCTACGATTGTGTTAGTTGGAAGTTCTTGTGGGTCTCGCTGCAAAGGAGGGGGTTCCCAGAAGAGTGGATTCGTTGGATCAACCGTCTTGGTCGACGGCAAGCCAGAGGGTGGGTGGTTTCAGCCGCAGAGGGGTGTTCGACAGGTCTGCCCTTTGGCTCCTCTGCTTTTCATATTGGTGGCAGACTGTCTGGCGGTTTTGTTTCAGTGTGCGGTAGGGGAGGAGTGGTGTGAGGGCTTCCGGCTGGGGGACATCTCAGTACCTGTGTTGCAGTATGCGGACGACACGCTGATTTTTCTGGGGGGGGGGGGGGACGGAGGAGCAGAACCACAATGCGGCTACTCTGGTCGATGTGTTTGGGTGCCTCTCGAGTTTGCATATTAACAGGCAAAAGTCGGTAATGGTTCCACTGAGTCTGTGGATGGACAATGAGGAAAGCGGCAGGCTCGCTGGGTGGACGGGGTGCCCCCTGGGGTGATTGTCGATCTCATATTTGGGGCTGCCTCTGGTTGACGGTAGGTTGAGGAGGTCGGACTGGGACTATGTCCTTCGGAGAATGGAGGAGCGATTGGAAGGCTGGAAGGCTACTACCTTGTCCAAGGGTGGGAAGCTTACCCTGCTGAAGCATGCTCCCTCTGCCATTCCGATTTTTTTCTACTTGACGTGTTTGATGCCTGTTGGGGTTAGAAGGAAGGTGGAGGCTTTAATGAGGTCTTTCTTTTGGTCGGGTGGGAGGCAGACGAGAAGGGGCTAGCATCTTGTGGCGTGGGAGGATCTTGCTAGGCATGTTGTTGAGGGGGGCCTTGGCGTCCGGGATGTGGAGATGATGAATAAAGCTCTGCTTGCCAAATGGGTGGTGCAGATTTGGGGCTCCTCTGACTCGTTGGTCTCCAGGCTTCTGAGGAGGATCTACGGGGTCATTGGAGCGCTGGTGGCTGCGAGGAAGTCTAGTGAGTCTCCGTTGTGGATGGGGATCCGTGCCGTACTTCCGGAGCTCAGACCTTTCCTGTGGCCGAGGTTGGGGAATGGTCAGCTCTTCAGGTTTTGGCCGGATGACTTGACGGGGGAGGGGGTGTTGGGCCACCACTTCCCAAGGTTGATGGCCTTAGCAGCTAACAGGGGGCACGGTTGGCGGAGGTGGCGGACTCGGGGTCGTGGGCCCCTATGTTTCTTTCGATTATGTCGGATCAGCGGCTGGATGAGTTCTTGCGGTTGCAGTCAGAGGTTCCCTCTCCTAGGGAGATATGTGGCGGGCCGGACCATTTTGAATGGACAGGTGGAAGGTTCTATGTAAAAAGTGCATATCGGAAGCTGCTTGGTGGAGGAGTGGGGCGTGATGAAGACCTTTGTGCGGACATAATAGTGATTTGGACGGCCAAGATTCCTACTCAGGTTAAGGTGTTCCTATGGTGTCTAAGGAGAAACCGTCTGTGTGACAAAGTAAGGAGGGGGAGATTGTTTGGTGTGGCAGATCTGAGCTGCGATAGATTCAAGGGTTGTTTGGAGGATGCGGAGCACAAATTCTTCGGCTGCAGGTCTTCGGTGCAAGTATGGGAATCGTTGGGGCTGACTTGGGTCCAGGCATCCAGCTTGGAGCATTTCTGAAGATCTATTCGATCGGTGGGTCTTGGGTACTCGGACGACGTCTCGAGGCCATTTACCGTATTATGGGCTATTTGGGTGGCCAGGAATGATAGCATATTCAAGGGACAACGGTTTTACTACGAGAATGTGCTCGT
This sequence comes from Ottelia alismoides, assembly GCA_037367405.1. Taxonomy (NCBI): domain Eukaryota; kingdom Viridiplantae; phylum Streptophyta; class Magnoliopsida; order Alismatales; family Hydrocharitaceae; genus Ottelia; species Ottelia alismoides. Next base: position 305,324 of record JAZKJV010003481.1, read on the forward strand.
GCATTGTAATGCTCTGTACAACTTCTGGATATCCAACTGATGTACCCTCTTGCTATTAATGAAAGAGTTGGTGTGGTGACTCCCGCCTTGGGAGGGCTCCCCCATTCGTGTTTTCAAAAAAAATGACAGTTCTGATTGGATAATATACTTTTTGTAGCCGACCCTACTTAATTGCGGGAAAAGGCTTTGTTGTTGTTGTATCCATTAAAATTAAGGTGGGTCGGAGACACATTTCAGTTTGATGTTAATAAGTATAGTTTTTTTTTGAAGTCTGAAAGATAGGTGGAAACACTCGGTGGTGTCCGCCCAACAAAATTTATTCCAAACTAAAAAAAGTGAAAACAAGGATGAAAACACAACACGCACCGGCCTCACAAGATCACTACAACACCCAGTCCTCTACCATGCATTTGGCAAACACGCCCACGTTCTCCTTATAAAATCTTTGACCCGAGAACAGCAAGTCATTCCTTCCTCGCCAGACCGCCCAAAGGATAGCCATGGGATAAAGCTGATCCCTCCTTGGTCTAGTCATACTTGCGTGGATCGAATTCCAGAAGGCATGAAAGTCGTCGATGCGGCACCAAGCTAATGCAACCTCCTGCCAAATCTGAGAGACCAAGGGGCAAGAGAAAAAGAGATGCTCCACAGATTCAATCGCATCATTACAAATTAGGCACCTGTCTGAAATGACGCCAAGGAGCCTGGCGAACTGATCTCGCGTCATCAGCCTCTTCCTCCTGAGTAACCACAGGAAGAACCCAATTCTCTCAGGGAGCCTGAGAGCCCAAATAGTTGCACAGTCCCTGATCAGCAGCTCCGAGTTAGCCGATGGCGGCCTGGAGATAGCCCCATAGGCTCTTCGAACCGAGAATGGCCCCTCCCTCCAGCACCAATGATCCCTTCCCCCGCAAGGAGGTCCCACCTCCCTCACTGCGTTAAGCAGGGTCAAGAATTCTTCAAATCTCTGATCGGAGAGATTAGCGGAGAAGGTTGGGCACCAGATTCCATCAACCCAGCACTCCGCCACCGAGCAAAGCTTCTCCTCCGCCAGGACATACAAACGGGGGAAACGAGAGCAAAGAGCCCCCACCCCCGACTAATCATCCGCCCAAAAAGAGAAGGCCTCCCCCCCCCAAGGACCGGCCTAAAGAGGGCTAAGTTCTTCACGAAGGACATCACCACGCCCCGCCAGAAGGGGGTCATGGCGGCGAGATTGCCGGGATGTGAAGGCTGCGCACCCCTCACGTCATAGATCTTACGAACCACCGTGCAAACGAGATCATCCCCCGGCCCCCATACCCTGCTAGCCCACTTAAGCAAAAGCGCTTCATTCATCTGCTTGAGCGACTTCACCCCCAGACCCCCATGGTTCTTTCTGTGCGTAATATCTTCCCACCCCACCAGATGGATCCCTCCACGTCCATTCACATGGCTTCCCCACAAAAAGGTGTGCATCCGCTTCTCCAGCCTCGCTCGAATCCCCTTAGGCATCTTGCGGTTGGAAAGAAAATAGATGGGGATGGAAGAGAGGACGGCCTTTAGCAGGACCAATCTACCCCCCCTCGAAAGTACAGCGGCCTTCCACCCCGCCAACCTCAACTCTACCTTCTCCACCACCTTCAACCAATCACGCATCCTTGTTCTCCCCAGAGCCAAAGGTGTGCCCAAGTAATCAATAGGCAAAGCTTAGGCATGTACATAAGTGTATTTTTATTTAAAGAGTTGCATGATAGTACGTTAGATGCAAATTTAGCATAGTTTAAACGAGAGATGGAGAAGGGGGCATATTATGGCATCTGAAACTGCAGCTCGAGAAGCACTCCTTTGTTTGGGACTTTAACGGCTATTAATAGTATTATGCACAATGCTATTTCCTCTGTTTCAACATGGGTACTAGGTTACCCAAGGAGTGGATCATTTTCTTAAAGATGGCTGATTATTTATTGTTTGCAAAAAATGGTCTTGGGCAACTAGCCTGTCAAGAGTGATCGTCATTTTATTTTCCTAAAGAAAACTCTCTTTTTAGTTCCAGAAAATGGGGGAAACAAAGTAGATACTATATAGTGAAAAACAGAACAAATACAACTGCTAATATATGTGTGTGTGCCGGTTATGTGCATATGTGATACTTGTATCTCTCCGGACCAAACTAAAGAAAGGAAACTAAAGCGGAAAAAAGTTTTCATCAAGTACTCAAAATGTATAATAATGAGTTTTTTGTGCATTTTTCGGACAAAACTCAAACAAGAGAGCGTATGAAAAGCATGGAACCTCTTTCATGATGTTCTCAAGTTGCCTTAGTTTTCCATCAGTACTACCATTAATATTCGCAACTGCAAACTTCAAATCATCCATAGAATTTTCCAGATGCCGAGTTCTGTTCTCTAGCTGTGACATCCTTGAAGTAATACCATCCAATGCATAAAGTAAGTTATCAGCATGTTTCTTCACTGTTCGATCAATTTCAGCCACTACATCATAAGCCTCCTTTGACTTTTCCTGAATGGTTCTTGAAGACTCATGCATCTCCAAGGAAGTGTAATTCTGCAAGTGTAGATAGTTTCTAAGTACCAAAAATGACCAAAGCGAACAGAATGCATTCATAATTTGAATTTTAGAAATACTGAGGAAAAAAAGAACAAGTGCCAATATTATTAGAAAGAGGAGACCAATAAAAGATGCAAGGTTCAAGATATGGAAAATGAAAAACATGTTTCCGCATGAAGGTAGGCCCTATAGTATCACATCCAGTTTCTATCTGCAAGCATGTCTTAACCTTCGGCTCAGAAAAAAAGCATGTCTTAACCTTGCAAGGACACAAAAATGTATCTTATTTGTGGTTTCCATCAGACCTCTACTCGGAAAACCAGGATTTAAATTATAGAAGATAAAAAAGATGATTGATTAGCGAACACGTTTGTTAAGAACATGTCGCAAAGACATGAACCCGCTAATAGTTTATACGAGCAAATGATTAAAACTTGGCCAACTCCCTAAAAAGGCAGCCAAGAAGTGACACTAAATATTTTTACCTCATAGTTGAGATCTACTACATTGCATTAAACAATTCCATTTATAACAGTTGAGATCTGTATATTCTTATACATTTCAATTTTAACAAACAAAGTCAGAATTTAAGTATTAGAATGACCGCATCCTAGAGGAAATGTGAGTTTTCATTCTTATTCCATGACATTCCAACGAATACATTCTATGCAACTTAAACCAATTTTACAAGGGAACATAAACGATTAGTATTTTCTATAGATTTAGCTTGAATGGATGGTGGTAATGCAGTGTGCCTACCACCCAAAAGACGAGGGTACAAATCCCTTCTCGTGGGGGTTGTGTTAGGTAGCCGACAGCCAACGTAAAAAGCAAGATTCGAAATCTCGATTTCGATTTCGTTTCGGCCCCCTCCAAAACCGAAATTTCGGTGAAATTTCGGGAAATTTCGACCGTTTCAGTGGAAATGTCGAAAATGACTCAAAAAAGCCATTTTTCGATGATTTTTTTGGAAATTAAGATCTTCTGAGTTATTACAACAATAAATAGCTTACAAATACACACTTATATCACACATATTGCTTATATATGCCCCTTAGATCGCACATATCAGTCATATCGGTCATATCGGTCAAATCGATGTTAATGTTGATTCTTGACTTATATATACTGGAAATTAATATCATCCAATCCAAGATCTTAAAACAACATCTTACAAATGCACACTTATATCACACACATCTCTCATCCATGCGCCTTATATCACACCATATAGGTCATATCAAATATATTGTTGAGCGGTCTGATAGATACTGTAAATGGAAATCAAAATAACTAAGTTAACAACACTTAGAAGACATCTTTTGTTCATAAAAATAGAAAAGAATTTTTTATTTAAAAATGTAGATAATGATTAATTAAACAATGTTTTATTCATAGAAATAACCGTCACAGACAAAGTTCGAATGAATTACAGAATTAATTACATACTTACAATAAAGATGCATCTATTTACGAAGATGAATGACAAACAAATGAAAGGAACAAGCTATATCAAATATATAGAAGCTATAGAGTTTTTTCATCTCCATTGCTTAAACCCAAAGGGAAAGAAGCTTCCCAAGTTGAATAATTGATGTATGTACCATTTTGTCTCAACATACCATGTATCCATGAATTTCAACCGAAATGGGTCGATATGTCGAAATATCACCGAAATTTCGATCGAAATCCAGGAAATTTTGTACTGAGATCCATTTCAATCGAAATGGGTCGAAATGGATCGAAATGTCGAAATATCACCGAAATTTCGGTCGAAATCCGGGAAATCGATATATATAGGAGTTTCGATACCCATGACCTCTCGAAACCGAAATTTCACGAAATTTCATTAAAAAAGTAATTGTATCTTTTTTTAAGCCAAAAAAGGGAAAACCATGCTATGGTGTCCGCCCTAAATATATTATTAAGAAAGAAATAGAAATACTTACAATCGCCACGACTCGAGGAGAGTTTTGGCAAGAGAGATTATATTATCATAAAAGCCTTCCAACCAAAGAAAAGAATAAAAAATATTTAAGAACACCGGGATTTTTACGTGGAATCCTACTCCTTAAGGAGCAGGATGAAACCACGGAAGAACGCCTGAAAGGGCCGATGCGTCTATTGACTTTCTCATTGATATAGGAGGGTGAGGGGCTTCTTGTATAGCCCCCACTGAGTCCCCACATCCCACAGACGATCGATGTGGGACTAAACAATTGGATGTGGTAAATGGATTCGGGAGTGATCCATTTACCCATCTACACAAATGACGCATAACACAAATACTTCAACACTCCTCCTCAAGTTGGAGCATGCAATGCTCAGCTTGGATAAACAGAAAGAAATCTCAAACTCACACTACAAGACACTACGGACAATATCAACTCAACGCAAACACAACTGCCAGCTGTTGTCGAGGATGTTGCTTCACATGCCATGCATGTGAGGAGGAACAAACGGTTGGAGTGTGAGTCAAACCGAATCTCCTCGTCAGAGAGCATGTGCTCTGTACTGCGCATGTCAGAGTCACTACAACTGAAAATGAGTCTCCATCTGGAGAACTCTGGCCCGCGACATCATGTGGATAACTGCTACATCTCTGAAAGGTCCGAACAAAAAAAGTCGTGGAGACATCCTCGTCGGAGTCCACAGTCGTTGGAGAATGAAGTCTGAAAAGTCTCCTTGTCGGAGAACTGGGTCTCTCCCATATTGGCTCAGAGAATGGAATCTCTACTCTGGAGTCTATATGAAACCAAATGAAAACCCTAGCCCGCATGGCATAGGGAATGGGATCTCTACTCTGGAGTCCCTATGGATCACATGAAAACTCTGAGACCAAAAAACAAAGATGGAGGACCACAACAAATGATGACAAACATGTGCACACACATCTAAATAAGGACTCAAAATCTGATCATCGAGTCCGGAACTGAAAAACTGTAGAGTCTAACAACCGGTTGGTCTGGAGAATCTGAATCTGACATGTAAACACAACACTCCCCCTTTCTCCCAGACTGGTCGAAAAACAATGATGTTGACCAAGTTGAGAGAAGACAAGAGAATGGAGAAAGTATGAATCACACAAGTCGTCGACAGTTTTTTCGACTTTTCCTTTCAATTTTTTTAAATCATTTTTTCTCTCGGTTGTTTCATTTCATCATTTTTTTAATAGCCGTCAAATTATTTTCAAAATAAGTTGTATCATCATTTTTTTCGGCTTTTTCCCTTTTTTTCAATCATTTTTTTCGTACAGATTTTTTTTGTACGATTCTCTTTTTTCCGACTATTTCAATTTTTTATAATCGTTTCTTCCTCTTCTTTTTTTAATTAGGTTGTTCCATCTCTTTTGTTCTTGGCCTTTTTCAGCTATTTTCTTTTTTTATAGCTGACTACCCTTTTTTCGTGCACGATTTTTTTTACGCACCCCTTTTTTAAAACAAATTCACGATCCAATTGGACCCTTGAAACTCAGCCCAAACATGGCTTATAAATTGTGGACACCCCCCCTTTTTTCTTGACCTCTCTTCTTCTATTTTTTCCTTTTTTTTCAAACACAGCCCAAAGGGAGCACCCTTTCTTTCCAAGACACACGGCCCAACTGGGCCTTTGCTCCTTTTCCTTTTTAAAATCAGACACGACCCACTTGGGGCTCACCCTTATTTAGGGTTCCCAAGTGGAAACCCTTCTCTCGTAAGACCGTCGCCCCCGATGGGGCTTGGCACTGGAAGGGGGCGCAGCTGCTGGAAAGGGGTGTCGTCGCCGCCACAGCATGCTGGAATCGGGAGAAGGTCGTTGCCTGGACTTGTCTGGAGCAATGTCGCCTGAAGGAAGGAAGGCGCAAAGGGGAGATGCTCCTCCTGTAGCATCGAGAAGCGGCTCCACCTGGAGGAGAGATGTGTTAGGGTTGTTGCGCCGCCACTGGAAGATCGTGTTGCACCTGGAGGAGGGCGGCTCCACCATGGAGCTTCGCTTGCTGGAGTTGAGGGCGGCGGTACCTAGAGCGAGGCCTGCGCAGGGAGGAGAGGGTGGTGCCGACCGAGTTCCACGTGGTGGGTGCGCCTCCTAGAGATCGGGTAGGTGATGTTCATTACCAGTTGCTACTCTTTTAGAGGATGCACAATCTTCCCCGAAATGTCTCAAGCCCTTCTTATGTTTTTTTTTTTGAGTAAACCTTCTTATGTTTTATGAAAGAACCAGAGCAACCAACTGCTATTGTTGACGGACTTTGGATGCCATGAAAGAGTGAGAAGTCCAGCTTGAGAGATCTCATGCAGGTCAAGGTAGCGCCGCCTGGGAGAGGAGTGACACGGCTGTTGTACAGCATGTGGCAGAGATGGTTGCACCTGGAGACTATATCGGCACAGCGTTAATGCTACTGACTTTTCATGGAGAGATGGAGAACTTCTGCACATGTGCAAAATAGCACGACCTAGAGGAGCCACGATGATTTGGGCCCTAAATATATTCTCGAACTTGTTCAGAATTTTCAACGGTGTCGATTAGGTTTTCAACAAAATCCTAGAACTCTCCTTGATCTTGAAGGAATCATATATATGAACAATAACAATCTTCAATAATGAATCTTCAACAATAACCAAGAACCGAAGAACAAACTACGAAACTAAAAACCTCGAGAATCGAAGCCGCTCTGATACCATGTTAGAAAATGAGAATGTGGAAGCGCATCAGAGAAAAACAATAAGAACAATAAGGAACAGCGGGATTTTTACGTGGAACTATACTCCCTAAGGAGCGAGATGAAACCACAGGAGAAGGTCTCAAAGGGACATATGTTGCATTGCACTTTCTCAACTGATACAAGAGGGTGAGGGGCTTCCTATATAGCCTTCATTGAGTCTCCACATCCCACAAACAGTCGATATGGAACTAAACAACTTGATGTGATAAACGGATCTTGGAGTAATCCATTTACCCATCTACAACATAAGTGACGCATAACACATATACTCCAACACTAACTAACCACAAAGCCCAAATAGCTACAACAAGTAGAAGAAGTTCCTACGGTTTGTGCTTCGCAAAAAAAGAGAATCCCAAAAACCTTCAAAGCTATTAAGATTCACCAATGTAATACCAAGTTCAGTCCAAGTCGGTGAAGTCCTGCCACATCAGAAGAAAAGATGGTCCAAGGTCTCAATCTCCACTCCACTGAGGGGGCACATACATGAAACTCCAACTAAAAATCTTGCACATCGATCTTTTATCAGGATGCGCTTTCTTCTGAAGAGCCCCAAAAAATGTTGATTCTGTTAGGAAGATTCAAACTCCAAACAAAGTTGCAATCAAGGTTTTAAAAAACGTAAGGCGAATCGAGGCGGTTTTCCGTTATTGATGTTAGGCGTAATCCTCGAGGCGGTCGAGGCGTAAGACTCGATTTATAGAGAAAATACATGTCAAAATTATTATTAATAATAATTATATTATCATAAAATCGTAAACTTCAAATATTGACATAATATATGGTCATAAATCCTAAATTTGAATATTTTAAATTTAAAAGATGTACAAAATATACCATACTAACCATATATGTTAGTTTTAATTTGTGATTGAGTAATATTAATATTATAAATATGTGAATTCCTAATATTCTTACAAAAATATGCAGTCTCTTAAACATATATTATACTCATTGTAGCGATACAAGCAACTGAATATCATTTGTTGATATAAAATTTGTTCATACTAATTAGAAACAATAATTGCACATTCGCATGATTTCTTTGATGCAATGATGATTGTAATATAAATGGATAATTATATATTGATGAAATGTTATGTTTCGGGAGTAACATAAAATGATATTATAATACAATATACGGATTGTGACTTGTATATTTGTAATTAAATTATGCTTTATAACTTTAATATTATTATAAAAGTGATGCGGATTTGATTTCGTGCGACGATAATAATAATAAAATATTTTTGATGGTGGTTTTGATGGAGAAATTGGAGGGGTTGAGAAGAAGAATGCTCGTCGGGAACACGAGGGATTAGGGGAGGAGACGTGTAGATCACAGCAAAGGGAGAGAGAAGGAGAAGGGAGAGGAGAGATAAAATCTCAAATTTTTGTATTAACTGAACTGACTAAAACAATGGACCATCAACCCTTTATATAGGAGGAATGAGATTACAAAAATAGAAACTAAATTCAAATTGAAAACAAACTTATCCTAATTTGACTCTAACCGACTAACTACCTAATTTGAAATTCAAATTAAAACTAATTGAGATCACACGCGATCTCTTTATATAAATTAAAAAAATGCGACGACGAAAAATTGCGACGACATAATTAAATAAATATACGGCCCTATAGTTCGGTTCCACGCTGTATCAACTCTCCTCCGCTTTTAAAAATTCATCTCCCGACGAATTGCTTGATCTTCGGGCTGTTGATGGAGAATTTCCACATAGCTTGTTGGTCGAATCTCCCAATTTCGCTCCTTTTCCATGTTACGTTTATAATTTTTCTGATTTGGGGGGTACGGCTGCAAATATCCTACCCCTTCACTTGAAAGGATTCCATAGCATAATACATCCTCCAATTGACCCTGTTGATAAATAATTTTGGGAGGAGGGGTCTCCCTGCAAATATTCCAAATTAATTTCTCATCCCAAATTTCATGGGATTCGACTCCCTTAGATATCGGGCCTCTTGTTAGGGCTCTCCTTTTCTTCTCGCGCACGCTACGCGGACGAGGAAGGCGGCATCCGTGAACTCGTTCCCAGATGTTCCTTGCTACTCGCGAGGATGATGAGATGGGTGGCGGACGATTGGGGTGTTTGGTGGCCGTAGGAATGGTGGCGGGATAAGTTGGCGAGGCGGAAGGAGTGGTTGGTAGGGCGAGGCGACGAGGAGGGGAGGCGGGGCTGCGAGGGCTAAGGCGCGGAGGGGTGCGGGTTGGCATCGGGAATGAGGGCAAGGGTTGCGAGGGTAGCTGGCGCGGCGAGGTGGTGGAAGGAGGGGGAAGGCTGGGGTGTTGGCGCGCTCGAGTTGGAGAGGGGAAACGGCATCGGAAGGGGAAGGAGAAGGGGTTGCGAGGGACAGCGGGAGCTGTGGGTCGAGTCGCTGGGGATGTGCGGGTGGGTGGGGAATGCTCGGGGGTTGCAGGGGTCGAGGGTTTCGCAGTAGGGGGTGCCAAAGCTGCTGAGGGAGCGGAGGCGGGGGTTGGGGGCCGTGCCACGGGAGGGCCAGGGGCCGGGACTGGGGATGCGGGGACGGGGAAAACCGGCGTGGGGGCTGGAGGAGGTACTGTAAGGGGTGCTGGGGCCGGGGCTGCGATTGGGGAAGGCGGCGGAGGTGCAAGGGTCGATTCCGGGGGATTTTGCAGGTCTGAAGATACCTGGACAGCAAGTGTTTCGGCTTTTTTCTCTTCCGGAACGGGCTGGACAGCGAATAATTCCTTGGCGACGGCATTTTTTTCCTCTGAGATGGACTGGATAGCGAGCAGTTCGTCGTTTTTCTCCCCTGAAATGGCCTGGACTGCGAGCAGTGCATCGTTGTCGGCATAATTTTCGTAGCTCTCTTCATCAGGAACTTGGACCGAAGTTTCATCACCCCTTTTGGCAATGAGTTCTTGTATTTGTCGCGTCATTGACTCTCTATTCTGTGAAAGAATTTGGAGCATATTCGATAGTGTTTGTCTAACCTCGGCACGCCATGCACGGTCGTTGGGGAGAGATCCGTTGGACTTTCTACGCGAGTGACGAGAGGGATCGCCAGATCGTGAGGACGACCTAGATGCCATGCTCTGATACCAATTGACGCGGATCTGATTTCGCATAATAATAATAAAATATTTTTGATGGTGGTTTTGGTGGAGAAATTGGAGGGGTTGAGAAGAAGAATACTCGTCGGGAACACGAGGTATTAGGGGAGAAGACGTGTAGATCACGGCAAAGGGAGAGAGAAGGAGAAGGGAGAGGAGAGATAAAATCTCAAATTTTTGTATTAACTGAACTGACTAAAACAATGGACCATCATCCCTTTATATAGGAGGGATGAGATTACAAAAATAGAAACTAAATTCAAATTGAAAACAAACTTATCCTAATTTGACTCTAACCGACTAACTACCTAATTTGAAATTCAAATTAAAACTAATTGAGATCGCACGCGATCTCTTTATTTAAATTAAAAAAATGCGATGACGAAAAATTGCGACGACATAATTAAATAAATATACGGCCCTATAGTTCGGTTCCACGCTGCATCAAAAAGTATACAATTAAATAGTTTTTTATTTATTTACCCAAAAATGCACAGCAGACCGAGGCGGCGCCTCGGGATCGCCTCACCACCTCGGTGCCACCTCGAGTCTCCGAGGCTATCCATACTGAGGCTATAGCCTCGATGCGGTTTTCATAGAAAACCACCTCGAGGCGCGTTTTTTTAAAACCATGGTTGCAATCACAAAATAGATTGCCCTCCACCAAAGGAGAAGGCATGTCCACCGCTCTGTATGCCCTCTTCACTGAGAACACATTATCTTTCCAAACCCATTTATCATGTCCGCCACATGGGTCCTCAATGACATTCAAGTTGTGTAGCATGACCATAAAATCTCATGGTCAGTAAAACCCCTAAAAAAGGAAGGCATCCAACTCCTATCAATCCAGCAGTCCACTACATGTGCCTCACGATCAGCTGCTAAAGAAAAAAGGCGGGGGAAGCACTCTGCCAAAGAACCAGTACCCACCCAATTATCAGTCCAGAATGCAAAAAATTCTCCATTACCAAGAATCGAACAAAAAAAGATCAGAAAATCCGGCATAATCGCTCTACTACCCTTCCAAAAAGCTGATAGGAAAAAAACAAGCACACTCTGCAATGCTCCCATCAGCATGGATGTCATAAATGCAGTGAATAAGTCTACACCAAAGTCCTCGCCTCTCCCCCAAATCCTGCTCACCCACTTCAGAATGAGAGCCTCATTCATGGAATCAAGACGATGAATTCCAATGCCTCCTTTAGACTTAGATTGCGTTACTATCTCCTAATCCACAAGATGGAATCCAGAGCCCTCCTGTCTCGACTTCCTCCAAAAGAATCTCTTCATTGTCGGCGCAAGCCACCATCGAATACCTACAGGACGAAGTCTTGCCGATAGAAAGGACACAAGAATAGTAAAAAAACAGCCTTTATAAGCACTAGGCTTCCTCCTCGGGACAGAATCGACGTCCTCCATCCTGATAATTTTCTTTCCATCTTTTCAATCAAAGGAAGTCAATCTACCATTGTAAGGTTGCCACAGGACAACGACAACCCAAGATAGCAAAGAGGAAGGGACCCTCTTTCTGTCCCAAGTTCCGTACTGCAAGCTATGGCCTCCAGATATTCCATGTCAAAGGGGATAGTTGTGGATTTGCCGTGGTTGAGAACAAGCCCGGAAAGTTCCCCAAAAATCTCGAGTGTTGTAGCCACCCCTTAGCTTTCTCTCTACCTCCTTTAACGAAAAAGGTGATGTCGTCAACATACCGTAAGAGAGGGATGCTTATATCTCCTCGGGAGTAACCTATAAAGACCCCCCACCTCAACGCATGTCCAACCATACAAGGCAAAACATTAGTCGCTATAATGAAAAGCAAAGGTGCAAGGAGGCACCCCCTGACGCACTTCCCTCTACAGCTGAAAGAAGCCGCCTTCAGGACAACCGTTGACGAGTGCCGAGTAAGAAACGGTGGTGACACATCATTTCATCCAAGTGATCCAAATATCCGAGGAACCCCAATTTTGCCAGTGCGCCCAGAGGAAACGCCAACCCATGTGTCGTAAGCCTTAGAGAAGTCTACTTTCCACAGCAAGCCCTTGACTTTACGTCTCTTCCAACATGCAATGATCTCCGTGGACATTGCCAAGATGTCCCTAATTTGTCTGCCGAAATAAAAACTGACTGTAGAGGAGAATGATATAAAAGAGAAATGATCTAAACATAACTATGTTCAATCTATTTGCCAGGACCTTGGCTATAATTTAATAAAGCATTAAATAAAGCAATTAAATGGTAATCCCCTATGTGCACAGCCACGTCCTTCTTTGAGAGTAAGAAGATGAGGGCCTTGTTAATCCTCTCCAAACCTACATTACCGCCTGCAAATTCTACCAATACATCAACAACTTCTCTCCCAATCACCGGCCAAAATTCTTTAAAGAAGAAAACAGGGAATACATCCGATCCAGGTGTGTCGTCTCCATTTAAACTCCACCTAGCTATTTTTACCTCCTCTGTGAAGCTCAAGACCAAGTTGTCTGCATGTTGTCTGGAAAGCTGACTAGCCCCCAAACCCGTCCGTCTCCACGACGTTCCATATACTGTCTTGAAAAATCAAGGAAGTGGTCAGCAATAGCCAGGCCCATCTCACGATCTCCCACCACTCTAGTGTTGTTCACCATGATTGATCTAACCAAATTGTGCCGATGTCTTCCGCTAGCCATTATATGGAAGTAGGTTGTATTCGCATCCCCCTCCTTGAGCCAAGACTGTCCAAATCATTGCTTCTACTCAGTTACCCTCTTCTTATCCTCTGAAGCTACAACACTATGCACCGCCTTTCTCTCTCCTAGCTTCTCCACTATAAGATCTTTGCCATCCTCCACCCCATCAAGTCGACTGATCTCAGCTTCCACCTCAGCTCGACACACCCTTCTTGACTCCCTAACCTCCTTGAACAAACAAAGCATGCCATGAAGAGAAGTGAGTTTCTGCACCATACGCACGACCATAGACTCCAAGGACACCGTGGATGCCTAGTGATTGGCATCATATCTCAAAAATTCTATTATAGCCACGCATGTTCAAACCTAAAGAAGCTCATGTGAGTCGCATCTCCACCAGAGTCCCATACTAATGAGATATGATATGACATGGTACGAGTCCTTATCGAAGTACCAGAAAGGGGGAACTCCTCCAACAGCTCTGGGGACGCTAGAAAATGGTCAAGACAGGAGGGGGAACCATTGTTCCTCCAAGTATACTTAGTATCAGAAACATATGACACCTCGAGCTCCAATTCAACAATCAGCTCTGACCGTTTTTTCTTCAATATATTTCGGGTTGGCACCATCACTGGTGTTTCCTCCCTTTTTGACTCAAAAAGGAAGAACCTCATATGAAGCTCTAACATTATGATAAAAAACAAGTCCTCGGCTAGAAACTATGCATAGCATTCAAACATGTGCCAGAATTATGTCTTTTCATGTTCTTCCAATAGTGTTACTCTACTCCCTTTTAAATTCTCTTTGGAAAAGATTAACTCCATACGTATCAGCACATTAAGCTTTAATATTTATAGACCTTTTTTTAGAAGGGTAGCATTGCACCCTTACTCGGGCCTTAGTCGGGTCAACATTTTGGTCAATGACATAAAGGTTTTATCACAATCGAAAGTCCAGCAGATGTACAACAATACTGGAGGACCAATTTAGTTTCATTCTTGGCAAGTCTAGAGGTGATGGCATACACATCTTGAGATACTCCGTGTGGAGTCCTTACAAGGTGCACTTGCAGGTGTTGCAAGGGTGATGGAGATCATCTCGGATGGGTTGAGACCCGCAGATGGCATTGACATTGTGATTGTTGTGGAAGTGTTGTGATGGTTAGTTGTTTAAGGCAGTTCTTGTTGTTGGTAGAACAACTTTGCAGTTGGTCGAGTGCCTCCAGCAATCGTCCGTCCTTAGATCCCCTATGATGCAAGGGTACCCTGGGGACATTTTTCCGGAGGTAGATCCCCTTAACGAATTTGAAGGTTGGTGCATACTGCAAACCACGATTTGTCCTCTCACCCTTGCCCCTGCCTGGGAGAACAATCTAGTGTGTCATTGATAAAGCTTATAGATCTGTCATTTCTTGGAATCTCTCCTTTGATTCAAAATCGTGCCATAACAAGTAACCCCTTTTGTTTCGATCATGAAATAGATGAAATAATCCCAAAATGCAAATGAGACCCTGGGCCCGAGGGCTTTCCAGGTTTTTTAGTGAGTTTTGGGACCTGGTGGGTCAGAAGACCCTAGACGTGATGGCGGATTACGTTAGACGAATCGTGGATTCGAGCAGTTTAATCGATCGCTTCTGTTCCTCCTGCCAAGGGTGGAGGACATCCACCCTATTTCTATGTTTAATATTATATAGCTCATCGTGGTGAAGACGTTGGCCAACATGTTACCCGAGGTTCTTGTCTCAATTATTGACCATGCCCATATAGCTTTCATCTCTAGCCAGCACGTGATAGATGGGGCGGTCTTGGAATTTGAAGTTATTGCCGAAAGGAGGCAGGAAGAGGACGAAGAATTCATGTAGAAAGTTATTGCTCGCTTGCGCCCTTGCTTCATGTACTTATTGATGATGCTATGTCCAGATAAAATGATTTATGGGGCTAAAGAAGGAGGATTTTTAGTAGATTCTGTAACGGTGAGATCATAGTGCCCATATTCCAGAATGGTGACAAACTATCATCTTTGTGGAGGGAGAGGTTGAGTCTATGTAGTGTGTGGTCATAGTATTTGAGTTGTTTGGATGACCTCTGACTTGCAGATCAATCATATCAAGTCTTCTTTTGTCCCCTTTGGAACGAATAACGAGGATGTAGATTGGTGGGGCTGCTCTGTAGATGCAGCGTATTGCTCCCTGTACTTTACCTCGGGCGGCAGCTGGTTCCCGATAACTGTGGCAATCTGATTGGTTGCTTGTGATCGAGAAGATAGAGCAAAAATCGGTGAATCGATGCGTGACTTGTTTGTCGAGAAGGGGTCATTTGGTGCTTCTGAGGGCGGTCCTATCTAGTATACATGTATTTTCATGTCTACACGCTTGCTTCCCATTGGGGTTAAGGAGAAGCTGGAGGCGTTGTTGAGACGAACTTCAAAACCTCTTCCGAGGAAACATGAGGGATGCCCTTGTGGGGTGAAAGACCCCGTTGCTTAGGAAGCATGGCCTCAAATTTCAACAAAAATTCCACTGAATTTCTTTGAAATTTCCATTTCTCTAGGTCACCGAAATCGAAATGCTACCTTATTTCTTTTTCCAGGATTTCAACGAAATATCCCCGAAATGTCAACGAAACTATATCAAAATTGCATATTGTTTCGACGAAACAACAAAAATGAGGGAATCTACCATTTACTTTCATCGAAATTTGCATATATTGATGAATTTTCACTTATATATTCATCGATATTGAGTT
This sequence comes from Ottelia alismoides, assembly GCA_037367405.1. Lineage (NCBI taxonomy): Eukaryota > Viridiplantae > Streptophyta > Magnoliopsida > Alismatales > Hydrocharitaceae > Ottelia > Ottelia alismoides. Next base: position 321,083 of record JAZKJV010003481.1, read on the forward strand.
GTTAGAGCGTTTTATGTTATTTGAAGAAGTTTATTTAGTTAGTTTCTAAATTTCAGATCTAAATCCAAACCAAAACTAGTTAACCACAAGATTTAAGAGTTAAATTCATGTTTTTAATTGAAGGGATTTATTTTTTTGTTCTTTCTTTATTTTAATATGTGTGTGCGTGTTTTGATTAGTAGTTATATATGTGTCATCTCATTCTTATAGATAAGGTGATTATCATGGCTTTTGCTTCTAGTTTAGCATACGGTTTTGACTCTAAGAAACATGTTACTCTCCATATCAACATGTGTGATGATTATGACAATAATATAACTTTAAAATTATATTTACAATTTTATTTTACAAATAAGTGTGCATTTCTATTTTATTTATTGACTTAGGAATACTAAAAACCTTAAATTTTGGGAAAAAGTCCAATTTAGAGAGATTTCCAAGATTACTGACGATTTCACAAAAAATCTCCGAAATTTCTCTTTTCTGACATGGAGAAATGAAATCGAAATCCAAAATTTAAGGCTTTGCTTTCTTGTGGCTTCTCTCTACTACAAGGAGTACGTATAGTTGCGTGAGGACTAGGTTGTTAGCAACTTTCAAAATCTTGTAATTATAAGTATTTGCCTACTATCAGGTTGGATATAGATTGTGCTTGTGAATGCTATGCAATTTCTTCATGTTAGTTGATTTGTCTGTGTCTTGTGTAAGCATATATTTTATGATCACATGCTATACAATACATCTATTAGACGTAAATGTTACAAAGATTTGTGTTTTTGAGTGTATGTGTGTGCCTTATTTTATTCCTAAAAAGTAAATAGTTTTCTATGTTGAAAGTATTTGATTAGATATAAGTTCTAACCTACCATTACAATCCTTAATTTCTTACATAAGATATCATTTTGCTAGTAATCTTTGTTGGCCTATGTTTTTCTCTGTTATTATTGCACATATCACCATTCTCTTCATATTTAAGAGGTGAAACTAATGGCTTCTAATTTCGATTCCAAATCTGATTTTAATTTTGAGCGTTATACTATTTTTTTATTATTGGAGCAATTGGATGGGAATTTAATGTAACATATCTTGTTAATATCTTACTATTAGCAAAAAAAATTGTGCATTTCTATCTCATTTATTGAGTTAAAGTATATTAGAAATCTTAATATTAGAAAAAATGAGTTTTCAAGTAATTTCTCCAATTTCCGACCATTTCACCGAAATTCCACCGAATTTCTCTTTACAGGCTTACTAAAACGAAACCAAAAATCTGGCATTTAAGGCCTTGTTAGGAAGGATGGTGGCTAAAGGATTCTAAGACTATAAGAAATGGAGCTTTTTGTGAAAATGGTGACCCGCATCAAAAGCAGTGGGTGCGATTTGTTGTGCAAGACGATTCCCTCCGACTACGGATTTCTATGGATCTTGTTATGCAGGATGGTGCTATAAAACCTCCCTCCAACTTCTGAAAGGACATCTATTTTATTCTTCCTCGTGTGGCTCTGCTTATGAAGCATGCTCTAGATAATGGTGCCACTTTTGGCTTTTCAATCGATGATTGGATGGGACAAGGGGCACTGATGAATCTCGTATTCATCATGCTAAAAACTCTCTATTAGAACCCCTGTCTTAATTAATCCAATAAAATCACCTCTAATTCTTTGATTTTATCTTGTACCATATTGTGTATAATTAGCCTTTAAATATTTGTATTTAATTGCCCTTATTTTTCTGTAAGTATTTAATCACTCAAAAACCCCTAAAAATTAGGTAGATAAGTTGTCTATAATTCACTGACCCTTAAAAAGATAAAAAAATACAAAAAATCTCAAAGCCACAAACCTGGTGTTTTTATCCCCTTAAAAATACCCCCAAAAATAGCTTTTGTACAAATGACCTCTTTTGGCTTTTTGGCCAACATGAAAGTTGTAGATCTCATCGAGACGAGCAACTTTCATGTTTTGACTTTTTCCTAATTCGACCCCTAACTATTTCTTTTATATTTTTCTTTGTATTTTTGTTTGATTTATTCTGATTGGGCCACGTGGCGCCCCCTGGGCCGGCCACGTGGCCCGCTTCCCCTTCCGCCACGCGGCACCCTCCTGGACGGTTGGATCCACCCGCCTCCACTTCCATCTCCTCCGTCCACCGCCGCTCCATTCCCAGCCGCCCGATCATCTCCTTGGATCTGATCTTGGCCGCTACCTCCCGCCTATATCTCAGCCCTCCGGTCTTCTTTTCATCTGACGCCCCTTAACGTGCCACGTCGCCTCTCAATCAATCACCGTTAGATCGCACCCCATCCTTCAATCCCAACCGCTCGCCTTCGCCTATCTCCTAGCCACACGATCAGATCCCAAGGATCTGATCATAGCCTTCCGCTCACAACCCCATCCCAACCGTTGGATCATCAGATCCAACGGTCCTCCGCCTTCGTCTACCTCTGTAACCCCCCTTCCTCAGCCGTTACCCCTCGCCGACCCAGCTCCCCCTTCCATTTATAGCCACCATCTCCGACCACCTCTCCTGCCTGTAACGCCTCCCCCACGTCGCCCTTGCCTCCGCCTTCGCCGCGCAACCATCACCTAACGCCACCTTCATTCCTACGCCTTTAATCCTCCACTCCAAAAACGTCCCACCACCATGAAACCTTTGTTTCTTCTCCGCCTATAAAACCTCGCCCACCTCCTCCAGTCACCTCATCCACCATTTGGGAGCTTCGGCCCGAGCCCCTGGCTCTCCGGTGACAGCGGAGGAGCCCTTACAAGGGGGCGTCGACGGCCGAAGCCCCGGTGTGATCCGTGGCCCCCGGCCACGTCGCGGCAGCCAATGGCGAGCCGCCGAGCACCAGGGAAAGGTCGACCATGTCGTGCGACGACCGGAGGGTCGAACCGACCCTCAGCCTAGACCTCCTCCTTCATGGGTTCCCCTCTCCGATGAGATTCTCCTCCTCCTTCTCTTCTTCGAATTTTGCCACTTATTTCCGACCTATTCATCCTCATCTGACCATCCCTTAAGCTCTACCCGACCACGTCGATCCTCGCCAACCCCCTCCGACAGCACCTTCCCTTCTCCACGACCCCAACCACTCTCCACCACCTCCTCCTCTGCCTCGCCGGAGAAGGAGCACTGGGCCTTCACTCCCGTCGCCCCACACGGCCCCCACTCACCTCACTTCACTCACCATTCACTGCACGCTTCGGCTATCTAACACTTGCTGGTGTTCCGAGCTTCAATGGCCGGAGTTGGCATCGGCTCTCCTTCGAGCTTCTCTCCTCCGACGAGGCTTCACCGACCTTCACCTCCGATCAGCTCCGGAGCCTCGCCGCACTTCCAGGGCCTTCGCCAGGCGCCCAGATATCTTCGCCGACCTTCAGGCGGGCGTGTGGCCCACGGAGGAGCTCCAGCAGGTCCACCGGAGCACAGCCTTCTCCGGTGGACTGCGAAGGAACCTGCAGCTACAGGTGCCGTCCGATCCAGATGGATCGGACGGCTGTGATGAAGACGCGTGGCAGCCCAAGCCTCAAATCAGACCAGCAGCCTCGGGTGCCCCAAACCTTGACCCGAGCCATATGTTGCTGCCACGTGTCCCGAACCATCGCTTCCTCCCGAGCCTAGGCCCCTCGCGTGCATGGCGCGTGAGGGCTTGGGCAATTTACAAGTGAAGACCCTGAAAGTTCTGATATTTACAATCTGGTCCCCAGGCACGTGCCTCACGTGCGCGCCTGGGTTATTTACAGGGAGGTCCTGCCTGATTTCTTTATTTGCACAAATGCCCCCGCGCTAAAAGAACAATTACACAGGGGCCCCTCCGGGTTTGGTATTTTACAAATGGGTCCTTCTGGGGACCCATTTGTAATATTTATCCTTTTTATTTATGCATTTTATTTACAATTATGCCCTTGCATTCCATGTAGCATAACTTGAGCATCATAGATCCAAATTGCATGATTTTAGTGTCGTTTTGATCATTATTTTATCCTCTACATTCTAGCATGCTTATTTGTCTCATTTGACACTCTTTAATTAAAGTGAATTTTTATGTGTTAATTGAGACCTGCTCTTCTTGCCTTGCTGTGATGTGATGACCGTTTTTTAATGATGTGTTCAGATTGACGCTAATTTCATTATATATTCTGATGCTCATAATTTTCGGGTATAATTGTAGACTTTCATCTGTAAATAATTTCTCTTGCATATTCATCCATGCATTTCTTTATAACTTGCATAAAAACAAAATAAAAAAATTGCATGCATCATGGCATCGCCTTGTAAATAGCATAGTTTTGCATATTTTGCATATGGACCTGAAATTGAGATTAAATCACCTTGAACTTCATGAATCAAGATTCAATACTCACATTAGGCTGCCGTATCCCTGTGTTCGACCTTGGTACACTTATCAAGCATAAATATTCCACAGCATTCAAAGACTGTGGTTTTTGCTGAACAAAATTCGCCTCCTGTACTACAGCATTATTCATCATTATTATTGAGGCGAATTTTACGTTCATCAGGCACTTACGGTCTGCTTTCCCCGGCTCTTTGATATTGTGTTTGATGCTTGCTATGCAGTGCAGGACTGCTGGAGTTGGGAGCATGGCTCCTCATTTTTCGTACAGTGTTATTAAATCAACACTTTGCAGACTTCTTACATCTTATAGAGGTCTCACCAAAGTGTGTGGGCTTTTTTGGTATTGTAGATCACTGGTCATGGGCAAATGGGTACTTCACAATGTGAATGGCGTACAAGACCTTCTATTTGGAGAGGATCTTTAATCCTTGAATCGCTTTGGATCAGTTCATGAAAATCCGGCGGTGGAAGGTCACCCTGCATCATGCATGTACGGTTTTTTAGGAAAGTGTATGAACATTCGTTTGGTTATTATGGAGGGATCGGTATATAGCTGGAAAGCAAAGAGCCATTTTTTTCCCGGGCATTGTTGGCCATAACAATGGTGTTTGTCAACGAAGGGCATTAACCATCTCTTCTTTGGATGCTCTATTTCAAGGGAGGCATGGGCAGCAGTGCATGTGGATTTTGTGCCAACCTCCGACTACGTTGGTTTTTGGGAATCCATGGTTGGGTTGGGACATGGGAGTAACCCCATAAAGCTTTAGTGGGGGTTATCTTATGGTTTATATGGCTCGCATAATGGATTCATGTTATAGGGAGAAAAAACTATATGGAGAATATCTTAGAACATGCAAAAAGTCTTCGAACATTTTGGTCCTTGTAATTAATTTTTGTTTGTTAAAGTGGATATATAGAAATTTACCAGTGGACGTCTCCTCAACATCCACCCTTTTCTTATAAAAAAAGAAGCTTTAGAATAATAGAATAATTTGAGTTCGACAAAGCAATAAGCATAAGTCCTCTACCATCAGCACAATCTCCATTCTTTGATATAAAATAAGGACCCATTTCGAAAAAAATGACCTTATATATCCTCTCAAACCAAAATTGTGTGTTCCAAACTCTTCAATTAAGCTCATGGCATCAACTTCCATGACATACTAAAATTCCATGAAAAAGAAGATTTATAAACCATTGGAATCCAGAGACCCCCTCCATGTCCAGCTCAGAGATTACACCATGAACCTCATGCATCTCAAAACCTGATTAGGTCACAACCTACTGCCACCATGTTCCAAATATTGTTGCTCCACTAGTTGTCGCCTAGTATCCCTCATACTCCGAGACTAAAACTCTGCAAGTGAAACCACCTCTGCTTTCCCAACCTCATATGACCACAGCCACCCCACCCCCCCCCCACCCCAACATTAATGGAGTGAAAAACATTCATCATCTGCCTCACACCAGCCATGACATGAAAGAACATTCTTTCATATCGCCCTCCCTTAACATGTCTCGATCGTTGCCTCCACTCCACCTCTTGCTTCTTATCCCCTACCACAATATTCGGATACACCCTCCACTCCTCCAAAATATCTACAACTACGATGAAAATGCTTTAATGAATGTGTTTCACACAAAGGAGGATCGCATCCGCAGTGACGAAATAAGAATAAGGTCAGGGATACATCTCTAAAAGTTAAAATGAGCCTCAAGCACATCTTTTCATGTTGAATTAGCTATTCTAGCGATCATATGGATATCTTGGGCAATTATATAGTTTCGAAGTACAGAACAAATCCATATTTTTTCCACTTCAGATATCCAATTTGGCCACTCCAAACTTAAAAATCATTTGTCTAATTTTTTCAAAGTATACAAAATCTAACATCATCAACGACATATGCAGTGCAAACAATCAGTCCAATCTGGTAAAATCAACATTAGTGAGCCACCAACATAAGGTATGATCCGTTTTAAAAATTTTGAAAGAGAACTATTTTAATGTAAACGGCAATGATTATGCATGCATGATACATACTCAAAAATTGACATAAATTAACCCCTAAAGCAATGTTTTGCATTACTTATGATCAAATAACTAACGGGTTTTACATATCTAATGGAAATCATGATCCTTCGAAAAAGATGATAAGAGTAATAATCCTTTTTCCAGGTAGACAAATTTCGTTTATCTCCGCTCCATTATATCTCCGCTCCAATCGGCATTTATCCAGGGTAGACAAATTTCAGACTGCCTTATTCTTGCCTCGGAAATCATTGCGGACTGGAAGAGGGGGGATAAACAAGGAGTTTTATGGAAAGTGGATTTTGCAAAAGCCTATGATAGTTTGGATTGGAAGTTCCTTTGGTCGGTCTTGCGGAGGAGAGGTTTCCCGGATCTGTGGATTTCTTGGATGAAACGTTGTGTTACGGCGTCGTCTTTTTCGGTCTTGATGAATGGCCGCCCGGAGGGTGGCTTCTTCCAACCGCGAAGGGGTGTGCGGCAAGGCTGCCCTCTTGCACCCCTGTTGTTTGTCATTGCCGCGGATGTCCTGGCGCATGTTGTGTGCCGTGTGATTGATGGTGGTTTCTCGGCCGGTTACTCGCGGGATGGTTCGAAGATCCCGCTGCTGCAGTATGCGGACGATACTATCTTTTTCATTGAGGGGGCGCTGAGGAGGCCTCCGGAATGTCCGTGGCCCTGGATCTTTTCAGTGAACTATCAGATCTCTTCAAGAACATCGATAAATCAAAGGTTGTCCCCTTCGGATTATCTGAGGAGGAGGCTTTTGCTTGTGGACAGGCTTTAGGGTCGGAGAGCAGCTCCCTTCCGATTGACTACCTTGGGATGCCTTTGACGGTGGGTAGAACGAAGCTGCGGGACTGGTTGCATGTTGTTAAGAAACTCGAAGCGAGGCTCGCGAGCTAGAAATCGACCATCCTCTCCAAAGGGGGGCGGTTGGTCCTCTTAAAAGCGGTTCTTTCCTCGATCCATGTGTTCTTCTTGTCCAATCGTCGTTTGCCGAAGGGAATCCGTAGTCGTCTTGAGAAGCTAATGCGCAGATTCTTATGGGGCAGGCGGGGTGGTGAATCGGGGGGAGCACCTTGTGGAGTGGGATGTAATCACGCTCCCTAAAAAAGCGGGGGGCCTGGGAGTCCGGAGGCTCGATGACATGAATGAGGCCTTTCTTTTGAAATGGGCGAGCACAGTGTGGGGCCCTGGGGAGGATTTTTGCTGCAACATTCTGCGCAAGATCTATGATGTCGGTGGTGCGTCGTCGATACCTATTGCTCGTGTGGGGTCTTCCACGCCGTTCTGGAAGGGGATGATGGAGGTCTTTACTCGTCATCTTTCACTGTTTAGGCCGGTGCTCGGCAACGGCGAATCCTTCGCCTTCTGGACTGATGATTAGACGGGGGGCCCTGAACACGCGTTTCCCTCGCCTCTATGCTCTGGCGGCTGATAAGAATGCGTTGGTAGCATCTTGTTGGTCGGATGGTAATTGGTTCCCCACTTTTTCCACAAACTTTTCGGACCAATGCCTCGAGGAATTTCTTTCGTTGCTAGATTCTCTGAAAGAGATGGGAAGACCGTCTGTAGGAAGGGACCATTGGGGATGGTGTAAGGGCACATTCTCAGTTAAGATGGTTTTCGGGGCGATTTGTAGGCCGCCCCCATCACGATCGGACGAGTAGATTCGAGATTGCGCCTTCTTTTGGAGTTTGGGCCTCCCTGAGCATGTTGGTTTTTTCATGTGGTTGTTCAGAAGGCAAAGACGGATGATGAGAGACCGTTGTGCTAGGCTTCTGGGCTCCATCTCTGATAGATGCCTCTTGTGCGATGAGGTGATTGAATCCCATGAACATCTATTTTTCAAGTGCCCGAAAACAGTACTCATTTGGGACGAGGCGAATTTGACTTGGATGTGCACGACGGATTTGGCCTCCTTTTGCGGCTCGTTGGTGGGAAACAGGAGTAGACCACGGCGGGAGCTATTTAGACCCATCGCGATTATATGGGCCCTGTGGCTAGGCAGAAATGCGCTCCTTTTTTCTGGGCAAAGGTTCTATAAGGAAAATGTTGGGATACACTCCGTGAGGTTGGTGGATGAGTGGGACCTTTAATTGTATGTTGTAGTTTCTATCTCCCTTTTTCCGTTTTTCTTCTTATAAATAAAGTTTGGGGCGAACACCGATGAGTGTATCCCCCTGTTTTTTGGCCTAAAAAAATAATCCTTTTTCCAAAAAACTATAATTAAGCAAATTTTGATAATAACCAACCATCAAGCACACAGGTTCATATTCCAAGCAAATAATATTTGCCTAAAAATACAAACCACCATAAAAAATGAAAGGCAGCTGATAGGTCTGGTATAGCCAGAGTAACAAATGTTCAAGAGAGATGTTTTGAGTGGAAATTAATCTGTTAAGATATACTTACAGCACAAATGCAAACACATTTAAGATGATTTCAGCATCTATACATAGGACTTACAGGCCTCTTCGGATGACGAGAGAATTTGGATGGTAAGTACTGTATCAAGAGTAGGGGGGAAAGTTTTGGATGGAAACTCTCTGGTTTCGATAGGAATAAGGGAAATTATATTTGATTAAAAAGAATAGGAACAAATAAAGTAAGATATATGGCTCAACCGAAAAAGGGAAGAAACTTATAGAGGACCTAGATGAGAACCGATGCATAAATCTTTTTTTGCAAGAAAAAAAGGCTTCCACCGTATATGTGTGTGCCCAAAAATTTCACCATTAATCACCAAAAATCATTACATGCATGCATTGGAGTATATGCGTCATTTTTGTCTAGATGAGTAAATGGGTTCCTCCAAGTCCACTTACCACATCCAGTGTTTAATCCCACATCTACCAGTGATGGGACTTGGAGGGTCTGTGGAGGCTATATAAGAAACCCCAGACCTCCTGTATCAAATGAGAAAGTTCAATGAACAAATCAGCCCTTTGAGGTGTTCTCCTGTGGTTTCATCCCGCTCCTTAAGGAGTAGGTTTCCACGTAAAAATCCCGTTCTTCTTCAATATTTTTTATCTTCTAGCTCTGATATTAGCTTCCGCATTCTACATTTTCTAACATGGTATCCGAGCGGGTTCGATTCTCAGGGAATTTTTTATACTCTTTATTATTCAAGATTCGATTATCAGAACAAGTTATGTTCTTCGTGAAGATATGTTCTGAATTATTTATGTCCAAGATCTGGTTCGATGTTATTCTCCAGTTCCAGGCATCTAGGGTTTTCTGGAACCCTTGTTATTCTTGAAGGGTTTTGTTGGAAACCCTAACTCTGCCTTCATCTTCATGTAGCACAGCATCTCCATGCTTTGACTACAAGGGGTTGCTCCAGTCGCATCATAGCCGCCAGAGGGCACCAGCCTCGCTCCAGGCAGCTACGATGCAGCCCCTCCATATCTCCCAAGGGTGTCGCCATCTTCGAATGAGGCGGAGCTAGTTCCTTCATATTACAAGGTTTCCAGGCGGCGCCAAGCGACCCATCTTGCGCGATCAGCCCGCTCCAACATCCCAGATCTAAGCGACGATGACCTCTATCCAGCACCGCCTCCCATGTTGCATCTCATCCAAGTGCAGGCGGTGCCACCACCTCTTCAATCGGAAGCACCACCACCGCGCAGTTCACCTCCTCCTTCGAAAGCCAAGCGGTGATAACCTGGCTTCCTCCTCCTTCCTAGCGGAGATGCCCCAATCACCAAGCAGCGGAGCGCTACCCCTAGAGGTGCCACCCCAGAACTGCGCACCCACAGGAGGTGCGTATCTCCTTCGCCAGCATACTCCAGGCGGTGAGCCCCAGCGGCACCTCCAGCAACATATGTCGACGGCATCAACTCCAGGCGAGGCCTTGCAAAGCCCATTGCCCCCTCCTGGCGGCGCTCGTGCTCGCACATAGCCCCGCAACCCTCCCAAGGCCCTAAATGTTGGTTTCGGTTACCATTTCGATGACCGACTGAAACGGAATTTCGATCAAAATTTGATCGAAATTTCGGTCATTTCGATCATTTTTTGTACTAGGGCCCTCATATTTCGGTCATTTCGGTTGAATTTCGATTTCGATAGGATATCGATATTCGACAGAAATTTGATCGAATTTCGCTGAAAGTTAAGGCCATATGCCCCCCCTCCTGGTGATGAAGGAGACCAAGGGCGGTGGCACCCTCTCGAGGAGCAGAGACCCATCGGGGGCGTGCGTTCGAAGAGGATTCCCAAGTAGGAACCCTAAATAAGAAATCAAGGGCTCAAGTGTGCTGGGAAAAAAATGAGACCGTGAGTTCAAAAAAATGTGGTGAACGGTTTAAAAAAAAGAGAGAATTTTTTTGAGAGGAAAAAAAGGCGCATACAAAAGAGAAGCCGTATGCAAAGAAAAAAAGAAGGAAAAGCCAAAAGAAAAAAAATGAGGAATGGCTTATTTGAAAAAAAAATGTGAAGGCTATTAAAAAAATGAATGAAATAGCGGGGTAAATTTTTTATTGAGAAGAAAGCCGAGAAAAATTGTGAAGGCTTATGTGATGTTTTGTTTTCCTCATTTTATTGGCTTCTCCCAACTTTGTCGATGTCACTGTTTTCCGACAAGTATGGGAGAAAGGGGGGGTATTATGTAGAGTTACAGGATGGATTCTTCATATTCCAGACCAACTAGATTTTGAGACTCTACAGTTCAGTTTTAGACGTTAGGAATTGGTTCAGAGTCCAAGTTCAAGGCACTCTATATTAGAGTGACCCAATTTCTTCGAGTTCTCCAGAGAGAGACTTCATTTCAGACGCACATGTATGCAATCATTATTTGTGTGATCTACATCTTTGTTTTTTGATCTCAAAGTTTTCATGTGATCCATAGGGATTTCAGAGTAGAGATCCCATTCTCATGCCATGTGGGCTAGGGTTTTCATGTGGTTTTATAGAGACTCCAGAGCAAAGATTTCATTTTCTAAGCCAGTATGGGAGAAACCCAGTTCTCCGATGAGGAGACTTTTCATACTCCATTCTCCAGCGACCGTGGACTCCGACGAGGATATCTCCACGGCTTTTTACAGTTCGTCCCTTCAGAGAGATGGAGCAGTTGTCCACATGATGTGACGGGCCAGAGTTCTCCAGGTGGAGACTTATTTTCAATTGCAGTAACTCTGACAGGCACAGAGCACATGCTCTCCGACGAGGAGATTCAGTTTGACTCACACTCCAGCTCATATGTTCCTCCTCACCTGCATGGCATGAGAAGCAACGTCCTCGACAGCAACCGGCAGTTGTGTTTGTGTTGAGTTGATATTGTCCGTAGTGTCTTGTAGTATGAGTTTGAGATTTCTTTCTGTTTGTCCAAGCTGAGCATTGCATGCTCCAGCTTGAGGGGGAGTGTTAGAGTATATGTGTCGTTCTTGTATAGATGGGTAAATGGATCCCTCCAAGTCCATTTACCACATCCAGTGTTCAGTTCCACATCTACCAGTGGTGAGACTTGGAGGGTCTGTAGAGGCTATTTAAGAAGCTCCAGACCTCTTGTATCAAATGAGAAAGTTCAATGAACAAATCACCCCTGTGAGGTGTTCTCTAGTGGTTTCATCCCACTCCTTAGGGAGTAGGGTTCCACGTAAAAATCTCGGTCTTCTTCAATATTTTTTATCGTCTATCTCTGATATTAGCTTTTGCATTCTTCATTTTATGACAGCATGTAAACAGGTAACACATCGACCCAAAATTACAAATTCCAACTCACAGCTAATGCCCTAGCATGCGCTACAATATTCTCACCATATATTCTATCATGTTGAAATATCACCTCTTTTCTGGCGAGCCAAATGGCTCAAATCATAGCCACACATACAGATCTCTCCCTCTATATAACAATCCAGTTTGCTCCAATGGACCCTCAGAAGCCAGGCACACCATCAATACACGATGGATGCTTCCCAAACAGGTCCCACGCCTCCATGGATCTCCCATATCTGAATGATAGGTGGTCCGCATTCTCGGTCTCCTCCTGACATCGAGAGCATGCATAGGTCATTGTCTGAATAAAACGAGCCAATCCATCCCCCATCAACAGTCTCCCCCTTCTGAATAGCCACATAAAGATATTTATATGTGTTGGAACTTCCACTTCCATATTCTCATGCAATCTGCCACACACCCCATGGTTAAAAATCATTGGGATCTTCAGGCCATGTATGCCTTTTGAACCGAGAAGCTCCTACTAGACCAACTCCAACTCTCCCCACCCTCAGTAGGCCTCGCCACACCATCCAGCTCCGCAAGCATCGCCAAAAGCTCCTCCAGACGCGATCCCCAAGATCAGAAAGTTCAGATCTGAACTGAGGGAAAAAAGAATTCTCATCCCACACATCTGTCACTGAGCACTCTGGGTCAACAGTCAACGCCATAAGACGCGAGAACCTCACTCCCAACGCCTCATTCTCACTCCAGTCGTCCATCCAGAAACAAGAACTCGCGCGGTCCCCAAGAACATGCCTCAAGAAGAGATGACTCTCCTACACCATGCCACAAACACCTCGCCAGAAATTTGAAGGAGCATGCCCAAGAATCCCGGAGCCGGGGAGCGAAGAACCAGAGTCATAGATCCTCCTAAGCAGCATGCAAACCAGACTGTCCCAGTCACCCATACATGAGCGATCCACTTGCTGAGCAGTGCCTTATGCATCTCATACAAACTACAAACACCAAGGCCACTATCCTCCCTCAAACATGAATTTGGCTCCCAATCCACCAACGGCAGCCTATTTAACTGCCCGAAGGACGACCGGAAGAAACGCCTCATGATGCTCTCAAGCATCTTCCGCACCCCAACTGGTAGAAGTCTAGATGATAGGAAAAAATGAGGATCTCGGACAGCACCGATGCAGTAACACCAGCCTGCCACCTCTAGACAGGAATAAAGACTTCCAACCCGCTAGTCCCTACTCAATCTTCTCAATCACCGAATTAGACAGCTAAATGCATCCTCCCTTCCACCAACGCACGCCAAGGTACCAAGGTACTACAGTGGCATATCACTGCGTGGGGGAAAAAGCCATCCAGCACACACCTCTATCTTGGCATCGTCCAAATCGAAAGGGGTGAACTCAGATTTCTCCTCATTTAGCCTTAGTCCAGATACATCACCAAATAAGTCTAGAACCACGGATATGCCTCTATAACTCTTAGATCCACCTTCCACGAAGAGTTTCATGTCGCCTGTGTACTAAAGAACGAGGATAGAAATCTCCTCCTTCGAGTAACTGCTGCACATCCCTCCTGTCACCGCACGGTCAATCATGATAACATTATGTCAGTTGCAAGTATGAAAAGAAGAGGTGACATCATGCACCCCTAGTGAAACCCTTGTTGCGTACCCGCTATTTGGCTGCCCATTTACCAGAACCACACAAGATGTGGTCGTCATACATCTCTTCATACACAAAATCCACATATCAGGAAATCCACGTCCGAACAGTGATGCACTGAAACACCAATCCACACAGTCATAAGCCTTTGAGAAATCCACCTTCCACAGAACTCTTTTTGTCTTCCTTCTACGCCAATCTACAACAATCTCAGATGCCAATACCACACTGTCCATGAGTTGTCTGCCATGAAGGAAAGCACTATGTACCAGAGAGATGATCCTGGATAAAACCTCCCTCAACCTGTTTGTCATGATCTTGGCCACAATCAAGTAAAATTCATTTGAAAGAGCAATGGAGCGATAGTCCTCCACCTTAACGGCGGCATTCCTCTTAGGAAGTAAGAAGATAAAGGATCTGTTGAGACGACCAAAACCATAGTTCCCCTCTGCAAATTCATTCACCACCCCCAAGACCTCTTCTGCGATCACCTCCCAAAACTACCCGAAGAAAAAAAATGAAAAGTCATCTAGCCCAGGACAACCGTCTGTGTTCATATCAAAGATAGCCTCCCATACCTCCTGCAAGCTAAAGGGCCTCGTCAACGACTCCGGTTCCGGTGCAGAAATGCGATTCACCCCATGGCCCAGCTACCTTGACCTGTAGTGTGGCATGCGCCTGCTCATACCCCTGAAATAGTATGTAATCACCTTTGCGACTTCCTCCTCGCCATGAAACATATCCTCCCCAACCTCAACAAAGTGTATCAAGTTCATCCTCCGCCTCTCATTTTCTACCGCATGGAAAACCTGGTATTTGCATGATTGCATCACCCTCCTTCACCCACTTCTGACGTGAACAAGATAAAGAGATCACCATTCCAAGCGACAGCAATCCCTCATGAGCTGTCATTCGCCAACACAGCTCTGAAATCGTTGAGATGAGGTCTAGTCATAGACGACATTATCGTGATATATCGTTGATACATCAATATCGACAAGATATCGGTATCGATATTCATATAGATATCCTTTTCTAGGATATTGGTCGATATATCGACGATATACTGCCATATCGAGCCATATTGCTCGAAATTGAATGGTTTCGTTACAAAATTTCCCAGATATCGACCGATATCGTCGATATCTATATCTATATATATATATACATACATATGTCAATGATATTACCCTTGTAAGCTTGATTTCACTACTTATTTTGCTACTCCTGGTATTAAAACACATCATGAATTAAATATTTTGTTTTGGGTCGGGGGCACTGCCCCCGCATCCCCACAGGGGGAGCACACATGCTCCCCCTTGACTCCCCCCAGGCTCGTCGACTGGGCAGTGAGACCCCCGTCTGGTAGGGTATGATGCTACTGGGGGTGCATACGATGGTTCTTCAAGTGGTGGACTTCGCCCTCTTTGGCAATAGATATGAAAACAAGTCCAATGCTGATCAAGTTAGAATCACGGGGCCAGACTACATCTCAGCAGTCAACAGTCAGCTCAGCGGTCAGCATTAACAGCCAGCAATTTGTGCGATATAATGTGTATTAGTGTGCTAAATACACATCATTCTAGCATATAAATGTATTATTTATTGTATTAATAACTAGGATGATCTTAATTTGTGAAAAAATGCTTGTTACACCATTTTCGACCCGGCGGACCGATACGATATCGATATCGATATTTCCTACCTTGCCCTCCACAGAACTCTTGGTTCTAAAGCCCTCATGATTAGGTAATCTCTTTTACAATATTGCATTAATTTACATTTTTCATTTATTTTTGTGAATTAATAAAGTTTTATACCAAAGAAACATTGTCTCATCATTATGTAATTTTTTTGAATGAAATGACTCATCTTGATGCCATTCATTGTCTTCCATGAACAAAACAGGTGTTCTAAGTGTGCTTAACTTAGCTACTTTGATTCCAATTCCAATATTTAGTATCACCAATAACATTAACAATGATATGTTCGATATGCCCGATATGTGCTATATAAGGTTCATAGATGATCTATATGAGTCATCTAAGTGTATACTTATAAGTTATTTAATGTTTAAGAACTTGGATTAAATCCATTTCCAATATCTACAAGTCAACAATCAACATTAACATCGATGTGTTCGATATGACCGATATGTGTAATATATGGGGTAAACCAATATGTGTGATACATGGGGTATAAAGGATCGATATGTGTGATATAAGTGTGTATTTGTAGGTTATTTGTTATTTTACATCTTGGATGATCTTAATTTCTGAAAAAAATAGCTTTTTTGAGCCATTTCCGGCATTAACATCGATATCATTGATATATCGGTGATATATTCTTTTCCGGGCGGACAGATACGATATCGATATTTCCTACATTGAATCCAACAACAAAGCTCCATCTCACCAACTCCTACAAGATAATTTTAGTTTCCTGCAAGCAAGTTGTATCCAATCTCTACATAGATAATGAGTTAATAAGCAATCGCTTCTCCAATTGCTCTAGCCCCAACGCATTCCAAGATAAAAGCTTCATTTGGAAACGATTGGGGAACCCCTGCCACCTTGACCCCTACTACATGTGCAATAGTTGTTTCGAATAAGTCTCAGGAATGCTCCCCCCCCCGGCATCCTCAGAGGTGTCTTGGTTGGACTTCTCCTCCTCAATCATCGTGCTAGACAGTTGCGACACTCCACTTCCAAATTTCCATCTTCTCGGTTAACTAGAGGTGCCTCCACTGTCGTTACACCCCCATTCACAGGACCACCTTTATCAGGCACCACTTGTTTGTGTTTGAACAATCTTGCCTCGCACTCACTTGTTTCTGTGCGAAGGTGCTTTCATGAAAAAAAACAATTTGTTGTTTCTTCACCAATCATTTCTTGAGGTTGAATCACCTCTTGAACACGCCTTCATGGCCGCCTTCTCCCCAAAGAACCCTTCCCCTTTGTGCGATGATGAGTCGTTCTTGCCTTCTTCTCCAATCGGAGTCCGCTACCCTCCCCCAAAGACCTCGCCTCCTCTTGATATACCCTCCTCCATTAGAAGCAGAAGAGCTCCACCTGTATGTTATATTCAAATATGTTACACCTGGGATCGTATGCAGGTAATAAGCAGCTCCCAATTGCAGTAGCGAGACTAGTGATGCTATCGGGTTCTTCAGATAACCCAAAAGAGGTGCACCTGTAAGCGGTAGCATTACAAAGTTTTGTATATGACTCGTAAATGGGTTCGAAGTCGTGTCCGGGTTCAATAGTTGGTGGTCCGAAAAACTTGTAACACAATTTGTTGTGTTATCGGGTACTGCAGGTAACCCGATAAGCCAAACAAACCCAATATGCCAATTGTATTCGACTTGAATGACCGATTTAAATGATTCCCCGAAGTCGAGGCGTTGTTGGAGGAGCTGAAGAGAACAACATCCAAGAAGGATTTCGCCACCATGTTAGGGTTTCAGATCTTCGAATCCGCCATTTCGCCTTCAAATCCTGAATTTCTCGCGAGTCCCAATATACCCGCTATAATCGTCAGTCCTTGAGGTCCACTGGGGACCGCCTCAACTTCCGTCATCACGTCAGGATCTCCCCAATGAATGCTACCTAAGAAAGCTCTTCCAGCGCCTCAAGTTGCAGCAGCACCTTCCTCCTCCCGATCTACAGCACTGCACTTAGGCTCGACAGAGGACTGGTCCCCTGCATGGACATCACAACCTCGTGCTCTTCCCCGGCTTCAAACCGGAGCTGCTCAATTCTACTACATCATCAAGCTCCGCTAATGCTTACGCAACACTCGACCCTTCTACAACGTAATGGAACCCCTGACTCCCTCGTCTTCCACACCCAATCAGCGCTCTCCAAACGTCCATTTAAAAATCTAAGTCTCCTATATCGAACCTTGGCCTTCAATTCCAATGGCAATACAACCTCCAGGGCCCCTTCAATAGCTTTCCTCACCCCCACCGAGGAGAGACCCCTCACACAAACTGAACCCCCCAGCACCCACATGACATCGACATAAGAAAGTTGTTTTCCCACCCCGCCCAACCACTTGGTGAGCATCTTCAGATCTCTAGTAGCCCCCTTACCCATCAGCAGTCAATCCAAATATTTTGCTCCAAAATCGGCCCTCTCGTAAGTCTTCTCAACACATCCGTCGCCTTGATGTTGTTGGCCAACTCCGACGAGGCCATCGAATCCCAGTGGAGTCGACCATATGGGGTTGCTTCCTCTTCGACCAAGATCACACGCCGCACACTCGTTCCGGTGATGGCCCGAGCGACCACACCTGAAGCACAACTGTTTTAGGGTCAGGCAGCCTTTCAAGATATTATCAGCCTTGTTCCTCCGTTTCGGGTTTTCTGGGATCGAGATCGTCTTCTTGGTGAGCTCCACGACCCTTCCCCCACCAACTCCTCCATATCAATATCCTCCATATGCTATCCCTCATTCAGAGTCGCGTCCTCGTTGTTGTCTCCCTCATTGGTGGCCCTCCAATCACCAGACTCATGGTTCTCTGTTCTGCCTCTCTCATTGCCTCCCTCTGCTCTCTCACTCCCATTGCCTCCCTCCACTCTCTCGCTCTCCGTCCTATCCCCGTTCTCGTTCTCCATCCTCCAACAAAACTTTTGGAAAACCTCGAAAATGCGTAGAGCTATGGGAATGGAAGCCTCAAAGTATTTGATCTCCAATGTATTGCTACCCGTAAAAGCAACAGCAACCAAGATTTTTCACCCTTTAAGTGGTCAGTTGCATGGACTTGTTGGCTCCAAAAGAATCTAATGTGAATAATATTAGGAATTATCTAAAAAGACAATATAATTTCTAATATTCTTCTTCTAACATTTCGTAGTTCTACCCCATCCCTCTTGCCAGGATCTTCTTCCAACTTTTGACACCTTCAAATCGGGTCATGAGCAAATTACCTAAAAAGTTCCCCTCATTTTATCTTCTATGGATTCCACACTAATTTTTAATCCGATACGTTAGTTGTAAATGTTTGTATAACCACATATCCACTGAGCATATTCATCCCATTACATTAATCACCTGCACATGCCCATAGTTAACAGTAGCACTCTATCAACATAACACTGCAGGGAAGGTAATAAAAATGCAAGGCAGATCAAAGCGGTTTAATGTCAACGAGGTGAGGCATAAAATATGCATAAAACTAATATTAAACATAAATATATTGACATAAACTCCTAAAATTCAAATATTCACAAACTATATTGTCATAGATCCTAAATTTGGATATTCCCACGTTGAGAACACATGTACACAATATATCAAATCAACCATATATGTTGTTTTACAATGTAGCACCCTCTTTCCCTTTAAAAGAAATACTTAAGAATTTGTGAGTGGATAATGTTTATATTGTGAATTGTGAATACGTTATATTCTTACAACAACATACAGTCTATTGAACATATACTTTATTCAATACATCATATAAGCAAAATAGAATATCATTAGTTGATATGAAATGTTCATACTAACTAAAAACAATCATCATACACATACATGATTTTTTATGCAAAAGGAGGTCGGTTGATGCACCAGTTAGAAGATGCGAGATTTGGGATGTTCAGTTGATTAAGAGAAGGCGAGGAAGGCTCAAGAAGTGTTGGAATGAAACTACCCGAAGGGATCTTAATTATTTGGATTTAAGTATGATTGTATGAAAATGACCCAGAATAAATCTGAATGGAGGCAAAAAAAATCCATGTAGTCGACCCTACTTAATTGTGAGAAAAGGATTTGTTGTTGTTGTATGCATTAATGAAATAATGTGCTAAGAGTTTGTTGGTTATTCCAAGGTCTCAAGATTATCAATCATAGGTATTTATGCCATAATGTCTTTAATGTTATTGTAGAAGAGTTTAATTTAATTTTTTCTATAACATAGCAAAATCGAGGCAAAGCCTCGGTATTGCCTCACTGCTTGAGGCTTACGCATCAGGTAGGTTGACCGAGGCTATATCACCGAGGTGGTTTTTACGGAAAAATGCCTCGAGGCATGATTTTAAAAACCATCCACAATTCTACACACCCTCGCTCTCTCACCGAAGATCTGGGAGAAAAAATGACTAAATGATAAATGTGTATTTGAAGATCTAACCAGTCCTTTAACCTATAGAGAGCATAACATCGATTGACCCCCCATTCCCCCATCATCCTCCTCCACCCGCAGCACCAACGTCCTCCTCATCAGCTCCTCCTCGTGTCAACCCCCCTCATCAACATGTACAAGATGATGAGCAATGTCGTCGTGGGTCTCATCTCCATCGACCCCGCCTAACCTCCTCCAAGTACATCCCAACTCTAACGCCCTTGTCATCTCTGGCCATCACACCCACCTGGTATTTCGGCAAATAGCGCTCAATGCTCTGCAACTGTCTGTTATGTATGGGTCGTAGAATCGTACTCCTCTCCACCAATTGTCACGACCTCCCCAACCCCCAACCCCCATCCCTCCCACCCAAGAGAGGAGCACAATTATAATAAGATTTTTCTTAACCATAACTTGATTTATGCAAACCATGATTAGGTTCATCTAATAGACAACCCAACTAATTGAGAGCACAACTGTTAACAATGCAAGAAGGTAGGGGTACATGTGTTATTGCATAAAACGTACCAGTATAACTATAATTGCAGAATCTCAAAGGAGTAAAAGCATAAAAATCCCTAAAAAACTATTTCAACAACCATGACTTTAGAGAGACTCGGTGAAATGAGCGACGATTGGGAAGGGGAAGGCGATTGAACAAGGGGACGGTGATGATGGCCTATCTCGTGTTAAGGGTAGCACACAATCTGAGGATTATGAAACCCCATGGAGGTGGCCATTAGACTTTCTCCCATGGGGTGGGTAGCGAGTATGGTCTCTCTAGTGGGATGGGCAGGAATAGTCTGGAGAAGGTGAAACCCCTCGATGCCACGATGGGTTCCTCTCATGGGGCAAGCGATAATGGTCACTAAGGGCTTCACACATGCTGGAAGCCGTGGTGCTCCAAATTTGCAAGTGGGAATGCTTTGGTGGGAGCATCAACTAGAGGAGGAGCATGTCCTTGTCATCACCGATGGCGGCTAAAGAGAGTCAGGCCTCCACCACAAGGCGCACTTCTTATTATTTTCAATGTTATGAAGTTGGGCACTTTGCAAAGGTCTGCATTAGGGGTATGGTTTGCTTTATGTACAGGGTCCAAAACATCGCAAGGTGACTTGCAACTCAAAGGGGGGGGTTAGAGGCGACGTGAGAAGGCTTACGATAAGGAGGCCACCCAAGTAGAGACGATGGCTCCTCTCAACGATGCCTTGGATGGCCTCTTGATTGGAAAGGGTATGAGGAAGACATGTTTGAGATGGAGTCAGTTTCGGTCACCATTTCGGTGACCAGCTGAAACGGAATTTTGATCGAATTTCGACCGAAATTTCGGTCATTTCGGTCATTTTTTGTACTAGGGCCCCCATATTTCGGTCATTTCGGCCATTTCGGTCGAATTTCAATTTCGACTGGATATCAATATTCGACAGAAATTCGACCGAATTTCGCTGAAATTTGAGGCCATAGTGATAGGGGAGTCAGTAAGCGACTCAACATTGATATTTGGGGTTGGAGTTGTGTAACCTTTACACACCAACCCTGTCGGAATAAATACAATTTAGCTTGCTGCAAGGATCCCTTGAAGGATGGCCGCATGACCTCAAGTAATGTTGCACATTTCTTGCATAACAGGGTCTTTTCCAGCAGCTATAGTACATGGTGACAATGAAGGGCCTCCATATTTGTTTTTGGAGCCTGTCAACACTCAGCAATGAGGATGTTTCTGCAGCATGTGTAGAGATAATGGTGGCAGTGCTTGATAGGCTTCCTCTAAAGAAACCTCTTGACCTCGTGGCAGAGGTTATGTGATGCAGCGTGACCTCAAATTATAGGGCCGAATTTTTAATTAATTTAGTGGTCAATTTTATTTACGTTTATTTAAATTATCGTATCTCTAATTAAATAATTGAGATCGCATGTGATCTCCAACAATTATTCCTAAATTTGAATTTTAAATTTGTCGGTTAATTAGTTAGAGTCCAATAAGGATAATTAGTGGTCAAATTAATTAGTTTTCTATTTTTGTAAATCCATCCCTCCTATATAATGGGATGAGGGTCCAGTGTTTTTAGGCAGTCAGTAATTATGAAAATTTGAGATTGTTATCTCTATCCCTCTCTCTCTCTCTTTCCCACGCGATCTTCGCGGTTTTCTTCTCCCTCAACCTCTCGTAATCCCGACGAGTTCTTCTCAACCCCTCTCTTTTCTTCTACCAAAATCCACCATAAAAAAAGTTTATTATTTTTGTCAACGCCGATTCGAGTTTGCATCACTTACTATGGTAGATAGAAAAAGTTCACGAAAGGGGACATCCCAATTTTCTCAATCAGATGAAGCTAGGAAGAGCCTATTTCACCCACCACGGAAATCAATCCCAGTTAAGTATCAAGGCAGCCTCGGTATGAAGATGTCTTAAAAGAGCCTTCTTTCTAAGTTCCCTGAGAAATAATCTTAGGACCTAGTTTTCGGCTATTACTAACTTACTAGTAAAGTTGGTTCTGGTACCATGGGGATTTCTGGATAACTCATTAATCACTCCGTTTCCAATTCCAACTGATTCAAGAGGCACACAAAGCGGAGGAATTCCAGCTGTTGATGGATAACGACGCACCATTTCAAGTGAGCAACTCTAAGATCGTCGTTAAGGGTGTTCTGTTTTCAAGGATCATTCCGAGTCTGCTCATTTCAGCTATGGCCCCGGACTTCTACAAATTGCCCTCATCGGGCCATAATTTATTCAGGAACCATGTCAATAGACTTCTCGTACGAAGCAAAGAATCCCATTTGCAGGAAATTGGGGCGATTTCCTCGCACATCTAATCCGAAAACCCCCAAAACCATCGAAAACTGCATAAAGGAACAAACTTTCCTCCATACAAACCCTAACAGAATCATCACAAGCATCTCAATTCATAGCCATACCCTCGGATTGGCAGATGCCGAGTTGGAGTCCGCGGAGCCCCACGCCGACCGAGAACCTTCGAGGCCAAACGAGGTGGGAGGCGGCATGGATGCGGTGCTGCGGATAGGCTGGAAGTCGTAACTGGGCACGATCTCATCCCTCTTCCCGATACCTTCGCCGCCGTTGGCCTGGCGCCCGTGGTCGTCCTGCGGCGGAGGATTGAGCAGATCCAGGAAATCGCCGCCGCCACTGCCGCTCTGCGAGAGAGCCGTGATCTGCTTGTCCATGAACTGCGACGTGTTCATCGAAGATCGACCGGGATGAGCAAATTTGTGTCCGGTGAATCTCTCGGTGGGAGAGGGGATCCGTTTGTCAGTGTTTGCTTGGGGGTCTCTTCTCACCGCCCTCGGGGGGAGGAGACCTTCTATCGTGGACTTGGTGATCACCCCTACGTCATCTATCGTGGATAATTTAGAGCCATCGGATTCGAAGCTATCTTGAGCATAAGTTTAGACATGAAATAAGCTGTCATTCCGAGCCTGTGTTTTTTCTTGGCTACAAACAAGACTTATGTTTAACATACACATTTTGTTAATGGATATGTTATACTATTATTGAAACTTTGCCGTGTTGATGCTATAGTATATGCTTCTATGGATGTATTCAAAAATGCCCCGATTACATGCAATTGCTACGATGGTATCATCGATCAGCCTATGCACGAGCGGAGTCAAAAAAATCTATAGGCGGTGCCGATATTTAATCGATTAAAACAGATATACAATAAATGTGAAATCTTGTTAGAGACTTTTTATTTGATGTACTAAGACGTGCAAATGTTGCTGCTAAGAAAGTTGCTGCTAAGAAAGAGGTGCATGTGAACTTTTTAACTGATCCGCAAAAGGGAAGATCCACACTTTAGACCTGCTGATATTTTGATTTTTGGATGGGTCAGAGGGGAAACATGCTTGTGTAGATCTGACAGGAGTTTCTCCACTGGCGGGTTTGAAGAGTGGGACCTTTACTGTGGAACATGTTGCCCTTAAAGCTGATGCAGCAAAAGTGGTGAAGCACGAGAAAGCATGCGTTGAGAATCAACATGCCTTCATTCCTTTTAGTTTTGATACCTTTTGATTATTAGCACCAGAAGTTGTTGAGCTTTTGAAGAGGGTCCAAAAAGTCATGAACAGTAATGTTATGGCTCCTAGGTTTATGGGTGTAGTATTTAGAAGAATCGATTTTGCAGTTCAAATAGGACTAGCGGTGCAGCTTGTTGCTCGCTTGTCCCATATTTCGATGTAAAAAATGAAGTTAATCGATATATAATGGGTTATTTTATTTCAAAACTGATAAATAATACCAAAGAGGAGATACATGCTTCACTGAAGTTGCACTCGATAATTTTTCATTATAAGAAATCATCAATAATAACATCCACATTGACTTTTTATATGATCTCCTTCTCGAGATAAGTAATCATACAACTGCTAAGAAATCCATCTTCTACCTTGTTTTCTAAAGAGTTACATCTGCAAATGCATGTTCAATTGTAGCGGTTGAGATAGAAAGATTCAAGATAAAACAGGCTAATCTATCAGTTAAAATGAGCCCCATGTCTTTTCAGTTTTTGCCAGTACTTAACATATTCAATTGTGGGTGATTGAGCACATCAAGTTGATATCGTACCAATTAAATTCATAATAGCGTCCATTCCTTATCAGAGAAATCTTGTAGACAATACTTTGTTGCAAGAAGGCAAATATCATCGATAGTCAACATTTTTATAGCCTCCTGTAGGTCTAGTGCAAAACTAAGATGCAAGAGTTGCACAGTTGTATCATTAAATTGTAATTTAGCTCTCTAAGTTTTGAATACAAGGTGGCAACAGAAATATCCACTCGGAAATGATGTTCAGGTGTAATATCATTTTTCTCATGACAAGAACATGCATGCCTTGCATAACAAAAGCTCATATCTAGAATATCGATTTTTTTTTCATTGAGCAAAATGATTGTACATTATCAAAGAAGCTACTCCATCCATCTTCATGCATATCCTGAATAAGACTTTAGTAGTAGAAACCAAAGTAAATGCATCCAAAACATATTGGTCATTATTTTGCAATGAATGATAAAGTACATTTGTAAATTGCATATCTCCTTCATCAAGTATAAAATAAATACAAACTCAAAAGATATCATCGAATTATGAGCATCATCAGTATCATGTTAAGCATGTATAGAACTATCTTAATGATATGACCCAGTTGGAGACATGTCTAATCAACAATCTTTATCAAGGTATAATTGAATGGAAAAGAGATCTCCATCTAGTGTATCATGCACTTTGTAGTTCCTACTCTATTTAGCACTTCTTCCGGTCTCAATTCCAATTGTAGTAATTTTTTGATCAAATTAGATGTTCGAAAATCTGATAATCCATCACACCGCTTGTTAGAAGACATAACAATGTTAATAATCAATGTTAATTTAATAAAAAACGGTTGCATGGAGAGAACTTTATTTGATGTTGCAACTAAGGCTAATTGGACTCTATGGGCAAGGTAATGCACATAATATACACACACACACACACACTTACACTTTATGATAAAGAGAGATTGTTTTCCTCTCCATTCTCCACACATGTTACCCTACCATATAACCATGTCCACAGTTATCTCGAATATCGAGACTACATCGATCAAGAACATTCGACATCTCTTTTCTTGATGTAACTACACTTCTATCTTTGACGTGTATGGTATCAAGAATATTCCTCTAATAAATCCATTAATATCAATGAATCCAATCGTGAGTATAGCTATTGGTTCTTTTTAGGTTCATCACGAGCTTCATAAACAATGATGCAATATTTTGCACCTCCAATCTCATCAGAAAATAGTCTTTTTGTAATTTAGTGGAAATAATATACAATATCTCCTTTTGAATTGTAAGAGATGTATATATGACCGTTGTAGGTGTATTATCTAAAAGAATCCTTGCAACTTCTTGATTATATAACGTCAATAATTTTATCGTTTCAATATAATTCCCTAATTTTTTTCAATATGCATATTTGTTGTGCACTCTAAAAGCACATAATTGAAAAGCTAATCATTTATCATAATCAATTGATGTTTTTTATCCTGCTCTAATGTACTTAGTCTCCTTTAACGTATGTTGATCCAACACATTGTCTATATGTTTGTTGAGTCATCAAATCCTTACAAAATTGTTCAGCTATATTATGATGTGAATATTGATCATTTCTAATATGCTTCCAAATTTAAAATCCTTCAACATAGAGACATTTGATCCAAAGTATCGCATAGATATTTTTTAAAAAGAAAAAAAAACATGGCAAACAAAAAATAACATCCTTGACTGAAGAATATTCCAACCATGAGAGATATTTCCAAAATCAAGAAGCATGAATTCGACGTTGATGATCTTCATGACCGCGTGGTAATTTTTTGAAAGATAATGTTGATGTAGTCTACTTTACTATATACACATCGAATCTTGTTCTTATCATTAACCGGAGATTCCTAAATTTGATATCTCTATTCTGAACCACAAACAATAGACTACATTTAGACACTTCTGAACATGTATACCAGAAGGAGTAAGATCAGTATGTGAAAACTATATCACAATTTTGAAATATGTGGATAGTTTGTAGAAGATTGCATCACATCTTTTTTATTACAACTATCAGCTCTTGATTTCTTGAAATAGATGTCAATTATTCTTCTCATCATAATCAAACCTAATTTTGCTCATTATAATGTAAAAAACAACAATGTTGATTAATCAAAATTTGTAATTACTTAGGAATTCACAAAATATGATATATATACAGGGGGCTTATCCAATGGGCCCTGTGCCCATTTGAGATGAGATGAGCCCACTCATATTTTACCAATATTTTCCATCATTTTGAGTTCAATGCTTATTTATTTACAGTTGTTATATCATATTCTTACTATTAGTAACTATTTTCATATAAAGAAGATCTTAGATTCATAAGAAATGGTCATTAGTAAGAATAAAAATGAGACTAGTAATACAAATAATAATACAATCATTTTTGTATGAATTTAAGAATTTTTTTCCTGAAAATAGTTACTAGTAGTAAGAATATGATATAACACTTGTAAACAAATACCTATTAAGCTCAAAAAGATAGGAAATAATGGTAAAAAATGAGTGGGCTCATCTCATCTCAAATGAGCACAGAGCTCATTGGATAATTTCCCTATATATATATATATATATATATATATATATATATATATCTTAGTACAAATAATATATAACCTCATTTGTATTCATATCCTTAAAAAACTGAAATTGATTTTTATATCCATCTTCGTAAAAAGAGAAGATAAGGTGTCTATAGAAAAAAATACTCATCCATTGAAAAATTGATACAACAGCAAAAGGATATGAATATTTTATTCGTAAAAGGCTGCATGTTGAATCCCGATGGACATCCCCATATTCCAAACTAAATTAGAGATCCGACGTGTTTGATTAGAATAAGATTGACAAAAAATGAGTGCTCAAATATCGAATAAGATAAACTACTCTTGGTTATACATCTATTTTGATTCGGGTCATCTCTAATTGTAAACACGAATCAACCCTACTTAGTTACTTTGTCTCTAGTCTTCATATAAACTATCGATGACCATGGATACATGATTTTCAACAGCAGTGCCTTATCATGTATTAATGCACTCAATTTTGTTATATTTAGAATTATGTAATTATGTTTTAATTTGACAAGCCTGTGTAATTACATTGGATTAACTATTTGATTTCAATTGGGAAACAAAAATGGGGTTGAAGGAAGTTGAAAATTCCTAAATTTAAAATAAGGAGAATTTAGGTGGAGTTTTAGTACCACATCTAGTTGTTCTAAAATTTTAGTGGATTGATACATGAGTTCCCACCTTAAGCTCTTGTGGCATAGTAGAGAGGGAAAATGGAGGACCGCACATGCGCATACGCTTTTCTTTGACTCGAGCTCAAGAGAGTTTATTCGGATCTCAATATTTTTGTTGTGGATTTCATTTTACGGTCGAGATTAATTGTGATTAGAGTGCTACATGAATTTGACTTTACCCAACGACTCAGACTTAACCGTCATTTCAGAATCTAAAGAGGCGTCCGTTGATGAGAATTCTCGGAAGTTGAAAGGTTGTGTGCTAGATCTTCTTAAACCCTTCCCCATACGTCCTTTTCTTCATACGCAAGAAAAAAACCTTTCTTCTCTCGTGTCCTTTGTTCTTCCACCGCGAGATGGCATTCCTTTCTTCTCTCGGTTGCAGATATCTGAGGTACTTTCGAGGATGATCTCATCGGTGTGTGTAAACAATGATCGTGTGTCATCGTATCCTGTGAGCAGATCACCAGTATCCTAAGCACCAGTATAGTGGAGCGGTATCTTCTCAAGGACAATCCATTATATAGATTCTTCGATGATATCTTATCTAATCTACTTGCTGTCTTGTTTGTTGTAATTTATTTGCTCTTTTGCCTTTAAGGGATTTTACACTAAAATAACGTATCAATGTTTTAATCTGTCCGTGTGTGTGTGTGTGTTTTATAATTGTGATATGAGTCGGAAATGAATGATTATAATCATGTTAATCTATGATGCATTATTAATTATTCATTTTCATTTGAATATTGTTTATTGCATATCATATTGGTTCTGGTAACAACACATTTTCATCGATCTTATTTTAGTCAAAGATATGTAGATTCACAAATAACCGGGTAGCTAGCTTAATTACGGCGGTCAAAAGCCGTCTCTACTAATCCTCGTTCGACGCTACTGCGGTGACGTTAATTTAAGCGTCGCATATGCTATTCACGACGGTTATGGCTGACCGTCGTAAATATCGACCGCCACATTCAATATGGCCACTGTGAAATGGTAAATATGTATACGATGATTTAACGATGACCATGTTAGCCACCGTATATAAGCGGCTTATTATATGCGGCAGTCACTCCGACTGCCATACATGAAGGGACTGTAAAAAAAACAGCAATTGTTAGCAGTTGTTGCTCTCCCTGTGTTCCACAAGGTCACCTGTAAAATGAAATATATAGAGGGCTAAAATGTCCATGCAACACTCAAGAACATCATGGATCACAACTGCAAATTTAAATCTAAATTACATTACATAAACCATCAAATTCAGTTACATATGCATAAATTAAAGATTAAAATGTATGTTACATATAATATATATATCGATACATTCTTATCTAAAATACTAACATATTCATACTAGGTTAATACAACTAACATCGTAAATCATAAGCACATGTAGGAGCAGGACATCATCGTGGTGTCGCATGGAAGGGTTGGAGCCGAACAACATGTGCTCCTCCCAAATAACTCAACAAGCAACCTATACATCTTCAGCATCGTCTGTGCATTCTGCTACACAGTATGGGTATTCGTACAGTTTGTCTTAGTTGATCTTCCCTCTCATGTGACCTATAGAGGTAGCACCGCATCTCTTTCTACTTCAGTTAGTCAAACTCCTGCTACGATGGACTGTTGCCTCGTCCATAAAAAGCTCGACTTGGTGGTAGCTGAGCCAACAAATAGGACCCGTCCAGAATGTTGCGACAATGGAGGGAAGATGTGACTAAATGCCTCCTCGTTCAGATGTTTGGGGTCCAAAGAGCCTTGATCCGAAGGTGGTTGGCTGTTGATGAACTCCATCATTCGTCCCTACATACGTTAACATTTTGATTATGGAAGATTTATATCTTTAGAGTTATAAGAATTGAATAAATCAATGATGACTTACGTTGGCTTCTGTGTAGGTCTCATGAATGAAGAATGTGTTCCCCTCCTCATATGTGCTCTATCGAGTCATCTCAAATAGCCTAAAATGGCACAGCTCATCCCCTTTCTCAACCAATAAAAGTATATGACAATGAAATTTACATAAATTCGTCATTGTTATGTAAGAATGTTAGAATAGAATAACTTACATGCTTGTATTTTAGGTTGTCCAGACTAATCCTTCCTAAGGTATGGGTAGGACATGGGGTTTTATTCCTATTTCCTTTTTTTCATGAATAATCCTACAATTTAGGAGAGCATAACAACATTATAAACCTAGGCATAATTTATAATTAGAAAAGTATGCCATGTAGTTCATGCATCTCACTTTGAACTCATCACTCTCCCAATACTGGATGGTCGCCTACCACGCGGTTGGATGCCAATCCATGGGTATAAAGTAATGGATATTTACACCTGCAAAACAATCTTTACATATACATTTAAAAATGAATAATTTTAAGGATGGAAAAGTTTTTAGAATTGTACTGGAGTTCATACATCTCCGTCTTCTTGGTAAAAATCAACCTCATCATCGTACTCTTCATTGTCAAAGCCTTGATTAAACCCTTTAGGAGTTATTTTTATTGGTATTATCCAATCCTAATTAACATTATTTTTAACGTAGAATACTTGATCTGCCTCGCATGCTAACACGAATGGTCCCATCCTACCCAGTATGTTTTTGCTTTTATTGAGGATGTTGTATCCAAGATTTGGATCCAACTTAAATCATGTGTCTTTAAATACATTGTACTATTCACGTTTGAATAACACCATGTGTCGATCATGTTGATAATTCATCTCAATTATTTCAGTAATCCGATCATAGTATCCATCACAACCTGATGATAGGTTGCTTTTGGCGTACACGCCGGATCGGATATTCGCTTTCTTACTATTAGATTCTAAGTAGCTCTTGAATCTATAACCATTTATGATATATCCATTGTATCCGTGCGCAGTACTGAATGGACGTC
Organism: Ottelia alismoides; assembly: GCA_037367405.1. Lineage (NCBI taxonomy): Eukaryota > Viridiplantae > Streptophyta > Magnoliopsida > Alismatales > Hydrocharitaceae > Ottelia > Ottelia alismoides. Next base: position 351,696 of record JAZKJV010003481.1, read on the forward strand.
TAACCAACACATCGAAATTCTCGATCCAATAACTTTCTTGTTCAGATTTCATCTGGTATACTTGCCTTTGCAAACCACTCAATGAAATTGATCTTTCTTAAACCCCTTAAATTACCATGACAGCTTTTCCATTTGTGGTAGAATGGATCGATTCCAGGCACTTGTTTTGGCCCATATAACTGTGTCAAGTGTTTTTCAACGTCTTTCATTGGAAGGAAAATCATTTTATTTATTGCTCGACCTTGGATCTCGAATATTGATAGACGATCATCATCAAATTCATTATAAAGAGCATCATTTCTTTCAAGATTTTCAAACGTTGCTCCTCATTTCCTATGTACATCATGCAGAAAGTGATGCTTTCCTCGGTCAAGTATCCGTTAACAATTAATCATATATGTTGATTAGGCATTTACATGCATTTGGTCGGTTTGCAAGATATAAAGGGGGCTATGTGAACCTAAGATCATGTCTAATTGAAGTGTAAGTCTATATTATATATGACCTATTGAGAACGAACCTGCAAAAAAAATAAGCCTTCTATCTATATTATATATGACCTATTGAGAACGAACCTGCAAAAAAATAAGTTTTCCACCTGCACATATCAAAAAGCACGACCATTGGACCGAGATATCTCATCCTGAAGTGTGTCCAATAGTATTATGAAATCAAAAAATATAATGCTTTGGAAGTGGTGAAATCTTCCAATGTGATGCATACATATCCTGGTGTGTATGGTCACACACCAACCGGTGTGGAGGGACACAAGGTGTGTGATTGATTTTGTATGATTTTCCTATTAAAATTAATTTCTAATGCTATTGAATACCCGACAACAAATTAATATGAACATATTGTCACATTAATTAACATTTAATGTGATACTTATCACGGGAGTTTTTTAATGTAACACATATGACATGCATATGATCACAAGTAGGTGTATACATACATGATAACAAATGCATAGCTAGGTGCATTTATTTAGAGCATCATTCCTAGCATAGAAAATGTTAATTACATAGCTACAATCATACATTAGGACGTATCTTACTTATCATACATTTATTCATATATAATCATACCTTAGATAGATATCTTTATCCATTCAGTTAAAAATAGCTAAATTTATTCATAGATACAATTATACATTAGATAAAAATTCTTACCGAATGTCAAGGTTCACAATTAATCCCATAAAATGGGTACATCTGAATCGGCTAAATCTAAACACATTAAACTGACCCAAACTAATCCACCCCCACCATTCAAGGAATGACCTCCATTCAACCAACCAAAGTTCGAGCCTCCGCCCCCTTCCTCATCCCGTATCTGCCACCAACCCCTCCCGCAACACCCAAGCAATAAGAACTCTCATTCAAACATTTAAAGTGACCAAATTCCCGACGTTTTTCCCTCCAATCCTAAACTTCCTAAAACATTGGCAAAACCCCTATGTCCCTTCTTCTTAGATGAAAGAAAGGGTCGCGTGTCAAAAGGTTGCGTTGGGGGCTGAAGGAGGCGGTGACATCCAAAAGGGGTAGATGTCGATGGGGGTGCTACCACGGGAAGCGGGAGGGCAGTCGGGTATGGGGCTGGGGGAAGAAAGTGGGAACCATAGGAGCAGGAGGAGGGAGAAGATCAGAAAGGGATTGGCTAACATTGTGTGAAAGAAAACTCGTAGGAAGTGAAGTGGCATTGGGTTTAAGGAGATGAAGAAACTGGAGGGAGGAGTTGGAAAAAGTCTCTATTTGATAAAGTTTATTAGTATTCCTTCATTTTCCTACTCTATCTTTGTTGTGATATGACCTCAGACTTCTCTCCTTTGATATAAAAACCAAAGTGGTTGCCAAGTCTTGGATATGACTTAAATTTTTTGTTGGATCTTTCAATTAGGAGAAATAAAGACCACCTCCCCCAACCTTCCCATATTTCATTTCTATTGGAGATTGAATTTATGGGATATGTGATAATTTAAAAGGTTATCTTTTTGTTAAATTTGCTGATAAATTATGGGATAAATCATTATTCATGGATGGAATAAGGAATAATTAAAAGGATAAGTTATTAGTCACCATTTTCCCTTCTACTATAAACGGATTTTGTATAAACATTGCAACCGAAGAATTTTTAATTGAATTTTTATCAATAGTTTTAACATCCTGTAGCTACAATCATAAGTCATATAAGTCTACAATCTAACACAATCATAGAAATCATATCCCATAGCTACAATCATACAATCATACATGTACCTACAATCTTACACAATTTAACATGAACAAAAAACAATATATATGATAAAAGTTATACCTTTGGATACAAGATGAGGAGGCGCAGAGATATCTTGGGGAAGAGATACAACTGAGGTGATACACAGAGAGGAGGCAATGGTGAGGCAGAGACGGAGGCAGCAGAGGTGGGGAGGAGGAGGTGGTGGGGAGACTTGGTGGTGAGGGGCAAGAAGAGAATGAGGGGGCGGAGGGCATCCTGGAGGACGACGAGGTTGTGATAGAGGTGGGGAAGTGGCAGAGGTGGGGAGGAGGACGATAATGAGGGGGTGGATGTGGGGAGATGACAGAGGTGGGGAGGGAGGGAGAGGTGGTCGATAGAGGGAGGAAGAGGGACAACGATGGGTTAGAGGGATGGGACTTCGAGGGAGGGGATGGCAGAGGTAGGGAGTGATGGAGAGGTGGCCTGCGACGGGAGGAGGTCGGCGATATGTTAGAGGGAGGGTGAGTCGAAGGAGGGGAGGGAGGAGGAAGGAGGGAAATGAATAGAGGGAACGAAATATCATTCTAGAATTAAAGCAACATTATCTACGACGGTCACAACGACCGTTGCTAGGTTATTTACAACGTGATCAAAGGCATGGCAACTAGTTGGCAGCCATGAATAATCTCTACTAATACTTGCGGTGTTTTTTTAATGGTCGACATTAATATGGCATATTCACAATGCCTACAAGCGATCGCTACAAATAGGCCAACGTTAATACTTAATTTTCCAGTACTGTATCCTGGGAGCATATTGCTAATACCCTACACATAAGTATTATAGGGCAATATCTTCTCAAGGATAGTCTACTACATGGACGCTTTAGTGATATTTGATCTAATCTATTTACTATCTTGTTTGCAGCAATTAGTTTGCTCTTTTGCCTTTAGTGGATTTTCTCTAAAATGATGTATCAACATTTTAATCTATTCATGTGTGTATTTTGTAATTGTGATATGAATTAGAAATGTATGATTATAATCATGTTAATGCATCATGCGTTATTAATTATTCATTTTCATTTGAATAATTATGTTTATTGCATACCTTATGATTTTGGTAACAAAAAAATTTCGTTAATCTTATTTTGATCAAAGATGTGTAGATTCACAAATAACATTAGTTAGGCTCAATTTTGCAACAATAATAGTTTTCAACAATAAATAATCTAAGCATTCATGGATAAACACGTATTAGTAGATTTACATTCCTAGCTTAACTTGCTCTGATGCCTTTAAAGCTAAATTTAAAGTATGCAAAGATTTAAATTGCATGCATTTTGATTTATATTTAATTTCGTATACAAATAAGTGACAATTTCAACGTAAACAAAACAAATGAAATCTAAACAACTAAATAAGGTAAACTTAGTAATAGAGATGTTCGAAATCAATCCATTTTTAGTGTACAAATCAAGATTCTTAAAAGAACAAACATCTTAAAAGATTTAAAATAGTAGACAATAATAACAAAGTTAGAATAAGGAGGACATACATGAGGTTTTAGCAAAAAAAGCAAAATACATATTTTAAAATCTAATTTTTGTTACAACTTAAAGGAATGTCATCATTACATCCAAAAAGATGCGTCGATTCCATCAGCAACACACATTTATATCGTGTCCTATGCTTGGATGAAGGAATCACAAGATTATAACTAGACAACTCGAAAGAAGACGTATTGATGGGGATCTTGCAAGTTGCACTAATGAAAGGAGATGCTCAAGATCTTTGGAGGTGATATAGGGGGGGTCAAGGTTTTGAAACAGAATTGAAAATCCCAATAAAAAGGTTGGATCAGATTGGACCATGGGATCAAATTAGTTCAATTGGATGATGATGTCATTTTTTTTTAAATCGGATTAAATCAAACCGGTAAGAGAAAAATGGCTGAACATAGTAATTACATCGAAATGGATTAGAACATGTACAAAATACACACTCAAATATGCTTGAAATAAATATAAAATAATTAAACAATTAAAATATCTTACTTTATATGTAAAATATTTTCTTGAATATAAACTCAAATTTGAATTGTGATTGAGTGGTTCAATTTCATTTGAACTGGATAAAATTAAGTTGCAAATAGTCGATCAGACCGATGGTTGAACCAAAATTGTGCCAATTTGATCCGAATCGTGAAAATCGATTGATTGGATGATTGCACGTTATCAATCCCACCACCTGAAATATCTTATCACAAATTATAGGACGTGAAAATTAAAAAATATCAACTCAAAAAATAAAGTAGATCTATATTAAAGAAAAAAATCATTTGTCCTCTCTCATCTTGCCATAGTGTTAAAATAGTTTAGAAGATTTATTTAACAAAAGCTTGCAAAAACCCATGCTTTATAGATACATAATCTTACAAAACATATTTTAAATCGATCATTTTTAGAAAAATTTTCTATTATGATATGTATGTGTTATAGTTTCACTTAACAATATCATATGTTCCCTTCCTTTGACATACGACAAATTGCACTACAAAAAGAGAAAAAAATGATACAAAAATTGGAAATTTTAACATGTTTATACGTGACTCTGAACATGTTATGAGTTTATAGCATGTTGCATCTATTTTATACCAGTATGTTGTGAGCACATGACATTATTGCACGTCCATGAAAAGGTAAAATTCTTTAAAAAGATAAAGCAAGTTGCTCTTGAGCTACTCCCAAATCGCATGACTCTGTAGATTACATAATTCTTCTGTATATATGGAAATGGTTGCTTATGAATTATTATGAGATAACAAACATAAAATTATTATTTTGGTATGAAAACATAACAAGTTGCCATGAAATCATACAAACATCCTGATGAATCTCCATTTCATCACTTTTTCTATCATTTTGGCCTTAAAAACCTCAGTACATGCATGTAAATATCATTAATTTGCATAAATTAACTTTCATTCTTTGATATATATATATATATATATAATGTATAAAATACAGTTTTTAATGCCAAAATTATAGAATAAAGAAAAGAAAAGAAAAAGAATAAAACTCCAAAGGTGTTTTATGATCGTAAACCCCGAGACCTAGGCATCTTGATGTCTGGGTCGACAATGAATAAAGTAAGGAGAGATAAGGGTCAATAATGCAATAAAAATCCTATTTATTTATTTATTATTTATTTATTTTTTGGACCCATTTTATTTCCTACTTTTTATACCTCGAATAAAGAAACATTGAGCACAGAAGCTAGAGATAATAATTTATAGAAGAATACAAAATTGAGTTTATACAAAAATAATATACAATGTAAAAGTTATAATCTAAATAAGATTCTAAAATCTCAACTTCCCAAATCAATATCTCTCAAATAAAAACTCAAAATATATCACAATCACTTTAATTGTATATAACTTTTAATAAGCTATTTAATGAAGGTAGTTTAATATTTTTTTAGAGTTAATGTGTGAAAGTTAGGTTTTGGACCCCCTATTAAATAGTAAACCTGAATAAATATTCATTTTATTTATTCTTTATCATTTTTATAATTTTATATTTTTGTAATTTTGTAAATATTATTTATGCTATGTACATATTAAAACTAAAGAAAAACCATGAATAAACATTAAAATAAAAGGTATATATAAAATACATAGATGAAATACCAATAACTATACCTATACAATAAATAGGGAAAAGGGAGTATGCACCGGCGGGTGCAGCTAACTAGCTACACCCGGTCATTTTTCTCATTAGTTTTTTATTTTTTTTGAAAAAAACTTATGGAGATTTACTTAATTTATTGACAATAATATATGTTTCAAATTTCATGCAAAACAAACACTCCTAGCATGCCCATCTAGATATGGTCAATTTCAATAATTCTGAAACCGTTAAAATATCATAGCCTTGATGGAGTTGATAGAAATGTCAAATTTAGTTGAAATTGGTATGATATCATGGTGATATATGGTGATTTAAATCCCCCTAGGTTTCATTTCAAAAACACAAAAAACTGATGAAAAAAATGGCCGGGTGCAGCTAGTTAGCTACACCCGCCGGTGCAGCTTCCCCAACCCCCAATAAATATATCTATTTATTTAAGTGTAAATAATACATCATGAAAACATAATAAAAATATATTTAAGTATATAAAAACAAATTATAAATATATAAAATAATAGAATGAAATAATAAAATCAAAATTACAAAATAAAAATAAGATACTCAAAACATAGGTAAATATACATATAAATATACACTAAAAAAGCAACTTGTAATTAATAACTTCAAAAACATAAATAAAAATAGTAATAAAATTATACAGAAAATAACAAACAACTTTCATTTTATAATCTAAAAATAATAAAATCATTTAATAATTTTTTATATTAAATAATCTTTTTGTGGCAAGTTTTTCCTGGTTGGTCCACGTGGACCAACCAGGAGGCTCCGTCAATTGACCTCGGTCAACTGACTGGCCTACCCTGTAGCCCGTGTCAGGCCTCGTTTTGACCCACTTTTCTCGATTTTATCCCCACATATTCATTCACCCATTTGCTTTGATTTCTTCATGGCTTTTTGTCCTCGATATGTACTCTTACACGCCTGCTTGTTATCTCGAGGATTGGATCTCTGCATTGTCAGATGCACCTCGTTCTTTGGCCCCATGTCACCAGATGTACAAAACACCACCATCACCTTCCTTCCCAATTTGAAACCCTTTTGCCCTAGCTTTGTCCCTTCTCTCTTGTGCTCAGGATCGGAGAAGGTGACAACACTCCTCCGGCCAACTGTAGCGAGGCCAGGCGAAGGCCAAGGCAGCGTTCCACCGCCTTCGGCCATCGCCACGATCGAGGTTCCGACTTCGTGGTTCCTAGGCCAATGAGGTACTCGTTTTCTTACATTTTATCGTTTAGAATTAGTTCTAGGAATCTTCCCTGTATTTTATTTATGTTTTTATCGCTCGATTAGGCTATCCTCACCTTCTCTTAGTTCGTTGGAGCTGAGCTCCAACGAACCCCATTCGCTATGTAACCCTTATTGTCCGACTGCCTGACCACCTACAAACCCTCCCTTTCGCTTCTTGAACACCCCACGCACCTTCAGATCACCCAGATCCACAGTGGATCTGGAGATCGGCTTCCCAAGTCCACCACCTAACCGGGGAGCCTCTGCCACGCCCCATTTACCATTCCCCCTCGCCAATAAGGCCCCAACACTCTTTTTTTGTGTTGTCCTTATCTCCTTGCAGGTGCTGGAGGGCTAGAGGACTGCCTTGGGAGTTGATTTGTGTGCCACATAGGTACATGGAGCTCTAGACATATTTCGTGATTGTGCGGCACCACCAGAGCTTCGATGGACCTCCTGAAGTCTCCAACGAGAGCGGAGGAGCCCAAGCTCTGTTTTGCACCTTCTCTGAGCATTCCAGACGGTCGGAGATGCTCAGGAGGGCGGATCAAAGCTCGACCCGTTTGAATTCTTGGCATGTTCCTCCACACCCCTCTACGGCGTTGGATCTTCTAGCCACTTCAAGACGTACAACCACTGTCCGATCATTGGAGCCATCATCACCAATTCGTCAATGAAGATCTAATCTGGGCCATCGCTACAAACCGTCATCGTCTCCCCTCGTACCACCATGTGTATTAGTGAAGAAGGAGCACCGTCGGATCCGTGCCCACGTTGGGTATTTTGCAACTTTAACCCAACCGATTTTGTAATTTAATATGTACAATGTAAACTCCCATTTACTGTTCATATTATTTTGTAAAATTTGCAATTAGGCCCACAGACTTTCTTTATTTACATCCAAGTCTGTGCTAGCTCACCTCACGTAACCGCCCACGTGAGGTGGGCATTTTGCAGGGGTGGTCCTGGGCTTTATTGTATTTCATTCTGGTCCCAAAACTTTTTAATTCCTTTATATATTTTTGGAAAAAAATGCAGATTGGCCCTCGTCCTTTATTTTAATTACAATTATGCCCTTGCTAGAATGTAGTTTCTTTTTATTTCCTCTATTTATTTAAAATATCAGTTGTGCTCTAAAAAATCACCGAAATAGCCTTAAGTTCCTAGATGCTTGTATTTTCATGCCATATATTTATTTTTGCATTTCAAGACTCTTTAGTATTTATTAAAAATTAAAAAGAGCACTAAAAATCATTTTCTACAGTATAAAATACCAAAAATATATAAAACATTTTGAAAATTTCTCAAAAAAATATATTTTATTTATTTATGTATTTCTAACCTTCAGACCAAAAATCACTAAAAATAAAAAAACAAAACTCTTAAAAATTGAAAACCCCAAAATCCATTATAAAAAGTTATAAAATTCCTAAAAACTCTAAAAATAATGTTTTCTATTTTGAATTTTTCTTTTTATATTATTGTGTATAAATTAAAATTAATTTAGAAAAACTTTGATACTGTTTGGTATTTTTCATCTCCATTTTAATTCGATCCTATTATTCTATCCTTGTTTAAGCTATTTTCAACTTTAAAAATCCATAAAATTAGCAAAATTCGCTAAAAATCACAAAAATAGTAAAAAATATTTAAAACCTAAAAATATTTATTTCTAAAATTTTTAGTTATATTTATATCTCTTTTATCAATTATTGTATATATAGTCTATTATATTCTATATTATATATTAAAAAAAGAAAATACAAAATATAAAACATAAAAAGAAAATATAAAATAAAAAACAAAATATAAAAATATAAAAAAAATAAAATATAAAATACAAACCCACATAAAAAAATAGACAAAGACACACACAATCAATGTAGTGCATTCATTTACCCAATCTATCCATTCTGCTCCCTGTGTTCGACACTCTACACTACTTGCATTATATACATCTTTTGTAGAGTTAAATAAAATAAATTATAATTCCACGCTTTTATTTGATAGCTTGATTTATTTGATGGTTAATTGTTGATTAATTAAGGTTTCTTGTGGGTCGTCACAATGACTGTGTCTCTGCCCGGTGTGAGACATATTTAGACTCGCGACAAATCTCAGTTTTCACATCCTCAAATAAGGTCTAAAATAGAGCGTGTCTATCCTCCTTCAATAGTTATCTCAATACATCACAAAAAAGCAAGATGATACATAAATTTCAAAAACTTAGCATCATATGTGAGTTTGAACATACTAGGAACTTATAGCACGTTACATATGATTTAAGACCAAGATGTTGCGATTATTTAACTTTAGCACGATCCTATGAACATGACAAGATTGTATAGAAAATTGTAGCAAGTTGTTGTTAGGTTGGACTCACCGAAACATAATAGATTACTATTAATGTAGCACATTCTTTTATGAAATTTCAATCAATTATAAAATGATAACATTTTGCATCAAAATTTTAATGAAGTGAATAAGGTCTAAAATAGAGCGTGCCTATCCTCCTTCAATGGTTATCTCAATATATCACAAAAAAGCAATATGCTACATAAATTTCAAAAACTTAGCATCATATGCGAGTTTGAACATACCGGGAACTTATATATTTAAGACCAAGATGTTGAGATTATTTGACTTTAGCACGATCCTATGAACATGACAAGGTTGTATAGAAAATTGTAGCAGATTGTTGTTAGGTTGGACTCACCCAAACATAAAACATAATAGATTACTATTAATGTAGCACATTCTTTTATCAAATTTCAATCGAATGTAAAATGATAAAATTTTGCATCAAAATTTTAATGAAGTGTTAAATGCTGGACATGTAATATGTGGAGAGCCATTTAATAGTAAATTTTATTGCACTTACATCATTCCATGTCTGAAATAAAGTGCATTAAGTTTGAATAATTAATCAAGTTCCTAAGTATAATTATAGTTACATATCTTGTCCACTTTAAATATGATATAGTTATTGATCAAGACATAGATCATGAAAACTAATGTTTCGTTGATGATCTAAAGAGTTAAATCAAGAGTACAACTAACATCATATAATATTATCTAATAATGCGATCACCGATCTAAGAAGAGATGATAATCTTCTCCATCGATTGATGTTCAATCGACAATATTGATACAAGTCCTCTGCATATAAATAGAGATATAAAGGTATCATATTAGTCGGGTTAAAGAGTTAACTTCACGTAATCAAGATAGATTAAGTCTCCTATTATAAACGGTCACGAGGCGGGTGGAAACACACACACACAGGGGTTTTATCCAATGGGCCTTATGCCCATTAGGTTCCTAATAAGCACATAATGTCATCTATAAGATTTTGATCTAACAACTACTGTTTAAAAAAATAGTTTATTTATGTCGTTGATGGTTATTTGTATGATGTTAATGATTCCTTATTTGTAGGATGACGGGTAAGGAAACCTAATAACACATGCTATGTAATGGTCATTCCAAATTTGGTCCTTCATGCAGTTATATAAGTAGCGATCCACGAATGGTCAATATATTACGCAAAATCTTTAGTAATATTATTCTATCTGCTACTATCATTGGACTCATTATTAAATTCTATACATATGTTAGTTATGAACATCAATACAAATGTTACATATTCTTTTTTTTCATTCTATTTACTGATATTATTTGATGATTTACTAATGTTTCATTTCCACTTACTTGTAACAATTACTCCAATAATATTATTGTTTCTTTTATTACACATTACACCTATTTATGTTTGTATTCAATATCACTTTTGTTTGGATTTTAGTTACTAATAAAATCCACATTTTAAATATCCATACTTGTCATTTGAATTGTTAGCATTTTGTTTGAGTTACGCAAGTAAACATAATATACTACACTCCATGTTAATAGATTACTTGCATAATGTCCTCGAATTACTATGTACAACGTAATATTACAGATATAAATTATTGACAACTGTTATAATATTACTGATCTCATAATAATCATTTACTTGATAATTGTAAATATATTACTGATCTTGTGACATAAGTTACAACTAATACGTAAATAACTTAGGAGGAAAGGAATGAAAATGTTAATAGAAAAGTAAAAAATTAATATAAATTAGTAATTAATATAAGATAGAAAGTAATATACATTGGCGAAATAGTAATATTTCATTGATTTATTTCTTTTATTAACTATTTTCCGCACAAAATTACAGAAATGAAGTTTTCTCTTTCCAAAACGGACTCCCCATTTTTAGGTAAATGGTATAATTCGAAATTGGAAACATTGTTGGCATACTTCTAGAATTGTCCTCCTTTGAAATAGGTAACTTCTCAAATGAGCATACACATGGATGGCCTATGTTTGGTGCTCACCAAGACTCTAATGAGCGCAATGTCCATTGGATAAGCCACCTCGACTCTCTCTTTATGTGTGTGTGCGTGCGTGCACGTATGTGTGTGTGCATGTGTGTGTTTGTGTATGTGTATATGCATATGCATCCAAGTGTGTACATTTGATGAACCACTAGATTGATGGCCTGATAATGTTTATATACCAACGAGATAGTGTATATATAAGAGTATAAGAGATGTATGACATCTCAATAGAATTATACACATTATATAAGATAAATTGGGAGATAAGGCTCCCTCATGAGATATTAGGATAAGGCTAATTCCACTAGTGCTCATCTTGTTCTAGAAATAGGATACGTCATCGAGAATAGCAATATAATCTTCTTTGAGGCAGATAATTGATGTTGTCATCCTACGATCAATTAACATATCTTATTTTTATCCTTAAAAGGAATGAAAAATGTGCGAACACATACTTTGGATTATTGAAGTCATCCAGTATGTAGGATGTAAGGGTATTGGAAATATTCGAGGTTGATACAATCGTAATAGGTTGTATATCATAAAACTTTCATTTTGAGAGAATGATGTAACATGATGGATTTTAGTGGCCCCATTTAAAGATAAATTGAATGATATTTGGTTGCATAAGTTTCTCAACAGTTACAACGGCTGTGGAATCTTTATATAGCCCCATCACGACACCAAAGTCCCTCCACTCATTCATGTGGGACTAAACAACTCCCACTCATAGAAGTTCACTTACACAAATATCTCAACACTCCACCTCAAGCTGGAGCATGGAATATTTAGCTTGGACAATACAATACACACAAGTCGAGTACATGAACTGAGTACATATATCAATCGCATCTTCTCACGCTTGCGATCTGAGGAATCTTCAACTGTTGGTGAGCTCCTGAATGTTTTAGTTATGGAAGATTGAAAATGGATCTCTTCAACAGAGATCACTGTGAGGGGCTGCCACCATATGATGATATGAAAAAGAATTCAATCATGACGTTGTTGCAATGGGTCTCTCACAACGAGAGCCTTGAACTAGGCCTCTCCCACACCGGCATAATGAGATCTCTATTCTGGAGTCCCTATCGATCTCTTCGTATCGAGCTCCTACCATAAGTCTCTGCCATACATGAATCACATGAGAACCCTGAGCCAAAATCAAAAGTATAGGGACCGTTCAAATAAATGATCATATATGTGTACCTCAAACAAAACAAAGATGTTGTAATGAATGCTCCCCCTATCTCCCATATCCATGTAGGAGATCTAAACAAATACTCAATTCCTCCCCTTTCTTACAAACTTACTAGAAAATATGACATCGATCAAGTTGGGAGAAGAATAGAGGTAGGGAAAATAAAAATCATCATCAATTTTCTTCTTCAAATAAGCCATTCTCTTTCTCTTTTTCTTTGAGCTTTCTCCTCTCTATTTTTTTCTCATTCAGCTTCTTTTTGAATGATAGCTTTTTTAATCTCCTTTTTTGGAAGAACATTAGCTCACTTGGGCCTAAAAGGCATTTGAGACCAAAATGCTCTTTCTCCCCCTTTTTTTAATCAAATTTTTCGCATACTATAGCAGCGCCTTCTTATGTCCCTCTCTTTTTTAGTTGCTACATTCTCCCTTTTTTAACAACCCGTCAAAAAACTTTTTACATCTGGAGATGGTGGTCAATGTTGGGTCCAAATTAAACAAAAAATAAAATAAAATGAATTTCTTGTTTGATAAATAAAGCAATAGATGCCCATCATTGGCTTTATGGGTTGAAAGCCATGAACATCAGAACCCTGTCCGTGGTTGTATGGGTCGAAACCCATAAATAAACAAACTAAAAGGAAGCCCATCAGGTCTTCCGTCTTCTCCTTCATATCCATCTCAAATAGGGTTCACACGATTGAACCCATTGTTGTAGCGCAGTTTTTTTAACAAACGCATCATTACTTAAAATCGATTGCTGGATGGCCGCGATGGCTGATGCTTGGGGACTTGGTGAAGGCAATACTGCTGCCGTTGAACAAGGGCCCCCGCACCATGCAGGCCCTGGAGATGGAGGCGTTGGGAGTTGAGCAGCTGAGGTGCATGGTCTTTGCTTGCAGCAGTGAGAAAATTAGGGTTCTATGAAAATCCAGATTCTCTCTTGATTTGTGGATAAGGATGGCTCCAGAACTAGCACATGCACGACATAATAAAAAATTTAGATTGAAATCAGATCGACATTGGCTTGCATAATCAGGGTTTCAGAAACCCAATAACTTTGAACACGAATCTTGATGTCGTTGAAATATCATGAACTCCGAAGAACACAACAACAACAACAACAACAAAGCCTTTTCCCACAATTAAGTAGGGTCGGCTACATGGATTCTTCGCCTCCATTCAGATCTATCTTGGGTCAATCTCGGACTTATATCCAGCAAACTAAGATCCCTTCGTATAGTCTCTTTCCAACACTTCTTGGGCTGTCCTCGCCCTCTCTTAGCCGGCTCAACATCCCAACACTCGCATCTCCTAACCGGTGCATCAGTTGACCTTCTTTGCAAATGACCAAACCATCTTAAGCGGTTTTCTCGCATCTTATCCTCGATCGGAGCTACACCAACTTTCTTTCTGATTGCATCATTCCGAATCCGATCTTTACGTGTATGTCCACACATCCATCTTAGCATTTTCATTTCTGCTACATCCATTCTCTGCACATGTCTATGGTTCACAGGCCAACATTCAGAACCATAAAGCATAGCAGGTCTCACGGCTGCTTTGTAAAACTTTCCTTCAATTTTTAAAGGCATTTTCTTATCACAGAGAACAGCGGAGGCTCCTCTCCACTTTAGCCAGCCTGCATTTATTCTATTAGTAACATCTCCATCAATTTCTCCATCATGTTGCAAAATAGATCCCAGATATCTAAAAGAATCTCTCTTCTGGATGTTGTCGTCACCGATCTTCACCTCGATTCCTTCACCATTGCTTCCATCAAAGGTGCATTCCATATATTCCGTCTTAGCCCTACTTATACGAAAACCTTTAGTCTCCAATGCATGTCTCCAAACCTCAAGCTTCTCATTTACTCCATCTATAGTCTCGTCAATCAACACAATATCATCATCAAATAACATACACCAAGGTAACTCATCCTGAATGTGACTTGTCAACTCGTCCATAATCAAAGTAAAAAGAAATGGACTCAAAGCTGAACCTTGATGTAAACCAATGTTGATATCAAAATAGTCAGCCTTCCCCGTCGGGGTCCTTACACAAGATAAAGCCCTTATCATACATATCCTTTATGAGATTAATGTATAGGACAGGTACTTGTCTCTTCTCCAAAACTCTCCACAGTATCTCTCGTGGGACGGAATCATAAGCCTTCTCCAAATCAATAAAAATCATATGGAGATTCTTCCTTTTAGCTCTATAAATCTCCATTGTTCTCCTCAGCAAATGGATGGCTTCAATAGTTGAGCGACCTGGCATGAATCCAAATTGATTTTCTTTTATATGGGAAACTTGCCTCAACCTTCTTTCGATCACACGTTCCCAAATTTTCATAGTGTGACTCATCAGCTTGATACCTCTGTAATTTGAACAATTTTGAATGTCTCCTTTGTTCGTATAAAGAGGCACCACGATACTCCTCCACCAATCTTCAGGCATTTTCTTGCTTCGCCAAATAACATTGAATAGATTC
Source organism: Ottelia alismoides (assembly GCA_037367405.1). NCBI lineage: Eukaryota > Viridiplantae > Streptophyta > Magnoliopsida > Alismatales > Hydrocharitaceae > Ottelia > Ottelia alismoides. The sequence goes on from JAZKJV010003481.1 coordinate 366,934, forward strand.
GTAAGCCAAGTTAAACCACGCTCACCTAAAACTTTCCAAACTTCTACAGGGATGTCATCCGGTCCAACACCTTTCCCAGGTCTCATAACCTTCAAAGCCTCCTCTACTTCTTTTCTTTGTATTCGTCTAAAGCATACACGATTCAAGTAACTTTCACTACTAGCTAGATCACCCAAAGTGATCTCTCTATTTCCTTCTCCAATGAAAAGTTTATGGAAGTATTGCTCCCATGTAGTCTCTATATCCTTCTGATGAACAAGCACGTGACCTTCCTCGTCCTTAATACATCTCACTTGAGAAAGGTCTTTGGTCTTTCTTTCTCTTGCTTTGGCCAACCTGAATATATCCTTCTGGCCCTCCTTAGAGTTGAGATTTTTATACAAAACCTCATAAGCTTTTGACTTAGCTTCGCTTACAACCTTCTTCGCTTCCTTCTTCTCTATTTTATGATCTGTGACAGTTTCCTCTGTTCTATCCTTAGACATAGCTTTAAAGCAAGCTCTTTTAATTTTTAGCTTCTCCTGCACCCCTTCACTCCACCACCAAGCCTCCTTTTGACCCGGAGCTCCTCCTTTTGACTCGCCTAGCATCTCTTTGGCTACATTTCGGATACAAGATGCTACTGCCTCCCACATCTCGTTTGCACTACCGCTACAATCCCAAGATAAGTCTTCTAAAACCTTCTCCTTGAAGCTTGATTGCTTCAGCGGAAGATTCCACCACCTAGTTCTAGTGATCTTAGGAACCTTCCTTTTCTTCACCAGCCCTTTTATTTGTAAATCCAAGACTAACAAGCGATGTTGGGTTGTCAAACTCTCTCCAGGGATTACTTTGCAATCTTTGCAACACAACCGATCTCTTCTCCTCAACACAAAGTAATCGATCTGTGTTCTAGTTGTGCCACTCTTATAAGTAATTAAATGCTCCTCCCTCTTCTTGAAAAGAGTGTTTGTTATGAAAAGATCATATGCAGTTACAAAATCCAGAATGACTTTTCCCTCTTCGTTTCTATCCCCAAAACCATGTCCTCCATGCACACTTGCATACCCTGAAACATCTTTTCCCACATGTCCATTAAAATCTCCACCTATGCAAACCATCTCCTTTTGTGGGATTACTTGTAAAATCTTATCCAGATCCTCCCAAAAAGCTTGTTTAGTCCTTTCATCTAAACCAATTTGCGGTGCATAAACTGAGATGATATTCAGAATTTCTTCTTCAAGCACCAACTTTAGCAAAATAATCCGATCCCCAAATCTTTGCACCTCAACCACATAATCCTTCAAATCTTTATGAACAACCACTCCAACACCATTTCTGCCCTTATCTTTACCTGAATACCAAAGTTTAAAGCCTGTCTTCTCGATCTCCCTTGCTTTCTCTCCAACCCATTTAGTCTCTTGAAGACATAATATATGAATCTTCCTTCTTTCCATTGTATCCACTATCTCCATCAATTTTCCAGTTAAAGTACCGATATTCCAACTACCAATCCATAACTTCCTTTGCAATCTCTTTTGGACTAACTTCTTTACTCGCATGCGTCCACTATGCGAGAACCCTTGCAAATTTTGGACTGCATCCGGGCGGTGATGCAGCGGAACTAGATTATTTACCCGCATGCGTTCCTCATGCGAGAACCCTTGCAAATTTTGAACTACATCCAGGTTGCGATGTAGCGGCCCTTGCCAATTTTTCATTGCATTCGGGCGATGCAACGCGTCGCAAGTAGGGAACGCCCCAACGAAATCAGTATGTTTGCTTAAATCCATGTTTAAAAGATCCGAACGGTTTCGAGATAAATTCATAAACAGTGTTCTTAGAAGAACTTTAAGAACACTATTTACGAATTTATCTCTCCTGCGCTGGCTGTCGGCTACCTAACGCGCAACCCTCCTCATTTACCCGGGCTTGGGACCGGCCATGGCTGAGTTCAAAATCAAAATAATTATTCAATAATAAATCACAGAATTGAACCCATTCTGATACCATCTAGAAAACGTGAATATGGAAGCATAGTCGGTGATAAAGAATAAAACACTAGGATTTTACGTGGATACTTACTCCGTAAGTAATATGATGAAACTATGGAAGAAAGCCTCTAGGACTAGCTATTGCATCAAATTTCTCAATGTTTACAATGAATGTGAGCTCTTTATGTAACTCCACCAAAACAACAAAGTCCCATCACTCATCCATGTGTGGGACTAAACAACTCCCACTTATAAATGTCCAATTACACAAATATCTCAGCAACTACTGTACACCCTTATTATTATATACATCAACCCAATGTCACTCCATGCTCAAATGATGTGCCAACTTTAGCCAATACGGACTAAACAGTAAGGATGGCGTGGTCTTTCTAGATATAAACCTAGACGTGTTCCAAATTAAATCTCTTATTATTAAGAGAAATAAAAAAATAATTTTTTCCATTAACTAAGGGATTTTATCACTTGTACCCCTCTGAGATATCGCAATATCAGTTATGCCCCTATCTTTTTGGTAATATCAGTTGTACCCCTCACTTCTTTCTCCGTCATCAGTTGTGCCCTTCCGTCAGAGTGACCGTCAAAAAATTAAAATAACCATAGTTTACTCAAACCATGGTGTGGTTAAGAGGGGTATTATGGTCAGAATAAAATCAAATGAGGAGGAGGGTTGGGGAGGAGGTGCGAGGATGCGGAGGAGGTGTGGGCTGGCGGCGGGAGCCGGGGAAGGTGCGGAGGCCGGAGGAGGTTGCTGGGCTCCTGGCGGGGCGGGAGGCGCGAAGAGGGAGCAGGGACCGCGGCCAGAGGCGCGCGGTGTGTGCGGGGGAGGGGGAGGGGAGGCGGCGGTGCAAGGCATGGGGAGGGAGAGCAGGGGCGGTGCGTGCGGGGGAGGGGGAGGAGAGGCGGTAGTGCGGTTAGGGCGCAGGTGGATCACCACGGAAGGGGGAGCGGTGACTGGCACCACAGCACGGCCCGCGCGGGGAGGCGCTGGAGAAAACAGTCGCGCGATGGCAGTGGCTGTGGTGGAGAGGAGGTAAGGCACTGCAGGCGGAGGGGAGGCCGCAGGCTGGAGCTCTGGCGGAGGGGGGAGGGGGGAGCAGGGGCGGTGCGTGCGGGGGAGGGGGAGGCGGCGGTGCAAGGCAGGGGGGAGGGGGAGCAGGGGCGGATGTGCGAGTATGCGGAGGAGGTGCGGGCTGGCGGCGGGAACCTCGGCTTCCAGCAAGGGGGAGGTGCTTCGGTGCCTCAGCTCGGTCGAAATAAAAAGCACCTGGTACAAGCTTCTCCTTTGGTTGCAATACGAGCCAAATTATGGTGTCTGCCCCCTCATCACTTGTTCTCAACTTTCCTAATCTGAAGTAAACAGATCGGATCAGGTTGTCCATATTAAGCAGTTGGAGATCAGGGCCATAAAGGATGCAAGTAATAGGGAAGATAAAAAGACCTGTTGAGATCTGGTAAGGCCTTCGCAACACCGGGAGTTTCAGACCAACCGGGGTGCATCGAATAGAATCCGATGCCTTTTTGTGGAGCGGTTGGGGTGGAGGAAGAGAGCAGGTCGGAGGTGGGGGAGGAGTTCCGAGCGGAGAGGGAGGAGGAGGAGGTTGGAGGAGGAGGAAGAGGATGGGGGAAGAGGAGGAAGAAGAAGAGGGTGTCAAAATGACTATTAAACCATTTTTTTAAAATTAATTCTGTTTATGTCCTCAAAGTTAACGTCCGTTTGTACTGTGGATGGACGGCAACTAACCCAAGGGGCACAACTGATAAAACGGCAAGAAGTGAGGAGCACAACTGATATTATCAAAAAGATAGGGGCACAACTGATATTGCGATATCTCGGAGGGGCACATGTGATAAAATCCCTAACTAAAATATGTCTATGTTAATCAACTGATTTCAAGGATGGTAGAGCCAGACCAAATCGGAAATGAATATTATCCAAAAATATGTTAAGCAATTGCAGTACAACATATATTGTCCATCATTTTGCCCTTTCAGCAATGTACACATATATAAGTAGTTATTGCTCTGTCAGACCATAATGAAAAAAAGTTTTATTTTTCTTCTATTCGGATCAAGGCCTTTCACTAGCTAGTCCTGGTATAGCCCCCGAACATTTTATTTTTTGAAACGAGGTCCTAGGTAGCAAGACAAAAAAAGAATTCTTTATTTTTATTAAGATTGTGTTTTCCAAATTATAAAACTTCAGCAATAAGACCACAACTTCCTCAAGGAAAACTACAAACCACCAGATACTATTTTTCCCACCCAAAGAGAAAGAGCTTTGGTTGTTGCTGTTATGTGAGTTTTAAATTTGCACCTCCATCATCACAATATAGATAGAGAAAGAAGGAAAGAAAATCTCTGCTCTATCCCCTTTCTGGCTGAATTAAACCTACAATAAGACAACCAGTAGTAAGTCAATGAATTATTACAGTTACATTTCCAAGACCTCTAGCTCCAGCATCTCCTCAAAACAATCATAAATATAGCCGTTCATCAAGTAACAAACAACTCTGGCAGAAGAAAAACATATTACACAAAGGCTAACGCTTGCCAATCTGAATGCCGCGGAGCATCCATATAGCATCCAGATCGGACTTGAGTCATTGTCTCACAAATTTAATCTAAAGCACACAAACAAATATACTAGGAGGAAATGAACTTTAGCTACCATAATATCATTCATGCATTCAAATCGATAGACTGTCCAATCAGCATCTTTGACAGTTGCATGGGACTAAGTGCCTTGAGCAGGGTTGCGACCTTTCTGTGCAGCACTAGCAGATTGGGCATTTTGACTTTGTAGAGCTGCACGAATTGACATCAAATTGGAGGGAGGCGGTAGAAACACAGGAGGCTCCCTATAAACAAATCTAGGTGGGGCATGACTCATGTTGCTGGCTGGGGGATCATAAGCATCGCTGCGAGGCCAACCACTAGAAGGGTGAACTTGAGCTGACTGCTGATAAGGTGCCATTTCTTCAGAACGTGGAGGAAAACTATGTTGTTGCTGAGATGGATGTGGAGGGTACGTAGACTGGGGTGGCATTTGGTAATTTTGCCACAAGCTCGGTGGCGCGCCACCGGGGGGAGGATGCTGAATTGCAGGCTGATACACATAAGGAATATCCTGCTCACGGGGAGCATATTGGGGTTGAGGAGGTGCTTGGTGTTGCTCATATTCGACCTGCGTTGGGTGGGGAATACGTTGGTGGGTATCAACAGGGATTTGCAGCTTTGAAAGCTTCTGTTGAGTCTCCACGATGTCTTGTTTTTCTCGCAGGTGCTGCACTCCATTTTGCACCTGCAAAGGAATGCACAGCTAACAGTTAACTATTGCAGAATAAAACATAGGAAAGAACACAGCAGCTTAACTATACATATAAAATTCTGTCATCGACATGATAAACTAGGCCCACTGAAACTGGTCGTCCTTCTGCCATTTCAAGCATTTACATATTTGAGGGTTGATAAAATCTCGACCGCGATGACTAGTTGAAAGGAGAGATCCTTCTGTGCGTAGAGAAAGTGAGGCTCAAAAACGATACACAGATAAGCAATTACAAAAACAATCACAAGACAATATTTACAAAGTTCATCCATAATTGGCTGTCCTTGGCGATGGCAGCGTATGTCTCTCAAGATGGTGGAAGAATTGTAGTACATAAGATGATTCAAAACACTAACCGTATGTGAGTTTATCTTGTACCTCATACGAACAAATCTTCCTAAATGGGATATTCTCAAGTCTACTGGGAATGAATCATTAATCAAAATATGCATATTTTCATAATAACTAATCAGTTAGGATCCACATGGATCGTTAATTATTGGGATTTTTACACCCATAACTCTGAGTAATTTCCGCAATTACAATCATAAGTATAAATATGAATTACATGAGAAACTCCGAGTAATGCTTAACTCTTACATGACATAACATCGTGTTATATTCCGATTGGGATAACCATTATATTTGACGGTTTCCGTTGAAAAAGACAAAACTACTCCTAAAACTCATTTTTATTTGCAATAACATGCCATCATTCTCTCCACCGAACCCCCCCTCCTGAGTTCCTCATGGAAGCCCCCCCTCCCCGCCGAGCTGCTCCGCCCCTGCTCGAAGCCCCCCGCTGCCGAGCTCCTCCTCGAAGATCCCCCCCTGGTCGAGCTCCTGCTCGAAGACCCCCGCCCGCCGAGCTCCTCCTTGAACCTCCCCGAAGCCCGCCGTCAAGTGAGCTCCGCGCTCCTCCTCCCCTCCTGCTCCCCTGCTCGAAGCCCTCCCCCCCTCCAGCAGCAGCACCGAGCTTTGCCCCCCCTTCCCCTGCTCGAACCCACCCCCCTCTCCCCTGCTCGAAGCCTGCAACCCGCCTCCTCCAGCCCCCTTCCTTCTCCAGTTCGTTGCTCCTCTGGCTCAGCGGTCGTATTCGCACCGTCCCTGCAGGTTGAGGTGCGGCAGGGTCGTTGGGGGAGATGGTTGGTCGGCGGCGGGTTAAGGGGAGGAGGTCGGAGGGGGGGGGGGGGTTGAGTTGGATGGAGGGTGAGGGGTGCGAGTTGAGGAAGGTGGATGGAGGTTGAAGGGAGATGTGTATTTTTTTTGTTTATTTCCTAACCGTTGGATTGAGGATGAGTTAGATTAACTCATTAATATGGTTGAGTTAACATATTAAACTAACGGAGGGTTATAAGTGTGAGACGGAGTGACTATCTAGAGTTTCTCATGTATTTCATAATTATGCAGGGTTATGATTGTAATTGCGGAATTACTCAGAGTTATGAGTATAAAAATCCCTTAATTATTTAGTTTCAAGGCATATCAACAATTTTCATCTTGAATCAAATTCTTAGACACAAGAATATTTGCTATACTCCACGACCACCTTCCCTTCCACGGGGTTACTAACAATGGTTGACATTGACTAAGTCGAGGAAATGTTTGAACTTGCTCCCAAGAACCGTCTTGATGAACATATCAACATGCTTACTGTCATGCCGATCTTCTTTACATTGATCCTGTTACGAGCAGCAGAAGCAAATAACCATAAACAGAGAAAAAGCAAATCACATATACATGGATTTACAAGATTCACCCATTACAGGGCTACATCCTCAGACAACCGCGATTACTTTCATTGTATATGAAGAAAAGGAAAATACAGAGGATATTAGAACCCTAACCTTAACAAACAAGATCCAAATACCCAAAAAGAAAAACTCCAAGCTCGTCCCCCTCCTGTACGATACAGACTATAGTGCCTCTCCCTCCTTCCCCTCCCCCTTCTGCGCCACTCCTACGCTACGCGGCCACGCCACCCCACCGGCCACCACTCACACGCCAAGTCCTCCCCTCCACCGCGCTATCATTCCGAAGATGATGTTTAGCATTTGGTTGAGGCTAATCCACTATGATTAGAAGATGTGTTCGATTTGAATTTGATTCTTTTAATCTATGTTGGTTCTGGTCGTGTAATTTATGCAGTCGCTGATGGCTGGTTGCGATGCACTATACAACAGAAACACGTCCTCTGCAGATTAAACGCAAATGCAACAAAAAAAATTCCACGATCCTCGATTCAGCTCAAGAGAAATTAAATACTAATATGACGGAGTTCCTGTATAACATTTGCAATAATACGATACGATAATTATTTGATTTTTACTAACTCAATTTGAGTTCACAATTCAAATCAACAGATCTTGAATTGATAGTACTTGGATATCTCTCTGTTGCCCACTGATGGATTTGAGCACTCAGTCCATCTCCACACAGGCATCCATTGCCACGCCACCCCGGTAGGCAACTCCAGTAAACCACCCCAACTACTGTTGCACCGCTCACCACCACTTTACCCCGATAGCATGATGAAACCGGGTCGAGCCCGACCCGAACCTGGGCCTGAACTAGCAGGCCCTGGACTGGGTCCGGGTTCTCATTTAGTCATGTTTGGCAAGCCTCAAATCGACCCATAGCCCAAGAAAAGATGGCGGGTCTGGCCGTGCTTTCTCGGGTTGGGTCAAGTCGAGCCTAATGTTCCACTCTACTCCCGTCCCCCTCCCCTCCCGGCTCGTTGACCGGATAGAGGGTGCAGACTGCAGAGAAATGGTTTTTCAACTAGATTTACATAGCATATGGTTAGGATTCAAAGCATATCAATAGATCCTCTTCTAAGAATGGATGAAGTGATACCTGACATCAATATGATTGGTCCTCTCATGATTCACTTGAGCCTTAACTAGTCATGTTGTGCTAAAACTATCACAATGTACAAGAGCTTAATCATGTCGTAGATGGAGATCTCCAATCAAGCCTTTCAACTAAAACCCTTAGCAACTTCTGTCATTAACATGCTAGAAGAATGCCTTAGCTCCCGAACTGTAACTCCAAAGGAAACTGTGAACCTGGTTAGACTTGACCAAAATCTCTAGGCCTTACTCGAAGAAGAATTTCAAAGGCTAAAACAAAGAGCCAAGGTAAGATGGGTTAAAGGAGGGTGACCAAAATACAAAGTTTCTACAAATGGTTGAATAGATGCAAGAAGAAGCTGAAACCATATCCTAGCCCTACGAGATACCCAGGGATTAACATACACCAACACACCCTCCATCGCTAAAATCGCAATCGAATTTTATCAAAACATGTATATCGATTTCGAGAGGGGCAACCAAATCCCATTTTCTCTAGATCCCTCATTTGTATGCTTGATTCATTGCCTTGATGCTCATTGCCCCTATCACTTTCGAAGAAGTATCTGCAGTCATATCCAAACTTAGAGCCCTCAAATCCCTTGGTCCGGATGGCTGCATCTCAGAGTTTTTCAAGTGGCTCTGGAATCTGGTCCACCCTGAAAGATGACTTCATGTCACTGACCTCCCGACTTTTCCTTAGCAACTTTGATCCTCGGGAACTAAGATTCCTAACAACTCCATCATCTCTCTCCTCTACAAGAAGGGAGACCCTCAAGACATCGTCAACTGCATGCCCATAAGCTTGATTAATTTATCACTTTGAATCATTTCCAAGAATCTAGCAAATAAATGGGCTCCTAAACTTTTTGATCTAATCCCTCCTTCCCAATGCGCCTTCCTCAAATGCTGGGGGGCCATCGCTGCATTTATCATCTCTATGGAGATCATTTCAAGGTGGACCCAAACCAAAACCAAAGCCACTGTACTAAAAAATGAACTTAAAATATCCTTCAGTGCCATAAATGGGTTGCCATCTGAAAAGCGCTACAGATGCAATGTCCTTCCAAATTTATAGAATAGATATTTTCCCTTCTTGAAACTACAACGGTATCCCTTAAGGTAACACAACTCCACTTCTGCTTTCTTCAAACCTTCATGTGGAATTATGCAAAGTGATCACCTATCTCCTCTAATTTTTATAAACACAATCAATATTCTGGAGGGCATATTAAGGAACTTAGCTAGAGATAATCAAATTGAAGGTTATGACATATCACTGACCTAGCCGTTACAAATATGCTATTTGCTGACGATATTGTTATCTTCCTCAAATACAACTAGAGGGATATAAGGTGTGTTAGTTTCACCCCCGAAAACTTTCTCCCAAATTTCAGAGCTTCAAGTAAATGATTCTAAATTATCCATTCATTGCATAATCCTATCCCACAATGATAGCCTTTTCCCCCACCAACACACTAGGATGGAAAATCAAAAACTTCTCTATAACTACCTTGGTATTCCACTCTCGGCCAAACCCTTGTGACGTGTGGACTAGTAACCAATCATTGAGAAGTTCGAATCTAAACTCCTTGGCTGGAAAGCCAAGATCCTATCCCTACTGTCAAGAGTAGTACTCCTCAATTCGTCCCTCACCCCGCAAGTAAACCGCATGTTATCCTCCCTCAAACTTCCAAATGCGTCATCGGGGAGATCGACAAGGTCCGACAACATTTCTTTTGGCATGGCAATCGACAATAATAACAACAAAGCCTTTTCCCACATTAAGTAGGGTCGACTATATGAATTCTTTGCCTCCATTCAGATCTATCTTGGCCACTCTCGAGCTTAGATCCAAAAAACTAAAATCCCTTCGGATAGCTTATTCCAATACTTCTTGGGCCTTCTTTACCCTCTCTTGACTGGCTCAACATCTCGAAACTCGCATCTTTTAATTGGTACATCAACCTACCTCCTTTGCAAATGATCAAACCATCTTAAGAGATTTTCTCTCATCTTATCCTCTATCGAAGCTACAACAACTTTCCTTCTGATCCCATCATTCTGAATCTGATCTTTACGTGTTTGACCACTCATCCACCTTGGCATTTTTATTTTTGCTACTATTTTTCTCCACACATGTCTATGGTTCACAGACCAACATTTAGATCCATAGAGCATAGCATGTCTCATAGCTTCTTTGTAAAACTTTCTTTGATTTTCAAAGGAATTTTCTTATCACATAGAACAATAAAGGCTCGTCCCCACTTTATAGCCAACCTACATTATTCTATGAGTAACATCTCCATCGATTTACCCATCATGTTATGAAATAATCCCCAGTATCTAAAATAATATTTTTTCTGAGTGTTATCATCATCAATCTTCACCTAAATTCCTTCACCACTGCTTCCATCAAATGTGCACTCCATATATTCAATCTTAGCCCTACTTATACGGAATCCTTTAGTCTCTAGGGCATGTCTCCAAACCCAAACTCTCTTTGGCATGGCAATACTATCAATAAACACTGTCATAAGGGCTGTTGGGAATACACTGGTCATCCCAAATCCAACAATGGATGGGGTATTCTAAACGTCGAGGCTTTCAATCAATCCATGTTAACCAAATCATGGATCAAGCTTCAAAAAAACCCAAGCTCTCTTTGTGTTATACTCATCAGAGCCAACTACCAACAATTGTATCCCATTCCAATTCTCGATAGACCCAGGCTAAGAGACTCCAACATTTGGATGGCCACACTATTGGTTCATCAACTCTCAACCCTTATGTTCCAAATTGGTTGGCAATGGGGAACAATCTCTTCTTTGAATAGATAACTTAAACAATGATAAACAAACTATTTTATATATTTATTAATTTAAGTTTATTTATTATTTATTTTGTATTTAATTGTATTTATTCATTGTTGTTGTTTTGTATTTTCTGGCTTTTGTCTTTTAGTGGGCTAAAAGCCCGTTAGTATTCCACTTGGTTTTTAGACCCAAATGGGTCAACATCCCCTCTCTTCTTCCATCTCTCCCATTAGTAGATCCAACCAATTCACCACCTTCGATTCCCCCTCTGTCTACCCGCTCCAGATATTAACAAATGTGTTTTACAAGTGGATTTGGGGTAAAATAAAAGAGTAAAGAAGAAAGTGCAAAGGATAGATACATCCCTAACCCTAGGGAGTTTATATACTACTCTCATACAAAATGGATCCCAAAGTTAGATATATCCGAATACCTATGTAAGAAAAAAATTCAGGAGACCCTCGTACTGGTTGGGTATGGTGGCACATGAAGGCATCAGATGATTCTTCCACTTGAATCAAATGGTTAGGATTCAAGGAATATCAACAATCTCTACCTTGAATTGAATCCTTTGAGAAGCTTTGCCGAGCTTCACTGTACCGTCTCCAGCTCCTCCTTGGGGCTACTGCCAATTGTCAACGTTGAGCAAGTTCAAACTGTATTGGAACTTACTCCCACGAAATGCCTTCGATAATATATAAGTTGGATTACCTGTTGTGCTGACCTTCTTCATTGTGATCCTCTTCTCATAACGAATGAAGTGATATTTGACATCTATGTGGTTGGTCCTCTCGTGATGCACCTGATCCTTGGTCAGTATATTGCACTGAGATTGTCGCAATATAGGATAGCCTAATCCTATTGTAGACCGAGATATCCGACTAAGTCCTTCAGCGAGATGGCTTCCACTGTAGCTTCATCAAAGCCATATACTCTACCTCTATGGTAGACAAAGTAACCGATGGTTGTAAGATAGCCTTCCAACAATGATAGAACTCCCCAAATTAAAGATGTAACCTGTCATTGATCTCCTCCCATAAATATCTACAACATCGACGGAATCATAATATCTAGCAACAAAGCATTCTGAATCATTTTTGTATATGAGGCCAATGTCAGATATTCGTTTCAGATGGCAAAATATCTGCTTGACTGCCTGTCAATGCTCCTTCCCTGTATTGCCCATGAATCTACTAACAATGCTCGCAGCATGAGTAATATTCGTTCTTGTGCATACCATGGTATACATAAGACTCCCAACTGCACTGACATAGGGAACACACGACATGTGCTCCTTATCTGTATCTGACTGAGGTACGAAAGAAACTGAGAGATGAATATTCACAACGGATGGAGTACCTGGCTTGGATGTAGACATTCTAAATCTCATTAGAACTTTCTTAATGTAGTTCTTCTTAGATAAGAAAAGCTTCCCTTCTGCATGATCCCTAATGATCTCCATCCCTAAAATGTTCTCCGTTGCACCAAGGTCTTTCATGTCAAACTCTGAACTAAAGCGCTTCTTCAGATCATCTATATATTCTTCTTCTTGGCAGCAATCAACATGTCGTCGATGTACGGTACTAAATAGATGAAGGACCCATCCTCGACCTTATTGTGGTAACAGAACAATTATATGTGCTCCTGTTGAACCCATCAATCATAAAGTTGTCGAACTTCTTGTAAGTGCATGGGAGACTATTTAAGCTTATACACAGACTTCTTCAATCTGCACATATGGTCTTCCTTGCCCTGAAATGTGAATACCTTGATTGCCTCAAGAGAATGTCCTCTTCGAGTTCACCATACAAGAAAACTTTCATCACATCTAACTTCTCCGACTCCAAGTCTTGATGTGGTACACGAGCTAGCAGCGCCTTGATGGATGTGTATCTTACGACGGGAGAGAATATCTTATCGTAATCCACACCTTCCATCTGACTGTAACCCTTTGCAACTAGGTGTACCTTGTATCTGATGCCTTCACTGCCATAGATTCTTGTCTTTTTCTTGAAGAGCCATTTGCATCCAACAACCTTCCTCCCCTTTGGAAACTTGATAAGTTCATATGTTTGCTTCTTGTGAAGATACTGCATCTCCTCACCGATAACTGCAATCCACTATCCAGATGTTGCCCCTATTGTAGCTTCCCTATAAATAGAGGGCTTTGGATGCTCTACCTCCTCCACAACCTGTAGTGCAAGTGCAACCATGCCTTCAAATTTATATCTCTACGGTGGATATATTTCTTTACGGGGCCAATCAGTAGCAACATTTGGCTGCATTTCCTTTAGTTGCTCAGCTTCAGGTTGTTCAACATCAACTTGATCATGAGCGCGATCAAATGTGTGATTACTACTTGGTGCAATTCAAACTCAACATGTTAGTGCACATCATCACCTATCCCTACATCAACAGAATCGCTCCTCGAGTGAAGCATAGAATTCTCATCAATTGTAGTGTTCTTGCTAACATGCTCAGAAAGGGATCGAATCCTGTCCCCTTCACTTCTGTGTCATATCCTGTAAACACCCCTTTTTTACCCTTGATTCCAATTTCCATTCACTAACATGATAGTATGCATGACAATCGAAGACACACAAAATAGAATAATCAACATGATTACCACATCATACCTCCGTGGGTGTTTTGCAGTCGATATCAGATGCGGGACTTCGATTCACCAAGTAACATGATGTATCCACAGCTTCATCGCAGAATGATCTCTCAATACCAGCATCAAAGAGCATGTACCTTGCTCTCTCCAGAAGCGTCTTGTTCATTCGTTCTACAACTCCGTTCTGTTGTGACGAATCTCTGACAGTGTTATATCTCGCAACACCCTCCTCTTTGTAGAACTCATCGAACTCTGATGAATAAAACTCCATCCCATTGTCTGTAAATAGACGCTTCACCTTCTTAGAACCTTGCTCTATCCAGAAGCGTCTTGTTCATTCGTTCTACAACTCCGTTCTGTTGTGACGAATCTCTGACAGTGTTATATCTCGCAACACCCTCCTCTTTATAGAACTCATCGAACTCTGATGAATAGAACTCCATCCCATTGTCTGTAAATAGACGCTTCACCTTCTTAGAAATCTGGTTCTTCAGCAAGATCTTTTGCTGCCTAAAGGTCTGAAATGCCTCACTCTTGTGCTTCATCATGTACACCCACACCACCCTTGAGTAAGCGTCAATAATATATAGAAAATACATGGCACCTTCCAAAGATGGGACACATGAAGGGTTCCAACAATAAACATGGATGTAGTCAAGTGTTTCCTCCGTCCTGTGAATAACTTTACCGAATTGATTCTTGTCTTGTTTCCCGAACACACAATGCTCACAGAACTCCAGCTTGGATCTGTTAAGATCCTATATAAGACCCTTTTGACTGAAGATATTCACCCCCATCTGACTTATGTGTCCTAGCGCATATGTCACAATTCTTGTTGCGAATCACTCAAGTGGAACATGCACAAAGGATCATGCAAGCATGAAGACACACGGACTTGCAAGGTTCACCCACAATTGGACTACATCAGTGGACAGTTCTCAACCTATTTTCACTATATTTGAGAAAGAAAAAAGTATAAGGATATAAAGAGCCCTAACCCTAGGGAGTTTATATACTACTCCCATACAAAATGAATCCCAAAGTTAGACGGATCCGAATACCCTAATGAGACCCCATACTGGTAGGATATGATGGTACAGGGGAGGGGCATCATACGGTTCTTCAACCTAGATAAGATGGTTAGGATTCAAGGAAGATCAACGACTATATTTCTGATTTCATGGCTTGGGATGCCACTGCAACATAACTAATGATTGTAGATCCTTACATGACACATAGAGTCTTTCACTTGTTGCCCTTGATGACAACTACTCTAGCTTTGATAATCTGCATTACTCCACCTTCAACGTTGTACCTATATCCCGAGTCAAGAACTCAAAGGAATATCATGCTCTTTCTCAAATCAGGAATATTGCGAACTTCTTTCTCCGTCCTCACGACTTCATCATGCATCCCGATCTTTACAAAGCCAATCCCTATGATTTCGTGCACTGCATCAATACCCATGAAGATTTTCCGCCATATGTCTTCTCATAGGCATAGAAACTATTTTCATTGGGGGTTATATGGTAAGAACAACCTGAATCAATTATCCATGTGATATCGATCAAGTTCTGATCTGTGATAGTGAGGACTAAATCATCTTCAGAATCTTTGCCTCTGGGAACCACTGCAACAACCGCGGCCTTCCTTTTTCTTCGAGTATCATTTCTTCCAATGTCCAGGTTCCTTACAGTAATTGCATGTCTTTACAATTATGGTTCTTCGACTTGGACTTCTGTTTTCATTTCTTCACATAGACAAAATGAGCATGACTCTTTTAGAGTCATAACGAAACCTATAGCCCGAGAGTCCTGCTTGCTGGTAGCTACATATCGAAGTTTACACATATGCAGACTCATAAGAACTTCCTTTATGGTTATCTCTTCTCTTCCCATAGTAAAAGACTGAACAAAATTCTCATATGATAGTGGAAGCGAAACTAAAAGAATCAATGCAATATCATCATCTTCAATCTTAACATCTACATTTCTTAAATTCATCAACAATGTATTTAAGCGATCTAGAAGTTCTTTAAGAGATGTACCTTCCTGCGTACATAGAGAAAACCGACGTTAGTTTAACATCAACTTGTTGGTCAAAGACTTCGTCATGTACATACTTTTGAATCTCAACCATAGACTCGTCATAGTCTTTCATCGGCGACCTCTGCAATAATCTCATCTGCTAACATAGCATGACCGTCGAGTACACTTTCTCTTACCGCATCATCAATTCAGAGGGCTCGAGTGCATTAACACTGTCTTGGTCCAACGGTACCCAGAGGCCCTACTGGTTCAGGAGGATGCGCATCTTATTCTGCCATAGACTGAATCCGTTCCTTCATGTGATCTTCTCGATCTTCAGATTGTGCAACGTCATATGCTTGATGATCCAGATGAAATCTGATGCTCTGACACCAGTTTATTGCGAGCAGCGGAAGCAAACACGGTCAATTAAGAAAAACACAAACACACGGACTTACAAGGTTCACCCTTAACCGAGCTATGTCCTCAAGCGACGATGATCAATTTTAGTATTTGTCGAGAAGAAGAATATACAGAGGATACAAAGAGTCTTAACCCTATGAAATTTATATACTATTCCTAGTATAAATGGATACCTGATGCAAACGGATCCATTTACCCAAATTAAAAAAGGACCTGCTTATGAAATTTTCGGCCAAGGGCATTTCCCTCGTACCCTCGCAGAGGGCGCGCCTACTCCCCCTAACTCCCCCTCCCCCCGGCTTACTGATCGGGTAGCAAGGTGTGAGAGGGGGTGCATACAACGATTCTTCAACTGAGTTCAACAATATATATGGTTAGCACTCAAATCGTATTAATAACCTGCTTTGCGAGAAAAAGGTTCTCTTTTAAATAAGTTAGCAAGAAAGAGCACCACCAAAACAGAGAGAGCAGTTTAAACCGAATAAAATCATATATAAACAGTAGAAGTGCCAATTTTGCATCAGAAATGACATATTGAGTTACCAATAACTTCAGGTAGAAAGATGGCATTGTGATGTTACTTTCCTATACACTTTGGTATAAAGCTAAAATACTCCAGAAACTAGAGCAAAATGAAGATGAGCATAAAACCTCTCTCATGATGCTCTCAAGCTGCTTCAGTTTTTCCTCAGTACCACCAGAATTATTCGCAACAGCAAACTTCAAATCATTGACAGAGTTCTCAAGATGGCTGGTTCTTGTCTCTAGCTCTGATAATCTTGAATTAATACTGATCTCTAATTCTGATAATCTTGAACTAGTACTTCCCAGTGAACTAATTATACCATCAGTATAATTTTTCACCCGTTGATCAATTTTGGCTATTATATCAGAAGCCTCATTTGACTTTTCATGATAGGTACCTGTATATTGGTCCATCTCCAATGAAGTGTGATTCTGCAAGGGTAGATTTTTAAAATATTAATAATAATCAGGGAACAAAAGGTCTCCAGTTTGAATGTGATTTAAGGATATGATGAACAAGAACGCAGTTCAGTTATTCTCAAAAAGCGATAGCCATTAGCCGCTTAATAATAGGGTCTGCCACTACTATTGTGAATGTGATTTAAGGATTAGAGGGACGGATAGAAAATATGCAGTTAAAAAGATAATAAAAGACCACAAGTTCTCTATGATATGATTCACATACTGGCCATTACAGTCTAACCTTCAGTTTCTATTCACAGTAAACCTACTTTTGCAAGGATTTAGAAGATATTTCATACTTCTTTTTCCTTTAAGCGCGTAAACCAAATCCCAAGGCATGCATTCTGAAAAATGGAAAAGGAAAAAAGACAGAACAAAAGAAAGAAAGAAACATAAAGGGAAAGGGATTTTAAACAGACCACAAGTTCACTGTATAAATATCCAAAGACACGACCTAACATGTGGTGGTTGATTGTGCATCCGTTCATACACCAACAAACTAGTTGGTACAAGTAAATGGAAGAAACTCTTCGCCAACTCTGCTCTGAACTATTGTCTATTGATAAGATACTTTATAGTTTATATCACAATTAAGATAAAGATATTCATAATAAAATCTTAGGTCATCAATAAAGTTGCCAGTCCATGTGAGAGCATATGTTTTTACATATTTATATGTGTTTGTATTTGATGAAGAACCCTTAACAAACTTATTCGAGCAAAACTATATTAGTCATTTTTAGAGGGGTAATGTTGATCAGAGATTTAGGCAGGAAGGACCTCATGGTCTCATGGATTTCGCATTAGGATTTTGTTAGCATTTTCTCCGGCTTACCGCAAGGCATCTTGGGTTGTAAACAAAATTCATCCTTAGCCGATGAGAATCGGCATTTCTTTGTTATTAATATGGAGGTCATATAACAGGACTAAGTCCTTGAGGAGAACTCTTTCACTCTTTCTTTAAGCATTTCAGCAAGTATAGAAATTAGTTCTCATGAGCTACACACCAGTATGGAAGGTTCAAGCTACATGATTTCTTGAGTATTTCTCGAAGAGAGCACTGTCTCGATATCTTGGAAGTTTCAACTTTCGAACATTTTCTTGATCCTTATTAAACCACTACAAATATCTGAAGAATCATAATGCTCACCATGTTAAAGAATGTAAACAAATCACCATATTCCATATGATGGTAGTATCAAAATCTTGACATACACAAAACCCACAAATGAAATTGCAATTAAACATCCCAAAAATGACAAGAATGTCGAAACAAGAAGCTTGCTACTGCTAAAAGAAGAAGAATAAGTTCTGGAGGGTAACCTACCAGTAACCTAGTTTGAAGTTTGATTTTGTTTCAATGATAGTTGTTAGTTAGCCATAAACGGCCTTATGATGTGGTAAGAGCTTGCAAAAACTGACATAATTGATCAAGATTACGTTTTAGTAAGAATTGCATATGAGTTCATGACAATCAAGAATTAAACCTACAGACTAGACCTAATGAACTTAATCAAGTAGGGGCAACTCAAGCTGTAACTCCATCCTTGGAAATTTATTCTGTGGCATAAAGTATTGGTTTTGTGTGGATATATGATTCCTTGGGACTTTGATTTATCTAAACTGTGTGATTTGTAGAACCGTTTGCTTCAATACCATAGATCCTGAAGCGGATTCAAGGACAGAGAAACATAAAATATGAACGGAACAGTAGTGTCAGAAACAAAACCAACATAAAACCCAAGCATACATAATTTTGGTTGAGGAACAAACGAGCATGCCTTTGTTAAACAGTATGTAAAATAAAAATAAGAATAAGAAGAGAGCACAAGTTTGCTGCGTACAATGGATAAGCTGGATGCCGCAGCTTGGGAGGATCTCCTCCTTAAGAAGTGGGAGACCGGATTGGTATGTGGATCTCTATGAGGAAAGGTTGGTAAAGAGAAGACAGCTTCTACAGTGACTTGGGATCGGTTCCAGACGAGCTGCTGTGGATGATATATGCGCAGTCACGCCAATGGAAACGAGGTTGAGATGGGCTCAGGATATTTTTCTAAATCAAATGTTGATCGTCGGATTGAAATCTGACGGTGTTCTGGAAGTCCCGTGAGTGACTTGATGTGCTTTGAAGTATCCATCTATTTCCATGTGCCTCGGTCTCTTCTTTTGTGATCGGTGTATTCAATAGATGACCTCATTTGAACGAAGTTTAGGTCACGACATGGGAGTTGCGTATGCAACCAGGTTTTTAAAATAGGATTTGACATTGAACCCATCAATTGATTTGGTGTAGTCAAGGCTTGATCACTTGTTTAAACAAAACCAAGTCATGCTTAATTAATTAATCAGAAGTGAAGAAATTGTATTAATATAGTATGTATGTATACAACAACAAAGTCTTCTCCCATATTTAATAGGATCAACAACATGGTTTCTTTGCTCCCATTCAGATCTATTCTAGGTCATTCACGAACTTAGATCCAAGTAATTAAGGTTTCTCTCCTTCCAACATTTCTTGGGCTATCTCACATTTTCTAACTTGTGCATCGGTAGACCTTCTTTATAAATGGCCAAACCACTTTAGGCGGTTCTCTTTCATCTTATACTCAATTAGAGCTACATCAACTTTCCTTCTTTGAATCTGATTTTTTCGTGTATGACTACACATCCACTGTAGCATTTTCATTTATGTTATGTACGTATATAAAAAATTTCCAATGAATGCATGTCTCAGATAATCTCATTTTGCAAATAGTCTTTGTCCATGTCATTTCCAGTCACACCCCTTCTCTCTCTTGATCCTCTCTTCGATTCCTCGTACTATGAATAATTAATCCTCATTTGATCACATATAGGCTCTCGTCAACTTAGACAATGAAGCCCCTTTTCTTCTAGCTTTTTAGTTTGATGGAGGATCTTTTGGTGTTGGTCCTCCTCTTGCCTCTCTTCTTCACTGAATGATGATCGACGACCGCCATAGGCTAACCTCTCCTCTAATAGGAAGAATATTTCTGAAATCATAGAACTCCACGACCCCAACATCAGAACAGGTTCATGGGTTCGAGGGTTTCTCCAATGATGGACGTGCAAATATGGAGAATGGGGAATGCGTGAGAGAGAGAGAGGAGGAATTGACCGTTTCAATAGAGAGAAATTAGCGAGGATTAATGGGCTAAATTTAGAAATGATCAAAATAACCAAAATGGATCTCTTCTACCAAAATAAGAAATATTATTGGCCACATATACTATGAAGGGAGGTTTTTAAGCCTCGCGCATCGCAGAAGTGTGAAGATCAGATCACATCCGATCAAACAAAGAGATCTGTCATAGGAAGCTAGATAACATCGACATTTTAAGTTTTCTAAAAGATGGAACCACATGAATTGAGAACCTTTTCCAATTCGTTTCTTCAAGTTCTTATGAGTATAGGATTACCCCTTGAAGTGTGTTTGCGATCCTCTAGACTCTAAAGCAAGAGACCTCCTGTCTGAAGTCCGATCCGATAGAGACAACACTTATGGATGTGAGGATGAATCGTGTTGCTCCCACAATCCAAAGAAACGATCTTCCTTCCTTCCTCGTCAACCTTGGTGCAGGGGATGACCTCAAGAAAGTGGAGACAGTGGGGACGACCTATATAGAGTCATTTTTTGTGTTTCAAACTGTTGTAGAGAAAGGTAGGGGGCATCCCTCCTTTTTATACAAAAATGAATAGTTAGGATTGGAATCCTAATCAATTAATCAAGGGCCAGGAATAGAGGAGACAACCAACCTCTACCAAGATTAGGATTGACAATTACTTATCTATTTAGTTAATCTTATTATCCAAAATAAATAAATAAACAAATAGATTATAGATTATTGAGAAGATAAAAGAGAGAGATAATTTTCACTCTTATCAGAAGTGTAATCATCCCTTCTTTTTTATTTATCTTAATGTTGGTTAGTTAGCTTCAAGAAATTATCCGTCTATTTATATATTTATTTAAATAATTTATAATTTTTATAAATTAGTCCATTGATTAAAATGAATCATATTCATTGGTTCGGAAA
The DNA here is from genome assembly GCA_037367405.1 of Ottelia alismoides. NCBI lineage: Eukaryota > Viridiplantae > Streptophyta > Magnoliopsida > Alismatales > Hydrocharitaceae > Ottelia > Ottelia alismoides. Next base: position 388,036 of record JAZKJV010003481.1, read on the forward strand.
ATAATATAAATCATATTTATTTATATTGATTGTGAATCCAATTCACATAAACAATATAAATTGTGAATCTTATTCACAAATAAGTCTCCATATAATAATGTTAGTCATATCCATACTATTCCAAAAATTTTCTTGGATATCACAATCCATATTAATTTTATCCTAGATAATTAAATCTAATTTAATTATCCTAATTTTCTCTCTTGTCCAAATAATTGGATTTTGTTTCTTAAGGAACAATCCATGAACTCATTCATGGATAGTGTGCCTTCTCCGCAGATACTTGAAGATAAGGTCAACATAATAGTATTATCCATGTATAGTGACTTGGATATCGAGATTCAATCTCATATCTAGATCAAAAAGACCTCTTAGGGCATGTTTGGTTGCTGGGTTGGACTGGGTTGGGTTGGGTTGGGGTACCCCTGTGAATAGTAAACTGTACCCCTGTGAATAGTAAACTGTGAGGAGGATTGAGAGGGTTGGAAGGAGGGGTACACCGGTGTACCCCAACCCAACCTAGTCCAACCCAGCAACCAAACAAGCCCTTAGTGTTGTTTAATTATATAAAATAAAGTATCATATCTTCTCATTGTACTTAAATCTAATCCAAAGTAATTTGGATTAAGATTGGATAACTAGTTCACTAAGTGGTGTCACTAAAATCCAAACATGTTTCATCACTCTCTCAGAATGGAAGTATCACAATATACAATTAATTTAAGATTACATCACCCTCAAGTATTCCTAACACTCATATATCTTGCATACTGGAAGACCGTGATTAAACATGAAGTTCTAATCTCATTTGATTTGTCTTCCTCAAAGTTCTATCATTAAGTTTCTCATTTGATCATTGGGAGTTGGTGTCGATCATATACTTTCCAAAAATATTATCATACCTACAAATCCTATCTTATTTCCAAAATAAGACGACCATCGATGGAATTTGGTTTATCCCAATATCTCATGAGTTAGCCCATGTCTTCCGATTTAGTATTGAACTTGTAGGATCCCTTTAAGAGATCGTCGATGAATACCAAATTCATCTACATCATTCTTGTTTATTATCTCTCTAGCTTAAGAAAACTAATAAAAATCATTAACAATATCACTAATTAATAATACCGTATTGTAAATAATTACTTATAATTATTGTATATTATTATTAATATTATTGTGCTTTTATTTTATGTATTTATTATTTATTAAAAATCCAATAAAATTAGAATAATATTATAAATAATTAATTTAACCAAATTTATAAAATAAAAATCCATAAAAATAAGAAAAGGATTAAAATTAAGTAATTTATGGATTTAAATCGCTTGTAAAAATATTATATACATGATTTTATTTCTCTTTGAGTTTTACATGAAAGTTGTAGATCTCATCGAGATCTACAATTTCATATATTTTTTTTGAATTTGCTTTTAGTTAATTCTTTTTGAATTTTTATGAATTTATTCATTTTCTTAATCTTATTGGGCTATGTGACGCCTTTAGATCCTGCCACGTGGCTCTGCCTCTTCTTTGCCACTTGCCTCATTCCTGACTGTTGGATATCAAGATCTAACGACTGGGAGGTCTTTGTAAACCTCCAACCACACCTCCCAAACGACACAACCTTTCGCCCATGTCTCCTTCTCCTAATTTCATCGGTCGACTCATGCGATCTAGCCGCCTCCTTCCATCGTCATTATTTTCCTCGATCATCAACAACCTTCGCCCAACCTCCAAGCATCTTACTCCTCCTCACATGCTCCACTGAGCAGCAATTGAAACCTCCTCTCTAACCACTTGAAACCACCACTCTCTCTTCCTCAAAACCCTTCGCCATCGCATGAGGCGATTATCCACCACTTTGCAAGCATACTTCACTAGGTGCTGCTCGAGCGGTCCTAGTAGGCCCTAGGGATCGGCGACAAATCGTAGAAGCTTCCAAGCTACTCCTCAAGCCCTGTAGACATCCAAATCCATCATCTTCTTTGTTCTTCCTGCAGGTTTGATCTTTCATCTTAATGTAACTCAGTTTTCTCCCTATTATTTCAAATGTGTTAATTAACTAATCCCAATTCTAAGCATTGAGGAAAAATTGCCATTACTTCATCATTCAAGCATGATTTTTAGTCATCTTCCCCCGCTTCTCCATCCATGTTAATCACTCCATCTTTCTTCTTCTTCTGCATGAAGAAGAAGACCATTAGGGTTCAAATCTATCACCAATAGAACCCTCCATCCATTTCCATCTTGCTTCAAATAACATCATGAGTCGATGATCTTTGTAACTAACCAATGCAGAAGCTAAATGGCCGGAAAATTAACTAAGCTCCAATCTTGACCTTAGTCACTGGAGACACTTCATCGAGAGAGCATTCCAGCACATGTCTTACCTTCGTAAGGCTATCTTCTTCTTCACCATAACTCGAGGAAGGATATGCAACCTTCAGACTTATCATAGGTGCTTGGAGAAGGAAGTGAGGCTTCGTTGGAGCTCCACTCTTCCTCTAACGCGCATGCAGAGGAGAGAGAAGATCTGTAGAAGTAGTAGCCATTCGATTAGGCTGCTGCAGTCTGATCCAACAGATGCCATCCATTCCGAACTTGATACTCGAGGCAACAATTCATTCCCGAGGTCTGAAGCGTCCAAACCTACCACGAGACACCGACGAATGATGCGTGGCCCGAGCATCACCAACCGAGCCTAGCCCCAGTCACGTGCAACACGCACCTGCGTTTGGGCAAATTGCAAACCAACCTAAGAAAGATTCAATATTACAGATAGGTCCCGCACGTGGAAAATTTGCACCAATACCCTATCAGCTTTCTGTATTTGCTATTTTGTCCAATTTGGATATTTTTATAATTAAATAAATCATGTTTATTGCATTTATGCCATGTAGTATTCTTTTAATAACTTGTGAACCACTTATCCATTTCCAATGAAATTGGTGTCGTTAGAATGAAAATTTTTTTCTCTTTAATTTAGTGCAATTAAATCACTCATTGGTCTACAAATTCACGCATTAATTTTAGAGTGTTATTTTTGACTATTCATGTCTCCTTATAAATTAAAAAGATTAGTTTTGACTGAGATTGTTTTCTCTCTGTTTGGCACTAATTACTCATTAGATAATTGATTGCTTTCACAAGTATTTATTTCACTTAATCAGGAGGTTATTATGGGTTGATTGTCTACCTTGTGACTGCATCATATTATGGTTTCTAATATAAAATAATTGCATAAAAATGTTTTAAAAAAATTGCATACAGTTTGTGTTTCTTTACATATTTCTTGACCTAAAGAACCTATAAATTGCTCAATTAAATAATTAGCCCCTAAATTCAATTAGATAATTGGTCTTGTCCATATGTTCGACCCTGGACTTGCCTTGGTATACATTTAAGCCGAGAACTCGTCACGGATATCTTCTCTCGGGTTCGAGTGATTGTCGATTGGCCCATACTACAACGAGAGCATATTATTTTAGCCGATTGACGATTCATCAATGACATCACTCATATGCATTCATATGCACGCCAACATGTCAGTATATAGAACTTGAATTTGTCATAAACCTAATGGTCTTCCTAATGTGCATACTCAAATGTATAATGATACATCTATCTCTGGTTAGAGGATGCATGCCTATATAATGACAATATACAACATAGGTCTCTGTTATCTCGATCTCATTAAGTCAACTCTTTGACTTAACTCACCCAACACCTCTAAATCTCTATTCCTATACAGAGGACTTGCATCAAGAGGTTGGTTAGATATCAGCCTTTAGAGTAAGGATTGCCATCTCCTTCTCAGGTCGGAGATCTCTTCTTGATAATCACTTGATAGTGCGGTCAAGTCCTCAATCTAACCCTTTAGATATTCAACTCAACACCAACCTCTATGATCCAACAATTGGATCAACAAGTGTATGATCTCAAGATGGCCAAGGTACATAGCTCTATTTGTACAGAGGGACTTAATAAGGGCATGCATAATATAATCTCAAAAAAAGAGTGCATAAATCAATAAGTTGTGTTGATAAATAATTTAAAATAACATTTATTCAACTATTGTTTATAAATCCCAAAACACCAAAGATATGAGAGATTTACTTTCTCTTTTGAAGTAAAAATTTAATGGTCAACCTAACACTTTATGTATGTATGTATGTAATCAATATAACATCTAATCAGTACTCCTTTTCTAAAATAGTGAAGGCTAACATCGCATACTCCGAATCAATCTCGTAGCATGACTCAATCTCAAATAGAATAACTCAAATTCGCTTGACAAATGTAAAGTGCACCAAAATTATAGAGAAGAATCTCATACATCATTGGTGTATATATGTACATCCTTTGATAATACCTCTTGTTTCTTTTTTCCCAAAAGATGTCTTCTATCAATACCGAGTCCTAATCAATCATTTAGCATGCATGTTTTCAACAAACGAATGTAAACATAAACTCAAGGCTCCTCCACAAAAGTCTCTTAACTGGATACAATCATTTTCAACCTCTAGGATGACCTTGATACACAATACTTGAAGTTATTTGGACATATCATGGTAGCCATCTTAGATCGATCCACACATAGAGTATGTATACCTTTATATAATACCTCAACTAAATGTAATGGAAATACATCCTTGGTAGCATATAATAATATGACGTCTTTTATTCTCATCATTTCAAAACTCTGCTCTCACTTTTTGCTCGCATCCTTTTTAACTCATGTAGTCGTAGCTTTATTATTGCTCGATACCTATTTTAAGACTCATAAACATGTAACCACATAAATTTAGTCCTCAAGCCAACTTTTCCAATCTATTTCTTAAGCTATCTCAAAGACAATAATATGTCAAACCTTTTTAATGGTGTCGAACAATGAACTGGTATCAAATCCAAGAACTATGATATGCATACCCTACTATTCATAATTTAGTTCAAGATGAGCGAATGCTTTTCTCTTCATTGTTCTCCATGACTCTCAAGAAATTCCACTAAGAAATGTCACAGAAATATCAATCCCTTTTAGGCTTATCTAAACCGTCCTTAACAATCCTTCATCATCCATTAATGTGAAAATAAGAATATTCTTGATGAACACTGATGAATCTCCATTTCATCACCTTTATTCTATCATTTTGGCCTTAAAAACCCTAGCTAATTCATGTAAATAATATTATTTTGTACATATTAGCATTCATTATTTATTGCATTTATTGAGTAAATAATATTATTTTTAATCCTGAAATTATAGAATAAAGAGAAGTAAAAAAAAAGAATAAAATACCAAAGGTGTTTTATGATCCTAAATCCCAAGACCAAGTCTAGAATTGAGTTGGTCGACAAGGAATAAAGTAGCGGGAGATAAGGGCAAAAAACACAATAAAAAACACTTCTATTTATTCATCAATAATTCATTTTTGACACCTATTTTATTCTTTATTATTTATTCATCAAAAGAAACTTTGTACATGAAAGTTATAGATAATAATGTAAATAAAAATACAAAATTAATTTTATATTAAAAATAATACACAACGTACTTTTTACACACAAAATAAAAAGCCAAAAGCCCAACTTCATAGATCCGTATCTTTCAAATAAAAACTCAAAAGATATAATATCCCCTTTAATTGTATATAACTTTTCATGAGCTATTTAATGAAGATGGTTTCATATTTTTCATAATTAAGACGTGAATGTTAGGTTTTGGCCCCCTATTGTAAAGCGTACCTGAATAAAATATTCAATTTATTAAAGCTTTATTATTTTTATAATTTTATATTTTTATAATTTTTTAAATATTACCTATAACTCATGTATATATTAAAACCAAAATAAAACCACAAATGAAACACAAAATATATTAGGTATATAAAATATATAAGTAAAATACCTATGCTAATACTTGTAAATAAATAAAAGGGAAATCTATTCTTTTATCCATATATATTTTTATACTCTTGTAAATATTATTTATATTCTATTAAAAATTTAAGATAAATTAAAACCAAAGAAAACACTTTAAATAAATAATATAACCAAATACATAGATAAAATACCTACATTTGTACATATATAATATACATACCTATTTATTTAAAGATACAAATAACATCACAAAAATATAATAAGAACATATTTGTGTACATAAAAATAAGTTATAAATATATAACATATGAGAATAAAATAATAAAATAAAAATAAATCAGTTAAAACATAGATGAATACACCTATAAATATACCCACAAAAATTAACTACTAATAAATAACACAAAAAATAAATAAAAATCATAATAAAGTACTGCATAAAATAATAATCATTTTTATTTTATACTCAAAATTTATAAAATCATTTACTATTTTTAATTAATTAGGTTCGAATAACTATTTTATCATTTAGTGGCTTGCGTGGACCAATGAGGTTGCGCCGTTCGTTGACCTCCGGTCAACTCCCCCTCCAGGTCCTCTGACTCCTGTCAAAACCTCGAGCGGCCCACCTTCTCTCAATTTCCCTCGCCGCTCTGCTGATCCATCATCTAGGAGCCCTTCACCAATTTTGATCACTGATTTCCCCTGATCCACGTCGAGCATTTAGATTCCTTGTACACAATGCCGATTCTTTCTAATCCGCCCATCGATAAGGGTGCATCACTAGTTTATAAATAATCAACTCTGATTTCCTCTTCTTTGGTCATCCCTTGAACCATAAAACCCTGTGGCTTCGGTCTAGAGAGCTTCCTCGTGATAGGAGGAGAACCCCTGAGATCCAAGGTGGTTGGAGGATGAAGGAGGTGCAACCAAGACAATGTTTAGGCCACCTCTGCTCCTTGCCTTCATCGGCAAGTATGAGCCGTGCCTTTTCTACTTTTAGATAGCATTTAATTCGTGCCTTCTAATTTTGCATTTAGCTTAGCTGTTAGATCCTAGTTTTAGCCGTACAATAGCGATTCGGAGTTTGCCGGAGCTTCGCTCCGGCGAACTTGCTCACTGTGCCTCCGCTCATCTTCGACCCGCCTTCCACCTCACCCTCACTGCCTATCACTTCTCCATCCATACCATCCCATTGCCCAACCAGATCGAGACTTGATCATCGAATCCCAGCTTAACCTCCGTCGCTCGCCAGAGCAGGACCACTTCATCTCACCGCGCCCAGATCCTCCACCAAATAAAAGCCAAGACCCTCGACCTTGTCCCACCAGTCTCTTTGACCCTTTTTGTAGGTCTTAAAGGGGGCATTTGAGCCCTATCTTGCTTGAAGAAGACCCTCCAGGAACCCTCACCCTCCAGAGCTCTTCCGGCGAGCTCCAGAGCCCTTTGAGGTGTCCAGTAGGTCCGCGACGCTTGCAGGAGCGTGTAGAACCACTCAACGACGATGGAGAAGGCCGAAGATGCACGCTTGACCAGATCGAGTCTCGCATGGGGCAAGTTCTTGACCTGATCTTCTAATGTCCTCCACCATCCGATGAATTGTCGCATGCCAGATGCAATAGGAGATGTTCGATCATCAGAGCCCTTAACTGACAGATCTCCTCCCGAGATCTAATCCCATACGTCCACTGTGAAAGGGTATCGCGCATGGAGAGGATGCCACGTGTCAAGTGAAATAACCTCAGCCATCTAATCATGCACACGATTGGGGTAAATTGCAGCTCTTAACCCGCCTTTTTGTATTTATTAAATAGTCTTGTAAATAAAATATAAAATGTAAAAAAAATTGGACATTTGTATAAAGGCCCCCACACTTATTGTTTATTACAAATTGGTCCTGTCCAGCACGACTCATGTGTACTCCCATGTGAGCTGGGAAAATCGCAAGGATGCCCTTGCAGTTTGTTGTATTTACTTTAAGTCCAATAAAATTGAAAAGACATTATATATTTTTGGAAAAATTACACAGAGGCCCATGTATTTTATTTTATTTACATGTATGCCCCTAACAACAATTGTATTTTTGATACTTAGATTTCATTTATTAAAAATAACACCTTATTCTAAAAATCAAGAAAAAATAGGGTTAGATGTCTGGTAGCATGTACTTTCACGTGCCATTTTATTTTGCATTTTTGGGCATTTTAACCATTTATTAAAAATTAAAAAGAGAATATTTTCGTTCTATCCAACTTAAAAAATCTAAAACAAGTTGAAAAAATCCCAAAATAATATGTTGTTTATTTTATCATATATAAACTCCAGTCCAAAAATCACTAAAAATAGAAAAAGGAAACTCCCAAAAATTAAAAAACCCCAAAATCTTTCATAAAAATTTAAAAATTCCTAAAAAACTCCAAAAATATATTTTCTATTTTATAATTTTCTTTAAGCCATTCTATATGTGAAAATCGATTTGGATAATTTTGGACCTCTTTTCCTATTTTTTATATTCAAATCAATTTTGGTTTATTATTAAATCCCTGATTTGGAATATTTTTAACTTTAAAATCTGTAAAAATTAGCAAAGAATTCTTAAAAATTACAAAACACTAAAAAATTACTTGGAACTCAAAAATAGTTATTTCATCAATTTATAATTATTTTTAGTGGTATTTATATCCTTAGTATCTATTATTGTGTATATACTTTATATATAGATATATTATAAATCTAAAAAGATAAAAAAGAATACAAAAATATAAAACAAAAATAAAATACAATAAAATAAAAAAATATAAAAAAATATAAAATTAAAAACCCACAAAAAATAATAAAATTGATAGGTGAAAAGAACATTTTTTGCGCATTATTTCGCACAATCTACCATTTGCTCCCTGAGTTCGACCTCAACACATGCTTACACTATACACACTTGTTGTAGAGTTATAATAAATTTTAACTCCACATTTTTTATATTCATTGCTTTAATTTATATTGTGGATTATTTGTTGATTGATTGAGGTTTCGTCTAAGGTCGCTTCGATGACTGTTGGTCCGCCTTGTGGATTGACAAGAACTTGGCAAAATCTCTGTCATCAAGTGGCATCGCTGTCGGGGAGAAACACCGCATAGAATGGGATTATTTATTTGTTCATGATCTCTTGTCTATTTATTTATTTATTTATTAGCATTTACTTATTCTTGTAATTTATTTATTTTTATTTAATATTGATTGTGACTATTCTGACCTCTTTCTTTGTTTGACCTTAATGCGAGGGATCGTTATGCGAGGGAGGCCTTCCTAGGAGGACCGAAACACCCATGCAAGGCAGAGCCAGCTTTCAAACTTAGTTGGATGATGAGCGACCCACCAACCAGGGTTACAGAATACCATAAATCAAGGTTATTGCGACCCCAATCGACGAGTCATGCTCAACAAGAAAATAGAAACCACTCAAATCAGACAATCAAAGCACAAAATCAATGTTAGCGGTCTCCGCTATTTTATTTTAACCTGGTAAGTAACTAGAGTCGAACTCAAGGAGCATGAGTAAACCTATGAAGTAGTCGGTTTTCAAACAAATAAAAGCATATTTTTATTTATTTTTAATTTTGTATTTTTTTATATTTTCAAATTAAGAAGAAAACAAGTAAACAAGGAAATAAAACACATAAGCCAACTTTTACAAATTTTATTAAGGCTAAAAATCTCAAAAATCAGAAATAAAAATATTTTTTATGTTTTTCAAATATTTAGATGTTTTTGATGTGTTTCTGGGGTTTTTCTAATTTTTATATGATTTAATAAAAATTAAATAAAGGTAAGAAAGGAAAAAAGTGTACAACCTAGACAAAAAGGTAAATTTAAAATACTAAAAATTCCCTAACGTCCTTGTTGTGAATTTTATGAGAGAGTAAATAAAAAGACCTACAAACAGAAACTAAAATTCTATTTTTTTTATTTTTTTGAATTTTTAATGATTTTTATAAGTTTTAAGGATTTTGAGATTTTTAGGGTTTTATAATGATTTTGCAACAAAAATAGTACTTGAAGTAAAGCACACAAAAACGAGCAAACACATAATTTTTATGGAATTTTAGCACATTTTTTATATTTTTTTATGTATTTTATAAAATAGATCGAACAATTTTTGATGGTTTTTTATTTTTAGAAAATAAACTATCCAACAAAATTAATCCCACAAATTACGATAAATAATACAAGTTAGAAGGAGCTTATAGTATAATTTTCATAAATTTTGGACTTAATTTGATAATTATTTAATTAAAGACAAGATACACAGTTCTTAGGGACCTAATTGTAATCATGAGAAAGTTTCAGACCAATTACTAACACATACAGAAAACTCAGGGCGAATAATGCAAAAAGCCTAGGGTACACGCGCGCAACACGTGAATACACCTCACAGGGGTGTAAATGCAAATAAAAAAATATTCATTCAAAATATAACATCCATGACGTTCAGGATAAAACATGCAAAAACACCAGATAAACACATGGGACAACATGTGAGTTCATACAAACTGGACTGAAACTCAAATATATCAAACTACAAGGTCCAAACTGTAAATATTTTAAACTAAACTTTTATTTTCTGGATTAAAGAGAAATAATGAAGAAGATAACGACAAAAGGGAAATATTCCCATCGCAGGCGTACGGTGCATGTGGGGGCACATGGCAGCTTGGGCATAGGCGCTAGCGTACGGGCCTAATCTTCTGACGCTGCAGATCTGACAGTCAGAGAATATCGGGGACGTGCGACCGGATGGTGTCAGATCCAAATTGTAGAAAGGATGTTGCTGTCGACGGTTGAGATAGAATCTGGCAGAGGAAGGCTTCATCCAACGGTAGCTGAGGGTGTTGGAAGAACAACTCCTGAACGAACTTCAAGCGGGCAATGGATGCAATCCACTGCTACGATGAGCCCACCAACTGGTCCTGTGCCCTCATAAGAGTGCTCCACTTCTGCTGGACGCCTCCGATGGAGGTGACAACGGTCAGATGGGTGTAGTCATCAAGCTCCTCCTAGAGCTGCTCCGCCTGAGTAGCTGGGTGGACAAAGGTGGTTTACTGCGTGAACTACCACCTGCAAAGGAGAGAGGGGACTCAGGGCACTACTTATTGCAAAGAAAGATACGAGAAGTGTATGAGAATGTATTTGGGTCTCCGACGTACGTGGGGGGAAAGAGACCGAGCCTAATCTCGCTCTGGGGAGCAAGGTATAGGATGATCATGTTGTGAGGTGAGGTGAAGCGTGAGTCAAGGGATCGATCGGTGCGGCTGTGTGGGTGAGATAAGGCTCCGACCAGGGTGGTCTGAGCAGATGAACTGCGGCGAAGGCTGGATGAAAGATTCAATGGGAATGGAAAATGGAAAGGACAAGATGGTCACCTGAGGGTGCTGATGAACTCAGTAAGATTAGGCGGAGCGGAGAAGAGGGGTCGTGGCCTCGACCGTCCTGCGACAGGTAGGGAGGTTGGACGCGACGGAGGATTCTGGCCATGTAGCTGAGCTGCGAGATTCATGCCACCATACTTCGATCCGAAGGTGCCCTCCGGTCACTGTCACTCAACTGGAAGTCACTAGGGGTGGAAGAAGGGCCGAGGCATGAACTACTGAGTTGCAGAGGCGGAGGCGAGATTTTATAGGCTTCCCAGGGGGTTGGAATGATCGGGCTAGAGCACGCAACCCTAGGAAATCCCACGCTGTCCCAGGGATCCGTGAAGGTCACAGATCCTAGGAGGAAGCTCGAGCAAAGAATCGGAGCAAGAGGAGGCCTGACCCGATTAGGAAAAATATGAGAAGAGGCTCCGACGAAGAGAATAGGGTCGGGTCAGCCTGGAAGGAGACGTTCACCTGGATCAACAATCTGATGTGGCCCAATCAGAAGGGGCCTGGAATAGGACAAAACATGCTACAAGACAAAACAAAAGAGAAAAATAAAGATAATTACATTAAAAATAATAAATGAATTTAAGTGAAAAAAATGAATAAAATGAAAAATATGTATTATTTTTCAAAGAATTTTCAATGATTTTTAGTTATTTTTATCAAAAATAAATTAGTGTATATACAATATATAGTGTTATATATAGGTATAATTTATCTATGTATTATGTACAATTATTTTTATTTTCTTATTTTTAAATAAATACCCCAATTTTATATTTTATTTATTTTTAATATAATTTCAGAAGTTGAAAATAATTTTTATTTTATTTTTACACATTATTTACAAGTATATACATGTGTATTTGTACAATAAAAGAGGAATTTTTATTTTTATTTTTATTTAAACTTTCTGTTTTTTAATTTTTATATTATTGTTAGAAATATATACAAGGAGGTAAAAATAATGATTTAATTTTATTTTGTCAAAAATAGTTGTTTGTATACATAGGTGATATGCACAATACAAAGTAGGCCCTACTCTCTCTACTTATTTTCTTTGGCGACCATGTCAAGGCTTGACCTTCTCTTGGGATTCGGGTCACTCTGTATTTATTCTAGATTCCTCCTTCCTTTTTCTTTTCCTTTATTCTTTTATTTTTGCAAAAATACATGCTAATTATGTTGTATTAACATATGCATGCATAATGCTGTGCTATTATATTTACATGTATTTACATGCTGTTTTGCTAAGATAAATAGATAAAATAAAAGAATAAAGAGTGAGAATCAGGGATTCATTAGCTCCCTATACTTTACCTTTGCTAGTCCCATAGAAAACACTTATTTTAAAAAGAAGTGAAAAGAGAAGAAAAGAAAAAGAAGGAGAATCAAGGTTTATTATTAAACTTGCCTTCATTAAATTGAAGTATGGAGCTCAATCAGACCTTTGGATTATTAATTTGTCGGAACCTTATTAGGATCTAGGTTTAAGACTCAACAACCTCTAAGTTCCACCATTCTATCGTCAAGACTCCTCAATAATCCAGATCAGAACAAGTCTACATAAGCAAACTCTAATGCCCATGTATATTTCCTTGTACTTGATGAATCCCGTTTTCATCATGCTAAAATTGGTCATTTAGACTCTGTTCCCCATCATTCACTTGTAATTAATCATTAATAGAGCATTATTAGCATTCATACATGTGTTAATAATATTTGCATTTCATCATGCATAATTGCGTTAAAAATCCAAAGTGTAAATTAGCCCAAAAAGCCGCTAACTTCTCTTATTTTTAGTTAATTCATCCTAACTCTGATTGACACCAAACCACCTCCATTGTGTAGATATTATTAACTTATTAAATAAAAAATACAAAAAAATTATTAACTCCAATAAGTGTCAAATAATCCCAAAGTCTAATTTCACATCTGACAGACTAAAATGAGCATATCTCCCACAAACAGTGTCCGATTTTGGTCTACTAACTTTTAAAGTACTTCATTTTCAAATAACTTCAAAACAAGATCAATTTCATAAAATTCGAAGTCCATATGTGAAAGTTGGGTTTTGGGCCTCTTTTACGCATTTTGACTTTTTGCTATTTTTGACCTGAGTTTTTATGTTCTTAATTAACACTTTTAATTTTATTTCTTTTTCATTTGTGTTCTTTGATGAAAGTTTTATTAAGTGATGCAAAAATCCAAACCCAGATTAAAATTGAAATCAAAGAAACTGACTGAGTCTAAGTGTCCGTTGTCGGTCTATGCAAAAAATGTGTGTTTCTTACTTTTATTTTATTTTCCAATTTTTGTATTTATTAAAATTCAAAAAAATAGATTAGTGTTTAAATAATTTTCTTATATTTTATCATATTTTTTTCTATAATTTTTATCCTCTCTAAAACCACTAAAAAAATACAAAATCCCAAAAATCCAGTTTTCCATACACATGGAGAACCACCAAAAATACCACTTCACTCAGATGACCTCTTTTGCTCACGGATCGTTCATGAAAGTTGTAGATCTCGTCGAGACGAACGACTTTTGTGAAGGAAATTTTTCGATCCGAGATCTCCTTCCATTTCTTTTCTATTTTTCTTTGTCTTTAATTTTTGAAATTTTTTGGGGGTGCCACGTGGTAGCCCCTGGGCGTGCCACGTGGCACCCCACATTCTCTCTCTCCAACCACCCCCGGGTCACGTGACCCCATTGTCACATACCTCCAGCCGTTTCTTCCTCAACCCCTCCCCCCCGCCGTCACCTCCCTTCCCCTTCCATAACCGCCGACCTCCTCGCCATGCATGCGTAACTAGGGCTGCTAATCGAACCGAACTGTAAGGAACATACCTATGTTTGAGTTCAGTTCGATAAGGAAGTTCGAAAGTTCAAGTTCGAGTTCGGTTCGATAAATGTTCGATAGGATATGTTCGAGTTCGAGTTCGTTTAGAAAACGAACATTCGAGTTCGGTTCGATAACCGTTCGTTAATAAGTTAACTTAACTAAAACTTGTTTACATGAACAAGTTCGAAAAGGGAGTTCGATAACAAGGTTCGATAAGCAGTAAAAATAAGAAATTATTCAATTAAAGTGGTACAAAGTCCAATAAATACCGTAATTTCTTTAACCTCAAAATTTATTAAGTGTATAAATATTAAGTTACACATACAAATACACACACATATCTACATATATCGAACTCGAACTTTTATCGATCGGTTCGTTAAGCTATCGAACTAAAATTTGAAGTTCATGTTCAGTTCATTTAGAAACAAACGAATATTTTTCGAACTATTATCGAACTAACTCTAATCGAATACGAACATGTTCAGTTCGATTAGCAGCCCTATGCGTAACGGCCGCCGCCCCACCACCTCGCGGCCGTCGCATCCCCCTAGTAATGCCCTCGCCCCGGCTCCCTATAAAAGCTCGCCGACCCCCACCTTCTCGACCATCCGCCATCAGGAGGAAGCCCCTAATCGACCTTGGTGACAGCAAGGTCACGAGTGTGGACCTTAGGCGTGATCCATGGCCACGCACGGTCGTGCTACTTCGTCTTCCAGCGAAGCCAAGCTTCGGAGCTCCATCGCAGACTCCTTGAAGCAATCATCGAAGAGAGCTCTGCTCCTCCACAGTTCCCAGGCGTTCCTCCATCCTCCGTGCGATTCCACGATCTTCATCATCTTCCAGAACGCCACTGCTGCTCTACTCTTTGTCGCTGACCTCACGACGTCACCGCCATCTCCTCCAGTCGACAAACAACCACCGACGGAGCCCCTGCTCCTCCGCACCTCCGTCGCCCAAGCTCGGCCTCCCCGGTCACCCCTGAGCACCTTCGCCGCACATCGAAAGCTCGCCCCCGCTCCATGTGTCGGTCGAGCGGCGATATTGCCATCCCTGCCGCACGCCTCCGCCGCCAAGCTGCGCCCCTCGGCCGCGCGTAGTGCACCGCCCCTCGCCCGCCCGCGTGCGTGGCTGCCTCCCGCGCCACCGCACCGACGGCATCGCCACCTCCGGCCGCCTCCGCCCTCCCTCGCAGTGTACAACTGTCGTAGGATCGGGCATTCATGCCCTTGATCCAATGGTGCAGAACACGTCACGTCAGCCCCTCCATGCCTCAAGGCTCGGGCGTCCGAGCCTGAGCCTTGCCACCGAGCCTGCGCCTCGTCTCCGTTCCACAGGCTCGGGTCTCCGAACCATAGGCTCAGGAGCCCCGAGCCTCCGCCTCGCCTCCAAACCTCCAGGTGCACGTACAAGGCACGTGCGTCTAAGGAAAATTGCAGCCACATCCCCGGAGTTTCCAAATATTATAACTATACCCCCGCCTGGGGTAAATTGCAGTGGAGTCCCTCCGATTTTTCTATATTATAGATAAGCCCCTCCAGGGACTTCTTTGTAAGAAAAACTTTATTTTATTTACATTTTAGTCCCTGAAACTTCATTTTATCATATCTTTTTCATACAAACTCCGTTTTGAGTATATAATATGTTATTTTGAAGCTATTTTCATGCTCTACAATTTAGCATAGCTTGTGATCAGATCTGAGGGTGTTTACTGATTAATATCATTTGTGGACCTTTGATGACATATGCAGGCTAATTTTTGACATATTGATGCTTGGGAATTTGATGATATTTTTTGCAGGAATTCGATGCGGATTTTTATCTGATTAAGACTTCATTGATTATTCTTAATAATTTAGATTTCATAGAGGATTAATTTAGATCAATTCCTCTAAGATTATTATCAACTACTCGAGGAATTAAATCAAAGATATTTGGAGGCCGGACATCTTGCTTCAAATTATTCTGAGTATCAATTTATTAACCTGAAGCATTGAGGCAATTATATTTTGATTTGTGATTAATTTTGAAGAAATTATTGATCATATTATTCGAGGATTTGATACGTTTCAAATCACAGTTCCTGAGCATAGATTCTGTTCATTTTCTTTACATCACTTTGCTTCTCATTGCATTGTACATTTTCTCAACACAGAAATTAATCAAGCATTGATTATTTATTAAATTTAATTTAAAACCGTGCAACTAAGAAACTCCATTCCCTGAGTTCAACCTTGGTATATTTGCCTAGTAAAAATATTCCACAACATTCAAGGATTGTGGTGTTTTGATCAACCGATTTTCACCTCCTATACTACAATTATTGATTATTAAAGAGGCAAATTTCGCGTTCATCGAATGACGCCGTTGTCGGGGAACAACGAATTTTTAGGGTTTTAAATCATTTTTTATAATTAATTTTTGTGAAGTTTATTTTTGTGTCATTTTCCACATTTATTTTATTCTGCATCTCTTTCCTACTTTAGATAATAACCGCAATTTCTCTCTTTGCAGAAACTACTAGGAGCGACATATTTTGGATTTAAATCAAGGACCTGCAAAGAAGACTGAATTTTAATTTTTGTGAGAGAGAGCTTAGATTAGGTTTAATTTTATGCATTATTCTTAGGGTCCCTCTCTTTGACCCTTGTAATAATTAAGATTGAACTTTTCTGTGGTGTGTCGGGTCTGTTTCAACCCCTTCTGTGTGGTTGGGACCCGGCTTGAGTGGCGTAGGACTTAGGCACATATACGATTATTTCTCTATCATTAATTGTGCTCGTAGTTCTTAGACCACACTTTCACTAATTAAACGTACTGTAGATCATTCCACATTAGTCAAAAATTTAAATCAATTCTTCGCGCTAATAGAACTATCTGTTTAGGGCATTTTTCATCTGTGCATATCATTTAGTGCAAATTTTAATTCCTTGTACCACATCCCGCATGAAGAACGCAAGGATTCACTATAAGTCTTTCTCTTAAGCATGCATCATTGATTTATGTTTGCATTGGCTTTTTCGATTCTCCTTTCTCAAGTTTTACAACCTAGGATTTAAAGGAATTGGGACTGCTCGTTAGGCGTGAATTTCTGTGCTAACATAAACTACAGTGATAACCTTAACTTAAAACTGGGACTGCTAACCAAGGTGACTGTAAATAAATTGACATAAAATTAATCAGTGTTTGGTGGAGAGGAATCCACTCATTGTTTGTAAGGACCAGAACACACACTTATGAAAGAGCCCAAAACCGAAGTACTTCATTCAGACTGCTGATTTTAAAAATAATTAGCTACTTTTCAGTGAGGGTCTCGGGTAGCCATTTACGGTCCGACTTCCCTTAGCAGAGTAGTGGTTTAAAGGACACTGCGGAAGGCTCCTTCCTCAAGTAACACAGGTAGCCATTTAAATGGTCCGTACTTACACCTATACTGGCTGAAAGTAGGTGCAACTAGTTGTATGAACTCGGGACAGTCTTTGTGAAATATTTCGGCACCTAACAACCCCGCTTAATTTTAAAGATTGTTTTGTCATTAAAATAAAACTGAAAAGATAAACGACCGAACCCTAACGTGCCTTCACCGGTGTTGAGTGGGTGAATCAATGTGTTTGTTTTGTGTCTGATTTGTGTGCGTCAAAGACCTTGCAATCGCAAGAAAATCATGGTTCGCTAATCATTCCATACCTCTTGAGAAGATGTCGGCACAGTGGTCTTCTTTTCCGATCTCTACGACCTTGTCCTGATATCCTTCTTCTCACACTCCTCAGGAGAATCTGATCTTCAAATCAGGTTCCCCTCAGCCATCATTCTCTTCCCGTCCATACATCCCACCCTATGACCACACTTCTTCTTGGAATATCCCTCTCTCACATTCTGATAATCTTATGGACATGAGAGAGAGACCAGAATCAAGGACGAACAATAGAGTGACCGATATTGACAATAGAACACGATTTCCGGTTACTATGATCTCACAACCTCTTGAACCATCCCTTACTCAAGATGACTATCCTCTTGAGTACAATCAATTTTCCTTCGACAATCCATGAGAAAACCAAAGTCAAGGAAATATAACTCATGACCAGAGCATAATGTTTATGAACAATCAATACTCTACTCGAGGTTACATGCCAGAATCACGATTCATGGAGAATGATTATTCAATCACTAGTCATGAGATGTTTGAGGATGAGATTGCTCAGATTAATCATAGAGCAGATACTTTAACTGAGAGAATATATGATCTCATCCAATCAATGCAGAATTCAGAAGAAGTGAGGCCACCACCATGCGAACCACTAGATTATCATGTGACTCATAATAAGGCACGACCACTGACCTCTGACCCTCTGACTGGCCATATTACAGAAAATACCAAAAAAATTGAAAAAAATGAAAAATCAAAAAAATTAGACAAGTCTGAAATGGAAGCATTTTGCAAGAGTTTGATTTTAGAGCTTCCATTGATCAAAGCCATATAATATGTGCCCGATCTTAAGAGATTTGTGAAGAGTCGACTGAACCCCAAAAAGATGGGCAAGAAACGATCCCGGACTGAATATCATGTCATATCTATGGCTAGTTCTTTGGTGATGAATCATAAAATCAAAAGCCGCAAAGTTAAGCGGTTGACTCGGATCACACGTGAAATTGAGGATTCAACATTCACTCATGTTCGGTTAGACGACGACTCCATATTAAACACCCTCTCCAAGTTCGTCTTTGACCAACTCAAACTCAGACAAC
Organism: Ottelia alismoides; assembly: GCA_037367405.1. NCBI lineage: Eukaryota > Viridiplantae > Streptophyta > Magnoliopsida > Alismatales > Hydrocharitaceae > Ottelia > Ottelia alismoides. The sequence continues at coordinate 406,934 of JAZKJV010003481.1, forward strand.
TCACAAAGACTAGGGTGATCGTTCAATTACCCGATCGATCTACCAAAAGATCGCGGGGGATCATTTCTGTCGTCGTAAATTTTCGAGGTAAAGGACATAAGGTGGACTTTATTGTTCTTGACATTGAGCACCCCGAAAGGATGTCTGAGTCTCTTATCATTTTAGGAAAGCCGTTCTTAGCCTCCGCTAAGGCGATCGTCGATTGTGAGACTCAGGAAATCAAGTTCCCGAACTCGGACCACGATGAACAAACCCCCAATGACACAACCTGCTCTGAGGAAACCCAACTTGAAACCAACAGTTATGATCAGGAGATAAATTATTTCACATTATCAGACATCTCTGCATGACACACTGATACAAACCCTAGGAGAGTCACCTAAAAGATTGACTGTTGGACAAACTTCGGATTCTTTCCACCCTATCACTGCTCCTAGGAAAAATCAAGATTTTGGAGCTTATTAGGAATTGGACCATATTATTGAAGATTATCACGATTATTTGAGTGGTCCAATATTTGAGTCGGTAGTAATTCATGAGATACTTGAACCATATAAGGAACCGACTCCGGAAACATACGATGTCACCAAAATTCACGACCATCCGGAAGTGACATCAAAAACCCCATCCATAAACCACAAAATCACCAAGAACAATCTCCCTCGACCGAAGTAGCGCATGACCCTTCAAGAATTGGTCGACTTTTATGGGGATTCATCTGATGAGGAACTCATGAATGTCACATCGGTTACTCAAGACAGGGAGATGAAGACTGTCCAACTTCCTCCCAATACTTCCTAAGGAAACAAATCGACCAAGAAAGTCACCTTCGACCTTAGGCATCAGGTGATTTCTGATGAGTCCTCGTCCGGTCCTGATGTGGTTCATCAGATAAGTGCAATAGGTACAGCTCTGATCTAAGGGCACTTACCTCTGATCGACAAAAGTTGGAAATCCTCTGCAGACGCCTACTATTCTTCCGAGGATGACTCCGACAATGGCTGGTCTTCTCCATCGTCCCTCTCTTCATCACACTCCACATCTCCATGCAATCTCCCTCCACACTCTCGCAAGAAGGTCCGTCGCAAACCTCCTTGATCTTGTACATCCGTAAATCTTCCCGGTTCCCCATCTGTAATTATCCGATTATACTTAGGCTGACCTGAGCCTAAGTATAGGGGGATTGCTACCATTGTTTATACAACGCTTCTCTTCTTTTATTTTTGACCCATCTATACTTCGTACGAGCTCTGTCTACATTTCACTTTGTGCCATGAGGACATAGCACAAGCTAAGTATAGGGGGGGGTGTTTGTATATGTTTTATCTATTTTATCCATAGCTCGTACTTTAATTGTTTTTATCTAACATCGGGGATGGGTACAAGTAGTGTGTAGAATACCTATCTTAAAAAAACACCAAAAAAACAAAAAAAAACACCAAAAAAATTTGCAGTAAAAAAATCACTCATGGTCTTGCATTTCATGCATTCCCTTGTTGATATATTCCTGACACATTCACCATCACTCAAGGCTTGAGGATTTTATAGGACACTTGATTTCTGAGATCTTGAGATTTTGAGTTAGCCTGCCTTAGTCATTAGGGTTTTTAGAACTTAATAATCCACACTTCCCTAGTTTGAAAGATTTGAGAACTATATTGCACTCTTCATCTCTACCTTCAAAAAAAAGAATATGATCAGCACAATCACTCCCACAACTTCATAATTGATGAGATGAGGTTAGATACCACTTGAGGAACTAGGACTAGAGATTTGAGTTTAGACCCAATCTGATGATATTCGAGGATGGGATAAAGTTAATGAAGGCTGCAGAAAACCTGAGTGTCAGTAAAACCCTAGCTGTATGTGAACAAGATTCATATGCTATCTCTTTGATAAATGACCAAGTGCCAGGGTGTGATGAAACATAATGAAAATTGTTGATCAGTGTGCGCCAACTTTTGGTAAAAGCAGTGGAGCTAGCCAACAAAAGAAAAGAAAAAGAAATGTTAAAGAAAATCTCTATCAGCCAAAATCAAATTCCAAATGAGATTCCACCAATGGCGAGCACTCCCAAACATTTTCAAAGTGTCCACTTGGACCAAGCGCTAATTAGGACCAAGGAGTCGGGCTGACACCATAAAAGGGCTCTGCATCGTAAGCGATACAAGTCTGGGTGTCGAAGGTATCTTAGATACTCAAAAGAGACACATCCCGGTGTACTCCAGAAAAACAAGTGCAGACGACTCCAAATTCTCTTGACGGACACATTGATCAACAAAATAAAAAATACTTGTGTTGAGTAATAAGGCACTCGAGAGGCACCTTGTTCCAATGTAAGGGAGAGAAAATCAGACACAATCCTATGCCCTCATCATCTGGCCGTCCATCTTCACTTTCAAGTCTGGCAACCTAATGAGACGGTTAACTGAAGCAGGAATAGACTATTCCCTAGTGTTGAGGATTAGGTCTAGAGGAGAGTCTCTTGGATTGGAACTTTGAGTGATGCATTGACTCGACTCTCATGAAATGTAGTACACTAAAATCATATCCTTATATTATATGTACAAACAGAGAGTATGAAAATTAGAGAAGTTGGATTACTTCTGACTAAGGCTTGGATAAACTCAGAATTTTAGGATCTATTAAATTAAGGGTCTTTGAAAGATTGAGCCTTGAAAATTCACATGCACAGTCAGGGATGTATTCAACTAAGTCATTCATTCATGCTCGGGGACGAGCATGGTCTAAGTATAGGGGTATGATGAATCCCATATTCATCATGCTAAAATTGATCATTTAGGCTCTGTTCCCCATCATTCACTTGTAATTAATCATTAATAGAGCATTATTAGCATTCGTACATGTGTTAATAATATTTGCATTTCATCATGCATAATTGCATTAAAAATCCCAAGTGTAAATTAGCCCAAAAAGCTGCTAACTTCTCTTATTTTTAGTTAATTCATCCTAACTCTGATTTACCCCAAACCGCCTCCATTGTGTAGATATTATTAACCTTATTAAATAAAAAATATAAAAATTACTAACTCCAATAAGTGTCAAATAATCTCAAAGTCTAATTTCACATCTGACAGACTAAAATGAGCATATCTCCCACACACAGTATCCGATTTTGGTCTACTTACTTTTAAAGTACTCCATTTTCAAATACCTTCAAAACAAGACCAATTTCATAAAATTCGGAGTTCATATGTGAAAGTGGGGTTTCGGGCCTCTTTTGCGCATTTTGACTTTTTGCTATTTTTGACCTGAGTTTTTATGTTCTTAATTAACCTTTTAATTTTATTTCTTTTTCATTTGTTTTCTTTGATGCAAGTTTTATTAAGCGATGCAAAAATCCAAATCCAGATTAAAATTGAAATCAAAGAAACTGACTGAGTCTGTCTGTTGTCGGTTTGTGCAAAAATTATGCGTTTCTTACTTTTATTCTATTGTCCTATTTTCGTATTTATTAAATATCAGAAAAAATAGATTAGTATGTAAATAATTTTCATGTATTTTATCATATTTTTTCTATAATTTTTATCTTCTCTAAAACCACCAAAAAAATACAAAATCCCAAAAATCCAGTTTTCCATACACATAGAGAACCACAAAAAATATCACTTCGCTCAGATGACCTCTTTTGCTCACAGATCCTTTATGAAAGTTGTATATCTCGTCGAGACGAACAACTTTCATGAAGGAAATTTTTCGATCCAAGGTCTCCTTCCATTTCTTTTCTTTTTTTCTTTATCTTTAATTTTTGAAAATTTTTTGGGGTGCCACGTGGCATCCCCTGGGCGTGCCTTGTGGCACCCCACATTCTCTCTCTCCAGCCATCCCTGGGTCACATGCCTAGCACGTGACCCCATTGTCACCTACCTCCAGCCATTTCTTCCTCAACCCCCCCGCAGTTACCTCCCTTCCCCTTCCATAACCACATGCCTCCTCGCCATGCACGCGTAACGACCGCCGCCCAACCACCTCGCGGCCGTTGCGTCCCCCTAGTAACACACTCGCCCCAGCTCCCTATAAAAGCTCACCGACCCCCACCTTCTTGACCATCCGCCATCAGGAGGAAGCCCCCAATCGACCTTGATGACAACAAGGTCACGAGTGTGGACCTTAGGCATGATCCACGGCCACGCACGGTCGTGCTACTTCGTCTTCCAGCGAAGCCAAGCTTCGGAGCTCCATCACCGACTCCTTGAAGCAATCATCGAAGAGAGATCTGTTCCTCCAAAGTTCCCATGCGTTCCTCTATCCTCCGTGCGATTCCACGATCTTCATCATCTTCCAGAACGCTACTGCTGCTCTGCTCCTTGTCGCCGACCTCACGACGGCACCACCATCTCCTCCAGCCGACGAACAACCACCGACGGAGCCCCTGCTCCTCTGCACCTCCGCCTCCCAAGCTCGGCCGCCCCGGTCACCCGCGAGCACCTTTGTCGCACATCAACAGCTCACCCTCGCGCCGTGTGTCGGCCGAGCGACGGCATCGCCACCCCTGCCACACGCCTCCGCCGCCAAGCCGCGCCCCTCGGTCGTGCGTAGTGCGCCGCCCCTCGCCCGCCCACGCGCGTGGCTGCCTCCCACACCACCGCACCGGTGGCATCGCCACCTCCGGTCGCCTCCGCCCTCCCTCGCAACGTACAGCTACCGTAGGATCGGGCATTCTTGCCCTTGATCCAACGACGCAGAACACGCCACGTCAGCCCCTCCATGCCTCAAGGCTCGGGAAAATTGCAGCCACATCCCCGGAGTTTCCTGATATTACAACTATACCCCCGCTTAGGGTAAATTGCAGTGGAGTCCCTCCGATTTTTCTATATTACAGATAAGCCCTCCAGGGACTTCTTTGCAAGAAAACTTTATTTTATTTACATTTTAGTCCTTGAAACTTCATTTTATCATATCTTTTTCATACGAACTCCGTTTTGAGCATATAATATGTCATTTTGAAGCTATTTTCATGCTCCACAATTTAGCATAGCTTGTGATCAGATCTGAGGGTGTTTAATGATTAATATCATCTGTGGACCTTTGATGACATATGCAGGCTAATTTTTGACACATTGATGCTTGGGAATTCAATGATATTTTTTGCATGAATTCGATGAGGATTTTAATCTGATTAAGACTTCATTGATTATTCTTAATAATTTAGATTTCAGAGGGGATTAATTTAGATCAATTCCTTAAGATTATTGTCAACTACTCGAGGAATTAAATCAAAGACATTTGGAGGCCAGACATCTTGCTTCAAATTATTCTGAGTATCAATTTATTAACCTGAAGCATTGAGGCAATTCTATTTTGATTTGTGATTAATTTTGATGAAATTATTGATCATATTATTCGAGGATTTGATACGATTCAAATCACATATCCTGAGCATAGATTTTGTTCATTTTCTTTGCATCACTTTGCTTCTCATTGCATTGTACATTTTCTCAACGCAGAAATTAATCAAGCATTGATTATTTATTAAATTTAATTTAAAACCGTGCAACTAAGAATTTCCGTTCCCTGAGTTCGACCTTGGTATACTTGATAAGTAAAAATATTCCACAACATTCAAGGATTGTGGTGTTTTGATCAATCGATTTTCGCCTCCTATACTACAATTATTGATTATTAAAGAGGCAAATTTCACGTTCATTAGTACTATGTAAGTGATATGTATCTCCCCACCTCAGAAATGACAAAGAAACAACCTCCCTTAACAGGGTAACTCTAATTCCTCCGTCTAGCAACTCTTTCCTCAAGGAGCGGGGTATTCCCATCTAAGTTCAAGTTTAACCGGCTCAAGAAGATGGAGAAAGAAGAGAATGGACCATGGACAGTGTAGCCACATATCCCTGGGATCCCAACTAGTGTAGCTAAGTCTCTCGCTGCAAACTTTATGAGATGAGAAGGTGTAGTACATAAGCTTTGCTTTGTTTGGCTATACACACCCCAACATGCATTTTATTTTCAATCAGTCTTGTCCACTTTTTTGGAGTCTTTCTTGATTTTGCACATATTTTTTGATGTGCATATGTACAACATTTCTACATGTTGCAGCATATACATAAGGACTTTTTCTTCTTGAGCTAGTAGACTATCCATCTTTTGAATCATTATTGCAACCCACAACTCCTGTCTTTAGACCTCAACACCGCTAGACCAAGTTGAGGTGCACATCCTTCCCTAAAGGAAGACGAGAGGTTCCTCCTAGAAGTACTACCCTCGTATGCTACTCCAAGCCAAAGAAAACTGCCTCCTCACCACCTCATCTGTAGAGAGCTACGTGTCAGGTGTTGGTCCAAGTAAAGCCTTTGTCCATGAGAGTCATGCATGCGTTGTTAAGTGTTCTACTTAGGCTCATCAAGATGACATGTGAACATAGCCTAGTGGACTCAAAGAATTAAGTCACTAATGGACCTGAAAAATCTTAACCCCAAATCCTATAAGGTTCCTCTGAGAATTAGGTGGATTAAGGTCTTAACCAAGCTCTATTTTCCAATTTAATTCCAAATTAGTTTAAATGCCAACTATGATTCAGAAGAATGCACAAAAATATGTACAAAACCCTTTTTATGCAGTTTTTCAAAATTTTTGGAAACATGCAAAATTTTTGAAAATGTTTGAATGTATTCATGCATGAATGCAGAAGTTTTGCAAGCTATTTATAAACATTTACACACGAGTTTTTGCAAACTTTTATTTTTCAAATATTTTCAAAAATTTTGTACTATATACATAATTTTGATACAAAGATATTTATAAACTTTTCACAAGCAAAACATTTTTACAAACTTTTGTATGAAAAAAATTTTCAAATAGCTATTTACAAATATGTATGTGTAAGGAAGAATTCTATATAAAAGGAAAAATTTTAAAATTTTTGTGATTTTTAAATTTATGGTTTTTGGCCATTTTTATTTATTAACACACTCACACAAAGTATGAGTTATTGCCAAAGTATATATGTAATATATACGGCACCCCTATACTTAGCTCGAACGATGTCCTCAGAGTAATTAAAGAGCGATGAAGAATACATAACTCGTTCTTAGTATAAGGAAGTGAAAAGAAAGGCTATACTACAACGACGAATGAAAGCATAAAATCAATATAAGTCAGTGATTTCCCCCTGTACTTTGGATCAAGTAATCCTAAGTATAGAAGACTATACACAAGGGAAAACCGATGGTTAGAATGTACAGGGTCTACCTCCCCTATACTTAGGGTAAAATATCCCTAAATATATGCAGCAAAACAGAGGTAAAAAGAATCAAATGATCAATCGAAGGTCTGACACCCCCTATACTTAGGGTAAAGTACACCCTAAGTATAACATAATCATAAGATGGAGATGGGGTGTTAGACAAAGAATGTGTGATATGGACATCTCGATCTATACAAGGGCGCAAGATAGTAATAATCAGGCATGAGATGCAAATGATGCGAGTCAAAGAGACCACATCTCATGCGAAATGAATAGGGGCGACGTCAACAATCAGCGGATCATGATCTAGATATGGCTTGAGGTGCTGACCGTTAACACGAAAGGTAGATTCAGATGACATCTCATATATGTCGATACTACCATTGTCATGCACCTTTCGGGCCAAGTATGGTCCCTTCCACTTACTCTGTAATTTCCTTGGAAATAATCTAAGCTTGGAATCAAACAACCATACTCTTTGGTTCAGCTCAAACTGCTTATGGTTGATATGAGAATCATGCCATATCTTCACTCACTCCTTCTACTATAGGCTACTGAAAAAGACTGTATCTCTAAGCTCCTCCAGTGCTTCCAATTCTACCTTCCTTTGATTTCATATACTCTTTGGATCCAACAATATCTCAGTGACTGCTCAAAGGTCTTAAAGGAAGTTCGATATGCCCACAAGACCGAGTCCAGAAGCTGTGACCAATCCTTTCGGTCTGGGTGAACTACCTTCTGCAATATCGTCTTGATCTTCCTGTTCGATACTTCAGTAAGACCATTGGTCTAAGGATGATATGGAGTGGCTACTCGATGGTATATGTTGAACTCGTTAGCAAGGGACTTTACCTTGCCGTTGATAAAATGATACCCCCCGTCATATATCAATACTCTAGGCACCCCAAACCGTGAAATGATATTCTTCCTCCAAAATATGCAAACAGCCTTGGCATCTGCGGTTCGGGCAGGAATGGCCTCAACCCAATGACTCACATAATCAACAACCAACTGAATGTACTCAAATCCCTGACTCTTAGGGAATGGACCCATGAAATCGATGCGCCATGCATCAAAAACCTCACAGAAGTGAATGGGCTGCATCGGCATCATATCACGCTGCCCATAAATGCCCATCCTCTGACAGTCGGTACACCTCTTCACGAATTCATCAGAATCCTTGAAGAGGGTAGGCTACCATAGGCCAGATTGGAGCACTTTTATGTTATTCTCCTCCCAGAATGATATCCTCCTGCCTCAAGCTTGTGGTAGTAAGTGAGGACGCTATGGTGCTCCTCTTTAGGAATGCACCGATGCTAGATGCTATCCCCTCCTTTGTGATAAAGGATGGGATCTTACCAATGGTACGACTTGGCCTTCACAAGGAAGATCTCAAGTCACTGTCTGAGCCACTCCTATAGAACTTTCTTGGCAACAAGATAGTTCGTAATATCAACATACCATGGGAGCAAGGCGATAACAAAGATCGCCTCATCTGGGAAGGTCTCTGTGATAGGCTCAATCTGCTCAGATTCCTCAAGATTTTTCAATCGGGAGAGTTGATCCGCCACCACATTCTTGACTCCAGGTTTATCCTTAATCTCAATATCTAACTCCTGAAGTAGAAGTATCCATCTAGTCAATCTCTCTTTGGCATCCTTCTTTGCCATGAGGTACCTGATAGTAGTATGATCAGTATAAATAGTCACTCTAGATCCAAGAATATACGATTTGAACTTGTCTAAGGCAAATACTACGACTACCATCTCTTTCTCTGTGACTGTATAGTTCCGCTGAGTGGCATCCAATGTACGGCTAGCATAGTGAATGACAAATGATAATCTATCCCTCCTCTATCCTAGCACACCCACTATGGAAAAGTTAGAAGCATCTGTCATGATCTCGAATGGGAGAGACCAATCAGGCACCTGAAGGACAGGAGCCTCAACAACTAGATTCTTGAGAGTCTTGAAAGACGCAAGACACTTATCATCTACAATGAACTCGGTGCCTTTTGTCAACAGATCAGTAAGCGGTCGGGCAATCCTATTGAAGTCCTGAATAAAATGTCGGTAGAAACCGACATGCCCCAGAAAAGACCGTAACTACCGTAGGTTGGACGGTGAATTGAGTTTCCTAATGATATCTACCTTGGCCGGATCAACCTGATGCTCCTATTGGAGATGATATGACCAAGCACCGTCCCCTAAGTCACCATGAAGTGACTCTTCTCACAAGATAAAATAAAATGTACCTCGATGCATCGGTGAAGCACTCGGTCTAGGCAATCAAGACAAGCATCAAACCCGTCGCCCTAGATCGAGAAATTGTCCATGAAGACCTCTAAGCAGTCACCAACCATGTCCGAGAAGATGGACAACATACATCTTTGGATTGTTGCCGGGGTGTCACATAGAACAAATGGCATCCGTCTGAAAGGATAAGTCCCAAACGGACAGGTGAATGTCGTCTTGTCCTGGTCTTCAGGTGCTATGGCCACCTGATTATAGCTGGAGTACCCGTCAAGGAAACAGTAATGACTCTTACCAACTAGCCTCTCTATAATCTGATCAATAAAAGGCAACATGAAATGATCCTTCTTGGTGGCCTGATTCAATCATCTATAGTCCACATATACCCTCCAAGAAGTGGGTACCCGGGTAGCGATCTCTTCTCCAGACTCACTCACAACTGTGGTGATACCTGTCTTCTTGGGCACCACATGCAATGGACTAACCCACTTGGAGTCGGAGATGGGGTAGATAAAATCGGTGCTCCACCATTTTGATATCTCTTTCATGACTACCTCTCGAAGATTCGTGTTCAGCCGTCACTGGAACTCACAAGATGGCTTAGCGTCCTCTTCGAGATAGATATGGTGGGAGCACAGAGCCAGACTTATCCCCTGGAGATCAGCCACACTCCATCCTATCTCCTTGCGGTTCCTTTCAAGAACCCCCATCAAACGAGATTCTTGTTCTCCAGTCAAATCCACTGAGATAATGACTGGGTACATCTCATGCTCACCCGCAAGGAATCTATACTTCAGCAACTGTGACAACGGCTTCAACTCTGGGCAACTGGGAGCTAGCAAATCAGGCTTCTGAAATGTCTGCGTGAAGGCAACCAGATCTGAATGTGAAAACTCTCGCTGATCATGAATATCTGGTGAAGATGGCCTTGCTAGTGTGTCCGTACTCGGTGCTGGCTCGGTCTCCATTGTAGCTGCTGGCTCTGTGGGAATTAGACAAGAAAAATAGTCATTAAAATCATACCAATCTATGTCTGAATCCGAAGGATCTGAATCAGAATCACAAGATATGTACTTTGCTTCGCTCTCCTGAACGCAATCGTCAGCCTCAAATGTGTCCTCGGCCAAGAGTGTGCTCTCCGAATTCTCATCTGCTGGAATCTGTAGATCTGTGGTATCTGAAGATGAGATAAGGGCTCGTGAAACGGGGTCAGATCAAACGGCTTCATCATCAGTGGTTACAAAATCACACTCTTGGTGGACGTCTCACTCGGCCTCTGTCATCTGCTTTGCATCACTAAACTGCTCTGAGAAGCTGAATCTTGCGTGCTAGTCTTGTTGATCATCTCTATTTATATACTCTCGCCCTCGACGCAAAAGTATACGTTCCCACTATCATGGTCGAACACTGCCTTGGGTGTGGCCAAAAATGATGGGGGTGTCTATCACAAACTCAGGGATCTCCATGTCCAACACAACGAAGTCCACAGGGAATTTCAGGCCCTAAATTGTAATGACCACATCCCTCAACAACCCCTTCGGCCTCTTGAAAGATCGATCAGCAAACTGAAGGTCTGTCCTACTTTATCTAAGAGGACCAAACTCAAACCGGTTGAGTAAGACTGCCGGAATCGGGTTGATGGAAGAGTCACTGTCTAATAGAGTACGATCGAATCTTTTCTCATGAATGTGGCATCTGACATAGGGAGATCTTGCATCTGGCCTCTTGGCTGGCAGACAGTTCTGGATGGCGAAGCAGATGGCACGGGTGAGCACATGGATCTCTGCCTGATGGTTCCTTCTCTTCCTACGAATAGTGGTCTTCTCTCTCAAGTTCTTCTGGAAGATAGGAATGTGCTCAAGTGCCTCCTGTAGAGTCAGCTGGATATGGAATCTATCTATCATATGCTGTCTATACTCTGACTGTTGGTTCTTTTTTGATTTTCTTTTTTATTCCCCTTTGCCAAGCGGAGTGCTTGAGGGAAGGGGATGGCTGGGCCCTCCTCAAATAGAGGACTAGGAATAGGTTCCTGCTGTTGTGAAGGATTGGAGCCCATATAAGGATCATTATGCAACATAGATGGACTCATAGTAGATAAAGAAACCTTTCCTTTATTAATTTTTTGATTTTTTCCAGAATAGTCCTAAGATATAGAAACATGTGGAAACACAACAGGAATAGAAATGGTTGCATCAGTACCACCCATGGCATCGGTCTTCGCAGCATCAACACCGCGCTTTGGCTCAGCATCAACTGAAATGGTGGCGTCAGTACCACCAACTGCATCGGGAGAAGTGACGGGCTCAATACCATTGACTGGATCATCATCCTTGGTGGATTCAGCACCACCGTCATTAACATCATCATCAACGACATCAACACTGCTATCCTCCTCGTGTGGCGCTCTTGGCTCATCATGGTTTTGTCTCTCAGACGAGGCGCCGCCAGCTGGCATCCTACCGCTTCTAAGTGACACAAAATCAGCATCAAATGTGTATGAATAAATATCACCCAATGACTCACTAGGAGTGGTGGTCTCTATGAACTGTACCTGCTCAGATTTCCTCTTGAGGTTATTCGGGTTAGGCGCGATCTGAGAAGGTATGGTGGCTTTACCCTTTATGATCTTCCTCATCTCCTGGCGAAACTCATCCATCTCCCACCTAAAGGATGCCTGCTGGTCTGAGAGAAGGCATGCTAGGTTGTCAAAGGCCTGGTTCTCATAGGCTGGAACATGAGAACCGAATGGGTTGCCTCGTTGGAAATGAGGTTGTTGCTGGAACTGGTGAGAGGGAGGCTGAGTGAAATGTTGCTGAGGCTACTGCCTCCACTGTTGCCCATGCTGGTAATGATGATGACCTGACTAGTAATGCGGCTGTGGCTAGTGGGAGTAATGGGGCTACTGCTGCTGGCTGAACTGTCCACACTGAGTTGGAGACTGCTGCTAGAACTGGTGAGGGGGATGTTGAGTGAACTGTTGTTGAGGCTGCTGCCTCCATTGTTGTCTCTGCTGGTAGGGATGAGGACCTGACTGGTAATGCAGCTGTGGCTGGTGGGAGTACTAGGGCTGCTGCTATTGCTAGATGAACTGTCCACCTTGAGCTGGAGGCTACTGCTGGGACGAGGTGCCTCCGGTAGACCACAAGAATCCGGGGTGATCGCGACGGATCCCGGGCTGCCGGTCATATACCAAATCCCGTTGACTTCCATCAATGGCTCCTGCTCGTAAGGGTATGAGGGGAGAACTGCCAATGGCTGATCCTGCTGATACAACACCATCTGAGTGTCCTAAGATGGTGGTGGCTGAGAGTACTGCTGCTGCAACTACTGAACCAGCTCCGCCTGAATGTGGTGAACCTGACGGTACTGGGCGGAGTGCTGGGAAGAGATCTTGCTGCTAGGATCATCCTGTGACCTGAGACGGGGATGAGAAGCCATCTGTGCCTCCTGCAGACACAAGATCTGGGTCTTCAGGTCACTGAAGGTCTGTGCCAACTGGTCGATCTGCGTCATGCCCTAGCACTGCTTCTTCTCGATAATCTCTACACGGTTCAACTTCTCACTGATGATACCCATGTCAGCTGCCGACGACTCTGCCTATGCTTCTGCGGCTAACGAAGTAGATGAACCTGCATCAACCCGTGCTATCCTCTGATAGGACACAACCTGGGGATGGGTCTTCCCTGTGTGTAGGCTCGGGTCTGGGACATCACTGTGTAATTTTCAGCCATCTTCTCATAGATGTCCCATACCTGGTCCTCATTCTTAGCAAAGTAGGATCCTCTACAAGAGGCATTGATAAGCCCCTGCAGCTCTGGAGTCAGCCCACAAAAGAAACTTTGTACTAAGTTGGGCTTGGAGATCTCATGGTGTGGACACCGGTCGACGAGCTCGCGAAATCGATCCCATGTATCATGGAACTGCTCATGGGGGATCATAGTGAAGTTATTGATCAGAGCTCGAGTTGCATTGGTCGACCGAGTGGATAGTACTTGTTCAAGTACTCGGTCCGGAGTTGCTCCCAAGTAGTTATGTATCTCCCTAAATGCTTCAGCTAGTAGGCTGTTCTGCCGACGAGGGAGAATGGAAATGCTATCATCTTTATGGTGTCCTCGTCCACAAATCTGTCGTGGACTGTGCTGCAGATCATCTCAAACTCCTGTAAATGTAAATGCAGCTCCTTGGTGGCTAGCCCATGGAACTTGGGCAAGAGCTGAATGGTCTGGGGGTTGAGCTTGAAGTCACCCAGAATCTCAGGAAGCTGGATCCAACGATAAGTGAGGGTTGCACCACGGTTGTGCAACTGTCTCATCGGTCATGGCTACCTGACTGGCTCTGGCTGATCCTCCGGGTGTCTGTCGGATCCTCCTCTAGGTGCTGGAATGTCTCCACCGCATGGTTGGTCTCTATCGGCTCGCATCTATGCTAACTCTCTGCCACCTCGTCCATAAAGGCTCCCTGATCTCTAATTTGTCTCTACATCATCTCAAGGGGGGTAAAAGTGTGTTGTTAATGGCGCTCTGATCTAGAACATATGTCGAACCCTGGGGTTGTCCATCGGTGCTCTTCCCACTGCTGGACATCTCGCGGGTCTCTGCAAAGGCAAAAGACCCGGACTCAGGTGCCATCAAATGTACAAATATCTGTGATGGTCTCTGCCCGGGCACCTCAGGACTGGTGTGGAAAGGGTGGTCGAGGGGGAACATGACGGAATCAAACTCGGGTTCAGAGAGCAGGTCTATTCTCCCTGGAACCTCCCTATACGAATGAGATGGAGTGCTCGAGAGCAGGTCTACCAAAGGTAGTCTAAGGGATCTCCTGCCCATCATCGTGATGTCGGGATGAGTGCGGATGAGATCTGGAAAGCAAACAAGATCAACAGTCAAAACCCCCAATTCATCTACTCAACACGAGCTGATGACCGTAAAGGATCGGTCGATAATCTTGTCAATTTTATTTTAGGTGATAAATCAGTCTTGCAGAGCAATTAAGCAAGCTAGTAGGAACCCGATGCTCCCAAGAGACTGGCCTGATCCCAAAGCTAGATCTTTCCCGACCAATATGAATTGCGGACCGTTTATCGGCTACCCGATCAATTCAATCTTTAAGGACGCCACGGTCCGCTTTACCGGTTACTGGAGAGATCCTCACTAACCCTAAGACAAGTAGTCTAACGAAAGTTCAAGTGTGGCTCTAACCTAGTGTGCGGGTCACTCTCTCGCTTAAGCAAACCAAACAATGACGGGGTGATTCTCCCCAAAACAAATGTTTTTAAGTGAGGTGGGTTTTAGGGTCAATTTGCTTAAACATTCCCAATTTTATGATTTTCTCTTTTCTTATGTATTTTTCAAAATCAAACATCACCTAATAAATTTTTCGATCTCCGTATTATTTTAAGTCCAAAAACAGGGGGAGAAGTCGAAAAAGCCGATGCGAGATCAAACACGATGATGCATGCAAAGTAAGAGACGCATACCTAACTCCAGCACTCTACATGCAGAGTGATCCGCACATAATTTAAAAGACAGAATTAAAACTAATCTAGATGATGCAATAAGAAAACGAAGATGAGTTATTTTCTAAAGATCGCGAAGCACAATAGTTAACTGATCAGAGAGAGAGGTTGGTGTCCGGTCTCGAATGCCGATCGGTGTCCACCACAACGGATCTTGCACACGATATTTACGGCTTCTAGCGGTACGTGACCTCTCAATCAATCAAGTTAACTTTTTATTATGAGTTATTAATAAGGTCCAATTACGAACTATGGGTGCAAGCAAATAATTAGGGATTGGGCCTTATGGTGCTTACGTCACAATCAAGGAAATTCGTAAGTCTAGGGGCCAAATTCTACGGGAATCAAATAGAAAAAATACGATAAAACAAAACTAGTGAAAAATACGGCGAGGTCCCCCGAGCACACCGATGCTCAGCGAAACAGACCCCTATATAAGAGTCTAAGAGAGAAGAGTGTCCATAGGTCCAAAGTCTGAGCTATTACAATAATAATAAAAGCTATGTCTGCTGAAATGAAAAACTACTCTAAAGGCTATAACAGATTCCTGCGTTGCTTCTGCTTTTCCTCAGGTGCGCATCTCCTCCAAAGTGTCCTCGAGCGGTTCCTTGCACGAAAAGTGAAACACAAACGGGTCAGAAAACTGTTATAACAAATAGGGATAAAAATAAAAGGAAAAGGCTAAAAAGCGACTACTAAGCCATGTTCCTCGGCAAAATGGTGCCATTCTGATGAGCGACCTGCCAACTAGGGTTAAGGAATAATATAATCAAGGTCGTTGTGACCCCAATCGACGAGTCGTGCTCAATAAGAATAGAAACCACTCAAATCAGACAATTAAAGCACAAAATCAATGTTAGCGGTCTCTGCAATTTTATTTTAACCTGGTATAGCGGCCAAGGTCGAACTCAAGGAGCACGAGTAAACCTACAAAGTAGTCGGTTTTCAGACAAATAAAAGCATATTTTTATTTATTTTAAATTTTGTATTTTTTTTATATTTTCAAATTAAGAATATAACAAGTAAACAAGGAAATAAAACACACAAACAAACTTTTATAAATTTTATTAAGGCTAAAAATACTAAAAAACCAGAAATAAAAATATTTTTATGTTTTTCAAATATTCAGATGTTTTTGGTGATTTTTTGGGGTTTTATAATTTTTATATGATTTCATAAAAATCAAACAAAGGTAAGAATGGAAAATAATGTACATCCTGGACAAAAAAAACAAATTTAAAATACTAAAAATGCCCTAACGTCCTGGTTGTGAATTTTATGAGAAAGTAAATAAAAAGACCTACAAACAAAAACTAAAATCCTATTTTTTGATTTTTTTGAAATTTTAATGATTTTTATAAGTTCTTAAGGGTTTTTGAAAATTTTAGGGTTTATTGTGATTTTTGCAACAAAAAAGGTACATGAAGTAAAACACACAAAAATGAGCAAACACTAATTTTTTTGGAATTTTTAACACATTTTTTATAATTTTTATGTATTTTATAAAAAAGACAGAATAAATTTAGATGGTTTTTAATTTTAAAAAATAAACTATCCAACAAAATTAATCCCACAAATTATGATAAATAATACATGTTAGCATGAGCTTACAATATTATTTTTGTAATTTTTGGACCTAATTTGATAATTATTTAATTAAAGACAAGACACACAGTTCTCATGGACCTAGTTGCAATTATGAGAAAGTTTCAGGCCAATTGCTAACACATATAAAAAACTCAGGGCGAATATTGCGAAAAGCCTAGGGTACACGCACGCAACACGTGAATACACCTTACATGGATGTAAATGCAAATAACAGAAAATATTCATTCAAAATATAACATGCATGAAGTTCAGGATAAAACATGCAAAAACACCATATAAACACATGGGACGACACGTGACTTCATACAAACTGGACTGAAACACAAATATATCAAACTACAAGGTCCAAACTGTAAATGTTTTAAACTAAACTTTTTTTCTGGACTAAAGAGAAATACTGAAAAAGACAATGACAAAAGGGAAATATACCCCTCACAGGCGTGTGGTGCATGTGAGGGCATGTGGCAGCCCGGGCGTATGCGCTAGCGTACGTGCCTGATCTTCTGACGCTGCAGATCTAACGGTCAGAGAATGTCGGGGACGTGTGGCCGGATGGTGTCAGATCCAACTGTGGAAATGCTGCTGCTATCGTCGGCTGAGATAGAATCTTCAGAGGAAGGCTTCATCCAGCGGTAGCTGCGGGTGTTGGAAGAACATCTCCTGAGTAAACTTTAAGCGGGCAATGGATGCAATCCACAACTCCGATGAGCCCACCACCTGGTCCTGTGCTATCATGAGAGGCTCCGCTTTCGCCGGATGGCTCCGATAGAGGTGACAACGATCAGATGGGTCTGGTGGTCAAGCTCCTCTTGGAGCTGCTCCGCCTGAGCAGCTGGGTGGCCAAAGGTGGTCTACTGTGCAAACCACCACCTGCAAAGGAGAGAGGGGACTTGGGGTGTTGCTCCGGTCTACTTTATTACAAAGAAGGATACATGAAGCGTGGGGGAATGGTATTTGGGTCTCCCGTGTACGTGGAGGAAAGAGACCGAGCCTAATCTCGCTTTAGGGAGCAAGGTCTAGGATGATCAGGTTGCGAGGTGAGGTGAAGCATGAGTCGAGGGATCGATCGGTGCGGCTGTGTGGGTGAGATGAGACTCCGACTAGGGTGGTCTGAGCAGATGAACTACGACAGAGGTTGGATGAAAGATTCGATGGGAATGGAAAATGGAAAGGACAAGATGGTCACCTGAGGGTGCTGATGAACTCAGCAAGATCAGGCGGATTAGAGAAGAGGGGTCGTGGCCTCGACGATGCTGCGGTAGGCTGGGAGGCTGGACGCGGCGGAGGATTCCGGTCACATAGCTGAGCTGCGAGATTCACGCCACCAAACTTCAATCCGAAGGTGCTCTCCGATCGCTGTCACTCAACTGAAGGTCACTAGGGGTGGAAGCGAGGCACGAGCTACTGAGCTGCGGAGGTAGAGGCGAGATTTTATAGGCTTCCTAGGGGTTGGAATGATCAGGCGAGAGCGCGCAACCCTTGGATGTTCTGCGCTTTCCTAGGGATCGACGAAGGTCATGGATCCTAGGAGGAAGCTCGAGCAAAGAATCGTGGTAAGAGGAGGGCTGACCCGATCAGGAAAAATAGGAGAAGAGGCTCCGACGAATAGAATCAGGTCGGGTCAGCCTGGAAGGAGACATTGACCTGGGTCAACATTCTGACGTGGCCCAATCAGAAGGGGCCTAGAATAGGACAAAACACACTACATGACAAAACAAAAGAGAAAAATAAAGATCATTACATTAAAAATAATAAATGAATTTAAGTGAAAAATCAATAAAATAAAAAATGTTTATTATTTTTCAAGGAATTTTTCTATGATTTTTAATTATTTTTTCAAAAATAAATTAGTGTATATACAATATATAGTGTTATATACATGTATAATTTACCTATGTATTATGTACAATTAGTTTTACACAAATACTTGATTTTATATTTTATTTATTTTCAATATAATTTTATAAGTACACAATAATTTTTATTTTATTTTTACACATTGTTTACAAGTATGAAATAAATAATGGGTGTTATATATACATGTGTATTTGTACAATGAAAGAGGATTTTTATTTTTATTTTTATTTAATTTTCTGATTGTTTATATTATTATTAGAAATATATACAAGGAGGTAAAACTAATGATTTAATTTTATTTTGTAAAAAATAGTTATTTGTAATAATAGGTGATATGCACAATACAAAGTAGGCCCTATCTCTCTCTCTAGTTATTTCATTTGGCGATTAGGTCAAGGCTTGACCTTCTCTTGGGGTTTGGGTCACTCTGTATTTATTCTAAATACCTCCTTCCTTTTTCTTTTCCTTTATTCTTTTATTTTTGCACAAATACGTGCTAATTATACAATATTAACACATGCATGCATAATGCCATGTTATTGTATTTACAGGTATTTACATGTTGTTTTGCTAAGATAAATTGCTAAAATAAAAGAATAAAGAGTGAAGAATTGATCACCGGCAGGAGAGAGCAGTACGGGCAGACGGAGGAATTTTTTGAAGAACATTCTATTTATTCAGCATTTATTATTATGTAAGATCATGTGAGAGAGTGAAGTTAATGTGTAATAATTTGGGACTCTCTAGACTTGACTACTTAGCGAGGTCCACTGCCCGCAGGATTGTTCCCTTGGGGGCCTCGTCGTGTTTTATCACGTTTTCTTCGCTTTCTTTTATTTGTTTCTCGTTTTTTGTTTTCATCTATTTTGTGTGAATGAGCTCTAGCCTAGGATGTGCTTGATCGATAAATTAAGGTCCAAAGCGCTAATATATATTTGCATGTACCTATAGACGCGCTTTCGGACTTAGTCAGATCGTAATTGTCAGTTATTTAGATGTGAGACCGTGCGCCGCGAGGAACCTCACACAACTCTTGCAGGACCCATTGTGGCGGGCACCGAGAGGTTACCAAAACCAGACCTGAGGTTTCATATCTAGATAATTGACATCTGGTGCTTCACAATAATAGCAATTACTATTTTATGGAGATTTCATTAGCTTGCATTGCATATAGTGTAGTTTTCACATCTGTTATGCATCCCGCATAGAGAGAGCTGGGAAGCAATGTAAGTCTTTTGACTTTGCATGCATCATTGATTCTTGACTTGCATGGCTTTTCCGACCTTCTCCCTCTGATTTTGCTCACTTAGGATGTTAAATGAAATTGAAAACATCGTTAGGCATGTGTATTAAAAAATAATAAAAAAGGTGATAACCTAAATAAAATTGGGAGTGCTAACTCTATTGGACCTTAAAAATAAATATAATGGATTCATTGATTTGGGGAGAGTGACCCCCTCATTGTATGTGTATTTTATTCCTATGTACACACTAAGGATTAGTGCCCAAATACCAAGCCTATCTTCAGTTTGTACAACTTTGTTGAAAATCACCTGACTCTAAAAATGAAAAGATAAAAGACCACCATCTCTGGTCTTCATTGTGTGAGTAGGTGAACTGAGGGTTTTGCTTTGTACTTTGGTTATGATTTTGAGTCCATCTACGTTTTCATGTCTCTTCAAGTTTTGTGTCTCATAAGTGTGAGTCACTTTGATCATTGAGTCCCTCTAATTCTCTTGTTTATATGTTTCCTCATTTACATCCGAGTTGTAATATCAGGTCTTGATCTTCACCATCTTCATCGGATTTTGTGGCTTTCTCCTTGCCCATATCACCCCATCTCTGGTCCGGTTCAAGGAGACCCTCTCCTTGAACCACAATGTTATCTATGTCCACCTTTATCTCGCCTACCCTCCGCATTCCCTCTGTATCATTCCTTCTTTCACCCGGGATTGTTACGCTTGTAGTTATGGAGCGCATCGAGGTTTATGGTTGATATTGATTATTTGAGTAAGCTAGGCAAGTTTGAGGATGCTGAGATTGGTGTGCTATGATTGGTGGTTCTGACTTCTGATATATGCATAGAGACTATTGAGGATTCTGATTTTTGGCACGAATATAAGGTGTGATTCTTATTTGAGGATTTTTGATCTCGTACACCGGATTGAGGACATGATTTATTTTGTCGATTTGATGATGATTCTATGAGCTCTGACTGTCTGATCTTTTCTTCGGTTCCACCCATTTTGATTTAGAGGTTTGATATACTATCTCGATGTGCTTCAGAGTGACGATGCCTGGAACCCACATGATTTCACTCATCTTCTTGACTAATCCATCCTCGATCTCCTGACTTTCCCATCCATCTTTAGCACTTAGAGTATCTCTTTCTACATCTTGAGACATCTCAGCTGATTTGGTGATTGAGGGACCACATTATGATTACCCTAACGATCTTTATCCCTCCCATGATCTTATGCCCTCCTAACGATGATTGGTTGATATTCTTTGAGGTCATGAGATTTGATGCCGACATTTCCCTGATATTCGTTGGCTTAGTTTGCATTACTCCCCGAGGACTATCTGCGAGAGGATGCATCACATTCTTTACAATCGGTTTCACTCGTTGCTTGTGTGCCCATGTTGATGGAACACAAGATCGAGTTGTATAATTTCTGTTATCGGTCTTACTATTTGATTGTGTGTCCAATTTGTTGGAGCACATGATCGATTATCCTATTTGTCTGGACTCCTTTGAATCTTCTTTCCTTGATGATCCTCGCAAGAATGATCTATTCCGCTGATTATTCCATGCCTAGTTTATAGTACTCTCCGAGGGTTATCTATGAGAGGCTATGGCATTTTCTAGATCTTTCGATCTCTTCTGCTGGTAGCCGATCTGTAGCCTACCGAGACCGCTTCTGATGATCAATATGGTGGATCTTACTCCTTTGAAGTCTACTCGCCTTGATGACCCTTGCAAGGGTGAGGTTTGTTCTGACATTCATTGCCTAGCATGTATTACTCTCCGAGGGTTATCTGCGGAGGATACATCATTTTGTAGGTACTCAGTTTCATTTCTGGTGTCTCCTCTCTGGAGGAGCACGAAGCCGAGTCTTCTGATTTATATACTCGGTCTCCTCTCTGTTTGTGTCTCTAGTCTGTTGGAGCATGGAGCCGAGTCTTTTGATTATTTTGAGATCTTTGACTCATCTGAATATGCTCACCTTGATGACCCTCGCAGGGTTGAGCTTTGTCTGATGGTGTTCGGTGTATCCCTGATCTTCCAACCCTGTGTCCACTGAATATTCTGTTGCATAGAGAGTCACCTATTCTTCACTTTTCGTACCTTCTCGAGACCGTGATTGGCCTGGAGGATTCTGTACTGCTCACTCTTCCTCCATGTCTTACGGTATCGACTCCAATCTCTGACTCCTTTCTTATGAGTCGATGATCTACTTCTCACTACCGATTCCCGGCTTAGTTTTCGATCGGTTTTCCTCAGTAGATGACACCCACTTGATTGCCTATTAGGGTGTCTTGTGTCTTTCTGACTATGTCACCGTTCTCACAGTGAGACTATGATGAGAGTACGATATTCAATTGGCAGATACCGCCCTGCACTTCACCATTCTTTACTTGTTGTATATACGTGTTTTGTCTTACATTCCTTCTTTCTCCCGTATGTCATGGGTACCCCAGATCATCCGTCATATCTGTGTGTCTATATTTAGACCTTGTCCTAAGTATGGGGGGGGTACACACACCATGTTGTTCTTTCTTCGTTCCGTTTCATCACTCTTGTTGTTGCCTATACTTAGAGCTCTTTTACCCTAAGTATAGGGGAGTGATGTGTACATTCTCGACGATATCTTCTTCTATCTTCATCTGACTTTTCTTCTTTTCCTTTTCCTTTTTCTTTTTCTACCGAAGAGGTGTCGCCCCTTTTTGGTCAGGATTCTATACTTAGGACGTACCTTGTCCTAAGTATAGGGGGTGTACACCATGAGTTCTTTCATTCTTTGATCCCCTCCATTGTTTCCTCTTTTGTTGATTTTCTCTACTATACTTAGGAATATCTCACCCTAAGTATAGGGGAAGACAAACCGAGTTGTGATCTGTTTATTTCCACCCTTGACCCTCCCTGCCTTGTGTACAATCTGCTATACTTAGGATTATTCGATCCTATAGGGGGACGATCAACTTCCGATTCATTTATTTCTTCATTCTTTCATCATTGTAGTATAGTACTTTCTACACACAGTACGAGTTATGTCTTGTCTTTTTATTTTCGATCTATGAGGACATAAACCAAACTAAGTATAGGGGGGCCGTATACTATGTATATACTTTAGACATAACTCGTACTTTCATATTTACAATAAGTATGGCTAAATATAATTCATGTAAATAAATCAAATGAGGCATATTATTCCTCAAATTCTTTGTGAATATACTAATTAATAAGTCAGGTAAAAATATTTTTGCAAAATGATTTGAAAATGATTTAAACTATTTGAAAAACTTTTTGTAAAATATTTTCAACCTTTGTAAAAACATTTTTTATTTGTAAAACTTCTTTTCTTTGAGTAGAATAAAATGCTTTGAAAATCTATTTACAAATGGTTTGGAAAATGGTTCCAAAAATATTTGAAAAATCTATATATACTATTTGAAAAATCTTTGCAAAATGATTTTCAAATGTTTGTAAATATTTGCAAAAATTACTTTCTACTATAGTTTTCAAAATTGTTTTCAAATAGGTTTGAGGAATATATATACATCATTAAAAATATATTTATATATAAAATAAAAAAGTAAATATATATATATATTTATAATAAAAACTCTTCATCATATGTATATACGTACCGATAACAAATAACTAAAATATAATCTGCAAATTCTCTAAACCCTTAATTCTTGTAAATAAATAAAAAGGAGCATGGCCATGTAAATTGCTACACATATTTCATATTTTGTGAATTTCAAATTCCCTTGAAAATTGCATCAATTTTATGCATTGTAAATAGCATTTGAATAGCATTCGCATTTTTTTTCGGATTGAGCTTGTTGATTGAACTAGTCTGATTAAAGTCGAAGATTGGAGCTTGGTTGGACCTTACTGCACCTAACTTCACTGGAACCTTATGGGAACTAGATTTAAGGTACTTCGGATTTATTCAGACTTAATTCTTTGAGACTCAGAGCTGGGTTCAAGATACCTCAACTGACTAACTAGAACTTTTCGAGATGCACGCATGACTCTTTTCGGTCGTGACCTAACTTGGACACTTGTACCTTTCACTTGGCTCAACTCAGTTGGAGTGGTGAGGGTATTGGATTTTCCAGATCGAGACACACACGAGTGGAAACATTCATCCTCGTCTAGGGAGGGAGGTGCACCCCAACCCGTCCAGTAGCCATGAGGTCAAATGATAGGAGAGTGTGGGTTGCAATAATGCTTTAAAAGAGAAATAGTCTCCTGGCTCAAGAGGAAAAACTCCTTATGTAAATGTTGCTGTATATAGTATTCAAAACAATGCAAAAAGAGAAAACTCCAAAAAAGTGGCCAGGCCTGATTGAAAATAAAATGCCTGCTGGAGAGTACATATTTGTATAGTCAATAAGCAATATTGAGCCTCAAAGTTATACTATGTGAGCCTTCAGCTGTATGACTTGACTACACTGCTCATGCATCTTAGGATAGGTAGCTGCACTGGCTACCGCCCATTCTTCTCTTCACCTCCTCCTCTTGAGTCGGATGAACCTGAACTTAGAAGGGAATACCTCGCTCCTCAGGGAAAGAGTTGTTGGAATGGGGAATAATTGGGTTGTCGTTCTAGAGAAGTCAGTTCTTTTGTCATTTCAGTTGGGGAGAGCTACTATCACTGACACTGTACAATTCAGCTTCATAGTCATAAGGGTTTGCGTATGATTTAGCCTAGCTCTGACTTGGCTATTGAGGTGGTTTGAACCGTGTTCTGTGACTCTTGAGGGCTGTTGTGTTTTAAATTTTGTTCCCGACCAGATTCCACTTACATTCTCACGCCAACGTCTGACTTGAGCTCCAAACTTTGACTTTGTGAAGGCAAGTTTGATCATTAAAATCAATTCTATTTATTCTTTTTTTTTCTTTTCTTCTTTATTATTTTTGTACTTATTGCATAAGTGTTTGCTAGGGACTAGCAAAGACAAGTATAGGGGGGATGATGAATCTCCATTTCATCACCTTTATTCTATCATTTTGACCTTAAAAGGCCTAACTAATGCATGTAAATAACATTATTTAATAATATAAGAATCTATTATTTATTACATTTATTGAGTAAATAATATTATTTGTAATGCCAAAATTATAGAATAAAGAGAAGAAAAGAAAAATAATAAAATACCAAAGGTATTTTATGAACCTAAACCCTGAGACCAAGTCGAGAATTGAGTTGGTCAACAAGAAATAAAGTAGGGGGAGATAAGAGCAAAAAATACAATAAAAATCACATTTTTTGTTCATCAATAATTTATTTTTAACACCTATTTTATTCTTTATTATTTATTCATCAAATGATGAAACTTTGTACATGAAAGTTGTAGATAATAATGTAAATAAAAATACAAAATTGAGTTTGTATAAAATAATAAACAATGTACTTTCTAAACACAAAATAAAAAGCCAAAAACCCAACTTCACAGACCCATATCTTTCAAATAAAAACTCAAAATATATCAAAATCACATTCTAATTGTATATAACTTTTCATGAGCTATTTAATGAAGGTGGTTTCATATTTTTTAGAGTTAATGTGTGAAAGTTAGGTTTTGGACTCCTATTGTACAATATACCTAAATAAAAATATTCAATTTATTAAATGTTTATTATTTTTTTATAATTTTATATTTTTATAATTGTGTAAATATTACCTATAAATCATGTACATATTAAAACAAAAATAAAACCGCAAATGAAATACAAAATAAAATAAGTATATAAAATATATAGGTAAAATATCTATGCTAATACTTGTAAATAAATAAAAGGGAAATCTATTCTTTTATTCACATATATTTTTCTACTCTTGTAAATATTATTTGTATTCTATTAAAAATTTAAAGATAAAATAAAACCAAAGAAAGTACTTTAAACAAATAATATAACAAAATACATAGATAAAATACCTACATTTATACCTATATAATATATAGAGTAAATTACAGAAAAGTCCCTAAACTATACACCTGATTTCAATGTCATACCTGAACTTTATAAAGTAACAATGTGGTCCTAAACTTTCAAATTTGTCTCAATGTGCTCCCTGACTATTGAAATTTAAGGTCAAAATGATGAAACTATCAGCTAAATTTCTATGGTGAAGGACCACATTGAGACAAATTTGAATTGGGGTACCACATTGTTACTTTTTAAAGTTCAGGTATGACAATGAAATCAGGTGTATAGTTCAGTGGTTTTTTGGTTTTTTTTGTGATTTACTCAAATATATACCCATTTATTTAAAGATACAAATAACATCACAAAATTATAATAAAAATATATTTGTGTACATAAAAATTAGTTATAAATATATAAAATATGAGAATAAAATAATAAAATAAAATATATAAAATAAAAATAAACTAGTCAAAAAATAAATAAATATACCAAAAAATATACCCATAAAAATTAACTACTAATAAATAACACAAAAAATAAAAATCATAATAAAATACTACATAAAACTATAAATATTTTTTATTTTATACTAAAAAATTAATAAAATCATTTACTATTTAAATTAATTAAGTTCGAATAAATATATTGTTTTGTCTTTTAGTGTCTTGCATGGACCAATGAGGTCGTACCGTTCATTGACCTCTGATCAAATCCCCCTCCAAGGGCCTCTGACTCCTGTCAGAACCTTGAGCGGCCCACCTTCTCATAATTTCCCTCGCTGCTCCACTTCTCCATCTGTTGGACATGTGAGACCACAACGAGCCATTATGCAATAAATGTTATTGCGAATATCATTCCCTAATATGAAATGAAGAATAACTAATTTGCATAATAGGTCCCTTAGTACAATTAGGGTTATGTACCATGGCCATCTTGATGATCATACAGCTGTTGATTCAACTATTGAATCATAGAGGCTGGTGCTTGGATGAATATCTAAAGAGTTAGATTGGGGACTCATCAAGCACTGTCAAATGATTGTCAAGAGATGATCTCCAGCCTGAGTAGGAGATGGCAATCCTTTCTCATTTAGGTTGATATCTAACCGACCTCTTGATGTAGGTCCTCTACATAGGAATAGAGATTCGAAGGTGTTAGATAAGTTAGGTCAAAGAGTTGACTTAACGAGATCGAGATAACCAAAGTCCTATGACGCATGCTGTCATGATATAGGCACCCATCCTCTGACCGGAGACAGATGCGTTACTATATGTCTGAGTATGTACATTTGGCAGATCAATAGGTTGATGACCTAATCAAGGTCTATACATCAGCGTGCTGGTGTGCATACAAGGGCATATGAGTAATACGATCTCTCAAAGGGATCACACAGGTTCGATTACTGAACCGGAAGACATGAGCTCACTCATGAGATATTGGGAAGAATCAAATTCCGTGCACGATCGTCTAGCTTTGGAAGCTTGACTGAATTTGTAGGTTTGTTATATGCTTTTATGAAGTATATGATCAACACCTGGGTATGATATATGCTTTTGGAAAGTATATTATCGATACCAACTCCCAATAGTCAATTGAGAAATTTAATGATAAAACTCTGAAGTAGACAGTGTAAAATTGATCTTATACTTCAGGTTTATTCCGAGTCTTCCAGTATGTAGGATGTACAGGTATTAGGAATACCTGAGGGTGATGTGATCATAAATGGTTGTATAACCATGACGCTCCATTCCTAGGGAGTGATGAAACGGGTCTGGATTTTAGTGACTCCTCTTAGTAGAGAATCAATCTGATCTTAGTCCAAATGTTGGACATTAGTCTGAATGTGATTCAGATGCAACGAGAAGATTAGATTTACAGTCTTGGTTTAATCAAGCATCTATGGGAGGCCCGAGATCTGTATTTGAGATGTGATCTCAATATACAAGTCACTATACGTGGAACACTGCAATCGCCCTGTCCTTATCTCCAAGTATCTGTGGAGAAAGCGCATTATCCTTTAAAGAGTTCAGGATAATTTCATTGTTGATGTATGTATCCGAGCATTGAGAAAATGGATAATTAAATGTGATTTAATTGTCATGAATAATATTGATTCATATTATAAAGAGAGTCATCTAAGATAATTAAATGTGATTTGATTATCAAAGTTGTAAATAATGTGAATGTGATTTATATTATTTGAGCACATGAGAATAGAGATCCAAGGTGATTAAATGTGATTTAATTATCATGGATATTGAATAATGTAGATAGTACTATCCATATTAATCATATATATTATAAATGTGATTTATAATATATAAGAGAGATCTATTTGTAATTTACATTTGTTAGTTAAATATTGATGTGAATTGGATTCACATTGAACAATTAATTGAAAATGTAATTTACATTTTATTTTGGGTTGTGAATGTGATTCACAATTTTCCAATGGTAAGATTGCAATATTCACAAAATAATTATGAATTATTTTTGTTGAATAATTTACAACAAGTGTTGTTGTAAATCTTGGATATTTTCAAGGAGCAATGCAATCTCATGAGATTGCATGAGATTACAATCCATAAGATATGGTGGACGACCACCAACTCCTATAAGGAAAGGGTGGCCGTCCCCCCATAATCTTGGATTAATATAATCTCTCCATCTTGATCTTCATATGAGATTGATTTAATTTTGGGATTAACTTATATTGATTTATCAATATATATTTAATCCAAATTAAATTAATTATAGTTGGTTTTTAGCAACACAAATCTTAGCCATTAAAAGAAACACAAATCAATGAGAGCCATTGGATTTGTATTGGCCATGGATTGAGATCCATGGATCCCAAAATATTATAAATAGAAGGGCATCCCTTGCTCTTCAAATGCTAATGAGAACATAAGTCTCTCTCTCTTTCTCTCTACACACACTCTCTCCCTCTCTCTCTTATGGTCGTCCACCATGGATGCCCTAGAGAGAGTCTTTGTCGCCGCAGCGTCGTCCTTATGTTGCCCGATCATTTGCTTGTGGATCTCCGTCTACTTTGGTGTGCTTCGCTCGTGAAGAAGACGTCGGATCTCGTGTGTCGAGATTAGGAGATCCGTCGCTGGGATCATCAACATGGATTGCAATAAGCACGTGTTTCATCAACACGCTCGCAAGCGTCTCCTCCGTCAGATCGGACTTGAGACAGGAGGTCTCTTCGTTTAGAGAATCGATCACAACCATGCTTCAAGAGGTAATCCTATTACTTGTTTGCGGTTTATACGAAATGATCTGAGAAGTGTTCTTGGATCATGTGATTTCGTCACATGAAAAGTATTAGTTTCCGCTGCCTCGAGCAACTAGTGTGACTAGTCACTCACGACTGCATACGATACGATCCTCACGCTTCCATGATGTGATTAAGGATCTCCCCATATCATTCAAGTGGTATCAGAGCCTTAAGTTAGAGGTTTCAGATACGATCCATAAATCTAAGATGACTTGGGTTCGTCAGGGTTTGGGAAATTTTTATTGCATTTCATTTTCGCATCTCTATTTTGTGATTATTTTCGGACCTGTTTAAATTGTTTAAACACGAAAATAAAACTTGTATTTTATTTTCCATTAAATAAAGAAACCTTAGGATCCAAATTTGCGTGATTTCGAATCCGTTTGCTCAAGTTATGATTAAATTAGTGAACATGTATCCACCGTTTAGGGGACTGCGAATCTTAACGTAATGAAGGTGTAAACTACTGTTTAGAAGCACCTTGAAATGCATGAAAATCACTTAGGTTATGTTGCAAATCAAGTTAGCAAACTTAGAAAACTTACTTTACTTGATTTTGATTTAAATTATTTAAGATTTGCTAATTTTAGAAGTGAGGGTCATTGTTGGAAATTACTTTCCTAATCAAGAACCTTATGATTGTCATTCAATTAATTAGTGAAATTAAATGGTTTAGTTTCCTAAAATAATTATAGATAAATATTTGTGAAATATTTGATGATAATTATTTCCCTAAATGGCACTACCTTAACCAATAATTGATTAGATATAATCTAGATCACAATTGGTTACACAATCCATTTTCCAACAAACATTGTGGTTTGAATGGGATTTGGGATTTGTTTAGCAAATCTCATTATAATGTTAATAAAAATGTTTTGATTATTATTAACTTCGACTAAAAGACCGATTATAATCTTAAGTACGCAATGATCAATTTGGCATATCTTTTCCCGAGGTGGATATGGTGTCTAGTCGGGGAGCGTTGGGGTAGAAGGTTGCACCGTGTGCGGTCTGTCCCACTCCCGCTGGTACTGGCCATGACGGCGGGTAGAGACTTGATAATGCAGGAGAGATCACGGTGTATTTTTCTAATTATTAAAATTTAGAATAATATGTATTTGAGATAATACCATAATTCAAGTAACAATAAAGATTGTTTGTTGGATATTAATTGGAACATTAATTTAATATGATTAGATTCATTAGAATCCAATTAAAAATTAAGACTGTAATATCCGTTTTGTACACTATGCCTTTGAATGTTATCAAGTGTTGTTTCAAGGAAATATTGGATTAATAATGTTCACACTTTACAGATACCATAGTCAATAGATTCGCCTTGATGCAATGATATCATTGAAACTTGTTGTGTTTATATCAGAGACCATCTTGTATAAATGGACTTCAAAAGGTTCTCTGACTTGTGTAGCACCTCAAAACATAGTACCACATCTACTAATATGGATTTTAGGTAGTACCTTATAAGTAGTAGAAGCCACTGCTTGCATAATGCGCATAATGTTATAGATTTATACTCATTAGCCATAATCACATCATTCAGACTAATTAAGCATGACTAGTGCTAATTACCCGTCATTAGTGATAATTAAGCATCATTAGCATAGATTTACCCTCATTAAAAATAATCACATCATTAAGACTAATTAAGCATGGTTAGTGCTAATTACCCGTCATTAGTGATAATTAAGCGTCATTAGCATAGATTTACACTCATTAGCCATAATCACATCATTAAGACTAATTAAGCATGATTAGTGCTAATTACCCGTCATTAGTGATAATTAAGCATCATTAGCATAGATTTATACTCATTAGCCATAATCACATCATTAAGACTAATTAAGCATGATTAGTGCTAATTACCCGTCGTAAGTGATAATTAAGCGTCATTAGCAAAAGTAGGACACATGGAGAGGAAATCATGGGACACGTGTCGTTATATAGTCAGGACAAGTGTCAAAAACTCATTAGTGCCATGTGTCATCATCTTAAGACTAGCACGTGTCATGGTGAAGCCAAACCTTTCTTGGGCAACAAGTTATCTCGTGGATAAGCCAAACCTTGCTTGGGCAACAAGTTATCTCGTGGATAAGCCTAGCCCCTTACTTGGGCAACAAGTTTTCTCATGAATAAGACATGTGGCAGGCCATGTGTCGTCATACATGGAAGAGAGGCAACATGTGGCCTAGAGGCTCCCTTACATGTTGACACATGTCACACATGTAAAGGGGGTGGAGGCCTATAAATACCCATGACCCCCCATAGTCCTCCTCACTTCATCCCACGCCCAACTCTCCACCTTAGAGCCGTAAGGCTGCCGAAGTTGCAGGAGGAGCACGAGAGGAGCCACGGCGAAGCCTTGTCGGTGGTCGAGAGCATTTTTGAAGCCGTAACGCAGTTCTGTCCGCACCAAGCCGTAGTATTCAATCTAAGACGGTTATAGGGGGGATTTCACTAAAGAAGGCGATTTGGACTCAAGTTAGATTGCGTTCAGGTGAGGGATTCTCAAGCGCTATTTTAAAGCACTAGTCTTTAGCTTTTATGCATGGTTTTGAATAGCAAGTATGAAATCGTGTTTTCTAAAGCTTTACGCATGAATTACAAGTACCATACAGTTAATATGAAATCGGGGCTTTAGAACGTATTTCAGATGCCGTTTCATGTGTTTTTATCATGATAGCACCTTTTTAAGCATTTCGTTCGTTGTGGAACAGAAAGCATAAGTTCACTTCTTAGATTTGAGTTTCTATGTAAAGAATTATGTTTTGCACGGTTACTATGCATTATGGATCGGTTTTTCAAGTTCCTAATGGTTTTAGCGATCTGAATATGCATGCTATGTCAAGATTGTCTTATGTTACTGAATTAGTTGTTATGAGCATGAAATAGCAAGTTTACGGATTGTTAGTGACAAGAAAATGATCAGAATCAGAAGATAAGCACCACAGTAGCTCTTTTATGCAAATCATGAACTAGCCATTAGATATGGTGATGTCATTAGATATGACCCTGAAACCGCCATTAGATATGGCAAACCATTAGATATGGTATCAAGAGGACTTTGGGTCCGCATTCTGTATACATATAGGCTTTGGGCCGTATGCAGGGTGTTTTTGGTCTTTAGGACCGTCTACGCGTATGACTTAGCTTTGTTTCAGCGTTCATGAGGTAATAAATTAGCCACAGTGGTGATTAGTATAAACAGCTTGATAATTATGATTATGTTTCAGTTTATCTGCTTTTGAAGTGATTTCAGCGTTCAATAGCAAAACTAGCATGTTTTATATGTAATTTCTGTCATAAAGTCTCTTTCAAGCTATTTCACAGTTTTCAGCATAAATTATTGTCATGATGCTCATATTTCAGATTTTAGCTATATGTAAAAAGCTTGAGATCCTTTCACTGGGTCTAAGCTCATAAATGGGTTTAGACTCATCCCTTTATATTATAATTATGTACAGATCAGCAGAATCACGAAGAGCAGGGGAAAGGACCACTGATACACTTGGAGGAGGTGTCTTTTGCTTTTCGTTGTTTTTGTACTCTCTGGGTTATTTTGTAAGAAGTTGTAATAGATAGAACTTGTGTAATACACTTCTTGGTGTTGTGAACTTGAAATATAAAGATGTTATGTTTTTGAGATTGCCACATGTTTGCTTGAGGAAAAAAAATAGAAGAAGAAAGATCTCTGTCGCGGCACGTCCCGGTTAGCAGGACGGGTCGTGACAAAGACACTCTATTATGAATAGATGTATTATTTTCCTTGGAAGAATTAATTATGTGAATATGATTCATGATAATTAATTAGAATTTGAATATGATATGGAGGATCAGATAAGTGACATCCATGGTCTCCCGTCAAGGCGAAGGGTCCGTCGCCAGATATTGTATGTAGGAGACGCCTGTCCGAAGTGACAGCTCCTGCATACAATCCATTTGGATCGGGCTCTTCGCTTCTCGAAAGAGTAAGGACGTATGCGTAGTGTCCCCAATATCAGGTCCTCATTATTGGGGCGATATTGGATTGCGCATAGCGAGTTGTATTCATATTGACGGTTGGTTCAATTAATGACAGGTCAACATCACCTTAGGGGTGGTGGGTCCGGGTGTTAAAGACCAAATTGAGAGATGCAAGTTGGACTTGCAAGGCGGATATGTTCCCGCTTCTTTTTACCGGAGTTACAAGTTCTCATATTATTGCGATGTAACAAAGATAAGGAAGGAGATCCCAGATCTTGCTTGAGATATAATGGTAAGCATATCTCTTACATTGAAAGTGATTAAGGGAATGGACTTTCATTGTTGACATGGCAAGATAACTTTGATATAAAAATTCCTAAATCAAAGTAAAATATGCATATATATATAAATATACATTTATGCAAATTTCTTATTTCAGATAATCCTTCATTAAACCCACTCAATACTATACTCAAAATAACCAGTAAAATATCATGGATTGGATCCATGATGAAGATATTGTACTTGCAGTTGAACACGTAATGTATGCCATTTCAATGTGCAAGTTTCCTCATAATAATGAGGAATGACAATTATAATAGATAATAGGACTACAACCCTAGGGTTTGTATGTATCTATAGTCTTGATCTCTCATCGAATGTACTTTGAAAGTGACATGTCAATGATGATCTTAATTATCAAATAACCCTTATCAAATTCTAAGAAGATGTTCTGGCATATATATATGTGCTCTTGACATTTAATCATGAATGACGCAGTTCTCTGTATCATGTAGAATGGTAGATCTATAAGAGATGATGTATTCAAATTGTTTGAGTACCTACCTGAACTAATGTTTTAAGAGTTTAGATGGATGTTGATACGATGAGTGTCATCATTCTACTATTTATACTCTAGTCATTCACGAAGCTTCAGAATATTCATATTATATAAATTGAATGAAGCATGTACAAATGTTGAAATGCTCTTATATTGAAATCTTTTGATTTCAACATAAGAGATCCTTTGTCTTGAGCAATAGTTGTTTATATATAAAGAGAGAGCAGTGGAAGCATGGGTTGATGTGTTAATAGTATGACATCCATATGACATCCAAAGAGTTGAATGAATGCTAATACTGCAATGAGTTGATGTGTTAATAGTATGATTATCAAATCTATCTAGAATCTTTAGAGAAGGAACTGGATAGTACATCAGAATAATCTACATATAATCATTGAAATTGACTTACTTATTTGATAAGATAAAGTCTAATAATTGTATCTCAATCTTCTAATGACACTTGCAATTGGTTGCATATGTATTAGAATATTAGAAATTTGATCTTAAGGTTTAATGGTCATCCATGTTGGAATTGATGCAATTGTTGCAACAATTTCCACTAGATCAATAGATTTCATATTTTCAGTGGGAGCCCTTAGTATTAGAGAATGTCTCTATGACCTGGATATTAGAATATACTCATAGTTTATTTATAAATGTTGGGAATAAGCATGAATTCTGGAATAGACCTATCATAAAGAGTTATGATGGAGATATTTCAGATAGTAATCTAACATCTAGTGGACTCCACTAAATTAGAAAATTAATGAATGGTTCATTAAGATTTCTAATACTGAAAATTAAACCTTTAAAGATCAATAGGAGGATGAAGATCATTTGACAATGATCTGGCATCATGTTTTGGACATATGTCTGTTGATCAGATCAATAGACAAGTAAGAGATGAAACTTTAGAATGTCTAAAATTTCAAAACTTGCATACCTGTGAATATTGTATTCAAAGTAAAAATATCCAATACAACCTTCCTTGGAATGGTGTAAGATGTTAAGGTATTCAAGATCTCATACATATTGATGTATGTGAATCATCTATATCATAGTAAACATTATGGATATGTGATATCTATTGATGGTTATGATATGAGATTTCTTCTCTTCACTTAGAAACCTTTGAAATGTTCAAAGATTTCACAAGTTTGGTTTAGAACCAAAGTTTGAAGGAAGATTAAATGAATTTGATCTAATTTAGGTAGTCAATACCTATTAGAAGAATTCATGGAATACCTTATAGAGATATGAATATTATTTTTATCTTGCTCCTCCTAATAAATCTAAACTCAAGAGAGTTGTATGGAGATATAATTGGATCATGTATGACATGATTTGATCAATAATGATTTTTAGCATAATTACTTATTAGTTTCCAAGTATATATGTAGTAGAGACTACAATATATATCCTTAATAAGGTTCCAAGCAAGTAAGCTGGAATTTAGCATTTGAAAGTGCTACTTCATTAGGAAAATAAAGGATGGTATTGGATACCAACGTTATGACCTTGAGATTCTTAAAAGATCTCATCTTTGAGAATATGATTCTTATAGGATGAGACTCTTGAGAATCAAGATGAAAATGAAGTAAAAGGAACTCATTTAATCTTGAGATGATAATGAGGCTCTTGGAATCGGAAACTAAAAGGACAATTAAAGATGAAACACTAATACCTCTTCAAATAAGTTTGAAGATGGAATCTGTCAGTTGAATCTGATAATGATCTAACTTCATATGATGAATCTTCTAAAGATCATGACATGGAAAGATGGATGTTAGAAATAAAGTCTAAAGTAGACTTCATATATAAGTGTTGTATATGGACCCTCAAGGATCCACCTATATGGGTAAGACCCATTAAGGTGTAAATGGATCTTCAAGAGAAAAAGAGAACTTGATGAGAAGGTAGAAACCTTCAAAGAATGGTTAGTAGCCATGAGTTACACACCGAAGAGAAGACATCACTTGCGATGAGACTCGCTCTTCAGTGACAATGCTTAAACCCGTCAGAATATAGCTAACCATAGCTACACAACTTGACTATGACATCTTCAAGATGTGAGTCAAGATTGTATTCCTCTATGAATACCTCTTTGAGGATATTCACATGAAGTAGACCTATGGCTTCACGGTTGAGGAAAGCAAGGTGTGCAAGCTAAAGAACTCCATCTTTGGACTCAAATAAGCTTCTTGTAGTTGGAACATAAGATTTGATGAAATTATAAATGTTATGATTTCAGATAGAATCTTAATGAACCGTGTGATGCTTAGAGGGAGTGCCATTATGTTCATCGTGCTTAATGTAGATAATATACTAATCATTTGGAATGATATAAGGATGATAATAATAAGTGTTTTATAATCTGGTTGTTCCATACCTCGAGATATGATCTCAAGGATACCTCTTAGATCTTAGTTCTGAAGTTGTTCAGAAGCAAAGAGGAGAGGGTATTGGGACCGTCACATTAATGATAGACCTTGGACATTTCCATTTTCTGGAAAATTCCAAGAAAGGCTTATTTCCCTCAAAATATGGTACTGACCTATCTAAAGGGATAGTACCTCAAAGAGTTGAGAATGTGAATGCTAAAACTGCTAGCCCTTGTGCATCAGTTCCGAGAAGCCGGGTGTATGCTAGATGTGTACAAAAGGCAGATGTCGGCCATGCAGTGGGATTAGTAAATTGTTACTAATCTTACTATGGTGATAAAACAATTGATTGCAGTAATAACAATATCTTCAAGATGACAAGACTTTAGAGATAGTGATCTCTAAGTCTTATCTTCAAGTAATTAAGACTTTATAGATGGAGATCTAAAAGGTCTTAACTACGAATACCTTAGGAGATAGAGATCTCCAGGAATAAAGGTATTCTGATAAGGATAATAGAAATTACATACTGGTTATAATAATTATTGAGGTGTAGTTTCAAGGACATCATGACTGACATGATTGAGTATTGGTGGCATAAAATGCAACATTTGCATTGGATCCGAACACTGTCACTAGGATATATGCAAGTGCCGTAAAACTTGGCATAGTCTCTTGGGAACAGAGAGACTGATCAGCTTGCCTAGCTATTTTTCTAAATAGCCTATGATTGTCACATGAGTGTGGGTTTAAATGATAGCCCATTAATGGCTCTTTGGGCTAGTGGGATATTGTTGGACATGCGAGCCCACAGTGAGCCATTATGCAATAAATGTTATTGCAAATATCATTCCCTGATTTCAAATGAAGAATAGATAATTTGAATAATAGGTCCCTTAGTACAATTAGGGTTATGTACCATGGCCATCTTGATGATCATACAACTGTTGATTCAACTAATGAATCATAGAGGCTGGTGCTTGGATGAATATCTAAAGAGTTAGACTGGGGACTCATCAAGCACCGTCAAATGATTGTCAAGAGTTGATCTCCAGCCTGAGTAGGAGATGGCAATCCTTTCTCATTTAGGTTGATATCTAACCAACCTCTTGATGTAGGTCCTCCGCATAGGAATAGAGATTCGGAGGTGTTAGATAAGTTAGGTCAAAGAATTGACTTAACGAGATCGAGATAACTAAAGTCCTATGACGTATGCTATCACGATGTAGACACGCATCCTCTGACCGGAGACAGATGCGTTACTATATGACTGAGTATGTACATTTGGCAGATCAATAGGTTGATGACCTAATCAAGGTCTATACATCGACACGCTGGTGTGCATACAAGGGCATATGAGTAATACGATCTCTCAAAGGGATCACACATGTTCGGTTACTGAACCGGAAGACATGAGCTCACTCATGAGATATTTGGAAGAATCAAATTCCGTGCACGATCGTCTCGCTTTGGAAGCTTGACTGAATTTGTAGGTTTGATATATGCTTTTGTGAAGTATATGATCAACACATGGGTATGATATATGCTTTTGGAAAGTATATGATCGATACCAACTCCCAATAGTCAATTGAGAAACTTGATGATAAAACTGTGAAGTAGACAGTGTAAAATTAATCTTATACTTCAGGTTTATTCCGAGTCTTCCAGTATGTAGGATGTACAGGTATTGGGAATACCTGAGGGTGATGTGATCATAAACCGTTGTATAACCATGACGCTTCCATTCCTAGGGAGTGATGAAACGGGTCTGGATTTTAGTGACTCCTCTCAGTAGAGAAGCAATCTGATCTTAGTTCAAATGTTGGACATTGATCTGAATGTGATTCAGATGAAATGAGAAGATTATATTTGCAGTCTTGATTTAATCAAGCATCTACGGGAGGCCCGAAATCTGGATTTGAGATGTGATCTTAATATCCAAGTCACTATACATGGAACAATACAATCACCCTGTCCTTATCTCCAAGTATCTGCGGAGAAAGCGCATTATCCTTGAAAGAGTTCAGGATAATTTCATTGTTGATATATGTATCCGAGCATTGAGAAAATGGATAATTAAATGTGATTTGATTATCATGAATAATATTGATTCATATTATAAAGAGAGTTATCTAAGATAATTAAATGTGATTTGATTATCAAAGATGTAAATAATGTGAATGTGATTATATTATTTGGGCACATGAGAATAGAGATCCAAGACAATTAAATGTGATTTAATTATCATGGATATTGAATAATGTGGATAGTACTATACATAATAGTCATATTTAATTTTAGGATTAATTTATATTGTTTTATCAATATATATTTAATATAAATAAATTAATTGTTGTTGGTTTTTACCAACACAAATCTTAGCCATTAAAAGAAACACAAATCAATGAGAACCATTGGATTTGTGTTGCCCATGCATTGAGATCCATGGATCCCAAAATATTATAAATAGAAGGGCACCCCTTGCTCTTCAAATGCTAATGAGAACATAAGTCTCTCTCTCTCTATCTCTACACACCCTCTCTCCCTCTCTCTCTTATGGCCATCCACCATGGATGCCCTAGAGAGGATCTCCATCGCCGCAACGTCGTCGTTATGCTGCTTGATCATTTGCTCGTGGATCTCTGTATCCTTCGGTGCACCTCGCTTGCGAAGGACGTCGGATCTCATATGTCGAGATCAGGAGATCCACCGCTTGGATCATCAACATGGATTGCGAGAAGAGCGTGTTTCATCAACACGCTCACAAGCGTCTCCTCCGTCAGATCGGACTTGAGACAGGAGGTCTCTTCGTTTAGAGACTCGATTGCAACCCACTTCAAGAGATAATCCTAATACTTGTTTGTGGTTTAGAAGAAATGATCCGAGAAGTGTTCTTGGATCATGTGGTTTCGTCACATGAAAATTTTTAGTTTCCGCTGCCTCGAGCAACTAGTGCGACTAGTCGCTCACGATCGCATACGATGCGATCCTCACGTTTCCGTGATGTGCTTAAGGATCTCCCCATATCATTCACCATCATCCTCGAGCCCTTCACCAATTTTGATCATTGATCTCCTTTGATCCACGCCAAGCATTTAGATTCCTTGTACACATCATCGTTTCTTTCTAATCCGCCCATTAATAAGAGTGCGTCACTTGTTTATAAATAACCATATATGATTTCCTCTTCCTTTTTAGTCATACCCTGAACCCTAAAACCCCATGGCTTGTGTCTGGAGAGCTTCCTCGTGATAGGAGGATAACCCCTGAGGTCCACGGTAGTTGGATGACGAAGGAGGTGCACCAAAGGCGGCACTCCGGCCACCTCTTCTCCCTGCCCTTGTCAACAGGTATGATATGCGCCTTTTCTACTTTTAGATAGCATTTAATTTATGTCTTTTAATTCTGCATTTAGCTTAGTTGTTAGATCCTAGTCTTAGTCATACAATAGCCATTCGCTGTTCACCGGAGCTCCGCTCTAATGAACTTGTTCACTGTGCCTCCGCCAGTCTTCGACCCACCTTCCACCTCGCCCTCACTGCCTATCCACTTCTCCATCCATACCATCCCATTGCCCAACCTGATCTAGCCTCGATCAACGAATCCCTGCTCAACTTCCATCGCTCGCTGGAGGAGGACCACTTCACCTCACCACACTCCGATCCTCCACTAAATAAAAGACAAGACCCTCGCCGTTGTCTCACCAGTTTTTCTGACCCTTTTGCATGTCTTGAAGGGGACATTTGAGCCCCATCTTTCTTGAAGAAGATCCTCCAGGTACCCTCGCCCTCCAGAGCTCTTCCAGCGAGCTTCAGAGCCTTTGAGGTGTCTAGCAGGTTTGCGGTTCATGCAGGAGCGTGTAGAACCACTCGACGACGATGGAGAAGGTCGGAGATGCACGCTTGACCGGATCGAGTCTCGCTTGGGGTGAGTTCTTGGCCTATTCTTCCAATGGCCTCCTCCACCATCCGATGAATCATCGTGTGCCAAACGCAACAGGAGATGTCCAATCATCCTATCCCTTGACCATAAGATCACCTCCCGCGATCTAATCCTAGACGTCCACCGTGAAGGGGTATCGCGCATGGAGAGGACGCCACGTGTCACGTGAAATAACCTTAACCGTCCGATCATGCACACGATTGGGGTAAATTGCAGCTCTTAACCCCACCTTTTTGTATTTATTAAATAGTCTTGTAAATAAAATGTAGAATGTAAATAAAATTGGACATTTGTATAAAGGCCCCCACACTTATTGTTTATTACAAATTGGTCTTATCCAGCTCAGCTCACGTGTAGTCCCATGTGAGTTGGGCAAATTACAAGGATGCCCTTCTCATTTGTTGTATTTACTTTTAGTTCAGTAAAATTGAAAACATGTTGTATATTTTTGGAAAAATTGCACAAAGGCCCCTAGATTTTATTTTTTACATGTATGCCCCTACAAGTAATTATATTTTCAGTGCTTGGATTTCATTTATTAAAAATATCACCCTTACTCTAAAAATAAAGAAAAAATAGGTTTAGATGTTTGGTTGCATGTACTTTACGTGCCATTTTTATTTTTCATTTTTGGATATTTTAATTATTTATTAAAAATATAAAAGAGCACATTTTTGTTATGTTCGAATTATAAAATACCAAAAAAATCTAAAAACATGCTAAAAAATTACAAAAAATTATATGTTATTTATTTATCATGTATTAACTCCAGTCCAAAAATCACTAAAAATAAAAAAGAAAACTCCTAAAAATTAAAAAACCCCCAAATCTTTCATAAAAATCTAAAAAATCCTAAAAAAACTCCAAAAATATATTTCTATTTTATAATTTTCTTTATACCATTCTATATGTAAAGTTGATTTGGATAATTCTGGACCCGATTTCTTATTTTTATATTAAAATCAATTTCAGTTTATTATTAAATCCTTGATTTGAGATATATTTTACTTTTAAATCTGTAAAAGTTAGCAAAAAATCTTAAAAAAATACAAAAATACTAAAAAAATTTTTTAAACCCAAAAGCATGTATTTATTCAATTTTTAATTTTTAGTGGTATTTATATCCTTAGTATCTATTATTGTGTATATACTTTATATATAGATATATTATATATTTAAAAGAAAAAGAAATTACAAAATCTAAAAAGATAAAAAAGAATACAAAAATATAAAAACAAAAAGAAAACACAAAGATATAAAAAACAAAATAAAAAATTATAAAATTAAAAACCATAAAAAACAATAAAATGGACAAGAGAAAAGAACAATTTTTTGCGCATCATTTCGTACATTCTACCTTTTTCTCCCTGAGTTCGACCTCTACACATGCTTACACTATACACACTTGTCGAGAGTTATAATAAATTTTAACTCCACATTTTTATATTCATTGCTTTAATTTATATTGTGGGTTAATTGTTGATTGACTGAGGTTTTGTCTGAGGTCGCTTCGACGACTATCGGTTCGCCTTGTGGATTGACAAGATCTTGGTGAAATCCATGTCATCAAACACCATATGAAATAATTGTAGTATTGCATTCACTCTGGAAACTCCTTTGACCTCAAGATTACATTTTTTCAAAATCTTATTTCTGTTGAAGTAGTCCACTCAACGCTATCATGTCATGTGAAGATACTAATACTACTTCTTGAGCATGACACCTTATTTATTATCTTAAGCTTATATTAATAAATCCCTAACTCCATATCATTTTTTATCATCTTTCCTTGATCATTGATGCCTTTTCACTTCATTACTTTACCATCATACTATTCAATCTCTTTACCTCTTATGGTCATCCTTTAAAAAAATCTCCAGTAGCATCATACACCGGTTGGGTTGTGCCTGCAATAGTAAGGGTAGGCTATAGCTCCATCGTGATACCGTGTGCATAGGTATATAGTCACAAAGGAA
Source organism: Ottelia alismoides (assembly GCA_037367405.1). Lineage (NCBI taxonomy): Eukaryota > Viridiplantae > Streptophyta > Magnoliopsida > Alismatales > Hydrocharitaceae > Ottelia > Ottelia alismoides. The sequence goes on from JAZKJV010003481.1 coordinate 448,963, forward strand.
CCAATAATCTAAGAGACTTCCAAAGGAAGTCAAGAGGAAGACCATGGAGATGTTTCATATCAATCATACTTGCCAATATAGAGAATGGATGTACGGAACACTGGTTATGTAGTCAACGAGATAACAACGAGACGACCTTGCTCTGATATCATCTCTGTAACAACCTGCCTCTGGACAATTCGGACCCAACCCGGAGGGTCCTCTATGGGGAGTTATTATCCAAATACATCATTTCACTTAGCCAATATCAAACATCCAACGATGAATATAGTTAATATCACGTGTCCAATCACAACCAATCATAATTATGATAAATGTCTATATAAAACGTGAAATAAAAAATGAGATATATGCTAATTCTTACCAGTATCTGCAACTAAATTGACCAACTCCTATCACATTTTACAATTCCCTTGCTTATATATTGCATCATTCTTTAAGCCGAGTCACAAAATTTGAGTGAGCTAAAGCTAGCCCAGTAAAGCAAATATAGAGGCTTATCAAGGCGAATAGTGTTAGGAGCGAGCAACTAAATGAATGCCATTTTATAAATATATCAACAGATTACATAATCATCAAAAGTCCAGTACACATGCTTTAAATGCAATTTTTGACAAAGTTATCTAAGCATAAGTGGTATAATACAATAACATGTATATAAACATCACAAAAGATGTTATGACACTGTATACTAACAAGATAATAATTTTTAACTAAAGTATTTAGTGGAAGAAAATAATCACACAATAACAAATCACTAGGAAATGGACCACAAATCAAACAATTAATATGTATGCAGCAGAAAAGAAAAGAAATATTAGTTGTACTTAATCTATTTCTCTATTCTCAAATTATTAATTATACTTTGACTATTTAGTATGAAGAAGAAGAATACAATCATGTTATTGGAGCTACCGCAAATGTAATTGCATTCTTCTTCCATTTACACGATTAAGTCGCTACTTGGAACTTTGTTCCATACCGTAGACACGCCATTATGGTTCCATGGCATTGTTAGTTACTTCTAATCTACACATGGTGACTAAACAAGCAACCCTTGTCATACGAAAGATAAACTATATGTGAAGAATAAATTTATCATTAGGCCCCCATAATGTGATTGATGATTTATATTTTTATCTTTTTAAAAATATGAAATTATTGTATTATAGGATGTGGAAATTAATTCAATAAAAATCACCCTTTTGAGTATGTGGAAAATTTTACTTGGTAAGCATACCAAGGTTAAACTAAAGGAATAGTGTGCATTTAATGAATGATTTAAAATTAATCTAAGTATTAGTTATTTGCAATGTAATTTTATGTCATACAGTAAATGTGAAAATACATGTACACAAAAATAATGAAATGACAATAAAGAAAGAAAGAGATAGAGAGAAAGGAAATGATCCATGTATTGTAGATTTAATCCCTAATAATGTTATCAATAAAAATATTCAAATAAAATCACAGATATATACAAATTCAAGAAAGAGTTTTGCAATCAAAGATCTTAAGAAGGTTATAAGATCAATTATAAATGATCCTGCACAAATTAAGGTCAATTATGAGTTATAACTCTCTGGAAAATCTGGTGTCTAAGTTCCTTAATCCTAAAAAATAATTCTTATCCTTCAAATAAACCTTAGGTCTCAAAAGATGAATCCACAAAATCCTTCAAAGATTAAAATCCTAGTGCAAGTTAAACGATTAATTAATAGGATTAACCCTACAAAAAATTAATCATAATTTGTAGATCTTGTTCCCTGGAAGATTAATTCCTCAAGGAATAATCATTAAATATAAATAATCAGGGAGTAATTATTAATTATAATGCCTATAGATTAGATCAAAATTTCTCCAAATGAAATTGCTTAAATAAGTAAAACAATAATTGACATTAAAGAGCCTTTGATCTGTTATAATTGATATAAAAAGATAGAGATTGAAATTAGCTTCAAAATGACATAAAAATGCAAAATTAGATTAAAAATGCAAAAGATATTCAATGTGGAAGTTCTAGGGACTAAAATGCAAGTAAAAATAAAGTTTCTATTCATTTCAGGCCCTGAGAGGGGTTTATCTTTAATTATCAAAATTCGATTGGGAACTTTTGAAATTAACCCTAGGAAAGGGCATAAATGCAATTTCTGAAACTTCCTAGAGTGCCATTGTAAAATTATCAGATCACATGACATATTCATGTGATTGGTCTTTCTATGAATATGAGAAGATGCGGGGTGTCTGTAGTAAAATACCCCCTACAACGTGAGGAGCACGTGGGGGCGTTGAGGCTCGGGCACATCTGGGCTTGGAGGTCGAGCCTCCATGTGGCCTTAATCCACTGCTTTGACTCCACTCGAGGCTGGGAGGCTCGGATGTCCTTGGTGGACGATCCATATGAAGAGGGATGGGTCCAATGGACGGCACCTATAGCATTGGAGGAGCTCCTCCCTCCTCCTCCTTCCTTCTTTGGGCTTTGATTGTGGCTGAGAGAGAGACCCCTGCAATGGGCTATGGATGGGGAAATGGTGGCCGACACATGGTCGTGATGTCAGAGGAGGATGCTCGGCTGTGCTCGGGTGGCTACCTGCAAAGGAGAAGAGGAGCTCGAAGCTGAGAGCCTCGGGTTGATCATGAAAAGAACATAGAAGGGGATGGTTGTGATGGAGCTCCTATGATGTGTGGGATATGGAGCTTTAAGCTCAGAATGCTTTCTTAGCCAGAGATGGAGAAGATGTGGAAGATAGAATGAAGCAGCATGGAGGGAGAAGGTTAGGGGCAAACAACCGCCGAGGTATTGGTGATGGTTTCTTCTGGAGTCGAAGAAGATGAGGTGGAATTTAAAATAAACAAAAGGTGAAAGGGAGATACCTGAAGGGAATTCAATCAACGCCTAGAAGGTGGAGGAGAAGAGGCTCACTCCAGGTGATCGCCTCAGAGGTCTGGTGATGTGACCTCGAAGCTCTGCTACACACAAGGGATGCAGCTACATGGAGAAGAGTCCATGGATCATGCTAGAGAGGAGTTCTGACCAGAGGCGGGGGTGCTGTCACCACCCTCATTCTCAGTTGCCTCTCTCTATCTCTTTATTGATGTTCAAAGCTCAGAGAATGGTGGATGTGATAGAAGGGGACTCAAAGGTTGGCTTTATAGGTGGAGAGGGGGTAATGGTCGGAGGTGAATAAGATTCAAGGGGAGGCGATAGGTGTGAAGGTGTCAGTGGAGGAATGGAGGGTTGAAGGCTCGCATGCAGGAGTTAATGGATGGGGTTACACATGAGGCGATGAAGAGAATCCGAGGAGGATATGGGTTGCATGGTAACGACTGAGGATGGTCGAGGATAGGGTTAGGTGAATCGATGGCGTAGTGGAGGATGGTGATGTGGATCGATTGAAGCCGCGAGGGGGTAAAGAGTCCGAGGGAGGAGAGGTATCATAGGGTGAGGGTCGGAGGTAAGAGATGAGGCACATATGTCGTTGGATCAATATCGATCCAACATCGAGGGATGATGGAGAGTAGGCGTGTACCTCATGCGTGAAGAGCACATGTGAGAGGCCTGTGCGGGGTTGTAGCTTTAGTGGGTGCAATATTGATCATTTGATCGAGATTGACCCAATGGTCATATGGGGGAATGCTATAGTATAAAAGGTCTTGACTAGGTAGTGAGGTGGCTTGGCCAGGCCGTGAAGTGGACCAATGAGCGGCCTCCAAATGGGATGGAAATTTTGACCAGAACGTTGACCAAGGGATAAAATAAAAGAAATTAAGGATTAAAATAAAAGAAAAGGTCAAATAAAAAGTGATCAACATTAAAGTTGTTGATCTCATTGAGATCTACAACTTTTATGAAGGACCTAAAACTAAAAGAGGTCTTGTACAAAATGCTATTTTTTATATAGGTATTAATTTTCCAATCAATCCCCCTTTTTCTTGTTTTGTAATTTTGTATTTTTAATTAGATTCTAATTTATGGATTAATATGTATATAATATATACAATATTAATCGTTTATAGATTTTTATTAGTTAGGAAAAAGGTGAAATGAAATCATCAAAGATAATATATATACAGAATAGACAAGGTCAGATCTTTTTGATTTCTTAGGATTTCATGATTTTTATGGATTTTGTTTCTTTATGTCATGTTAGTGAATGAATTACAGAATATAAGTGAGAAATAATTAAGTTAAAATGGTTAATTTTTGTAAATAAAATAATAAGCACAAGTTGGCTGAATATTAGGGTTTATTTATATATCGATTTTAACCCTAATTTCTTGCACAATTACTAAAGTTAATCAAGTCAATTTAGGGGATTTATTTGATGATTTATTAAGAAGATTTTTCTAAGATCGTTATATAAAGTGGACGAATCATGGATTTATCAGTGACATAATTTCTTTTCCTTCCGTAATGCAAGTTCAAGTTGAGCCACCACTCAATCTACCCAAAGCACCTCAGGTTCATGAGTCTTTTGGGTTATTATCTTTATAATAGTCCAGTACTTCAATGAAATATCATGACTTAATTGTAATGCCATTTAGAAAAGACAGTGGAAGATTAACCCATAACTTAAAGAATCTAAATTCTAAGTGGTACGGCTTCAAGTTACCCAAATAACTCAGGGACAAGGGTTTTTCGTGCATTAATGCCTTGATATATTTAAGTTCTTGTTTCTGCTTATCACACTGCATTTAAGTAAACATATTTTACTACCACAAAATATCCAAAAAAACTGTAAAATTTAAAGCATCTTGGAGTATCACAAAGCATCTCCAATCCTTCACAATGTATCTCGATTCATATTAGCATGGGACAATGTTTTGCATCTCACAAAGTTTATAAATACATCGATATTTATACATCACGAAGCAATAAATAGAAACATGCATCTTATTCTCAAGGAACTCAAAAGTCAATGAGTCATAAACTGATAATGTAAACGATTTAACTTTATTCAAATCACAAGTTAGGATAGTTGTTCAATTGTGAAATCTATTTATCATATACATTTAATCTTGTATCAACTTATCTAATTTATATTCAGCTATTAAAGTCAATGATGCTTGATGCAATTCCAAATACTCGACAACACCCAAACCATCATTTAAGATATCACACGCCATTTGCATCACTTCACCCTTTATTTTAGATAGTAGTTCTACCATACCTAAAATATTTCTATGTACTCGTTGTAGAATATAAATTTGAAGTTTAAGTGCAAGGATACATGTCACATAGCTCAAATCAATGTAGAAATCTCAATTAGCACTTAGAATATAGTTTTCAAAGATCTTTACAGGTAAGAAGAATATATATGCACCTCAAATGAGGTATCCAAAGTTTATCAAAGCATGATTTACACATATGTACATATTATCTTAATCCAATATAATACCCTCGAAAGACAATTGGACAACTCGACAACTTTTTGCACCTCAACGTAATCTCCAAAAAGTTTCAAAAATCCTTTATTCTATTTTCATTTACTTATCTACAAAATTTACCTTATAATAAACCTAGCCTAGTTTTGTAACCTACACTAAGTGTTGCATTGGTGTTTAGTTACAAGTCTCGCTTGAATTTGTAAATATCATTTAGTAATATAAAGTATATTTAAAAACCTTTGGGGTATTACTTCGATTTGACGTACCTCAAAAACAAATTCCCACAAGATTGAGATCCCCTTCCATTATTTTTGCTTATTTTAAAAGATTTTTCGTTAATTTCTACGATGGTAAAACCTCCCATAATTTGTTTAGAAAGAGTTGAGGAATTTATCTACTAGCAAATTCTCAACTTTTGAAACATTACCATCATACTTAACTAGTATATACCCGTGCATTGCACGGAATAGAGTATTCACACCCATTTGTTAATATGGATGAATTGATAAATGCAATACATATATGCTTTCGCTGCAATATTTCTACCACAATAAGTCTCTAACCGTCATTTATAGAAGAGTCAACATAGATCTCAACTGATGTGAAACTGAAGCAATTACTATACTGATGAATGCACTTCTGAAAATGTGTTGAGCATGAGTTATCTCCACCTAACAGGGAATCTAATGGTTGTGGAACTCGTTGTAGAGGGGGTAGCCTTACAATTCCATCCGAGCAGCATAAGTTAAAGCTTGGTCTTGCTATGGTTGATCGCTTTTTTCCTCTTTAAGCCACATGATTGCACCACATTTAGTGCAACTACAACTTGGACGATCAAAATTCCATCTTTTGGTAAATTTACCTAGAAATGATTTAAAAAATGAAATGAGAAGGTCTGTCGGACATGTGATGGGATAAGTAGAGTTAGCAGAATCCTCAGACGTACTCTTGTTTTCAGATATGGATGGTTCTTATTCAGTAGAAGGTCACATTGGAATAGCTACAAATCCAAAGTGAAATATTATTCCAATTGTGAAGCCCAACTGTAAGGTCTAGGCGAATTTGCAGAACTAATGGCGAATAGATATGTGGTTATGGTGGCTGCTTCAGCTGCCAAAGTGAATGTAAAGTCTTAAAAAGTTTAAAGCATTATTGGCAAGCACAGTCATAAAAGACTAATGAATGTGCAAACCTAACGGTCTATTGTTTCCAATTATAGGGTGATGGGACATCATGAAGTTGAAAGCTAAAAAACCTATGAATTTTTTTGAGCAAATCTCTCCCATTAAATATATATTAACGAAATGGATGAATTCGAAAATGAGCTTGATATAAATAAGCAATAGTAGGACCATAATAAGCATAAGTGCTTATGTAAGCGAAGCTTGAACATTATTACATGAACTACGATTGCATGTGGATGATGTGGATTTGTCGTTATTATTTATAACGTGTCTTCTTGTCTTCCTCTTGCTAAAAGGAGATGCAACATAGGTGAGAAGAAGTAAGTGCTAGTAGTTAGCAATCAGGTAGATGATTTTTGAATGGAGAAAACCTTTTCTCAAGTGTGACATCATTCCTTCAACATGTCAATGGCCTTAAGTGAATGGAAGATTATTGTTTATACAACAATGTCTAAAATGTTGGTATCTTGGTATCTGAAGCATTGAAATATTGATTGAAACAGAAATATAAGATGCGAATTTATCGAGATGTTTAGCATACAAAATAGGTAGCGACAGATGAAATTTAATATGAATTGCCACTTTCTTAGTGGAAGGATGAATTCAGTTCCCTCCAACCATCTTGCTAACATCAAACTCATCCACCACTGATTTTGTCAGGGAAGCATCTTTTACATTTTAGTATTTTCAAGTTGTTTGTGAATATAATTACTAAACATATTAGCAATAGTTAAATAAATTTAAAAGTAAGTTTGAAACCATAAAAAATCTATATATCATCATTAAGATTTGGTTCAACGGCAAATAAAATTAAAAGCAATTTTGAAACTTTACCTTGCTTGTAGATATAATTAAAAAGACATTGAAACTTTACTTATTTTTGCGAAGTAAGCTAAGCAAGTTTATATATGAATAAGTGATTATATTCCAGATATATTGAGGGAAGTAGAAGTTGTATGAGTAACTTGTTAGGATCGGAATTAAATTAGGATTAGGAATCCTAATGGTATTGGACTCCTAATCCTAATAGTTATTGAGTTTTATTCTATTTATAGTCCTATTGGAAATACAACTATGGGGTTGTATTTACACTATATAAAGAGGGGGATGGAGGCATTGCCCCTACACCACAGCAAGAGAGAAGAGAGAGAGATAAAAGAGCGAGTGAACGTAGAGAGTTGTACTCGTCTTCTTTTAGTGATCGTTCTTTTCCGGTAGTCGCGAGAGGTGACCAACCACCGTTATATCTGATGTTCTTTCTTTCATGTGCTTCCGTGGTGGTGGTGGTCGTATCTGCATCCGCTTCCGTATCTGAGGGTCTCGTATCCAACAACCGATATCTGAGAGGAGACGATATCGACAGGTCGTGATCCCATTAACTGATATCCGAGCAGAGTTGGTACTAGGTTGTATCCCATCAACTAGTATTAGAGCTTGGTTTGACGACAGCGAAGGATACAACGCAGCGGATCCGAGCGAGATTCGACGTCAAGGAGATGACGCAATACAACAAGTGCGCTTTCTTAATAGGCAGTTAAGATCTAACGGTTACGGTGAACTGTTGAGAACGGGAACATCCGTAGACCGATTGAAGTGATCCAAGAGTCCAGATAAGGGTTTTTTCGCACTCTGGATGAGTTGGATGGTTCAAATCGGAAGGATTCTGCTCTGATTTTTCAGATCGTACAAGGAGGTACGATAAGAAAGCGATGGCGAAATTTACATCAAGGGGTGCATCATTCTTTGTGGAATCCTTCAATGGGAAGAATGACTTCACCTTATGGTAACAACAGGTGAAGAACATACTCACGCGAGAAGGACTTGTGAAAGCTCTCCAAGATAAAGAAAAGAAGCCAGAAAAGATGAAAGAGGAAGAGTGGAAGGAGATGAGGAATCTCGCGAACAGTACAATACAAATGTTCTTGGCAGACAACACTCTTCGTGAAGTTCGGCCTGGAGGATCCAACGGAGGTTTAGATGAAGCTCGAGGGACGATACAAGTCCAAATCTTTGACGACTAGGCTACTGATGAAGAAGAAGCTCTATGGTCTAATGATGACCGATGGGACAAAGCTCGAAGTGCACTTGGATGAATTCAACAAGATTCTGATAGGCGTGCTTATACTTGAGGAGAAGAATGCGAAAGGCGAATCTCTCTTCAAGGAGGAGGATAAGGCACTGATCTTGTTGAGTTCCCTTCCATCTTCCTACGATCATATTGTGACGACGTTACTCTACGGTAAGGAGACCATCACATTGGACGAGAATGATGCACAAATTAAGGTGAAGTAGCGATATCCTCTGGACGAGTTGCTTCGCTGCTATGAATGAGTCTCGACAAAGGTCGATAGATGAGGCAACAAATGATGAAGGTCATGTGCTAGCAACCGAGGGCATACGTTCAAGATCAAGGGTGATGGGATTTAGAGGTCGATCGAAGTCATGAGGTCCGATTAGATGCTTCCACTGTGACAAGGAGGGTCACAAAATAGCCAACTGTCCAAGTCGTGAGAAGGAGAAAGGAAAGAAGAAGGTTGTTGATTATGAATCCGATCAAGAGGATTCCACCACAGTCTACGAGGGATACTTGCTAGCGTGCTCTAGGGAGATGAAGGTAGATTTAAGATGACTTCTGGACTCAGCATGTTCAAATCATGTGTGCTCATCCAGAGAGAAGTTCAATACATATCAGGCACGCAATGATGGCACGGTCAAGATGGGAGGTGGAGAGGTTCACTACGTCAATGGGATTGGATCAGTGTAGTTCTCAATGGTTGATGGAGTAGTACGAACTCTGACAGGTGTCAGGCATATTCCTATGGCCAAGAAGAATTTAATTTTAATGGGAATGATGGAGTCATGAGGACATCGAGTTACCATTGAAGGGGGAGTCCTCATAGAAAGCAAGGGAGCACGCGTGGTGATGCATGGGACGGGGATGTCGAACACTGTGTATAAGCTCGAGGGAAGGATCGTGACAAGTGATGGAGCTCCAGTTATTCCCAGGACAATAGTATGATGAGAGAGTGACTGGTTATCGACATCTCTACTGTAGAAGCGCGAAAAAGGGAGAAGCGAGTGTGATTTGCTTTACCAGAGGATATCGGCACAATCTCCAGTCACGAGAGATTTATGGTGCCGCATCATGAGGCACAATGCTGAGTTGTGTGAGTGCTTGAGAGAGGGCACGCCGAGGGCGTCCATTGACGGGTACATGACCTAGAGTTGGTGAGATCCTGCTAACGAGACCTGTAGGTAATGAGGGTGGCCCAGTGCAAACTCAAGACGATGAAGAGATCGTGATTGAATTCAACTCAAGAGGGAGATTGTTAGGATTAGAGTCAAATTAAGATTAGGAATCCTAATGGGATTGGACTCCTAATCCTAATAGTTATTGAGTTGTATTCTATTTATAGTCCTATTGGGAATAGGACTATGGGGTTGTATTTAGGATATATAAAGAGGAGGGTAGGGGCATTGCGTCTACACCACAACAAGAGAGAAGAGAGAGAGAGAGATAAGAGAGTGAGAGAACAGAGAGAGTTGTACTCGTCTTCTTTTAGTGATCTTTCTTCTCCGGTGGTCGCAAGAGGTGATCGACCACCATTATATATGGTGTTCTTTCTTTTACATGCTTCCGTGGTGGTGGTGGTCGTCGTATCTACATCCGCTTCCGTATCCAAGGGGCTCGTATCCAACAACCGTATCTGAGAGGAGACGATATTGGCGGGTCGTGATCCCATCAACTGGTATCAGAGCAGAGTTGGTACCAGATTGTATTCCATCATAACTCATTCCCGTTATGCATGCTTTACTTAGAGTTGAAGAAAGTAGCTAAACACATTGTATACAAAATAGCTTAGATGAGAAAAGTTGAAGAAGATAGATGTAAAGATTGCTGCTCGAAAATAAGGAAGAAGGAAAGTTCAATAATGGTAAAGTTGTAATGTACCATAATACCACACATTCTCAGAGTGATGATCCTCGATACCAGTAGGATGGATGTAGCTATACTGTTTGAACAGTTCCGATGGATGACCTTAAGTAGTCAACAACCGCACCCCGGCCGTTTCGCGGCCGACGGTTGCGGGATGACCGGATCCGGTGGAAAACGTTGTGGGGCGCAGGGATGGTGGGGCGGACGGCTCGAGGGGCTAGCACCCTATAAATAGACCTCCCGACGGGAGGAGAAGCAATCGAAGCAACGCCTTGAGCACCGGAGCCCCTATCCCTCCCTCTCTCGATCTCCCCCCCTCTCTCGTTCTCTCGCACCCAAAAGAAAAGGGTGTACCTTGATTAGATCCTCCACTGGTATCAGAGCTACGCATTCACGATTCAATCCGGTCGTCATCTTCATTAATGCTGACTCTGCTCACCCTCTTCTTTTTTGGCCGCCATCGCTCGTATCAAGTGGTTGCTATCGTCCAACACATCCCCAACCATCTAATTCTCCTTTATTTATTTATTTATTTGTGTGGGGGCCACAAGTTTTGTTTTGCTCAGGGAGGGGCGCTCGTTTTTGCTCAGTCTGGGACATCGTGCCTCTTTATTATTTTTATATAAGCTCTGGTTTTTTTTCCTGTATATTTATTTTTACCCTTGACATTAGGCCACCTTGAGTCCACTAATATCTTTTCTATAATCTGACAATTCCACTAAGATCTGATTTAGAGGATTTTTTCTTTAGATTTGATCGGCCTTGACGTTGGCCTGGAATAAAGATTCCATTGGTAGCTTCTTATTCTATTTTTTTGGTTAGTTGTAAATCAATTTCAAGGTTGCTTTAACCTTGGTTTGATTAAGTTTTTTTTAGTTTGCCTCACAAGTTTTTTTTTGTGTTATTAATACTTTGTTTAAGATAAACTTCTCAATTTTTGTTATTAAAAAACTAAGTTTTCTGCTAATTTATATTACCTCAACAAGGTTACCTTATTCAATAAGTCCTTTTTTTGTGTATCGATCATTTGTTGTATAACCCTAAACTCTTGTCTATATCCTTAAAATAAATGGTTTCTTATTCTTGTTCTACAAAATCTCATAGAAACCTATTTTTTTGTTGTATTAAAAACTTAGATTAATTTGAATTAAATAGTGAATCACATTCATTAATTTTTTTGTAAAGGATAACCTTATATTTCCATTGAATAATTACATTCACCCCTCGTATTTTTTTAAATAATAAAAAAAACTTCATTGAAATACTCAATCTTATACCAAACTTACTTTTTATTTCATTAGATCCAATATGACAAGCAAGACTATTGCCACTGAGGTAGGAAAAATTGAGTACCTTAATGGTACTAATTATGAATTGTGGAGTAGAAAGATCTACTTTGGCCTACTACACGATAGCATACACTCCATAATAGACAAACCTGGCCCTACATTATCCAAGGTTTTTGAAACCGAACCGGACACCGAACCGGAAACATTGCTGAAATGGTCGGATCGGGTCGAACCATGAAATCAAACCGGTTCAACCGGATGATGATGTCATCATTATTTAAAACCGGATTAAACCGGATCGGTGAAAAAAGTGGTTGAACCGGTTAATCAAACCGAAATGAAATAATATATATATATATATATAATGTACACTTAATATACTTGATATATATATATAATACATAGATAATGTGTATATATTTCACACTACATAAAGTATTTTTCTTATACACCATCAAATATCATACATATCATATATATATATATAATTTGGACTAGATGATATATAACAAGATAATAGCTTAATTATATTTTAAACCCAATACATGCAAAAAGTTGTGTTAGTGTAGTTGGTTAGAAGTTTGAAATAGGTAACCAAAGGTCATGGTTTCAACTCCCACTACCAACAAAATTTTTAAATAATTTAAAAATTAAATGCGGTTCAACTTCGGTTGAACCTGATTAAACCGGGTCAAAAAAATAGGTTGAACCATGCGGGTTAATTAAAATTTGCATAATTGAACTGAACCGGCATAAACCGATTAACCGGACCGGTCTAGGCCCGGTTCACCGGTCGGACCGGCTGAACCGGCCGGTCCGGTCCGGTTTTTAAAACACTGACATTATCTGAGAATCCAACTGTGAAAGAAATTAGGTCCCGCAAATAGTGGAAGAAAATAGATAATAGGGCTAGAAGTTTTATGCTGACCCATATAGAGTTGAATCTGATTCGGGTCTTCGAGACCTGTAAATCAGCGTATGAGCTCTGGACTACAGTTAAGGAGAAATATCAATCTAAATCGGAAGTGAGCGTCCGGCTTAAACTACACAAGTACAACTCATGTAGAATGAAGGAATCTGAAAGCATCCTCGAGCACGTGAACAAGATGATCGTGATGATCAAAGATCTAGCGGCTGTTGAATGTGCAATTCTGAAAAGGATGCAGATAGTAACTAGCTTAGGAAGTTTCCCGCCGCCATTCAACATGGTTGCTACATCTTTGAGAATAAACAACAATATAAAGAGTGTGACGGACCTACCTGCACAGCTGGCGATTGAACAAGACCTCTCAAAGCAAAGATCGAAAGTTGAGATCTTTGAGGTTGAGGAGGAGGAAGAAGAAGCTAATGCGATACACACAAAGAAAAGGATAGGCCCCTCCAAGGTGAATCTCAAAGGAAAGAGTGGGAAATACCCATGTGGCTCTTGCTACAGTTGCAGCAAATATGGCTATTTCAAGGTCAATTGTCCCAACAAGAAGAAGTCAGGAAATTCTAAATTGCCTGAAAGCAAAGGCAAGAAGAAAATGGAATTCGCGGCTGTCGTGGAATGCAACTCCGTCATCACGGACAGTGAAAGATGGTGGATCGACTTTGGAGCAACCAGACACATCTCCTACTATTCGAAGGAGGGCCTGGTGGACTTGAAGGAGTTGAGCAAAGGAGAACAGAGAATCTTCATGGGAAACAACACCTACCTGGACGTGGAAGGTGTTTAGACATACCGACTTGACCTGGGGGATAACATTATGGTACTGAATGATGTACTATATGCCCTGTGGATACGCCAGAATCTGATCTCTGTCCCAGTGCTGTTCAAGAAGGATTTCGAAGTCTGCTTTTATAATAGACGTGTATCTGTAGGCAAGAATAAGAAGGTCTATGCGATGGGAAAGTTTGTGCCCGACATGACCTGTTCTGTCTTCCTGTAATAAATTCTAGTGAATCAATGAATGCCGCTTTTGATTATTCCTTATGTTGTTTGCCTGATTATGACTTGTGGCACATACGACTGGGTCATCTAGGAAATTCTAAAATAGATCAAATGATTAAGGCAAATCTGTTGCTTAAGATCGCGGGTGCAAGGACATTGCCCTGCGAACACTATCTGACCGGTAAAATAACGAGAAGACCCTTCTCAACCAGAATTCGGTCAACACAGTTACTAGGTTTGATCCATTCAGACATATGTGGACTACTGAGCATCAACACACATAGAAATAAGGAATACTTTATAACATTCATTGATGATTACTTAAAGTTGTCCTATGTTTATCTCTTAGGAAGAAAGTCGGAAGAACTTGAACATTTAAGAGATATGAGGCGGAAGTGGAGACAAGATTGGAAAAACCAATCAAGACCCTTATGATAGATAGAGGTGGGGAATATACCTCAAAGGAGTCTGAGGATTATTGCATTCAGTCGGGCATTTGTAGATAGACTATAATGTCTTATACATCACAGCAGAATGGTGTAGCAGAAAGAAAGAATCGAACTTTGATGAATGCAGTAAGGTGCATGCTTTCACACTCAAGACTCTCCAAGAAATTCTGGGGAGAGGCAGTGTTGACTGCGAACTATATACAGAATAGGATTCCCACCAACTCCGTAGAATCAACGTCATATGAAATATGGAATAGAAGAAAGCCCGAGTTGGACCATCTCCGAAAATGAGGATGTATTGCACATGTTCTAGTACCGAGTTAGCATAGGGACAAGCTAGACTTCGGGACATTAAAGTGCAAGTTTATTGGATATAGTGAGAATTCTAATGGATATAGGTTCTTCTATGAATCCAAAGGTCTAATTGAAAGTCGTGATGCAACTTTTCTTGAAAATCATCAAGAAAATGAACATTAAGTAGAGGAATCCGATCCTCGGATTGTCCTACAGGACAATGAAGACGACTTGAGCAATAGACAAGAACTTGAGGATGATATCGATCATCCAAATATAGAGAATGAACCTATGCAACGTGATGATCCTTTAGAGGAAGTGGGTGGACACACACAATCCACGAGTATAATCGGCAACAAGAGACCCAGAACACAAACCACATGGATGGAAGATTATCATTTTTATAGATGTGAGGCGTCGTGTTACACCATGGATGAGGATGTCATGAATTGTACAGATCCCATATCCTTTGATGAAGCCATGTCTTCGTCTGAGTCGGAATCATGGACGACCTCCATGAGGGATGAGTTGGACTCAATCAAACAAAATGGTGTTTGGGAATTATGTGATTTGCCAGAAGTAGAGAATGCATGGGATGTAAGTGGGTATTCAAGAAAAAGTACCGAGTTGACGGTACTGTTGACAAATACAAAGCCAGATTAATTGCCAAGGGTTATACTCAGCAAGCTGGAATAGATTTCCAGGAAACCTACTCCCCAGTGGCTAAATTTACATCCATTCGGATGATCTTAGCTATAGTCGCATATATGGATTTGGAATTATTTCAAATGGATGTGAAGATGACCTTCCTTAATAGAGAATTAAAGGAGGATATTTATATGCGACAACCTGATGGTTCTCAGGTCGAAGGTCAGGAGAAAAGGTTTACAAGTTAAGGAGGTCGTTATATGGCTTGAAGTAGTCTTCACAGCGATGGTATCTCAAATTTCATGAGAAAGTTATCCAATTTGGATTTGTTGCAAATAAATTAGATAATTGTGTGTATGTCATGAAGAGTGTGAGCAGGTTTACAATCATGTCATTGTATGTGGATGGCATTCTGCTTGCAGGTAATGACATATAAATGCTCAATGAAATTAAAAAGAAATTGAGCAATGAGTTTGAGATGAAGGATATGGGCGAAGCATCCTATGTTCTTGGAATTCAAATAACAAGAGACATAACCTCAAAGACAATGAGCCTTAGATAAGAAAGATATTTGCATACTGTATTAAGGAGATTTGGAATGAAGAATAGCACTCCATCTCCAACACCACTTGTGATGGGAAAGAGACTCAGCAAGAGTCAGTGTCTCGGAAAGGGGCAGAAATATTTAGATGTCCCATATGCACAAGCGGTGAGAAGTTTAATGTATGCAATGATGTGTACTCGACCTGATTTAGCTTATCCAGTAAGCTTAGTCAATAGATATCAAAGCAATCCCGGTCCAGCAATTGGGAAGCTGTAAAGAGGATTCTTCAATATCTGAAAGGGACAGTACATCTGAAACTTGTGTATCAAGCAGAATCGTTTGAAGTGGTAGGATACTCCGATGCCGATTTCAGAGGGGATGTGGATGATAGAAAATCCACATCGGGTTACCTGTTCATGTTTGGTGGTGCAGCTGTTTCTTGGGGTAGCGAGAAAAAAAGATGCGTATCTCGACATACACAGGAGGCTGAGTACATTGCATGTAGCATGGCCACCACTCATGTTGTGTGGATTAGACGTTTTCTAGATAATCTAAGCCTCGAATTTGTCAAAGGATCAATTGAAATGTATTGTAACAATCAAGCTGCGATAAGCTTGATCAATAGTGGGGCTAGTAGTTCCAAAGGAAAACACATTGAGATCCAATATCACTATATACAAGATATAATGGGGAAGCAAGAAATCACGGTAACCTACATACCTACCAGTGATATGTTGGTTGATTCCCTTACCAAGGGAATAGCAACAGGCACATACATTAAACATGTTGGTTTAATGAGACTCAGGAATGTATGAGTCAAGGAAGAGGTTTCATAGATAATGATCCTCATATGATAAATCTCCATGTATATACTACACGAATAGTGGGAGCATATATGTTTTTGACTACTTCGGTCAAGTGGGAGATGTTTAAACGGTTCTGATGAATGACCTTAAGTGGTCAACAACTGTACCCCGGCCGTTTCGCGGCCGACGATTGCGGGATGACCGGATCCGGCGGAAAACGTTGTGGGGCGCGGGGATGGTGGGGCGGACGGCTCTAGGGGCTAGCGCCCTATAAATAGACCTCCCGACGGGAGGAGAAGCAATCGAAGCAACACCTCGAGCACGGGAGCCCCTATCCCTCCCTCTCTCGATCTCCCTCCCTCCCTCTCCCTCCCTCCCTCCCTCCCTCTCTCTCTCTCTCTCTCTCTCTCGTTCTGTCGCAGCCAAAAGACAAGGGCGTACCTCAACTAGATCCTCCACATATACATGCGATTTGAGACTCCAATGGCAACAAATCAGATGGGAGTGCATGAATTCCGTTGATACTTGAAGATGCACTCTAGTAAATAAGCGATGCTCTCAAGTAACTGACAACAAATCGGATATTTTAACCTTTGCATCCCTGTATTTTTAGATGACATATATCTTAGAAATATTTCACCTTATATTTTTTTAACTACAAAAGATAACTGCGAGATTTATACGTTCGTCTTTTCATACATTAACTTTTAAGTAGCCGATGAAGCTTCTATAAAAATATACATTATGAAGCACTCCATGTTAATGTATAAGAGCTGACATAATCAATTTAAAGGACTGATGCAAGTCAATTGAGAAGAAGACCATATTGTTGTTTGGGTTTTATCCAGTCATGAACTTTAAGTAGCCGATGGGGCTTCTACTATAATATGCACTATGAAGCACTCTATGTTAATGTTTAAGAGTTGACTTTTTCAATTTCAAAGGACTGATGCCAGTCAATTGAGAAGAATACCATATTGCAGTTTGGGTTTTTCCCCAGCCGCTACTTTAGCAATCGTGCAACATTTATTTATCGTTATTTTTTACACTGCAAAAGATAACTGCAAGTTTTAAGGAAAAAAACAATCATTTACCATGTGCAAGTTTTTTTTTCAGTCTATTCTCATCAGTATGAATATATTATACAGATATAGAAATATATATTCCCCTATGTATATCCACTCAGCACACTAATGTCAATATGTTGCATTATGGATATTCAGTATGAATATAGTCAAATATCAACATGAACATATTCATGTTGCTTACAGAGATTCACAGAAGTTCAATATATCCAGGTTGCTTACAGATAGTCCCATCAATTCAATATATTTACGTTGGATACAGATGTTCACATTTCCGTAATGCATTATATGCATGTTACTTGTAGATATTCACATCAGTGAACATCAGTACGAATATATCCGTACTAATATAAATATTTATATTTCCCTATGTATATTCACATAGCATACTAATGTCAAAACATGGCATTACAAATATTCAATGTGAATATAGTCAAACGTCAACATGGGCATATTCATGTTGCTTACAGACATTCATAGCAATTCAATATATTCAAGTTGCTTACAAATAGTCCATCAGCTCAATATATTTACATTGCATAAAGATATTCACATTTCCATAATGCACTTTATGCATGCTGCTTATAGATATTCACATCAATGATATTTACGTTGCGTTGCATAAAGATGTTCACATTTCCGAATGCAATAGATGCATGTTGCTTATAGATATTCACAACAATGCAATGTATTCACGTCGCTTATAATTATTCACATCAGTTGAGTATATGCCTTCTCTGCCAAACGAATATCGTAAAGATGTTTAGTATATTCACATCAGTTCTATACGTTCTTCGTACTCACATATATGCAAATATCTGTAATGCAATATATTGACATCAGTATGAAGAAGATACCTCGTGCTTGCATTGCTAATTATATTGAATATCCTCATCGATGTGAATATAATGCAATGCGAATAAGTCAATGTGAGACGCAAAGCTTAGGGACGAATCACACCACAAGATAATTACTTAGGGACAGATTTAAATAAGCACGATAACAATATACCTGTTGTTATAGTTGTGCGTACGAAAGAGAATCCGATGCACAAACCCGGTCTTCGCAGGAAGGCCCATGATGAGAGTAGCTGTGTAGTGAAACAAACGTGAAACCCTCTTCACAAAAATACCAGAAAAGAATATCAACAAAAGTAAAAAGACTCTAAAATACGACCGCAAGAGAATGGATGATCGATGTATAAGAGTGAAAAACAAACTATAAACCTTTGAAGGGTAATAAAAAGAGAAAAATCCACAAACAAACAACCATCGAAGAGAAACAATAGCAAGGCCTCGCTCTCAGGATGACAATCGATGAGCTCTTTCATAGGGTTGCTTCTAGACATGGTGGACATGGATCGGACCACAATGAAAGCATGCGGGACTAAGGAGGAAGAAGGAGGATGAAGACTCCAAGTGGGGAGGAAGGCGAGGAGTCGAAAGGAGTATAACATGCATGGAGATATCCTCCGTGAGGAGTACTGCATGGCAATACGTGGACCATAGATGTAATGGAATTGCCCGAGAGGCGAGCTCCATGCTAAGGACCATAAGAGGTTATTCATTTTTTTTTGAAAGAAAAAAGGACCTCCACCGTATAGGTGGGTGCCCAAAAACTTCACCTTTTATTCACCGAAATATAGTACAAAGCGAGAAATCAACAAGAAAATTTTTACAAGGACCATAACTCAGCTAGCGACTTTGCATGCGCCACAATACTCTCACCATAGCATCGTTCCTGCCTGAAGATCACACCATTTCTAGCCATCCAGATGGCCCAGATCATGGCAATTCGGCTCGCCCTCTCCTTCTCCGAACCGTAAGAGGTTATTCATTCGAAGTTATACTGAGACCGGTGAGGAAACAACAAAAGTTGAAGGGGGTAAAATGGGAAATTCGGGCATAGCAGCAGATGGTGAAAGATTTATCGGGTAAAGTGGGAATTTTTCGCACAAAAACTAATAGGTAGAGGGCAAAACCGCCTCTTTGCTTGATAAAATCAAGATATGAAAGAACTAGGGTGGAGCATTGGGCCGGGCCGGCCCTGACCCGACCCTGACCCGACCCGCAAAAGTCCGGGCCCGGCCCGAACCCGATGTACAAATGGGCCGGGCCCGGGTCCTCATTTTTCAAAAATATTATACTTGGGCCGGGCCGGGCCCGAACCCGAATTACAAGTGGGCCGGGCCCGGGCCCTCATATTTCAAAATATCATATTAGAACTAAATAAGGAGATACAGATTTATAGTCATAATACATCCAATATTTCTTTTATACATCAATAGTAATGCTATATATTGTAACAATACATCAAATATTCATGTGTTATGGACGAATTTTATCCATAACAATAAATTGGAATCAAAGTGCAACTTCATGTAATCAAAATAAGTGCGGGTTGAGCCCGGCCCAAGCCCGAGCCCGACCCGAACCCGAGCCCGAACACGCGGGCCTTGGGCCGGGCCCGGGTCCTCAATTAGCTGAAAAAAGCGGGCCTCGACCCGGCCCAAAGCCCATGGAAAATTGATGGGCTCGGGTCGGGCTTTCCCGGGTTGGGTCGGGTCGAGCCCAATGCTCCACCCTAGAAAGAACGTTGTAATTTCAACAAGCAATCTCAAGATTCGAACTTTGGTCTTATAGACGTCAGAGAATGACGCTTGCCAATTGGGTCTTTGATAATTCCCAAAATGCAATCTCAAGCAAACTCTTGAAATTAGGGATGCAAACGGACGGATACGGATATAGGTATTATCATATCCTTATCCATTTCAAAATATGGATACAGATACGGAAACGGATATCATACGGATATCGAAAATTGAATACTATATCTTAAATATGGATACGGATTCAGAATCAGATAATCATGATTCGGATATTTAAGAAATGGATACTGATTATCCTATAAATATTAAGTGCCTCCTCATACTTTTAATTATAAATGATGTCTTTACGAACTTGTAATTGATGGATGACTAATCCTAAATTCAATAAACTTACAATGTTACATAACAAATAAGAAAATAAATTAAAATATTGAATGAAAAAAAATGAATACCAGAGCATGTTGGGTGTGGGATTCAGATCTGGACGGCTATGTCTTTTATATAAAATTTTACATATATGCCCATCAGGAGATCTATATTAGCACATAGATGTACATGTCATAAGTGACTCGATAATACAGATATCCGTATCCGTGAAAAATATATACATCCATCTCTGTATCCGTATCAAAAAAAATCTATGATGGTATCCGTATCCGCAAAAAATAAAACTAGTATCCATATCAGCATCCGTATCCGCTAAAATCCGAAAATGTATATCCGTATCCGCTTAAAAGCGGATACGGTAGCAGACGGATACAGATATATCCGCATCCGGTTGCATCCCTACTTGAAATACATTTTCAAACATACATGGGTCTAGATTGAATCTCAAAAGCTCTTACCGACCCAAATCAAATTTGATTATTCCCAAAATCAAAATTCAACCCCCCCTACGTAGAATTTACAGAGAATAGTAATAAATCAACCAAAACAACATCAAGATATCATTACCATTATTTTTGTATCAAACAAACATCAACATCATGATTTACATCAGGAATATGTAGATCTACCTATCCTAAATCATATGGAAAATGAATCTTAGTTGTATTTAGTTCTATCAAGAAGTTGGTAGTTCAAGAGAAATAACAAGAGGGATTATGATCTTGATCGTGGAAAAACTTCCTTCGATCAAATGTCTATGGGTTGTGCACTTCTTCAAGTTTTCTGCTTATATCCATGTTGGGAAGACCTACTTTTGTGGGGGTAGAGGGAGGGTGACAAATTTTCATTTTACGAATGTTATTATCGTTTCTTCTTGTATTGAAATCATGATGGTGATTGAATCCTGATGAAAGTTGTTGTCATCTCCAACTAATTCCATCATTATATCCATCTTCCCCCTTTTCTAACAATTAATCCATTCATTATATTCATATTTTTTTTAAATTAAAACAAATTAATTCAATCATTATCTCTACCATAAACGTTTACAACTAAAACAATCACTAATATTACATCGTACTTACTGTTATCCACTTAATTTCCTTTTTTTTTGTAAAATAATTATCCACGATTTTTACTTGGATTGATATTTTACCAATTGGCTATCATGTTAATATCTAGCTGGATCTCTTCATGGTTTTATCTAAGTGGATTTGTATCGGGTAGATCCGCTAACATTTTTGAAATGTTACAGTTCCTACTGCAAAATTTGATGCATCTGTCATGATCTCAAAGGGAAGAGATCATTCTAGTGCATGTAAGATAGGAACGTTCGTGGTCATTCTTTTCAGCAACTCAAATGCCTTGAGATAATTGTTTTTCAACACTAACTCGATGTCCTTGCCCAAGAGTTCAATTAGCAATCTAGCAATCTTTTAACCCCGATGAAGCGTCGATATAAACCAACATGCTCGAGGAATGACTGTAGCTGCTAGATTTTAGTTGGTGGCTCGAGTTTCTTGATCACATTCACCTTGGCTAGACCAACCTCCATTCCTCGTTGAGAGATAGCGTACACCAACACAATATCTTCTGTCGCTGTGAAGTAACTCTTCTCCAAAGAGAGCACCTCACCTCCCAACACATTTGAAGGACTCTATCTAGATGTCCAAGATAAGAATCAAAGAATCCTCATGGACTAAGAAGTCATCTATGAAGACTTCCATGAAGTCACCGATCATCAAATAAAGACCGTGATCATGCACCTTTGAAAGTTACCTGGAGCATTTCATAGCATGAAGGGCATATGCATGAAAGTGTAAGTACCAAAAGGGCGTGCGAATGTTATTTTTCCTGATTCTCAGGAGCAATGACCACTTGATTGTAGCTCGAGTACCCGTCCAGGAAGTAGAAGTATTCTTTCCATGCAAGTCTCTCTAAGATTTGATTAACAAAGTTTAAGTGAAAGTGGTCTTTCTTCATTGAGGCATTCAAGTATCTATAATTCATAGAGATACGCCATGATGTGGATACCATTGTCGAAATCTCCTCTCCATTTTCCTTGCTGATCATCTGAATGATCGATTTCTTCTAGAATACATGAAGGGGTTCCACCCACCTGGAATTGAAGATAGGATAAATGAAACATGTGTTACACCTCTTCTAAATTTCCTTTTAAACCACTTTATATAAGCTTGGATTCATCCTCTGTTGGAACTCACAGGAGGGCTTCACATCCTCATTCAAGTAAATGAGGTGTGAGTAAAGAGAGGGGTTTATCCCACAGAGATCAGATACACTCTAGCCTATTGCTTTGAGGTTCTTTTCCAATATCTTTAGCAAGAGAGACTGTTGATTCTCGGTTGATCATGAGTTGGTAATGATCAGGTACCTCTTTTATAAGCTTGCAAGGAAGGCATATTTGAGGTTTAGAGGGAGGGTTTTGAGATTATGATTGGTGCTATCATCAGCTGGCTCTAGCTAAATTATATATGGTGATGTGTTGGTGGTGAATTGTTCTGTTTTCTCGATGTAGGTCCCATGAAATCGGTCATAACCATGTCCAACTCATCATTCTCACATTTAGACTGTCTCAAGGGAAACATGTCTGACAAGTCAAAGTTGGCTTCTAAGTCATATGAGGTGTAGGGAAATGATGTGGTAGAAGACATCTCTGCATCGAAGAGTAACTCCCCAAAAGAGTCTCGAACTACCTCACTAATACTGTACTCTTCAGATGAGAGAGACAGATCTCTACTGGCGTTGAACTGTTTCCATGGTTTGTTGGTATCTTCATTATGAAAGAGACATCCCTCATCAGATATTGCTCTTGGAATCTAACCATTGCCATGTTCTCTTCTACATCTCTACTTTGACATTCTTGATGTTAGCCCAAAAGTGTTTCTCCCCAATGTCATAATCAAATACCACCTTAGTGGTTTTCAAGAAGGGTCTACCTAGTATGATTTGGGAATCTTATAGCCATTTAGGGCAGTCCATATTTAGGACCATGAAGTATAGTTTATATTCCACCCTTAGAGAGTAACGACAATTTTCCTCAATACCCCTTTGGGACTCTTAATTGATCTATCTGCAAACTGAAGTAAGGCCCTAGATCAGTTAAAGGATATGAGATCAAGTTTATTTAAGAGTGTAGTAGGTAAGTGGTTGATTAAGGAACCATTATCAAGTAGAATGCCATCAAAGCTATCTTACTCATCACATAGTGTGCATCCATATCCCTCTTCTTTCTAGGGATCTCATTTCGTATGGCGCAGAATGTAGGTATGGACAATAGATGTGTCATTGCTATTGTTCTTCCTCATGCATGTCCTTTTAGGCATGCATCTTGCCTTAAGGTATTTCTACATAACAGGCATGGTGTCCACGAAATTAACGAAAGTCATGTTAAATTTCATGTGTTCTTTCACTATTCTATCCCAATTATCTGGCCTATATCGATGAGGAATAGTTATGATTTCTGTTTTATTATCAAAAGATTTCCATTCACTTAATGCCGATAATACTCCCCAAAATCGAATTCCAGTGAACATGCGTGGGAGTAAGTTCTTCTATTGAGTGCATTTGTCACTACATTTTCATTACCCGGTAAGAGATTGTGCAATCAAAGTCCTTTAATAACTCTAGCCATCATCTTTGTCTCATATTTATCTCCTTTTGGTCAAATAGATATATTTAGACTCTTATGATATGTGAAGATCTCAAAAGTGATGCCAAAATGGTAATGTATACATATTCAAGGAAAAGGCAACTACATTGAGCTCAAGGTCATGTGTTTGGTAATTACACTCATGTGTCTTCAACTGTCGTGATGCATATGCCACTACCTTTCCACATTGCATAAAAACTATCCCAAGTCCTTCCTTAGATGCATAAGTGTATATGGTGAATCCTTCAGTGTCATAGGGTAAGGTAAGGATAGGTGTAGTGGTTAAATATTCCTTTAGTGTCTGAAAGATGGTTTCACAAGTATTTGACCATACAAAAGGTTCCTCTTCTGAGTTAACCTAGTCAAAGGCAAGGCTATTTGTGAAAAGTCCTTCACCGACCTTCTATAATACCCGATTAGTCCCAAGAAAGAATGTATTTATATTACAGTCTTAGGACACTCCTAGCTCATCACCGCTCAAACTTTCGTGGGATCAATCGAGGTACCTACCTCAGAAATGACATGCCTAGGAAGGTGATGAATACCCATTCATCACTCTTTATTCTTTGTTTTAGCTACAAAACCTATGCAAAATACATGTATATTCATGTAAATAGCATAAATTGTCATTAGGCATGCATTGTGTAAATTACAATAATTAGAATGTTTTTGTGTATAAATAAAAGAATAAAGAAATAAAAGAAAAAGAGGGAGATATTTAGAATAAATATTGAGAGACCTAATCCCAAGGGAGGGCTCAGTATGGGCCTAACCACAAAAGAATCTAAGTAGAGAGAGATAGGGAAGCTCAGTTGTGTGTACATACATCTATGTATATAAATAATAGTATTTTCCTCAAAATAAAAATAAAAATATATTTTTTTAATATGTACATACTTGTAAATATAAAATCAAAATAAAAATAGGAAAAAAAAGAAATAAAACCCCTTCATCATTGTATATAGACCATGTACATAGAAATAACATATCTATTTATTTCCCCTTGTAAATAAATAAATAAAAATCCAATAAAACTATTTTCATATTCCATATTTCATGGTGTAAATAAATAAAATAAAAATCATAAAAATAAAAATAAAAGAAAAAGAAATAAAATAAAAACCAAAATCCACCTTGTACATATACCATGTAAATATATGTATATACCTATTTATTTACTCTATGTAAATAATTAGGAAAAATAAAATAAAAATACACTTTTATTCCAAATTTTATTTCATAAATAAATAAAATATAAAATTGGAATAAATGTATAAAAACAAACAATTAAAAATTAAAATAAAAAATAAATACATGTATATACCTGTATATAATAATAATATAATGTAAATACATAATTTTTTTTCAAAACAATTAAATAAAAATCACTAAAAAATAATTTGAAAATAAATAAATATTTTTCATGTTTTAAGTTTTTCGAAATAAGGTCATTTACTATTTTTTTTATTGAATTTCTAAAACTTTAATAAATGGCTGATTCTGATTGGTCCACGGGGATGTTGACCCCTAGTCAACTCCCCTTGGACCTTTTTCCCCACGGATCTCGATCCAGACCCGACTTCACTTAGTTATCTAAGCCAGATCCGAGCTCCATTTACCCAAACCCCAGGTCCTAATCGTTCTTGCTACATCCGAGATCCACGCCGAAGCATCCGCCTAGGGATCCGTGCTTCACGGAACCCTACCCGACCCCATCTTCTCAGACTTGAGCTGTTATATAACTGAACCTCTGCCATACATTCTCACTCATCTTTGGCTTTCCCCCTCGATGCCAGTGAGCTCCTCTTCTTCGCCAGATTGACAACCGCACAGAGGAGGGTTGCAGCGAGGCCCGAGCAGCCGGGAACCACTGATCCGGTGACTCTTGCCGCCGTGCACCGCTGCGAGGTGCACTTAGCCTCGGGAAGCAAGGAACCCTTGAGGCAATGACCCCCGGAGCTCCCTGAGCTCTAGCACAATCGACTTCGACTGCCAGGTAGCTTCGATAGTCTTTAGGTTAACTTCGATTTCGATTTTTAGGTTTCGGCCCTTTTAGCTCCGCTGCCGTCGCCAGCCGTCTCCGTCCGCCCATTTGCCATTCCGACTCGACCTTCACTCTCACCAGTCCCCTCTCCACCTGCTACGCCCTTCCATCCACCCCGGTTCTCCCAGGAACTAGGAGCCCGACCTCCACCGTCGTTGCCTCGCCGGAGGTCACCCATCCGACTCACCCGTGCACCCATTTCACCCCTTACAGGATCGAGGCACTTTGCCCTCGACCCAACGTACTTTTTGTGCGGTTTTTCAGGTCAAAGGGACCTCATCTGGAGGTCTAAAGCTCGAGCATAGGAGGTCAACTCCACCTTCATCGCTGGAGCTGCTCAGAGCTTCCCGGTGTCATCGGAAGAGCTCAGTAGTTGCGGAACACCTTGGCGACCATTTCCACCATCCCAGCAACCGAAGAGGACGTCACCACCGCGTGCATTAGGCTGGCAAACTTCGCCGGCGTTGAGTTCTTGGAGATTGTCTAGACGCCGTCCGATCAAGCCTCCCACGCCAGATTTGATCAGAGCCATCCATTCGTAAGGAGCCTCCACCATTCGATTCTTCGGGGGCTTGATCCGGACCGCACATCCAGCGAGGGTTTTCCCACAAGCCAGCACCGTCAGATCATCCACGTGGAGGACCCTCGAGCGTCGATCGCGCAGAGAGGCACCGGCTACTTCTCACCGCCCGATCATCCACGTGGCGTCATCTCCGCCGTCCGCTTTAATAAAGGGTAGGCCCTGGTCATTTCGGTAATTACTGTTTAGTCCTGTAAATATTTCTTTTAGTTATTTTTAGTTGGGTAATTGGCAGAAAGGACCTCGGTGCTTTTAGATATTACTGTTTAACCCCTGTATGTATTGAACACGTGCCTGGACACGTGATTTGGTGGGCATTTTGCATATTTCATCCTGTGTTCCTTGCGTGTTAATGTTTGCATTTATATAAATAGGAATTACATATATACCCCTCCTAGTCTGGACCACGTGCCTGGCACGTGTTTTGTGAGATTTTTGCATGTTTGGCCCCTGCAACTTTCTGTTATTGTATTTAGGTCCCTATGACTGTGAGCCTCTATTTTATTTAAATAAAATAGTAAATTAAATCCAATTTTCGTGAAATTTGGATATCTGGCTCCTGCCACTGTGTAAAAATTTCCATAAAAATTTGGTAAAATTTTAAGGCTTTTTGTTATTTTTAAAATTCAAAAACAATGGTTTTTATGACTGTCCAGATTAGAAAATCATAAAAAAATATTAAAACTATTTTAAAAATTCTAAAAAAAATAGGTTTTGTTAATTTTGTTGTGTTTGATTTTCTTTGCATTATTTGTTATTTTTGGATATACAAAAACCTTAAAAATTAAAAAACACTTAAAAACTTATAAAATTCTAAAAAATATAGAAAACTCAAAAATTAATAAACTCTTTTTCTGAATTTTCTTTGTTGTTTCTATTTTTCATAAAAATTACCTCCAGGCTGTGAAAGACCCGTTTGGTATTTTTCATGAGACTTTGAAGCCTGGCTGGACAGATTGCTACTGTTTTCACACTTTTTGATTTTTAGAAAATTATATAAGAATTGATAAAATGTGAAAATTTCACCAAAAATAGTAAAAAACCTAAAAAACTTAAAAATATTTTTGTTTGATTTTTCTGTACATTTTGGAGTGTTCAAATAATCTGTTGAGTGTGCCTTGCTTTACCTTTTTCTTATTTTCTTTTATTATTAAAAATCCAAAAAATATATATAAAAATAATTGAAAACCATCAAAAATACTTGTTTTTGCTTTATTTTATTTTTGGACTACTTCGTAGGCCGCGAGGCCAACTCGTGCTCCCTGAGTCCGACCCTGGGAGCTAAACCATGCTAATCTCATAGCCAGGACCGCTATTGTTGCTTTTATTGTTTTATTTCATTATTTGGTGGTCTACTTTTACATTTTCTTGAACGAGCTGATTTTCTGAGTGACTGAGGTAGCAACGACCTTAGTGATATATTTACTTAGTCTATTGGGAATTTTGGCTCATCAGAATGGCGTCGTTGCTGGGGAGCACGTCTTAGTAGTCGATTTTATTTTTGTTTTGTTTTCTTTTGATTTTCGCAGTTTTCCTCAGCTTTTTCTTCGTCCGCGGCTTTTCGTGGCTTTTTGTTTTTCTTTTATTTTCATTTTCTTTTATTTTCTTTTATTTTGTTTTTAGTTTTTTGAGTGTTTATTTTTATTCGCATTTTTGTGCATATACCTTTTTTCCTGTTTATTTGCTTTGTTTATCTGGTCTGTGACACTCTTCTTGTTTACTTGCGAGGGCCCGAGGACCGAGACAGCTCCTTTCGAGGAGCCGACACAACCGTGGGAATCGGAGGTGGCTCCCTTCTGCACGGAGTCGCAGGAGAGCGCGAGGAGACAACAAGAGTGCGGGAGCCGCGGGATCGCCGCGGAGTAGCTAGCTTAGCATAGTTTTATTTTCAGCATTTATATTGTTGTAATAATACAGGTACCCAGACTCTCAGAGACTTGGACTTTTACGGGGTCTGTTTCGCCGAGCACCTGTGTGCTCGTGGGACCCCACCGTGGTTTTGTTTTGACTGCCCTTTCTTTTTCTTTGATTTCACGTGGATTTCTGTGCTTGAGCCCCTATATTTAGGTTTTTATTTCGTTGAGCCAGGTAGCCTTAGGTCTACAACCCTAATTAGAATATATGTTCCCATAGATCGAGCTTGGACTTAGGCAAATAAACCCGTGCTTCCCGATAATAGAAATTTCTGTTTAGGACGGTTCTCGCACTGCATTCCATATAGATTAGTTTTACATTTATGCGTATATCATAATTTCATGTAGACTGCTGGAGTCAGGTACGCCTTCTATCTCGTGCATGCATCATTGATTTGTCGCGCATCAGCTTTTCCGCTTTCCTCCCCCTGATTTTTTGGACTTAGGAATAAAAGGAAATCAGAAAATTCATTAGACAATTTTTGAAAAAAATACATAAAAAAAGAAAAACAATAAAATCGGGACTGCTAATCACACTTGACCTAAAAGACACATCATTAAAAAATCTGTCTTGAGGAGAGTAACCCCCTCCTTGTTTGGTTTGGATGAATGAGAGAGTGACCCGCATCCTAGGCTAGAGCCATATCTAATTTCTTAACTGACTACCGGCCTTTTATTCGGGACAGTCGATTGAGAACATTGGATTCCTATCAGCTCAGGTAATCGCTCTGAAAGACTGATTTAATCACCTAAAATAAAATTGGCAAGATAATTGACTGATCTCTTACGATCTTCAGCTCTGTGTGCGTAGGTGAATCAGAGGTTTTGCTTTCTCATCTTGTGTGATTCCAGATCCCTTCTGCCTTCTTCTCCATCTATCTTTCTCCCTCCCACCCTCCCTTCAGTTTCCCTTCTCTTCTTTATCCCTGGATGATGGATCCCCCTCACTTCTGGCCGACTCTTGCAGCTTTTTCTCCATCCTCTGACCATCAGTCCAGTCCACCTTCGAGGGAGGTCGGATCCGCGACCAACCTCCCGCTCCCTCCCTCCCATCCCTTTCTTTACTCTGAGCATGTTGCACTAGACGTCCACGGATATCAGATGGAGCAGATGCGAGACCCGGACGATCCCATTGCTGAGTTGAGAGTGCATTCCATTCGTGATCAGAGAGAGAAGATGAGATCATCAGATAGATCCTATGCCAGATTGATGGAGGAGCAGATAGGACAGGGAGCTCAGCCAGCTTATACACAAGGTCCATTCATCTTGGATTTGGATCTTATTCAGAGACTACCGACATTTTCAGGGGAAGCGCACGAGGAGCCCTATCTTCACTTGTCAGAGTTCGAGGAGTTTTGTAGGACACAACCTTATTCAGATATCACTGCAGAAGAGTTGATGCTGAGGACCTTCCCATTCACACTTCAGGACAGAGCCATGAGATGGCACCGACGGTTGGGAAGGAGATTTGCTATGTGGGGAGAGTTACGCCAAGAGTTTCTACTGAGATATTTTCCCCAGCGAAGAGTAGAGTTGATCCGGTCGTTGATCACCGAGTTTTCAGTTGACCCCCAGGAGCCATTGCATGAGGCATGGCCGAGGTTTCTTGACCTCTTGAGAAGATTTCCTGACCACAGACTACCACTGACAGACATTATTGAGATCTCCATGAAGTGGATGACCGCAGAGCAGATAGCACTGGTGATTACCTCATGTGGCGGTTCACACCACAGTGCCGACATTGAGTTGCTGGATACTATCTCGAGGTTACTTTCACAGAGACCATCTTCATGAGATTCCATAGTCGGGACAACACATGAGGTCGTTACACTACCAATGTGGTGTGTCACATTACATGAGGATACAACTTCTACACACCAGCCCGAGGACTTGGATGCTCCGGCACCACAGACGACAGAGGAGATGACTGCGATAGCAGAGGTTCTGACCCAGAGTCTACTCGAGTTCCCATTGGTTTTCCAGCTAGAGTTTGAGTCAGCCACAGAGTTTTCAGTAGACGAGTCTTGGATATCAGATCTTCTGATACTCTAGGAGCCGGAGGAGCCCCCGCTTTTACAGTCATTGATTCAGCCACTTCAGTGTCCAGTCCCAGAGGAGTCAGCTTCTTTTCTGCAGAGACACTTCTCGGAGTCCAACAGACATCAGGACTCAACCCAACAGCTAGAGCTCGATATGGGACACCACTTTGAGAGACCAGACACAGAGAGTCCCATATTCGAGCCTCTTGTCCTCCACTTTGACGAGACAGACACACTTGCTGAGGACCAGATGGCAGCCAGCATTGCCGCAGAGCGAGGATCAGCCGCAGACATATTGCCAGCCTCCGCGATGTTGACCAGTACCTTCTCCTGCTTCCAGATTGCCGAGAGCCAGACTTCAGATGATGATGCAGCCTGGTGCACCGAGTGGATACTTGACAGCAGCGCAGATGCCCTTCTAGATCCTGATCCTCTATTTCTCACCTCTGATCTAGCATTCCTCCCCGAGGGTTATATGTGGGAGGATGCCGCACTCAATGTATACTCGGTTTCACCTTCTGAGAGTGTATCCGATCTGGCGGATCATGAAACCGAGTCTTCTGATCCTTCTGATTCTGAGTCATCTCACCTCGACGACCCTCGCGAGGATGAGCCCATCCTAGAGATATTCGATGATCTGCCCGATTTGTCTCTATTTTATACATCGGATATCAGTCTTCGTAGAGAGTCTCCTGATCTTGATTGTCTTCACCTTTTTGAGACACTGATTGACGTGGAGGATTCCATGACTGATCCATCCTTCTCCACGTTTGATTTCCTCGACTCTACACTTCCACTCCAGTCTGATCCAGAGTCGATGATTTCTTTTGTGCTACCGGATCCCGATCACATACTTCCATATCCTTGGCCGGTAAAGGACACCTGCCTGATTGCATACCTGGGTGTCTTTCTTTACACTTTTGATTTCGTCGTGGTTCTCATACCGAGACTGCGGCAACAGTATGACATTTGCCTTACAGATGCCATCCTGAACCTTGACGCAGCTTTGTCCTAGCCTTTGCGCCTAGCTAGGGGCGTAAAACCTAGTGCTTGTTGAGAGGCACCTCAACATTGTACCTTTTGTATATACGTGTTACGTCTTGGTTTGATCTTTCTTCCTTCCGTGTTTGTTTTCACCCCAGGTCTCGCTTAGGATTATCTTTGCTATACTTAGGATATACCTCATCCTAAGTATAGGGGGGTGGAAACACCGGGTTGTCATATCGTTCTGTTTCATCACTTCTGTCGTTTCCTATACTTAAGGATTCTTCACCTTAAGTATAGGGGGAGTGATGCCCTCCATCTTGTATATATTTGTTGATTTTCTTCGTGTCTTTCTACCTATGTTTTGCTGCCTATACTTAGGGATATTTTACCCTAAGTATGGGGGGGTAGACCCTGTACATTCTCACTCGGTTTTTCCCTTTGTGTACAGCCTGCTATACTTAGGATTATTTAATCCTAAGTAAAGGGGAATTGCCGAGACACTCTTGGATTTCTATTCTTTCATTCATCTTTGTATGTAGCCTTCTTTTTCACTTCCCTATACTAAGCACGAGTTATGTCTTCTTCATCGCTCTTGACTCTGAGGACATCGTTCGAGCTAAGTATAGGGGGGTGTATACATTTCATATATACTTTAGCCATAACTCGTACTTTGTGTGAGTGTGTTAAAAATAAAAATGGCTAAAAACCCAAAAATCCATAAAAATTAAAAATCTTTTCTTGTAAATACACATTCTTTTATTGCACATACATAGCTATTGTACAAATTATTTTTGTAAAAGTGTTTGTAAAAACTTTTTTGTGTAACTTTTGTGTAAAAATGTGCATATCAAAATTATGTATATAGTACAAAATTTTTCCAAAATGTTTTGAAAACCAAAAGTTTGCAAAAACCTTGTGTAAATTTGTGTAAATATTTTGCAAAACTTGCCTTCATGCATACATTCATGGTTTCAAAACATTTTTCAAAAAATTTGCACATGTGTAAATATTTGTAAAATTGCATCTTTGTAAATACTTGTATAGTTTTTCCTGGATTATAGTTGACATTTAAACTAGCCTGGAATTAAATTGGGAAATGGAGCTTGATTAAGATCTTAATCCACCGAATTATAAGAGGAACCTTATAGGTCTTAGGGTTAAGGCTTTTCAGGTCCATGGTGACTTAATTCTTTGATTCCACTAGGCTATGATCACATGTCATCTCAATGAGCCTAAGTAGAGCACTTAACAACACACACATGACTCATATAGACAATGGCTTGACTTGGACCCACACTTTACACCGAGCTCTCTCCGGATGAGGTGGTGAGGAGGCAGTCTTCCTTGACTTGGGGTAGCATATGAGGGTAGTACTTCTAGGCGGAACCTCTCTTCTTCTTTTAGTGAAGGAAGTGCGTCTCAACTTGGTCTGGTTGCCATGAGGTCTAACGAGAGGAGTTGTGGGTTGCAATAATGCTTCAAAAGAGGGATAGTCTACTAGCTCAAGAGGAAAAACTCCTTATGTACATATGCTGCACCTTGTAAATATGTTGTATAGATGCACTTGAAAAAATGCAAAAAGAAAATAACTCCAAAAAAATGGTGGGTCTGATAGAAAATGATAATCCCACCGGAGTATGTATATAGTGCAATAAGCAAAGCTTGAGACTCATTCCATCTTATGTAGCTTGCAGCAGGGAGACTTAGCTACACTGGTTGAGCTCCCACGGATACATGGCTACACTGGCCATGGTCCATTCTCTTCTTCCCCCTCTTCTTGAGCCGGTTGAACTTGAACTTACCCCGCTCCTCGAGGAAAGATTGGCCAGATTAGGGTCATAGAGTTACCTTGTTGGGGAGGGTTGTCAAGTTGCTACTTCTGAGGTGGAGAGCTATACATCACATACACTGTACAAGGAAAGATTCATAGTCTTCAGGGTTTGTGTATGTAGACTTGTTCTGATCTGGATTATTAAGGAGTCCTGACTATAGATTAGTGGATCTTAGAGGATGTTGAGTTTTAAATCTAAGTCCAAATAAGGTTCCGACACATTAATAATCCAAAGATCTAATCGAGCTACATATTTCAATTTAATGAAGGCAAGTTTAATAATCAGCATTAATCCATGCATTTTCTCCTCTTTTTCTTTTTCCTTTTCTTTTTCACTTCTTTTTCAAATAAGTGTTTGCTAAGGGACTAGCAAAGTTAAGTATAGGGGGGTGATGAATACCCATTCATCACTCTTTATTCTTTTATTTTAGCTACAAAACCTATGCAAAACACATGTATATTCATGTAAATAGCATAAATTGTCATTAGGCATGCATTGTGTAAATTACAATAATTAGCATGTTTTTGTGCATAAATAAAAGAATAAAAAAATAAAAGAAAAAGAGGGAGATATTTAGAATAAATATTGAGAGACCTAATCCCAAGGGAGGGCTCAGTATGGGCATGACCGCAAAAGAATCCAAGTAGAGAGAGATAGGGAAGCTCAGTTATGTGTACATATATCTATGTATATAAATAATAGTATTTTCCTCAAAATAAAAAGAAAAATATATTTTTTTAATATGTACATATTTATAAATATAAAATCAAAATAAAAATGGGAAAAATAAAAGAAAAATAAAAATAAATAAAACCCCTTCATCATTGTATATAGACCATGTACATAGAAATAACATATCTATTTATTTCCCCTTGTAAATAAATAAATAAATATCCAATAAAAATATTTTCATATTCCACATTCCATGGTGTAAATAAATAAAATAAAAATAATAAAAAGAAAAATAAAAGAAAAAGAAATAAAATAAAAACCAAAATCCACCTTGTACATATACCATGTAAATATATGTATATACCTATTTATTTACTCTATGTAAATAATTAATAAAAATAAAATAAAAATACACATTTATTCCATATTTTATTCCATAAATACATAAAATATAAAATTGGAATAAATGTATAAAAATAAACAATTAAAAATTAAAATTAAAAATAAATACATGTATATACTTGTATATAATAATAATATAATGTAAATACATAACTTTTATTTCAAAAAAATTAAATATAAATCACTAAAAAAATAATTTGAAAATAAATAAACATTTTACATGTTTAAAGTTTTTCAAAATAAGGTCATTTACTATTTTTTATTGAATTTCTAAAACTTTAATAAATGGCTGATACTGATTGGGCCATGGGGGATGTTGACCCCTGGTCAACTCCCCCCTTGGACCTTTTCCCCGCGGATCTCGCTCCAGACCCAACTTCACTTAATTATCTAAGCTAGAACTGAGCTCCATTTACCCAAACCCCAGGTCCTAATCGTTCTTGCTACATCCGAGATCCACGCCGAAGCATCCGCCTAGGGATCTGTGCTTCACGGAACCCTGCCTGACCCCATCTTCTCGGACCTGAGCTAATATATAGCTGAACCTCCACCACACATTCTCACTCATCTTTGGCTTTCCCCCTCAACGCCAGTGAGTTCCTCTTCTTTGCCAGAGTGACAACCGCGCAGAGGAGGGTTGTAGCGAGGCCCGGGCAGCTGGGAACCACTGATCCGGCGACTCTTGCCGCCGTGCGCCGCCGCGAGGTGCGCTCAGCCTCGGGAAGCGACGAACCCTTGAGGCAATGACCCCCGGAGCTCCCTGAGATCCAACACAGTCGACTTCGACCGTCAGGTAGCTTCGATAGTCTTTAGGTTAGCTTAGATTTTGATTTTTAGGTTTCGACCCTTTTAGCTCCGCCGTCGTCGCTAGCCGTCTCCGTCCACCCATTTGCCATTCCGACTCGACCTTCACACTCACCAGTCCCTCTCCACCTGCTACGCCCTTCCATCCAATCCGGTTCGCCCAGGAACTGGGAGCCCGACCTCCACCGTCGTCGCCTCGCCGGAGGTCACCCATCCGACTCACCCACGCACCCATTTCACTCCTTACAGGGTCGAGGCACTTTGCCCTCGACCCAGCGTACTTTCTGTGCGGTTTTTCAGGTCAAAGGGACCTTATCTGGAGGTCTAAAGCTCGAGCATAGGAGGTCAGCTCCACCTTCGTCGCCGGAGCTCCTCGGAGCTTCCCGGTGTCATCGGAGGAGCTCGGTAGCTGTGGAACACCTTGGCGACCATTTCCACCATCCCATCAGCCGAAGAGGACGTCTCCACCGCATGTATTAGGCCGGCGAACTTTGCCGGTGTCGAGTTCTTGGATATTGTCCAGACGCCGTCCGATCAAGCCTCCCGCGCCAGATTTGATCAGAGCCATCCATTCGCGAGGAGCCTCCACCGTTCGATTCTTCGGGGGCTTGATCCGGACTGCACATCCAGCGAGGGTTTTCCCACGAGCCAGCACCGTCAGATCATCCACGTGGAGGACCCTCGAGCGTCGATCGCACAGAGAGGTGCTAGCTACTTCTCACTGCCCGATCATCCACGTAGTGTCGTCTCTGCCGTCCGCTTTAATAAAGGGTAAATTTCTTGTAGGCCCTTGTTATTTCGGTTGTTATTATTTAGTCCTGTAAATATTTCTTTTAGTAATTGTTAGCTGGGTAATTGGCAGAAAGGACCTCAGTGCTTTTAGATATTATTGTTTAACCCCTGTGTGTATTGAACACGTGCCTGGACACATGATTTGGTGGGCATTTTGCATATTTCATCTTGTGTTCCTTGCATGTTAATGTTTGCATTTATATAAATAGGAATTACATATATACCCCTCCGAGTCTGGACCACGTGCCTGGCGCGTGTTTTGTGAGATTTTTGCATGTTTGGCCCCTGCAACTTTCTGTTATTGCATTTAGGTCCCTGTGATTGTGTGCCTCTATTTTATTAAAATAAAATAGCAAATTAAATCCAAATTTCGTGAAATTTGGATACGTAGCTCCTGCCACTGTGTAAAAATTTCCATAAAAATTTGGTACAATTTTGAGGCTTTTTGTTATTTTTAAAATTTCAAAATTAGTGAATTTTGTGACTGTCCAGATTAGAAAATCATAAAAAAATATTAAAACTGTTTTAAAAATTCTAAAAAAAAATAGGTTTTGTTAATTTTGTTGTGTTTGATTTTTTATGCATTTTTGGTTATTTTTGATATACAAAAACCTTAAAAATTAAAAAACACTTAAAAACTTATAAAATTCTAAAAAATATAGAAAACTCAAAAATTAATAAACTCTTTTTTTGAATTTTCTTTGTTGTTTATATTTTTCATAAAAATTACCTCCAGGCTGTGAAAGACCCGTTTGGTATTTTTCATGGGATTTTGAAGCCTGGCTGGACAAATTGCTACTGTTTTCACCCTTTTTTATTTTTAGAAATTATATAAAATTTGGAAAAATCTGAAAAATTCACCAAAACGATAAAAAAACCTAAAAAACTTAAAAAAAATTTGTTCGATTTTTCTGTACATTTTGGAGTGTTCAAATAATTTGTTGAGTGTGCCTTGCTTTACCTTTTTCTTGTTTTCTTTTATTATTAAAAATCCAAAAAATATATATAAAAATAATTGAAAACCACCAAAAATACTTGTTTTTGCTTTATTTTATTTTTGGACTACTTCGTAGGCCGCGAGGCCAACTCGTGCTCCCTGAGTCTGACCCTGGGTGCTACACCATGCTAATCTCAAAGCCAGGACCGCTATTGTTTCTTTTATTGTTTTATTTCGTTATTTGGTGGTTTGCTTTT
Organism: Ottelia alismoides; assembly: GCA_037367405.1. NCBI lineage: Eukaryota > Viridiplantae > Streptophyta > Magnoliopsida > Alismatales > Hydrocharitaceae > Ottelia > Ottelia alismoides. Next base: position 486,444 of record JAZKJV010003481.1, read on the forward strand.
ACATTTTCTTGATCGAGCCGATTTTCTGAGTGACTGAGGTAGCAACGACCTTAGTGATATATTTACCTTAGTCTATCGGGATTTTTGGCTCATCAGAAGGATACTTAATTCAATCAAAAATCACACTTGTTATACTTGGCATATAATATATTCCTCTTCAATGGCTCGAGTACTTGTCGAAGATGATGTTCATGTTGTTGCTTGTCCTTAGAGTAGGTGAGTACATCATCAATAAATACTACAACAAAGTTATCTAGGAACTAACAAAATACTCTATTCATTAGGTCCATAAAGGTTGCGAATGTGTTAGTCAATCCAAAATGCATAACCAAGAACTTGTAATGCCCATTTCATATGCGAAAGGTTGTCTTAGAGATATATGAGTCTCTATTTCTTAGTCAAAGAGACCATCTATCAGTGGTAAGGGATAAGGATTCTTGATTGTTCTTTTATTTAACTGTTGGTAGTCAATACATACTCGTAGTGAACCATCGTTCTTATGCACAAAAAGCACATGTGTACCCAATGGTGATGTACTCGAGCGAATGAACCCTTTATCCAAGAGATCTTGTAATTGCACTTTCAATTCACTTAACTCAGCCGGTGCCATTTGATATGGTGGAATACAAATTTGTTGGGTATCACCTATAAGAGCAATTCAATTATCACGTACAAGAGTAATTCAGTCTTTCGCTCAGGTGGTAACCTACATAGTTCTTCTAGAAAAGCAATAATAAATTCACAAACTACGTATACATATTCTATTATCCACTATGTTTCTGTGGTGGTAGACATTTAAGCTAAATAGCATTGGCACCTGTGGACAACAATCATTATGCCTTCAGAGCAGAGATTTATACCACTTCCTCATTGGAAGTATTTCTACTGATATGGAATTCTACAGAGTTAGGAAGGTAAAAGATTATTATCTTTTGGAAATAATCAAGGCATGTGCGATGCCTTTCCAACTATTCCATCCCAACGATGATGTCAATATCATCCATTTTAATGAGCAGTAGAGAAGCAGGTAGCAGAGGCCCGCTATCTATATCATGCAACCATCTAAAATTTCTTGAATTATAAATACTTGTCCTCATGGTCCCTTAATCAGATAAGGGTTTTCTACTTCTATTGGAATCTTACCCTTATGGTAGAGTCGAGATTTTTTTTATGCCTAAGAAGGACTTCCTCTATTTCTCCTCCGGTGGGGATAGGAACAGACCTAGTGGAGGAACGATAACTAAATTCTTCCTCGGAAAGGTGAACAGAACCCTCAACCCTATCATCCACAGGTATGGATACCTCGGGTCTTTTATGAATCGCTAATTGGCTATGATTACCGTTGTAATATGAGCCAAAAGTAGTAGATCAGAACCACACTTAAAGTGTCTCGATGAAGAGGGTGTGGATTAATTTTTACCTGGATAATATAGGGTCGAATATAAGAAAACAAGGATCAAGTTATCTAATATATACTATATATATTTATAAGATTTAATGTACTTAAGATCAAAGTGCAAATGCATGCAATCTTTTTATCTTTTAATCTACAAGAGTGAATGACAGAATGCAATACATATATATTAATGAATGCAAACAAGTACAAAAATCACACAAAGAGCTCCTGAATTAAATACACAAATAATATGAATTGGTCAACAAAATTAAGTCTAAAATGTAAGCATAAATTAAATGCTAATTTGATTGATTAATCAAGTTGTAATCAAGGCATCTAAGTCCCTAAATAGATGAACTCATTTTCCTATTTAATCAGAGTTAAAATCAATTCAAAATACTTCACAACTCTCTTAAATATGAAGTGAATGTCATAGGACTAATTTGCCTATTTGTATGCAAGTTTTAGAGTCAAAATGAATTTAAGGCAAACTAAACAAGACAAAATAATTAGGGACTTTGTTATGTGAATTAATCAACATATAAGCATCAAATTATATTTATAGGAACTAATAGATAGAACATAAAAATATTTTTTTCGATGCATAGAACATAAAAATATGAATCACATGATACTAATTTCACTTAATTTGGATTTAAAATGCACAAGTTATTAAACAAATAATCCAAGTGCATATTCACAAGGAAAACTAATAAAACTACTTAAAACATTACAAAATGGTCCAAATTGAGCTAAATAGCCATTACATAAAGCCAAAGGGACTTATGTGTAATATTTTAGGCATATGGGAACTAATTTACAAATAAAAGAAATAGACTGGGCCTAGGCATAAAAATACTAGGCGAACATGTGCGCATGGCGTGAGGTCGCTGCTTCAGATCGAGGCTCAGGCACTGTGTAGCCCCGGTCCACGTAGGTGACAGAGGCACTTCAGGATAGCCTCAGTCCGACCGAATCTACATGCATGGGGGGTCATCTCAAGATCAACTGGGATCGTAGGATCTAACCTATGAGTTTTATCATATGACAATTGTACATCGCGAGCTTCTCCTTCGAGTAGGATGGCGCTCACGCGGAGCTCCAGTAGAGGATGTAGAGCCCTTCTCTGTCCTAAGCCTTCACTGATGGTCGAAGAAGGAAGATGGAAGGTTGGAGAAGCTGATGGCTGGTCAGAGAAGAAGTGCGGGTGGCTTGCTCAACGTGTTGGTGAAGGCTTATCAAAGGAGGAATGGGAGATTGAGGTAGCTCTGCACTTCCAACCATTTAAGTCCATCGGGTACCTGCAGAGGTTATAGAGATAACCAAAGCAACTAAGAGGGTTTTGGGAGTGAAATGAGGTGGGATGGAGGGTTGTAACAGGCGGTTGGATATGAAGACTTAATGGGTCTTCTACCTTGCAGGAGGAAAAAAATCTATGTGGGGGACGATTTGGAGGAGGAAGGATGAATGGAGTGCCGCATGAGCATTGGGGTTGGTCGATAAAGGTGAAAAGTTGATCTGATGATGGAATAGGGTGCTAGTGGTGTGCAATAAATATGAGAAAACACTAGGGAAAAGGAACAAATATCACCTGAAGATGAAGTATATCAGAGGTGGTTGAAGGTCTAGGGATGAAGATCTGAAGACTTTAGGTCGTCGCTCAAACACGTTGGCTAGGCATGGAGCTCAAGCGGGGTTGGAGCAGTGCCGCGATGCAGTGGTACCACCGTGGATCTCGTCGGACTTAGGCTATGTATTCATTCTACCCTCAAGGATCATTGTTGTCACTAAGAGAATTGAAGGGGCTCGAATCCAAGTTATGGAAGAGTGGATAGCCGGTAACTCACTCCTCCTTGAATTTATTCAAGGAGAAGTTAGTGCAGGCGTGGGTTTCAACCACCACAAGGAAGTTGTGCTAGGGTGAAGGATGACAGAGAGGAGGTTGGCGAAGAAGAGGAATACACCGGCTATTGATAGGCACTAGAATAGGGTGAGACGACACGTAGACTAATGGGAAAAAGACAGAAAAAAATTGTAGGCTTGGAGGTTGCCTCACATGGAAGAGAGAAGGTAGAGGTTAACGATGGCCAGAGGCTATTGAATCTTGGGATCCAACAACCCTTATTTGGATGCGGTGGAGGTATAGAGAGAATGGGAGAGCATGAACCGTTTGATCATTTGATCAGACAATATGGGTGGAGGTGGGTTGATACAAAGGGTCGGGTCACGTGGCATCTAGAGGCGGCCGCGTGGCCCCATGAAAATTAGAAAAAGGTAGAAAATAAAGTTAAATAAAAATAAAATAGTAAATGGAGTCAAAATAAAAAAGTGTTCTGAAAGTTATGTAACTTTTCAAGATCTACAACTTTCATGTAGAATTCAAAAAAAACATTATATACACATAGTAATATTTGTGTAAGTATTTTTATAGATATAAAAATACCCATTTCAATTATTTTATATATTTTTGTATTTTTGAATAGGAATTATTATATAATATACTATTTATAATATTCCTTAAGTTTTTATGCGATTTTAAATATATAGGAAACATAAAAAATAAAGAGAACAAATAGACACATGTGCAATAAATTAAGACTTTATTTATCTACAAGAATTAACACTAATTATATAAAAAGTATATAGTGAATTATATCTAGTTAACTATTTTATTAGTTATTTAGGCTAAGATAGAGGTTTAAAAACTCAATATAATGTTGATGAATATGAGATTCATCAGTATCTCAGCCCGTGTATCGAGTCTTTGCTCTAATGTCTACAGCCTTTGCCCAATATCTTGCAACATTTCCATCATTGCAGCCATTTGCCTACCCAAGTATTGGTTTTACCTTAATCCTGATATGAATCAAGGCAATCGATTATTTCTTATCCTACCCAACATGATGTACATTGGGGACACTAGTCTGTGAATGGCAATACCTCTGCAATCAATTATTAAGATCGGAAGATCTTAATATATCCAAAAGTTCTGAATATTGCTAATTATTGTTAGTTACTAAACCAGCTACTGGAGTAACCTGTGCTCTGAATCCAATCTGTCACGACCCCAATTCCGGGTCGTCGGATCCTCCCCCTTACCGGATCCGGTTACTCAGCAATAACTTTATCCAATAATAAAGGCTAACATTCATAAATCGAATGCAATAAAATGCTATAAAGAAAGCATCTCAAAGTTTTCCATTCTCAAATAAACCTTACAAGCCAAACTAACTCACTACATTCTTTTACATGTACATCAAGCTGAAGAAAAAGATACAAAATAATTACCAACTACCTGAGGCTAGAAGCTCGTACTTGTAGCTGGCTATTGTCCTTATGATATCTCACCACTTCCTATTGGTTTTTCGGAAATCATTAGATAAAGATCAATGACTGCTAAGTAATGAAGAAGAGAACATAAGCAAACAATGTATTTTTTAACAAAATTCTTATACCAAAAAATTTCATTTCTTCTTATTACATCAAGTCATGTTCATTCTATTCCACGTCGGGAATTAGTCCACACGATTTACTTTGCCTCTCTGATGAATCTCCATTTCATCACCTTTATTCTATCATTTTGGCCTTAAAAACCATAGTAAATGTGTGTAAATACCTTTAATTTACATATTTTAGCATTCAAGCATAATTGTACAAAATGTAAGTAAAATACAGTTTTTAATGTCAAAATTATAGAAAAAGAAAAGAAAAATGAAATATTGAAAATATTTTATGACCCTAAACCCCGAGATCTAGGCATCTCGATGATTAGGTATACAAGGAATAAAGGAGGGGGAGATAAGGGCCAAAAATACAATAAAAAATCCCTTTTAGTTCTTCATTTTTATTCATTTTAGGACCTATTTTTAGTTCTATTTTTATACTCAAATAAAGAAACTTTGTACATGAAAGTTGTAGATAATAAAATATAGAAAAATACAAAATTGATTTCATACAAAAATAATATACAGATAAAAAATTATGGTCAGAATAAGTTTCCAAAATCCCAACTTCCCAGACCCATATCTCTGAAATAAAAACTCAAAATATATCAAAGTCACTTTAATTATATATAACTTTTAATAAGCTATTTAATGAAGGTGGTTTCATATTTTTTGGAGTTAAGGTGTGAAAGTTAGGTTTTAGACCCCTATTGTATAACTATACGGATTAAAATATTCATTTTATTTATTATTTATTATTTTTATAAATTTATTATTTTTATAAATTGGGAAATATCATTTATAATATATGTACATATTAAAACTGGAATAAAAACATCAAGAAAACATTAAAATAAAATACTTGAATAAAATTCATAGATGAAGTGCATATATCTATACCTATATAGATACTACATCTATTTAATTAATTGTATATGTTATACCAAAAAATAAAATAAAAATATCTTTAAGTGTATAAAATTAAGTTATAATGATATAAAATATTAAACTAAATTAATAAAATACAAAATACAAAATAAAAATAAAATACCAAAATACATAGATGAATATACCTATATATAGCCTTAAAAGGTAACTTGTAATTAATTACCTCAAAAAATAAATAAAATCATAATAAATAATTCAAAAAATAAGAAATATTTTTTATTTTATAACCTAAAATTCATAAATTCATTTATTATTTTAAATCGAATTTTCTAATCTTTTTCACAGGTTTTTCCTGGTTGATCCACGTGGACCAACCAGGAGCGTTAGAGAGTTGACCGCGGGTCAACTCTCTGACCAACCTCTGCCACTCATGTCAGACCTCGTTTCTCTCCATCTTTTTGATTTTTTAGCAGCAACGTCTTGCACCATCTGATGTCGCGTTCTTCACGACATTTCTTCCTCGATATGTGGTGATTCACGCCCAAGCTTTACATTGGGCTTTGGATCGCTTCATCGCTCCAGATCCTCCGTTCTTCGAGCTGCCCCAGTCACTTGTACATAAGCCACTCTCTTCCCTTTTTTCGAATTTGAACCCCATTTTGACCTCGTTTGACGCCCCTACTTGTGCCCTGGACCGGAGAAGGTGACAGCTTCTCCTCCGGCCAGGTTGGGCGTATATCGGCAAGGCCTTGAGGGCCGGCTCCACCCCATATCCAGCCAACCCACGTCGAGGTATCTCTTCCTTGGCTCCGGCCAAGTGAGGACTGTTTTCTTGCTTTTCTTAGTGTATTTTAGCCATAGGTTAATTTCGAGCTTTCTTTTCATATCTTCATCGCATGCTTTGATCTCATGACCTCTCTTCGTTGTTTATCGGAGCCCCGCTCCGATGAAACTCCACCATGCTCATTCACATCCCCCACGCTTCATTTCCCTTATAATAGGGTCGAGGCATTTTTCCCTCGACCCATATATCTCCTGTGCAGGTTTGAAGCCCAAAGAACCGCTGGGGGTCGTTTTGAGGTCTCGCTGGAGGTATCTGGGAGCCTTATGCTCCGCCGACCTCCTGGGAGAACTCCGGCCATCGTCATAGATTTTTGGAGGCCCCAGCAGACAGAAGGACCTTGTAAGTAGAGTCTCAGCCATTTTGGAGCCTCTGAAGACCATGGAGGAGGATCTGGGTCATGGAAGTTCGGCTCGTCGGAGTCACCGCCATGTTCTTCCCTATACTCTAGCCACCGTCCGATCAAGGTCCCACTCTGATTTGCATCTCGATCGTTGGATGCGCACCTGCCCACCGTCGAATCATAAAGAAACCATCTAATCTTGGTCGTGGATCGCGAATCGTCATCAACGCATGAGGAGGCGATGCGTGGCTTTGGTAAACATCATCTGGTCGTCCGTCTCTGCCGAAGCATGGGTATTTTGAATCGAAGCCCCAATGATTTGTGTATTTACTATTTAAAACTCAATCTTTCATTTGCAGTTTTTTTATTGTTTAATATTTATGATTAGCCCCCAAATGTTTGATTATTACATTCTGGTCCAAGCCACATCATCTCACGTGACGCATCACATGAGGGGACATTTTGCAGCTAATCCCCTTGAGGTTAGCATATTTAGCTTTGGTCCATAAAGTATTTTATCCAATTGTTTGTTTTTGTAACATTTTCAAGTAGGCCCCTGAAGTTTCTATAATTGCATTTTGGCCCCCGCTAGTGTGGCTCACGTGTGTCTACGTGAGTCTGGCATTTTTGCAGAAAGGCCTCGATGGGTCTTGGATTTTGTAGTTGGTTCAGAAAGTTTTTAATTAAGTTATATATTTTTTGAGAAATTGCAATTTGGCCCTTGGGCTTTCATCCATTTACATTAATGCCCCTACTAGTATTGCATTTTCTCTTTGTTGTCTCTATTTATTTTAAATAGCTATTTAACTCAAGAAATCCACAAAAATATGTGTAGCTTCCTATTGCAATGTACTTTCACGCTATACTTTTATTTTGCATTTTGAAGTTTTTTATTATTTATTAAAAACTAAAAACATGTCTTTTATCCTTATTTGTAATAGAAAATGCAAAAAATTATAAAAACTTTTTAAAAAAAATATCAAAAAAATATATTTTGTTTATTTATATATTTTTAACCCTCAGACCAAAAATCATTAAAAATATAAAAGAAAACTCAAACAATAGAAAACCCCTAAAATATTTACAAAAATATAAAAAAATCCTAAAAAATCCCAAAAATATAATTTCTATCTCTGAATTTTCTTTATTTTATTATCTTGATTTTAAAATTAATTTGGAGAATTTTTTATTTTATTTTATATTTTATATCTCTAATTTAATTTTTAGTGTTTATTTTATCCCTGTTTCATGGTATTTTTGACTTTAAAAATATATAAGAATTAGCAAACTTTCTTAAAAAACAAAAAATAGTAAAATTTATCAAAAACCTAATAATATTTTATTTTCTTTATTTTTCTTATTTCTGTTAATTTATATGTCTTTTATAGCCTATATTGTATATACCCTATATATAGCCTATTATATATTTTAAAAGAAAAAGAATTAATATATATAAAAGGAAAATATAAAATCAGAAAATTAAAACTCAAAATATAAAAAAATAAATAAGAAATTATGAAAATAAAAAACCCACATTTAAAATATAGACAAATACTTTCACAATTATCTTTGTGCTTCATAGCCCCAACTTAGTTGTTTGCTCCCTGTGTTCGACCTCTACATACTTGCAACTATACACATCCTTATTGTAGAGTTATAATAAATTTTAACTCCACATCTGCTTTTTGTTGCTTGATTATATGTTGTGGGTTAATTGTTGTCTGAAGTTGGGTTTCGTGTGAGGTTATCTCAACGACTGTTGATCCGCCTTGTGGATTAACACGATCTCCTCAAAATCCACTTCAACATATGACGCCGTTGCCGGGGAGCAACATCGCTTAGATTGGCTTTCTGCTTGATTGTGATTGTTTGTCTATTTTTGCTCTATTTATTTTCTTATTTATTTGATATATCTTGTTGAGTTGTATAACCTCCTCTCTTGTTGACTTTGTGCGAGGTACCACAGATCGAGGGAGGCGTTTTACTCGAGGTGCCTGCACACCCACATGAAGCCAAGGGGTCACTCCTAACCTAGCATCGAAGGAGACGTAGAGGGATTTTTGAAGACAGAGCTCCTGTTCATTCTCTTGCATTTATTTTTGTAATTTAAGTGAGAGAGAGACAATTAATTTGTAACTTAAACATGACACTCTCCATGACTCCACACTTCACGAGGTCCGGTACCCAAGGGATTATTCCCTTGGGGGCTTCATCGGATTTTTCGCGGTTTTCTTCGCATTTTTTTTATTTTGTTTTCCGATTTTGTTTTCTTTCTTTCATGTGATTGAGCCCTGAGGTGTAGGAACTCCTTCTCGATAATATTAGGTCTAAACACCTAATTATATTTGCATGTTCCTATAGTCTACGTTTGGATTTAGTCAAAGTATAAATTGCTTCTTATTTGGATTTGAGATCGAGCGCCGAGAGAAGTGCTATACAACACTTGCAGGATCCGTTGTGGCAGACACCGATGCACTTCAGAAACCAGACATTTGGATCTCTCTTCTAGATATTTAGCATCATGTTCTTCATGCTAATAGCAGTTTCTCATCTAAGGCGATTTCATCGGCTTGCATTTGTATGTAGATAGGTTTCAGTTCTGCTGAGCATCTTTGCATGTAGAGTGGCGGTGGCAAGGTGAGCATTTCTCTTTAGCATCCATCATTGATTTGCCGCTTGCATTGCTTTTCTGACTCTCCCTCTGATTTTGATCACTTAGGTGCTTGAAGGAATATATTCCCCGATAGGCTCATGCATTTCGTATAAAAAATCCATAAAAAATGTAACAAGTAAAAATTGGGACTGTTAATATTACACGACCCTAAAATCAACAAAAAAGAAAAAAATCAATGTCTTGGGGCGAGTAATCCCCTCATTGTCTTCGCTTTTATTTGGTCGTGTACACAGTAAGGTCAGTGTCCAAATCCCATTAAGCCAAACCTAAGTGCTTGTATAACCTTTTGACTTCTCACCTAACTCTAAAACAAACAAGATAAAAAACCACACTTTTGCGATCTTCACCGAGTTGAGTAGGTGAATTGATGGGTGTGTTTGATTTGTGTGAGTTTGTTTGTGATTGTTTTGTGTATTCTAGATCATCCATACGCATTTGTGTCTTTTTCTCACTTCTCTTGGTTTGACCTTCGTGCTCTCCCAATATCTTCCCTTTGTTTCGAGATGGCTGACTGGAGCATTTTTTGTCCGGATTTTGCGGATGCCTCATACACTCTAGCCGGTCCACCTCCCTTTTTCCCGGAGGACTTTGCTCCTGACTTTTGTATATATCCGCCTCAGCCACAGTATCAGGACTCGGACTTTTATCCACACCCACCATCACATCCACCTTCACATTTTCCACCTTCACATCCACCCGAGACTGACCTGTTGGAGTCACCTCTCATGGAGTCCACCCTTGAGCACTTGACCCAGATGATGGAGCATATGAGACAGAGGATTGACAATCTCACTAGTATAAATAAGAGCGACCATGATATTCCACTATTTGATGATATGGGTTCACTCGAGGATTCCTATGAGAGCTTGCAATCACCAAAAATACAAAAAATGAGAAAATTTTAAAAACCCAAAAAGAATTCGGCAGGCTTTTGGTCGATTCAGATGTGAGGAGATGGACACATGTCAGACTCTTTGACCAGACGTTCACTCACATTTTGTCCCACATCTAACCCCGAGGATACCGATATATAGAGTGCTCTTAGCATTCCTCGTGTATATGATGATTTTGATCTCAAAATGTTAACAGAACCCGAAATGGTGGCCATTATTCATGAGATCATCCAAGCCCCATTTCATCAGGCCATGACCCAATTATCTGATCCTCTTCCCAAGAAGAGAAAGCAAAGGAGAAGATCTGAGTGTCATATTTTGACCATGGCCACTTCCCATGCCATCACACACTATCCCATTCCTAGGAAAAGGAACACTACTACACCTTTCATTAGTTGCACCATCTCTGACCACACATGTGATCACGCTCTCCTGGACGGCGGTGCTTCGATTAGTATCATACTCTTCTTGCTGGTACAATTACATCACTTAGGGCCTCTTAAGAAAACCAAGATGATCATTCAGTTTGCTGATGGATCAATAAAGAGGCTGAAGGGTATCTTAGAAAACGCTGTCATTTGGATTCAGGGCATGAGCTACACTATTGATCTTATCATATTGCTCATGGAGACCTCCGTAGGGGAGCACTCTCCAATCATCCTAGGATGACCTTTCCTTACTTCTGCGAGGGTCGTTATTGATTATGGATCAGGAGAGAGTCGCTTCCATCCTATTGACGAGAACGAGGTGGTCATCATTGCACCCACTGCCGATCAGAGACATGCACCTGATGTGACTTTACCTATTTTAGCTGACCCCGAGGACCATGACCTTGATGAGACGATCAGAGACTTTTGTTGCATGTTAGACTCCACTGAGACCCGAGAATTCCTCCCTGTAGAGGAAGACCCTAAAAGCATGGAACTCGTAGTTCCTTCTTCCGGTGTTTGGCGATGTTGATAACATCCGCGGGATTTACACGATTGATACCCTAGAGCGAAGGGCAGATTTAGAGACTAGACACGACTGACATGACTTGACTACTTTCACTGATGAGTCCATTCCTATTCACTTAGATTCAGATGAGACTAAAAAGGTCGAATTTGATCTTGTTGCTTTTATCTAGGAATTCATGCCTTTTGATGTAGATGATGATCTGGTTGAGACTTTTGAGGATGAACATGATTTGACTAGTTCCACAGATGAGTTCGTTCTTTTTGGTTTTGACTTAGGAGAGACCTCGCAGGACGACCTTGACTCTACTTCTTCTGATGATGAGTTCGTCTCATTTCACTTCGACATCTGTGAGACACCCAAGGCCAGACCTAGCTACACTACTTCCACTGATCCGTCTGTGCCTCCCCACCCTAGGACCTCTGAGGATCTTCACTGGGTCGATCATGATCGGCTTCTATCCACTGTGGACCCCGATATCGACCTTCACCATGTCAGGTCTATTCCTCAGCGGTCCTGCAAAAAGCTTCACTTTTGACCTTCTTGATCCTTTGTACATCCACTCTATTGTATATTCACTCCTCTGTTCATCTCCCGTATTACTCATCCACCCATTCTCGTGTGTGCCTTGTTTAGGACGTACTTTGTCCTAAGTGTGGGGGTTGGATGAGCCGAGTGTCCTTTCTTCGTTCCATTTCATCACTCTTTTTGTTGCCAATACTTAGGGCTTCTTTTACCCTAAGTATAGCGGGAGTGATGTATACATCCTTTTCTATCTTTCTCTATCTTCACATCTCTTTTCTTCTTTTCTTCTTTTCCTTTTCTATTTTCTTTTTCTACCGAAAAGGTGTTCGCCCCTTTTTGGCAGTCTTCTAGACTTAGGACGTACTTTGTCCTAAGTATAGGGGGGTGTGCACCCCAAGTTCTTTCTATTCTTCGATCCCCTCCATTGTCTCCTCTTCTTGTCTATACTTAGGGTATCTTACCCTAAGTATAGGGGGAGATAGTCTGAGTACGATCTGTTCATTCCCACCCTTGACCCTCCATGCCTTGTGTACAGTCTACTATACTTAGAATTATTTAATCCTAAGTATAGGGGGACGGTCAACTTCTTATTTGTTCATTTATTTTAGTCGTTCTTTAATCTTTAAACTTTTTTCTCTTTTACTCTCTTATCTATGAGGACATAGCTCAAGCTAAGTATGGGGGGTCATATATACTGCATATATACTTTAGCCATAACTCGTACTTTTGTATTTTTATTAATAACTATGTCTAAAAACACTATTATATTCATTAAAAACACATAATAAAAAGATGTTTATTATTCCTCAAATACTTTTTGTATTTACTGATCAGTAAATCAGGTAAAAATATTTTTTGCAAAATGTTGAAAAATTGAAAATCCTTTTGAAAAATCTTTTGAAAACTATTTGGAAAATATTTTATTCAATATTTTCAACCTTTATAAAAAAAATTCTTTGTGAAATTTATTTTATTTGTGTGATATAAAATGTTTGGAAAAACTATTTACAAACGGTTTTGAAAATGGTTGTAGAAATAACTTGAAAAATCTATCTATATATATATATATATATTGTTTGAAAAACCTTTGCAAAATGATTTTCATATGTATGTAAATGTTTGAAAAATTATTTTCAAAAATTATTTTAGACTATAGTTTTCAAAAAATTGTTTGAAAATCCTTTTTCAAATAAGTTTGAGGAATATATGGATCACAGAAAATTCTTTATTAAACTGTATATATATCTATAAAAGTGATCACTTACCCCTTGTAAATTCTTAAAACCTAATTCTTGTAAATATAAGATACATCCCCATGTAAATATTTGTACCTAGCTTTTAACCAAAATCTTTTATTTTCAAAATTCACAAAAAAATTTGCAAAACTAAAAAAACCAAAAAATTATAAAATATTTTTGAAAAATACAAAAAATGCATATGCATCGTCCTTTTTAAAAATCCATATAAAGTTCAAAACTTTGAAAATTGCATCACAAAAATATTTTCTACATTCTGCATAACATTTGCATGGCATTCGCATTTTTCGGATTGAGTTTGGTAATTGAACATGCCCAAGTAAAATCTGAAGATTGGAGCTTGGTTGGACCATAAATCTACCTAATAACAGGAACCTTATAGGAAGCTAGAATTGAGGCACTTCAGGTCTAGTTGACTTAATTCTTTGAGGACCATGATACTTGGTTCAATGGATTCTTGACTGCCTAAATAGATTATTTCAGAACACACACACGACTCTTGTTGATAATGACCTAACTTGGACACATGCACCTTTCACTTGGCTCAACTCAGTTGGAGTAGTGAGGGGATTGGATTTGCCGGTAAGACGCACACAAGTGGAACCATTTGTCCTCGTCTAGGGAGGGAAGTGCTCCGCAACCCATCCAATGACGTTGATTTCTAAAGACAGGAGAGTCTGGGTTGTAATAATGCTTCAAAAAAGGGAAAGTCTACTGGCTCAAGGGGAAAAACTCCTTATGTAAATGATGTTGTATATAATATTTTGAAAAAAAAACTCCAAAAAAGTGGACAGGCCTGATTGAAAATAAAATGTCTATCGGAGTATATATATTTGTATAGTTAATAAGCAAGCTTGAGCTTCAAAGTCAAAACATGTGAGCCTACAGCTGGATGACTTGACTACATTGGTCTTGCATCCTAGGATAGGTAGCTACACTGGCTACCGTCCATCCTTCTCTTCACCCTTCCTCTTGAGCTGGTTCTCACTTGAACTTAGAAGGGAATACCACGCTCCTTGAGGAAGGAGTTGCTGGATTGGGGAATCACTAGGTTGTCATGCTGGAAAATTCAGTCTCTTTGTCATTTCAGTTGGGAAGAGCCACTATCACTTACACTGGACGAGTCAGATTCATAGTCGCAAGGGTTTGCGTATGAATTGAAGTATTCTGACCTGGCTATTGAGAGAACTTGAACAGAGTTTTGGGATTCTCGAAGGCCGTTGGATTTCAAATCCGATTCCCATTAAGGTTCCGCCCACACTAAAATTTCAAAGGTCCGACTTAAGATCCAAACTTTGATTTTGTGAAGACAAGTTCGATAACTAAATTTAATCCAACTTATTTCTTTTGATTTTCTTTTGTTTTTATCTTTTTGCACTTATTGCATAAGTGTTTGCTAGGGACTAGCAAAGGCAAGTATAGGGGGTGATGAATCTCCATTTCATCACCTTTATTCTATCATTTTGACCTTAAAACCCCTAGTAAATGTGTGTAAATACCTTTAATTTACATATTTTAGCATTCACGCATCATTGTACAAAATGTGTGTAAAATACAGTTTTAATGCCAAAATTATAGAATAAAAGAAAAGAAAAGAAAAGAAAAAGAATAAAATATTGAAAATATTTTATGACCCTAAACCCCGAGACCTAGGCATCTCGATGACTAGGTCGACAAAGAATAAAGTAGGGGGAGATAATGGCCAAAAATACAATAAAAATTCCCTTTTAGTTATTCATTTTTATTCATTTTTGGGACCTATTTTTAGTTCTACTTTTTATACCACAAATAAAGAAACTTTGTACATGAAAATTGTAGATAATAAAATATAGAAAAATACAAAATTGATTTCATACAAAAATAGTGGACAAGTAAAATTTATGGTCAGAATAAGTTTTAAAATCCCAACTTCCCATACCCATATCTCTAGAATAAACACTTGAAATATATCAAAATCACATTTAATTGTATATAACTTTTAATAAGCTATTTAATGAAGATGATTTCATATTGTTTGGAGTTAAGGTGTGAAAGTTAGGTTTTGGACCCCTATTGTATAACTATATGATGAATACTCATTCATCACTCTTTATTATTTTGTTTTAGCTACAAATCATGGCAAAATACCATGTAGATAGTTGTAAATACAATAAGTTACCAATGAGCATGCTCGTGTTAATATTTAATAATTAGCATGTATTTATGCAAAAATAAAATAATAAAGAAATAAATAAAAAGTAGGAAATATTTAGAATAAATATTGAGTGACCTGAACCCAAGAGAGGGCCCAATATGGGCCTGATCGCCAAATAAAACAAGTAGAGAGAGATGGGGCAATTCATCTTGTAAATATTCCTCCTTCATGTACATATTTTATTTTCACAAAATTAAAATAAAAACATATTTCAATCAATTTGTATATATTTCTAAAAATAAAAGAAAAATCAGAAAAAATAAAATAAAAAGAAAAAGAAAATAATTTCTCTATCATCCTTGTAAATACCTTATATATGGGAATAATATATCTATTTATTTCATCCTTATAAATAAACAATAAAAATCAAATAAAAATTATTTTATACTCTAAATTTTATGTTGAAAATAAATAAAATATAAAATTATAGTATTTGTACAAAAAAAGAAAATAAAATAATAATATAAAATACATAGGTATTTTATACATGTATATAATATAATATAATGTATATACCTTAAATTATTTTTCAAAAAAATAAATAAAAATCATTAAAAATAGTTTAAAATAAATGAACATTTTTATTTTGTAAATATTTTTAAATAAAATCGTTTGCTATTTTATTTTTAATTTACAAATCTTTTCCTTTTCCATTTTTCTGATTGGTCTAGAAGGAACGTTGACCTTGGTCAACTCCCCCCTGGACCGGTCTTCTTCACGGATCTGGTGCTAACCCAATTTTCTTCCAATTTTCCCGCACTGATTCGTTCTCCATACCTCTCGATTAGAGGCTCCGATTGTTGAGGAATGATCCAAGTCACTCGCCCGATATCATCCTTAGGGATCCATTCCACGATCCGCGTGCTTTTGCTCCCATCTTCTCAGACCTCATCGAGTATAAAGCTTATTGGAGCCGCCATTTCTTCCTCATCTTCGGCCATTGCCCTCATCCTCAGTGAGCTCCTTCTCCTTCCTTGAGTGACAGCGACTGCTGGAGAGCATTGTAGCGAGGATTTGAGGCCTTTAGCCCTAGGTCCAGCGAGTCTTCTCGCCGTGCTCCGCCACCCGGTGAGCCCGAGCCTCTGGAGATGTCGCTCCATCGAGGCGAAGATCCCAGGAGGTAGCTGACCTCCATCACAGACAATATCATCCATCAGGTAGCTTCGATTCCCTCTAGCTTGCGTTAATTTCGATCTTTTCGAATCCGGTCACCCGAGCTTCATCGGATCATCTAGCATCATCGGACCTTCGATTCATCATCCCGACCACCCATCACCTTCAGGAGACATCTCTCCATCTTCTACGCCCATCCAACCCCTGGTTCGCCTAGGAACAGGGTCTAGGTCCTCCTCCGTCATCGCATCGCCGGAGGGCCCCGCTCCGCCTCGCCCCTTCACCCATCTCACTCGCAACCGGTCGAGGAATTTCTCCCTTGACCCAGTGATTGATCTGTGCAGGTTTGAATGAGAACTGGCCTCATCTGGAGGTCCAAATGCCAGAGCACAAGAGCTCCTGGTCATTCACGTCGCTGGAGCCTTCCAAGAGCTCTCGGCCTCATCGGAGCATACCAGTGGCTGCGAACCGTCGTCAGCATCATTTCGCCCATTCTAGCAGCCTCGGAGGACCTCTCACTTGCACGTATCGGCCGATCAAAGCTCGTCGGCGGCGAGTTCATCGGCGTTCTTCCAAGGAGCTTCTCCGCCGTCAGATTGAGCTTCTCTGCCAGTTCCAATCTCAGCCGTCCTTCTACAGGGAGCTCTAAACCGTCGGATCTATATGAGGATCCTCTACCACCCGTCCATCGTCGAAGGGGTACCGCCCAATCACAACCGTCCGATCTTAAGTGAAGCCCCCTTGGCTGTTGGATCAGTAATAAGAAGGGTAAATTACACTTAGGCCCTCTTGGCTTTTGCATTTATTTTGTAGTCGTAAATATTTTTAGAAGTTATTTTTAGTTTGGACATTTTACACTTAGGACCTTAAGTTTTTAGAATTTGCAATTTAGTCCCTCTGAGTATAGTTCACGTGGTCTGTCATGTGCTTTGTGGGTTATTTACATATTCCTTCCTGGACTTTATGGGTGTTACTGTTTGAGTTTTTATAAATAAGAATGACATTTATGCCCTTGCTTGTTTGATTCTTGTGTCGTCCTCGTGCGGCCATGGGCTTTTTGCAATTTAAGCCCAACATCTCTTCCACGTGTTATTATTTGGCTGAAAACTTTTCCAAATTTGCAACTAGGTCCCCATGTGCTGCATGTCTTTGATTGGTTGAATAAAAAATCATATCTCACCCAAATCTCATGAAAATTGGAAACGTGGCTCCTTCCACTATGTGACAATTTCAGTGAATTTTTAGGCCCTTTTTGTTTTCATTTTATATTTTTAAAAATTCAAAAACCTTGAATTGTGCTTCTATTCAGTTTTAAAAACCAGCTAAAAATATTAAAAACACTCTAAAAAATCTAAAAAAAAATTATTTTTGGCTTGTTTTATTGTGTTTTTGATTTTATCCAATTTTCATTACTTTTGGATTTATAAAACCCCTAAAAATTGAAAAACACTAAAAAGCTTATGAAAATAATTAAAAATTCTTAAAAAAATAAAAAATGCAATTCCAGTTTCTTTTGTTAGGTTTTTTCTATTTTATAATAAAATTATTGCTAGAATTTTATAGGCTATTTATATATTTTATATAGCTTTTAGATTCTGGCTGCACAGCATCTTTGATTTTCAGCCTTATTTTATTTTTATAAAATCAACTAAAAATCATAAAAATCTGAGAAAAATATCAAAAACACCTGAAAAATTATAAAATCCAAAAAATTTTTATTTTATTTTTTCTAATCTATTTTTTATGTTAAATAATTCTTTGTTTGTGACTTTTTCGCTTTCTTTTACATTTTCTTTATATTAAAAATTACATTTTTTAAAAAAAAATCTAAAAACCACCAAAAATATTTTATTCCTTTTTATTCTTGATTCCCGACTACTTCGTAGGATTTGTCCAATCTGTGCTCCTTGTGTTCGACCCTGGTACCTATACCAGGTAAAATAAAATAGCGAGACCGCTATTTGTTTGACTTGTTTGATTTTATATTTGGTGGTCTTCGAGTTTTCTTATTGAGTGAGCTTCGTGGTTCGGGTCGCAACGACCCTGAGTTACATCTTTACCCGAATCGCGACAATTCTTGGCTCATCAGAATGGTGCCGTTGCCGGGGAGCACGACTTAGTAGTCGGCTTTTTTTGTGGCTTTTCGTTCTTTTGCGATTTTTGCGGTTTTCTTTTTTCTTTTATTTTCTTATTTATTTAATTTCTTTTTATTTTGTTTTTGTTTTGTTTGTTTTTATTTCTTTTTATTTTTTATTTGTCTTTGTTTTTATTTTTGCATTTATTTTTGCATTTTATTTTATTTTATTTTATTTTATTTTTCATTATTATAATAATCTGTGGACTGACATATCTTGTTTGACTTTCTTGCGAGGGCTCGACGATCGAGGCGGCTTTCTTTGGGAAGTCGACGCAACCGTGGGATTCGGAGGCGGCTCCTTTTTGTATAGAGTCGCAGGAGAGCACGAGAGAGGCGAGTAGGAGTGAGGGAGCTTAGCTTAGAGTAGCTTATACTTAGCTTAGTTTCCTCTTCGGCACATTATTGTTATAATAATACAGGGACAGACTCAGACTCTCAGAGACTCTTAGTGATTTTCAGGGTCTGTTTCACCGAGCACCGGTGTGCGGGGGGGACCTCACCGCATTTTTCGCCAGCTTGTTGATTTCTATCGCCTTTTCTTTTTATTTGATTTTTCGAGGATTTAGCCTTAGCTTAGGAATTTCCATTACTTTGTGACGTAATTAATTAGGGCCCAACCTTAATTATCTTTGCATGTTCCTATAGACTGAATAACTGGACCTTACTTAATTCGTTAATAAAAAGCTAACCTGGTCACTCGAGGGGTCACGTGCTGCTAGAGGCCGTATACAGCGCTGGCAGGATCCGTTGTGGGGGACACCGATCGGCATCAGAGATTGGACCCCGACCCCTCACGTTGACCCATTAGCTAATGTGCTTCACGTGTAGAAATTTCTGACTTAAGGTCATTTTCCTCGTTGCATCATTTAGATTAGTTTTAATATCTGTCTTTAAATTTATGCGTAGATCATTTTTCATGTAGAGTGCTGGAAACAAGGTACACATTTCTTACTCAGCATGCATCATTGAGTTTCATCGTGTATTGGCTTTTTTGTCTTCTCCCCCTGTTTTTGGACTTAATAAAAATCAGGAGACCAAAAAATTCATTAGGGGTTGTTTGTTTTTGAAAAGTACCTAAAAAAATCAAAACCATAAAATTGGGACTGTTTAAGCAAACTTGACTTAAAAATCACTTCACCAAAAATTTTGTATTGGGAGAGCAATCCCCTCATTGTATGGTTTTGATGGGCGAGAGAGTGACACACACACACTAGGCTAGAGCCATATCCGAGCCTTCTTCAGACTACTGATTTTGAGCTAGTCGTTCTCCAGTGAGGATCGCTTCGGTTTCCGGTAAAGCGGGCCGCGATATCCTTAACAGAGCGAACCGATCGGGTAGCCGATAAACGGTCCGCAACTTGTACTAGCTGGGAAAGATCTAGTTTGGGATTGGGACAGTCTCCTGAAGGCATTGGATTCCCAATAGCTCGCTTAATCGCCCTGGTAGACTGTATTGTCACCTAATAAAAATGACAAGATAAAAGACCGAGCCATTACGGTCATCAGCTCTACGTGCGTTGGTGAATTGGGGGTATTGCTTGACTGGTCCTTTTTGCTATTCAGATCTCATCCACCTTACTTGCTAGATCGAGATGATGGAGCGGAGGTCCCTTAGGCAGCCTCTGGCTGCACTGCTCTCGAGCACTCCGGCCTGCTCACCAAGGTTGGTTCGCGAGAGCCGAGACCCGCTCTCTGAACCCGAGTTTGATTCTGCCCTTCTCCCCCTTGACCACCCTTCCACTACCAGTCCTGAGGTGCCAGTGCCCGATCAAAGAGAGAAGCAGCCAATTGATTTATCGACACCTAAGGTTGGGTTTTTTGCCTTTGCAGAGATCGTGGCCAGCAGCGAGGACCGCACCGATGGCCCCAGAGCAGAGCAGACATATGTACTGGACCAGGGTGCGATCAACAACATCCTGTTAGCCTCCCTTGAGACGATGCAGTGACATATCCGCGATCAGGGGGATTTCATGGTTGATATGCATCGGGAGATGGAGCAGATGCGAGCAGATCGAGAGCAGCGCAGACCCGGCGAAGGAGATGGACCCGATGCCAGACAGCCTGAGGAGTCCGTACAGCCAGCAACAGCAGCGTGCCTGATGAGAGAGTTGCACAACCCTGTTGCAACTCTGATACACAGATGGATTGTTCTGCCAGCTATTGCGGGAGACTTCAAGTTCCCACCTCATACTATTCAGCTCCTTCCTCGCTTCCACGGACTTGCCACTAAGGAGCCGCACCTTCATCTCCAAGAGTTTGAGATGATAATCAGTGTTGTCCACGATCACCAGGTGGACGAGGACACCATTCGTATGATGGCATTTCCCTTCTCCCTCGTCGACAGAGTAGCCAACTGGCTGAAGCATCTTGGGAGATTCGTGACTACATGGGAACAGCTCCGGAACAAGTATCTCAACAAGTATTATCCACTCGGCTGGACCAATGCAACTAGAGCCCTGATCAGCAACTTCTCCATGCTCCCCAACGAGCAGTTTCACGAGGCATGGGATCGCTTCAGGGAGCTTACAGACCGGTGCCCACATCATGACATTTCGAAGCCCAACCTTGTTCAGAGCTTTTTCTGCAGGCTTACACCGGAGTTGCAGGGGTTAGTGAATGAATCCTGTGGAGACTCATATTTCACCAAGGATGAGGATCAGGTCTGGGCTATTTACGAGGAGATGGCCGAGAACTACACAATGATGTCAAAGACCTGCCTCTACACTCAGGGGAAGACCCAGCCACAGGCTGTGTCCAATCAGAGGATAGCAAGGGTCGATGCCAGTCCCTCTACTTCATTAGCAGCAAGAGCACATGCAGAGTCGACAACCGCTGACATGGGTATCATCAGCGAGAAGCTGGACCGGATCAAGTTGATCGAGAAGAAGCAGTGCCAGGGCATGTCACAGATAGATCAGATGGCACAGACGCTGAGTGACCTGAAGACCCGGATCATGTATCTCCAGGAGGCACGAACGGCTTCTCAGCCCCGTCTCAGGTCACGGGCAGACACCGGCAGCAGCAGTTCGACCCAGCCCTCTGCCTAGTACCAACATGTTCACCTTGTTCAGGCGGAGCCATACCAGCCGCAGCAGCAGCAGTACATCCAGTCACCACCATCTTAGGACAGCCAGATGGTGGTGTATCAGCCGGGCCAGCCCCTGACAGTACCCCCCACCCACCTATGAGCAGGAGCCATTGATGGATGTCAACGGGATAGTATGACCGACCCCAGCCTGGGATCCGACGAGACCATCCCAGATTCTGATGGACGACCAGAGGTACTAGTTCCCAGCAGCAGCCTCCAGTTCAGGGTGGCCAGTACGGCCAGTAGCGAGAGCAGCCCCAGTTCCCATCACACCAGCAGCAGCAGCCACACCAGTCCTACCAGCAGCATGGTCCTCGTCCCTATCAGCAGGGACAGTCTTGGAGGTAGCCACAGCAGCCTCAGCAGTATCACTCCCAGTCCCCTTATCTCTCTCACCAGCAGCAGCAACCTCACTACCAGAGAGGCCACCCGTCAGGTTCCCATGGGCCCGCCTATGAGAATCCTGCCTTAGATGACCTAGCCCGCTTCATCTCCGAGCAGCAAGCCACTTTCTGATGGGAGATGGATGAGTTCAGATAGGAAATGAGAGAGATGGTTAAGGGAAAGCCACCATTCCTGCTCAGATCGAGCCGAACTCGAACAACCTCAAGAGAAAGTCTGATCAGGTAGAGTTCATAGAGACTACCACTCCTAGTGATTCACTCGGTGATATTTCTGCATATACGTTTGATGTTGATTTTGTACACTTAGGAGCGGTAGGATGCCAGCCGACGGCACCTAGTCTGAGCGATGACCCCACACAGCTTCAAGAGCGCCAGACAAGGAGGAGAGTGGTGCTGATGCCGCTCATGATCATGATGATGACGATGGTGCTGACGCCACCAAGGAAGTTGCTCCAGATGATGGTACTAAGGCCATCACTTCACCATATGGAGGAGGTGGTATTGATGCCACCAGAGTTGATGTGCCAGAGCGCGGTACTGATGCCACTATTCCAGATGCTGTGGGTGGTGCTAAGGCCACCAGTTCTTCTCATGTTGTTTTTCTTGATCTTCATGTATCTCAGGACGATTCTGTGAATAAAGGAAAGGGTTTATTATTTGTGAATCCATCTGTGTTGATTGATGATATGTTTATGGATTCCACTTTGCCACGGTAGCATAGACCCGATCCTAGTCCTTCATTTGAGAAGGACTCAACCATCCCCTTTCCTCAAGCACTCCGCTTGGCTAAGGGGACCAAAGAAAATCCAAAAAGATCACACCAGCTAGAGTTCAGCCAGCAGATGATGAACATATTTCACATACATCTGACTCTACAAAAGGCCTTGGAGCACATCCCTCTCTTTAGAGGAACCTCAGAGACAGGACTACCATTCGCAGGAAGAGGAGGAACCACCAGTCAGAGATCCATGTGCTCACTCGCGCCACTTTCTTCGCCATCCAGAACCGTCTGCCAGCCAAGAGGCCAGATGCAGGAGCCCCTTATGTCAGATGACATATTCATGAGCAGAGGTTCGACCGTACTCTATTAGACATTGGTTCTTCGATCAACCTTCTTCCGGCAGTCCTACTCGACCGATTCGAGTTGGACCCTCTACGACAGAGCAGGACGGTCTTTCAGTTTGCTGATCAATCTGTCAAGAGGCCGAAGGGGTTGCTGAAGGATGTTGTCGTCACGATTCAGAGCCTGAAATTCCTCGTGGACTTCGTTGTGTTGAACGTAGAGATCCCTGAGTTCGTGACCGATACCCCCATCATTTTAGGACACCCGTTCTTGGCCACAGCCAAGGCAGTGTCTGATCATGACAGCAGGAAGGTATACTTTCACGTCGAGTGTGAGAGCATACAAATAGCGATGATCGAGGAGACTAGAGCCAGAGATTCAGCTTGCTCAGAGCTGCCTTAAGATTCAGAGCAAATGGCAGAGGAAGAGCAAGACATCCACCAGGATTGTGATTTTGTGATCACAGATGATGAGGCAGTTTGGGCATACCCAGTTTCACGAGCCATCCTCTCACCTTCAGAGTCCGCTGATGCACAGATGCTAGTAGAGGAGAGCTTGAAGAGCACATTCCTGGTCCAGGATACATTTCAGGCAGCAGAGTTGATTCCTCATCACGAGGTAGATGATTTTTTTGCGATTTAGATTCAGATCCCTCGGAGTCAGACACAGATTGGGTAGAGTTTGATGATTTGATACTATGCCTGACTTCCACAGAGCCAGCAACTAGGGTGGAGACTGATTCCATGCAGAGTAGAGACACACCAGCCGGGCAGTCTTCACCAGATTCAGATTTTCAGGGAGAGTTCTCATTCTTCCATGCAGATTTGGTCGCATTCACTCAGACATTTCAGAGGCCTGATCCGCCAGCACCCAGTTGTCCAGAGCTGAAGCCCTTGCCGTCATTGCTGAAGTATAGTTCCTTGCGGGTGAGATGAGATGTACCTAGTTATTATCTCAGCAGATTTGATTGGAGATCAAGAATCCCATCTGTGGGGGTTCTTGAAAAGAACCGCAAGGCGATAGGATGGAGTATAGCTGATCTCCAGGGAATAAGTCTGTCCCTGTGCTCCCACTATATCTATCTCGAAGCGGACGCGAAGCTGTCACGTGAGTTCCAGCGACGGCTGAACCCGAACCTTCAAGAGATTGTCATGAAGGAGATCTCGAAATGGCGGAGCGCCGATTTTATCTACCCCATCTCCAACTCCAAGTGGGTCAGTCCATTGCATGTGGTGCCTCAGGAGACGGGCATCACCATAGTTGTTAGTGAGTCTGGAGAGGAGATCGCTACCCGGGTACCCACTTCTTGGAGGGTCTGTGTAGACTATAGACGATTGAACTAGGCCACCAAGAAGGACCATTTCTCGCTACCTTTTATTGATCAGATTATAGAGAGGCTAGTAGGGAAGAGTCACTACTGCTTTCTGGATGGGTACTCCAGATACAATCAGGTGGTCATTGCGCCCGAAGACCAGGAAAAAACTACATTCACCTGTCCCTTTGAGACATATGCTTTCAGACGGATGCCCTTTGGTCTATGTAATGCCCCGGCGACATTCCAAAGGTGCATGTTCTCCATCTCTTCGGAAATGGTGGGTGAGTGCTTGGAGGTCTTCATGGATGACTTTTCGGTCTACGGCGATGAGTTTGATGCTTGTCTTGACTGCCCTAGACCGCGTCCTCCAACGATGCATTGTGGTCCATCTTATGCTTTCTTGGGAGAAGAGTCACTTCATGGTGACTCAAGGGATGGTGCTTGGCCATATCATCTCCAACAGGGGTATGGAGGTTGATCCGGCCAAGGTAGATATCATTAGGAAACTCAATCCACCATCCAACTTGCGACAGTTACGGTCTTTTCTGGGGCACGTCGGTTTCTACCGATGATTCATTCATGATTTCAACTGGATTGCCCGACTGTTGACTATTTTGCTGACGAAATACACCGAGTTCATTGTGGATGATAAGTGTCTAACATCATTTGAGACTCTCGAGAGTCTAGTTGTTGAGGCTACTGTCCTCCAGCCACCTGATTGGTCTCTCCCATTCGAGATCATGACGGATGCCTCCGATTTTGCCATAGGGGCCATGCTGGGACAGAGGAGGGATGGAGTACCATTTTCCATACACTACGCTAGCCGTACTGTGGATGCTGCTCAGCAGAACTACACAGTCATTGAGAAGGAGATGCTAGCCGTAGTGTTCGCCCTAGATAAGTTCAGATCGTACATCATTGGATTAAGATGACCATTTACACTGATCATACCGCCATCATATACCTCATGGCAAAGAAGGATGCCAAAGCTATATTGACCAGATGGATCCTTCTACTCCAGGAGTTTGACATAGAGATTTAGGATAAGCCTGGAGTCAAGAATGTGGTGGCGGATCATCTCTCTCGATTAGAGCATCTTGAGGATTCTGAGCAAATTGAGCCTATTTCAGAGACCTTCCCAGATAAGGCGATCCTTGATATCGTCTCTCTCCCGTGGTACGCCAACATTGTGAACTATCTTGTTGCCAAGAAAATTCCACAAGGTTGGCCCAGGAAGCGACTTGAGACCTTCCTCGCGAAGGCCAAGTTCTACCACTGGGAGGATCCCGTCCTTTACAAGAAGGAGGGGATAGCGTCTGGCGTCGGTGCATTCCTCAGGAGGAGCAACATAGCGTCCTCACATATTGCCACAAGCTTGAGGTAGGAGGACATCACTCTAGGAGGAGAACAGCATAGAAAGTGCTCCAATCCGGCCTATGGTGGCCTACCCTCTTCAAGGATTCTGATGAATTCGTGAAGAGGTGTACTGCCTGTCAAAGGATGGGCACTTGTGGACAGCGTGATATGATGCCGATGCAGCCAATTCACTTCTGTGAGGTTTTTGACGCATGGGGAATCAATTTCATGGGTCCATTCCCTAAGAGTCAGGGATTTGAGTACATTCTGTTGGCCGTGGATTATGTGAGTCGTTGGGCTGAGGCCATCCCCGCCCGAACCACAGATGCTAGGACTGTATGTTGATTTTTGAGGAAGAATATCATTTCATGGTTTGGGGTACCTAGAGTTTTGATATCTTACGGGGGTCTCATTTCGTCAATGACAAGGTAAAGGCCCTTGCTAGCGAGTTCAACATAGACCATCGAGTAGCCACACTGTATCATCCTCAGACCAATGGTCTTGCTGAAGTGTCGAACATGGAGATCAAGACTATATTGCAGAAGGTCGTCCGCCCTGACCGAAAGGATTGGTCACAGCTTTTGGACTCAGTCTTGTGGGCATATAGGATGTCCTTCAGGACGCCTTTGGGTACATCTCCCTTTCGCCTTGTTTATGGCAAGCCCTTCCATTTACCTGTTGAACTGAGACATAGGTCACTTTGGGAAGTCACAGATATACTTCTAGATCTAGTAAGCGTAGGAGATCAGAGGAGGGCAGAGTTGGTAGCCCTGGAGGAGCTTAGAGATACAACCTTTTTGAGCAGCCTAAAGTATAAGGAGAGAGTGAAGGAGTGGCATGATTCTAATATCAGCCACAAGCAGTTTGAGCCAGGACAGAGAGTATGGTTGTTCGATGCTAGGCTTCGTTTATTTCCAGGAAAGTTGTAGAGCAAATGGAAGGGACCCTATCTGGTCTGAAAGGTACACGACATCGGAAGCATCGACATATCCGAGTTGTCATCTGAGTCTACCTTTCGTGTTAACAGGCAGCGGCTCAAACCATATCTAGATCATGAGCCACTGGTCGTTGACGTCGCCCCTATTCATTTTGCGTGAGATGTGGTCTCTTGACTCACATCTATTGCATCTCACGCCTGATTATCACTATCTCCCGACTTGTATAGATCCAGATGTCGACATCACACTATTCTTCAGTCCAATACCCCATTTGCATCTTTGATTATGCTATACTTAGCGTGCACTTTACCTTAAGTATAGGGGGTGAAACTTTTGATTTTCTTTTGTCTTCGTTTCTACCTCTGTTTTGTTGCCTATATTTAGGGATATTTCACCCTAAGTATAGGGGAGGTAGACCCTGTACATTCCCCACTCGGATTTCCCTTTGTGTACAGCCTGCTATACTTAGGATTACTTGATCCTAAGTATAGGGGGAAACCCTGAGATCTTTTCATTTCTATTTCTTTCATTCGTCTTTGTAGTATAGGTTTTCTTTTCACTTCCCTATACTAAGCACGAGTTATGTCTTCTTCATCGCTCTTGATTCACTCTGAGGATATCGTTCGAGCTAAGTATAGGGGGTGTCGTATATATTACATATATACTGTAGCCATAACTTGTACTTTGTGTGAGTGTGTTAATAAATAAAATGGCTAAAATCCTTAAAAATCCATAAAAATTAAAAAAAATCTTGTACATAAAATTCTTTTCAAACACATACATAGCTATTTTTAAAATTATTTTTGTAAAAATGTTTGTAAAAATGTTGTGTGTAAAGATTTTGTAAATATTTTGATATCAAAATTATGTATATAGTACAAAATTTTTGTAAAATGTTTGAAAAACAAAAAGTATGCAAAAACCTTGTGTAAATGTATGTAAATATTTTGCAAAACTTTGCATTCATGCATACATCCATGTTTTCAAACATTTTTCAAAAAATTTGCACATTTTCAAAAAAATTGTAAAAATTGCATTTTTTGTAAATACTTGTATAGTTTTTCTTGAATCATAGTTGACATTTAAACTAGCCTGGAATTAAATTGAAAAATGGAGCTTGGTTAAGATCATATTCCACATAATTCTAAGAGGGACCTTATAGGGCTTAAAGTTGAGACTTTTCAGGTCCATGGTGACTTAATTCTTTGAGCTAGGCTATGATCATATGTCATCTCGATGAGACTAAGTAGAACACTTCACAACACACACATGACTCTAACAGACAATGGCTTTACTTGGACCATCACTTTACACCTAGCTCTCTACGGATAAGGTGGTGAGGAGGCAGTCTTCTTTGACTTGGAGTAGCATATGAGGGTAGTACTTCTAGGTAGAACCTCTCTTCTTCTTATAGTGAAGGAAGTGTGTCTCAACTTGGTCTGGTAGCAGTGACGTCTAAAGACAGGAGTTGTGGGTTGCAATAAAGCTTCAAAAGAAGGATAGTCTACTGGCTCAAGAGGAAAAACTCCTTATGTATATATGTTGCACCATGTAGATATGTTGTACATATGCATTAAAAAAAAGTGCAAAAAGAAAAGAACTCCAAAAAAATGATGGGTCTGATAGAAAATGAAATACCCACCGGAGTGTATATAGTCAAATAAAGCAAAGCTTATGATACCCATGCTCATCTCATGAAACTTGCAACAGGGAGACTTGGCTACACTGGTTGAGCTCCCAAGGATACATGGCTATGCTGACCATGGTCCATTCTCTTCTTCCTCCTCTTCTTGAGACGGTTGAACTTGAACTTAGAAGGGAATACCTCGCTCCTCGAGGAAAGAGTTGCCAGTCTAGGGTATTAGAGTTACCTTGTTGAGGGGGGATGTCACTTTGCTATTTCTGAGGTGGGGAGCTACATATCACTTACATCGTACAAGAAAAGATTTATGGTCATCAGAGTTTGTGTATGTAGACTTGTTCTGATCTGGATTGTTGAGGAGTAGTCTTGACTATAAATTAGCGGAACTTAGAGGTTGTTGAGTTTTATACCTAAGTCCAAATAAGGTTCCGACAAATTAATAATCCAAAGATCTGACTGAGCTCCATACTTCAATTTAATGAAGACAAGTTTAATAATTAGCATTGATTCACCTTCTTTTTCCTCTTTTTCCTTTTCTTTTTTTTCACTTCTTTTTCAAATAAGTGTTTGATAAGAGACTAGCAAAAGTAAAGTATAGGGGAGTGATGAATACTCATTCATCACTCTTTATTATTTTATTTTAGCTACAAATCTTGGCAAAATACCATGTAGATAGTTGTAAATACAATAAGTTACCAATGAGCATGCTTGTGTTAATATTTAATAATTAGCATGTACTTGTGCAAAAATAAAAGAATAAAGAAATAAATAAAAAGAAGGAAATATTTAGAATAAATATTGAGTTACCTGAACCCAAGAGAGGGCCCAATATGGGCCTGATCGCCAAATAAAACAAGTAGAGAGAGATAGGGCCATTCACCTTGTATATATTCCTCCTTCATGTACATATTTTATTTTCACAAAAATAAAAATAAAAATATGTTTTTATCATTTTGTATATATTTATAAAAATAAAATAAAAATTAGAAAAAATAAAATTAAAATAAAAAGGAAATAATTTCTCTCTCATCCTTGCACATACCTTGTATATAGGAATAATATATCTATTTATTTCATCCTTATAAATAAACAATAAAAATCAAATAAAAATTATTTTATACTCTAAATTTTATTTTGAAAATAAATAAAATATAAAATTAGAGTATTTTTACAAAAATAAGAAAAAAAAATAATAATATAAAATACATAGGTATTTTATACATGTATATAATATAATATAATGTATATACTTAAAATTATTTTTCAAAAAAATAAATAAACCCCACTAAAAATAGTTTGAAAATAAATAAACATTTTTTTAAATATTTTTAAATAAAATCGTTTGCTATTTTATTTTTAATTTACATATCTTTTCCTTTTCCTTTTTTCTGATTGGTCTAGAGGGAACGTTGACCTCGGTCAACTTCCCCCTGGATCTGTCTTCTTCGTGGATCTGGTGCCAACCTGGTTTTCTTCCAATTTTCCTGCATTGATTCGTTCTCCATCCCTCTCGATTAGAGCCTCCGATTGTTGAGAATTGATCCAAGTCACTCACCCGATATCATCCTTAGGGATCCATTCCTTGATCCGCATGCTTTTGCTCCCATCTTCTCGGACCTCATCGAGTATAAAGCTTATTGGAGCCGCCATTTCTTCCTCATCTTCGGCCATTGCCCTCATCCCCAGTGAGCTCCTTCTCTTTCCTTGAGTAACAACGAGTGCAGGAGAGCGTTGTAGCGAGGATTTGAGGCCTTTAGCCCTAGGTCCGGCGAGTCTTCTCGCCGTGCTCTGCCACCCGGTGAGCCCGAGCCTCTGGAGACGTCGCTCCATCGAGGCGAAGATCCCAGGAGGTAGCTGACCTCTAGCACAGACGATATTATCCATCAGGTAGCTTCGATTCCCTCTAGCTTACGTTAATTTCGATCTTTTCGAATCCGGTCTCCCGAGCTTCATCGGATCATCTAGTGTCATCGAACCTTCGATTCATCATCCCAACCATCCCATCACCTTCACGAGACATCTCTCCATCTTCTACGCCCATCCATCCCCCTGGTTCGCCTAGGAACAGGGTCTAGGTCCTCCTCCGTCGTCGCATCACCGGAGGGCCCCGCTCTGCCTCGCCCCTTCACCCATCTCACCCGTAACCGGTCGAGGCATTTTGCCCTCGACCCAGTGATTGATCTGTGCCGGTTTGAACAAGAACGAGCCTCATCTGGAGGTCCAAACGCCAGAGCACAAGAGCTCCAGGTTATCACATCGCCAGAGCCTTCCATGAGCTCCCAGCCTCATCGGAGCATACCAGGGGCTGCGAACCGTCGTCAGCATCATTTCGCCCATTCTAGCAGCCTCGAAGGACCTCTCAGTTGCGTGTATCGGCCGATCGAAGCTCGTCGACGGCGAGTTCATCGGCGTTCTTCCAAGGAGTTTATCCGCCGTTTGATTGAGCTTCTCCACCGGTTCTAATCTCAGATGTCCTTCTACGAGGAGCTCTCAGCCGTTGGATCTATCTGAGGATCCTCTACCACCCGTCCATCGCCGAAGGGGTACCGCCCAACCACAGTCATCCGATCTTAAGTGAAGCCCCCTTGGCCATTGGATCTGTAATAAGAAGGATAAATTACACTTAGGCCCTCTTTATTTTTGCATTTATTTTGTAGTCCTGTAAATATTTTTAGAAGTTATTTTTAGTTTGGACATATTGCACTTAGGACCTTAAGTTTTTAGAATTTGCAATTTAGTCCCTCTGAGTGTAGTTCACGTGGTCTGGCACGTGCTTTGTGGGTTATTTACATATTCCTGCCTAGACTTTATGGGTGTTAGTGTTTGAGTTTTTATAAATAGGAATGACATTTATACCCCTTCTTATTTGATTCACGTGTCGTCCTCCTGCGGCTTTGGGCTTTTTGCAATTTCAGCCCTACATTTCTTCCACGTGTTATTATTTGGCTGAAAACTTTTCCAAATTTGCAACTAGGTCCCGGTGTGCTCCATGTCCTTGATTGGTTTAATAAAATATCAAATCTCACCCAAATCTAATGAAATTTGGACACATGGCTCCTGCCATTGTGTAAAAATTTCAATGAATTTTTGGGCTCTTTTTGTTTTCATTTTATATGTTTAAAAATTCAAAAACCTTGAATTTTGCTTCTGTTCAGTTTTAAAAACCAACTAAAAATACTAAAAACACTCTAAAAAATCTAAAAATAATTATTGGCTTGTTTTATTGCATTTTTGATTCTGTCCAATTTTCATTACTTTTGGATTTATTAGATTTTTTAGAAAACTATTTAGAGTGTTTTAAAAACTTATAAAAACTATTTAGAGTGTTTCAAAAACTTATAAAAGTCATTAAAAATTTTCTGTCCAATTTTCTGATCTATAAAAGAAAACTATTTAGAGTGTTTTAAAAACTTATAAAAGTCATTAAAAATTTTTAAAAAATAAAAAATGCAATTCTAGTATCTTTAGTTAGATTTTTATTTCTTTTTTATAATAAAATTATTGCTAGAATTTTATAGACTATTTATGTATTTTAAATAGCCTTTAGATTCTGGCTGCACGGCATCTTTGATTTTCAGCTTTATTTTATTTTTATAAAATCAACTAAAAATCTGAGAGAGAAAAAACACCTGAAAATTTATAAAATCCAAAAATATTTTTATTTTATTTTTCTGATCTATATTTTTGTGTTAAATAATTCTTTGTTTGTGACTTTTTCGCTTTCTTTTACATTTTCTTTATATTAAAAATTTGCAAAAAAAATTAAAAAAAAAACTAAAAACCACCAAAAAAATTTTATTCCTTTTTATTCTTGATTCCCGACTACTTCGTAGGATTTGCCCAATCCGTGCTCCTTGTGTTCGACCCTGGTAGCTATACCAGGTAAAATAAAATAGCGAGACCGCTATCTGTTTGAATTGTTTGATTTTATATTTGGTGGTCTTCGAGTTTTCTTGTTGAGTGAGCTTCGCGGTTCGGGTCGCAACGACCCTGATTTACACCTTTACCCGAATCGTGACATTTCTTCGCTCGTCACTATACTGATTAAAATATTCATTTTATTTATTATTCATTATATTTATAATTTTGGAAATATTATTTATAATATATGTGCATATTAAAATTGGAGTAAAAATATCAAGAAAACATTAATAAAATACTTGAATAAAATTCATAGATGAATTACCTATATCTATACCTATATAGATACTACATCTATTTAATTAATTGTATATATAATACCAGAAAAAGAAAATAAAAATATATTTAAGTGTATAAAATTAAGTTATAATGATATAAAATAATAAACTAAATTAATAAAATCAAAAATACAAAATAAAAATAAAATACCAAAATACAAAGATGAATATATCTATATATAGCCCTTAAAAGGTAACTTGTAATTAATTACCTCAAAAAAATAAATAAAAATCGTAATAAAATAACTCAAAAATGAGAAATATTTTTTATTTAACAAATTCATTTATTATTTTAAATCGAATTTTCTAATCTTTTTCCAGGGCTTTTTCCTGGTTGGTTCACATGGACCAACCAGGAGCGTTGGAGAGTTGACCGCAGGTCAACTCTCTGACCAGCCTCTGCCACTCATGTTAGACCTCGTTTCTCTCCATCTTCTTGGTTTTTTCGCAGCTACGTCTTGCACCATCCGATGTTGCGTTCTTCACAACTTTTCTTCCTCGATATGTGGTGATTCACGTCCAAGCTTTACATCAGGCTTTGGATCGTTGCATCTCTCTAGATCCTTCATTCTTCGAGTCGCCCCAGTCGCTTGTGCGTAAGCCACTCTCTTCCCCTTTTCGAATTTGAACCCCATTTTGACCTCGTTTGATGCCCCCTCCTTGTACCCTAGACCGGAAAAGGTGATAGCTTCTCCTCCGGCCAGGTTGGGCGTGTCAGCGAGGCCTTGAGGGTCGGTTCCACCTCTTCTCCGGCCAATTGTCATCAATGTATCTCTTACTTGGCTCCGGCCAAGTGAGGACCGTTTTCTTGCTTTTTCTTAGCGTATTTTGGCTCTAGATCAATTTCCAGCTTTCTTTTCATATCTTCATCACGTTCTTTGATCTCACGACCTCTTTTCGTAGTTCGCCGGAGCCCCGCTCCAGCGAACCTCCGCCATGCTCATCCGCATCCCCCATGCTCCATTTCCCTTCTAATAGGGTCGAGGCATTTTTCATTTGACCCATATATCTCATGTGTAGGTTTGAAGCCCAAAGAATCGTTGGAGGCTCGTTTTAAGGTATTACTGGAGGTATCTGGGAGCCTTGTGCTCCGCCGACCTCCTGGGAGAACTCCGGCCATCGCCAGAGACTTTTGGAGGCCCCGATAGAGAGAAGAACCATGTAGATAGTGTATCGATCGTTTTGGAGCTTTTGAAGACCGCGGAGGAGGAGGATCTAGGTCGGGGAAGTTCGGCTCGTCGGAGTCGCCGCCATGTTCTTCCCAATCCTCTAGCCATCGTTTGATCAAGGCTCCACTCCAGTTCACATCTCGGTCGTTGGATGCGCCAGCTGCCCATCGTCAGATCATCAAGGAACCATCTAATCTTTGTCGTGGATCGCGAATCGTCATCGATGCATGAGGAGGAGACGTGTGGCTTTAGTGAACATCATCTGGTCGTCCGTCTCCACCGAAGAGTGGGTATTTTGCATCGAAGCCCTCGTGATTTTTGTATTTACTATTTAAAACTCAATCTTTCATTTGCAATTATTTTTATTTTGTAATATTTATGATTAGCCCTCTAAACTTTTGATTATTACATTTCGTCCAAGACATGCCACTTCACGTGACGCATCACATGAGGGGACATTTTGCGGCTAACCCCTAGGGCTTTGCATATTTAGCTTTGATCCATAAACTATTTTATCCAGTTATATATTTTTATAACATTTGCAAGTAGGCCCCTGAAGTTTCTGTAATTGCATTTTAGCCCCCGCTAGTGTGGCTCACGTGTGTCTACATGTGAGTCTGGTGTTTTTGCAGAAAGACCCCTGCAGGTCTTGGATTTTGTAGTTGGTCCAGAAAGTTTTTAATTAAGTTATATATTTTTGGAGAAATTGTAATTTGGCACTGTACTTTCATCTATTTACATTAATACCCCTGCTAGTATTGCATTTTCTCTTTATTGTTTCTATTTATTTTAAATAACTATTTAACTCAAAAAAATCCACAAAAGCTACATATAACTTCTTGTTGTAATGTACATTCACGTCATAATTTTATTTTGCATTTTGAAGCTTTTTATTATTTATTAAAAATCAAAACATGTCTTTTTATCCTTGTTTGCAATTGAAAATACATAAAAAATATAAAAACATTTTGATTTACTCATACAAAAATACATTTTTTTATTTTTAACCCTTAGACCAAAAATCATTACAAAATATAAAAGTAAACTTAAAAATAGAAAAACCCCCAAAATTTTAAAAAATTATAAAAAACTCCTAAAAAAGTCTTAAAAATATAATTTCTATCTCTGAATTTTCTTTATTTTATTATCTTAATTTTAAAATTAATTTTTATTCTGATTTATATTTTATATCTCCAATTTAATTTCGGTATTTATTTTTTCTCTATTTTAGGGTATTTTGACTTTAAAAATATATATATTTTTTCAAAATTTCTTAAAAAATCACAAAAATATTAAAAAATTATTAAAAAACTAAAAAGATTTTATTTTCTTTATTTTGCTTACTTTGTTAATTTGTATATCTATTATAGCATATATTGTATATACACTATATATACCTATTATATATTTTAAAAGAAAAAGAATTAAAAAATATATTAATATAAAAAGAAAATTAAAAATCAAAATATAAAAATAAAATAAAATAAAAATAAAATAAAAAATTAAGAAAATAAAAAACCCACATTAAAAATATAGAGAAATACTTTCACAATTATCTTTGTGCTTCATTGCCCCAATTTAGCCGTTTGCTCCCTGTGTTCATCCTCTACATACATGCACCTATACACATCCTTGTTGTAGAGTTATAATAAATTTTAACTCCGAATCTGCTTTTCAATGCTTGATTATCTGTTGTGGGTTAATTGTTGTCTAAAGTTGGGTTTCATGTGAGGTCATCTCAACGACTGTTGATCTGCATTGCGGATTAACACGACCTCCGCAACATCCGCTTCAACACTCTCTTGGCCTCCAAAACTATGGATATTTTGGGATTGGAGGTTGTGTTGATCTGATGGGCTTATGCCGCCATATGTCAATTAAACCAATCCTCCAATGCTAACTTGACAGTTTTCTTTTATTTTAGTTTTCCGAGTTCTCAAACCCTCGACCCATTGAATAAGGAAGCATTATGTCCTTGAGGACCCAATTGCTTAAAAGCACAAGCTAAAATATTTAGTTATATATACCAACGGCTTTAAAATACATGTTATCGTGACACAACCGCTACTAAATCACTCGTGTCTCTACATGGCACGACTACGTCTTCAGTCAGTCAATCTCTCTAATAGCAAGTGAGTACTACACGTTGCAAATAATTTATTACGTACTCAACATATCTGAGAACCATGTACCACCTATGTTTGGCCTGTCAACGGATGCTCTTCTGACAAGACTACATGTTGCATGCCTAACCCATAATATACCATTGGATCCAATCAAACTGTGTAAATTTCACATGATACAATTTTATGCATAAATTGTTAGCTTGCTTTCTCTATATCAAGTTGAGCATAGATATAAAATACTAAGATATAATATATATCTCCAGAAGACTTAAATTACCAGTTTTTTTAATCATAACATTTATATGTACGCACCACCACACCGATTTAATTTTATCAAGAATTCTGGCGGGAATAATGAATCAATCTTCTCTACTTTTGCAAGTAAGTATGTTGGCATTCTTTGCAATGAAGAACATAAAATCAATAAATTTCTTTGATTTAAAATAAAAATCCAACAACAAAGAGGTCAGATTTCATTATTTGATCATGTTGGATTCCTAGTGGTCTCAATCTACCTTGATTTGTGTTCAACTAGGGGCTTAACATCTCCTGAAATGATTAAATTCTACTTACGAGTCATGAACATGAAGAGCGCACGAGGAATGCGAAGAAAACGAAGAACAAATAAAGAATGTGAAGAATGCAAAGAACGTGAATTCTCTTGAAAATTCAACAGAGTTTTCCCTTATATCAGATGATATTTCAAGGAAAATTTCAACAGAGTTTCCCCCTATCTATAGAGAATATTGAAAGAAAAAATGAGTCTTTGAAGGAATGAATCGAAATTAAATTAAAAATCCTACATAGCTCCTTCCTAAAGCTGTCGAGGA
Organism: Ottelia alismoides; assembly: GCA_037367405.1. Taxonomy (NCBI): domain Eukaryota; kingdom Viridiplantae; phylum Streptophyta; class Magnoliopsida; order Alismatales; family Hydrocharitaceae; genus Ottelia; species Ottelia alismoides. Next base: position 523,231 of record JAZKJV010003481.1, read on the forward strand.
GAAGAGTGCACCAACTTCCTTCTCCTCTTCTTCTCGACAATGCTTCTTTAGTGCCTCTTTCCTGCCTCCCTTCCCTTCTCTTAACCTCTCAATTCTAGTGCTAGGGTAGTGGTATATGGAATGGAACCATGGAGAATGAAGGGGTAGCGGTATTTATAGGCTTTTAGGTTGCATGCATGTCATATCAATCAACACCCAGTCATCATGACCGGTGAATCTTTGTTCCCCTACTACACAAATACGGTCCTACTAAGCTGCCTCGTCATCACCAAACCACATGGGCTATCCAGTGCATGGTTTTGCTCATGTCCATTTTAAGGCATGTGGTTTTGTTAATGATGCTTAATTAACGCTAATCAAGATTAATTAATCTTGACTGTGATTACGATTAATGTTTACTAATCATGATTAGTTAGTTTAATCATGATTAGTCTCTTTAATCATGATTAATTAATGCTAATGACAATGATTAAGGGTTAATGACAACCTAGTGGCATCGGCTTCTTTTGCTTTCAAAATTCACAACAATTCGAAGCAGCCTCCTATTCCAACGAAATAAATTCTGTTGGCTTCGCCTCATCAGGCCGGATCTGCGATCCCTATTCACGGTGGGATCCAAATATTTTGAATTCAAGATCTTACATATTAGACCCCCTCACAAGACTAGGTTCCCATAACTAATCTTGTGGTAATGGATGGAAACTATATACTTAATTGACATTGGATGTCACAACTGTATCCAGTTCAGAGTACACATGAGATAATGCAGCATCACTCCATGCTAGAGACCGGCTCCTCTGTTGTATAGTAGAGTCTGGTGTACAAATAGAGTCGCTCGATCAAGATCGAGATGTTCTTAAGAAATCTGGGTTCTGGTGGCCCTTTGCGTGTGAACCGCTCAATCATGATCGAGCGGCTCCGGCAGTACAACAGACCTCTACAGTACAGCAGAGGATCCGCTCTGCTCCATGCTATTCATCGTAATCACGAAGATCTTCAAGAAGCAATAAATATCTATGAGTAATTGTAAGAAATGAAAATTGTCAGATCATATTCATAATACATTTGTATTCAATAACAAAAAATCCTTTGAGACCTTAGTGGGACTCTATGCGCACTGATATTTGGATGAATGCATCCTAACTAGTACAGGATACACGTACACGTAACTTGCACCACACCATTCTCATCCTCAACTGTAGTAACGATAAAAAAATGGCGAAGCCTTATCTCACTTTAAGTAGGGTCGGCTTATGGATTCTTGCTCAAATCCATGTTGAAAGATTCGACTATTTTTTACGTTGGTTGTCAGTTACCTAATACAACCCCCACAAGGGAGGATTTGAACCCTGGTCTTTTGGGTGGTAGACACACTCCACTACCACCATACCATTTAAGATTATACTCCAATAATTCTCCACACACTAAATCCCAAATGTCATGTTGCTGTGCAAAAAGTCCAGTAACCAGACGCTCGCCAATGCAAAGGCTATCTATGAGTGCTCCATCTTGAATCTAATGGTTATTTCACCATGTAGAAAATGAAAAACATGCGTCTCTAGCAGTCATAAATTGTATCAATCAAGGTATTGTCCAAATGATGTATCTTCCTGTTCAGAACAAATACAAATCCTGCAAGTGCAGTAGTTCACTGAGCCTTGCAATCTGTCCCTTCCTCTAAAGTTCATTCCAACTTGTAAACTGTTCTAAAAATTGTAACTAAATTGCATTATAAATCGGTATATTGAATTTTTTTTCAATGGATACTAAAACAAAATAATGTTTTGCATATGCTTTCTAATTTATTCTCTCTTTGTGCAGACAGTACAACGCGATGAATGTGCTACCATCTATTTCAACATTCTAGGTGCATGAAGATATATTAAGAAATATAATTTCCATCTATTATATCCTGAGTTACAAAAGGGGAGAATGCTTATGCGAAACAAGGATACAATTATCGATCAGTGTACATTTCTTGTTAAACATGAAACTATGATCTAATTGGTGGGTCATAAAAGTAAACAGTAACCTACCATCTATTTCAGCATTAAAGGCACATAAATATACATCGAAAATATAAATTATGTATATTACGCATCTACCAGGTTAGTTTACATCTTTCTTAAACATGAAGCTTTGTTTTGACCAACGTGATGGCATATACTGCCTGTTTAATGATGACCATCCATTCCATTCATGACAATGCAAATTCTGTTCTTCTTTGACATTCCTCATTTTAAAATCAAGCGTAAGGAGAAAATTCATATGGTCTTCTCCAGAATCTTTTATCATGTATTGGATGTAAAGAGACAGCATATGTCCTATTATATAAATTGGGGAATGCACCGTCACATTATGAGGTTCTTTTTCTGTAAAAAAATGTCAGCAGACTAACATGCTTCGCCTCTGTAAAAAAATTGTGAGCAGACTAAGATGCTTCATCATTTAATACCTCCTCATACATCCCTTCATTGGACTTGAAATTCAATATAGTTAACTTGTCTGATATCAAACCCTCGAGCTTTAATCATATTTTATTGCACCATCTTCTCATACTTTGGGGTAAGATTTATTATCGTTGCGGCACCTTCTGTTGGTCGCTTATTAAATTACTCGATCACTCTGAAGAAATTTGCAAGTACCAGAGTTATGTGGGTAGTTCTTGACATCCTTTTAGTACATTATTGAAACTTCCTGAAAGTTAGTGGCCATGCAACGGAATTGCATTTCTGTCATACATGAATGCCCAATGTCTTGTCCCTGCCTTCTTATTCTGTTATCCATCAATAAGCATTTGTGCTCAATGTTTGAATCTCCTGCATGATTTCACTTGACTACACACCGTGAATACGCTCGCAGCAGCCTACAACTTATTCAAACAAATAGCGCTAACATGGCCTTTGTGATGCATGTTTGCCTTTGTGTCTTAAATAAAAATGATGTACATGACCATTTACTGGAGATAAATTTTCCCACTTCATTCCTTCAGCTCAAGAAATTGATAACCAGTTATACGAAAACCATCTCTGTAAGTTATCGTATCCAAGCGATGCAAGAACCACTTGTTGGGAACATTATCCGTTTCCAAAATTTTTTTCAAAAAAGGTTGTTGGTTATTATCCAATCCCAAAATAGGGGAGAGGTTGTTGGATAATTATCTCTTTGAGGTCCTATTCCAAATAGGACTAGGAGGAGAGAGAGGAGGCAAGAGTAGTATAAATAAGGCCCATGCATGGCATTGGGGATCATCCCAACTCAAGCATCTCTCCCACTCTTCTCTCTTAGTTTTTTGTCTCCAAGTAAGGAGAGAAGACACCCACGCAAGGCGTGAGGAGTACTCCTCGCAAGGCACAAAGAGCAGCCCGCAGGGGCGTGAAGAGCAGTCCGCAGAGGCGTGAGGTGCATCTGCGTGAGAAAGAATCGCGCACGAGGAGAAGCAATGGTATCGTGTTCTCCAAATGCAAGGTGACAGATATCTGATTTTATTCTTGTAACTGAGCCTTAGTTTTGTTGGGCAACAAAATTGAGAAGATAGTGTGCCCTCTTATTTTTTCGACCTAGTGGATTTGTTGCGGGTCGTCGTGCCCCGTAGGTTTTCCCCTTTCTCACATCGAGGAGGGTTTTCCCACGTAAAATTTCTCGTCTCTTTGTGGTTGCTTGATTATCGTGCTACGATTATTTTGCTTGGTTCATATGTGGGGAACGTTTCGCTGCTACTCATCCTTTGCAGGACAGGTTAAGGGAACCATTCGATTTCACAACAAGTGGTATCAGAGTCAGGTTGTCGAGATTGGGAAGTATGATGAAGGCACGATGACCAAGCTGACGAGCACGAACTGCCAAATATGGAAGGCCAAGATGGAGGACATCTTGTATTGTAAGGATCTTCATGATCCAGTAGAAGGAGAAACAGCCAAGCCCGAGGGTATGTCCGCAGGTGACTGGACGAAGCTGAAAGGAAGGCAGTCGGTACCATCCGAAAGTGGCTAGACTTATCAGTATTCCATCATGTCGCAGAAGAGACAAATGCAAAGAAACTGTGGGAGAAACTGGCAGAGCTCTATGAGCAGAAGATGGCCACCAATAAGGCGTTCTTGATTCGGAAGTTAGTGAATCTGAAGTACAAGGATGGGATGAAGGTTGTTGAGCATTTGAATGAGTTTCAGAGTCTCATCAATCAATTGAGTACCATGAACATGACGCTAGATGATGAATTACAGGCGCTTCTTCTACTGGGTTCCCTACCAGACAGTTGGGAAACTTTGATGATTATTGTGAGAAACTCTGCAACATATGGCAAGCTGACCATTCTTATGGTCAAGAGTAGTCTTCTGAATGAAGAAATCAGATGACGATCATCTGGAGAGTCCTCTTCTTCACATGTATACGCAGTTGAAAGAAGAGGCAGGCAAAGCAGCAGGGGAAAATCACGAAAAAGACCCAGGGAGAAGTCTAAGGACAGAGGAAAGTGCCATCATTGCAACAAGCCTGGTCACTGGAAGAGAGATTGTAGAGTCTGGAAAAGAGAGCAAGCGGAAGCTAAAAGGAATCAGATGAAAGATGAAGATGAGAACATTGTTGCAGCAGCGGCCAATGTCGATGAGGATGAGTTGGTTCACACTATCCAGGAGCAGTGTCTACATGTAGGACATGACTTCGAGTGGAATGTTGACACTATCGCCTCCTATCACGTGACTCCGCACATAAAGTTCTTCACTTCCTATACAGAGGGAGATTTTGGGAGAGTCAAGATGGGTAATAGAAGTTACTCCAAGATCATTGGTACAGGCACTATAGCAGTTCAGACTGATATTGGATGTGCAATGACTCTGCAGAATGTTAGGCACGTTCCCGACCTGCGGCTTAGCCTCATATCCGGTTCTCAACTGGATAGGTGAAGGATATGGTATAATCCTCAAGCGCATCACAGAAGCATGAGCGTCGTATCTAATACGACGAGGAGCGACTAGTCGGACTAGTGCTCGATGCAGCGGAATTTAAAAAAAAATTGTGCGACGAAACCACATGATCCAAGAATGCTTCTCGGATCGTTTCATCTAAACGACAAACAAGTAATATGATTACCTCTTGAAGAGTGGTTGCGATCGAGTCTCTAAACAAAGAGACCTCCTGTCTCCAGTTCGATCCGACGAAGAAGACGATTGCGAGCGCGGGGATGAATCACGTACTTCTCGCAATCCATGTTGATGATCCAAGCGGTGTATCTCCTTATCTCGACACACGAGATCCAACATCTTCTTAACGAGCGAGGCGCATCGAAGGAGACAGAGATCCACAAGCAGACGATCGTGCAGCATAACGACGATGCTGCGGCGATGGAGACTCCCTCTAGGGCATCCATGGTGGACGGCCATGAGAGGAAGAAAGAATAGGCGTGTAGAGAGAAAGAGAGAGAGAGAGACGTGCTTCAATAGCATTTTCTAAGAGATCATGGTATGCCTCTCTATCTATAGGGTTTTGGGATCCATGAATCTCAATCCATGGGACATATAAAATCAATGGATGAGATTGATTTATGTCTAATCCAATGGCCAAGATTGTTGTTGGTAAACGCCAACAACTTGTGATTTAATTTAGATCAAATATATTTGATAAATCAAATACAAATCAATCCTAAATTAAACCAATAAAATAAGCGCGACAGTCATCATGGAGATTGCATCTCCTATTGGAACAAGGTGGATGGCCACTTGTTTCCAATTGGAGGCAATCTCATGAGATCTCATGAGATTGCATATCTCCATGAAAATCTCCATTATTTATTCCAATAACTTTTGTTGAGATTTATTCTTCAAAAAATAATTCATAACTAATTTTTGAGAATATTGCAATCTTGCCATTCAAAATTTGTGAATCACATTCATAACACAAAACAAAATATAATTTACATTTTCAATTAATTACACAATGTGTATCCAATACACATTAATAATTAATCAACAAATATAAATTATAATTAGCTCTCTCTAATGCATTATAAATCATATTTATAATATATTATGAATAATTGAATATTACTATCTACATTATTCTTATCCACAATAATTAAATCACATTTAATTATATTGGATAACTTATTCTCATGTGCTCAAATAATATGAATCACATTCACATTATTTACATCTTTGATAATTAAATCACATATAATTATCTTAGATAACTCTCTTTATAATATGAATCGAATTCATATTAATCATGACAATTAAATCACATTTAATTATCCATTTTCTCAATGCTCGGATACATATATCAACGATAGAATTATCCATGAACTCTTTCAAGGATAATGCGCTTTCTCCGGGAATACTTGGAGATAAGGACATGGCGATTGTATTGTTCCACGTATAGTGACTTGGATATTGAGATTATATCTCAAATCCAGATCTCGGGCCTCCCATAGATGCTTGATTAAATCAAGACCGCAAATCTAATCTTTCTCATTGCATCATGAGATATTGGGAAGAATCAAAGAGCCAGATGTCTGCATATCTCATGATACAAAAGTGTTTTATTCCATAGTAGGATTAGTAACAGATTAGTACTCCCACTACATGGCAGACATCTGGCTCTTTTGTACATCTAGCATACACTCAGCTTCTCGTAACTGGTGCACAAGTGTAAGGAGTTTTAGCATTCACTTCCTCAACTATCTGAGGTGTTATCCCTTTAGATAGGTCACTACCATATCTTAAAGGGAAGAAAGCCTTTCTTGGAATTTTCCATAAAATGGAATAAGTCCAAGGTATACTACTAATGTGACGGTCCCAATACCCACTTCTCTTTGCTTCTTAATGACTTCAGAACTAAGATCTTAAGAGGTATCCTTGAGATCATATCTCAAGGTATGGAACAACCAAATTATAAAACACTTATTATTATCCTCATATCATTCCAAATGATTAGAATAATATCTGTATTTAGCACGATGAACACAATGGCACTCCCACTAAGCTTCACATGGTTCATCAAGATTTTATCTGAAATCATAACATTTATAATTTCATCAAATCTTATGTTCCAACTACAAGAAGCTTATTTGAATCCAAAGATGGAGTTCTTTAGCTTGCACACCTTGCTTTCCTCAACATGAAGCCCTGGGGCTACTTCATATGAATATCCTCAGAGAGGTATTCATAGAGGAATGTAATCTTGACTCACATCATGAAGATGCTATAGTCAAGTTGTGTAGCTATAGTTAGTAATATTATGATGGGTTAAAGCAAGGTCACTGGAGAGCAAGTCTCATCGCAAGTGATGTCTTCTCTTCGGTGTGTAGCTCATGGCTACGAACCGTGCTTTGAAGGTCTCTACCTTCTCATCAGGTTCCCTCTAGAAGATCCATTTACGCCATAATGGGTCTTACCCATATAGTTGGATCCTCGACGGTTTATATACAACATTTGTATATGAAGTCTACTTTAGACTTTATTGCTAACATCCATCTTTCCATGATATGATCTTCAGAAGCATCATCACATGAAGTCAGATCATTGTCAGATTCAACTGACACATGGAATCCATCCTCAAACTTATTTGAAGAGGTATTAATGTTTCATCTTTAATTGTCTTATTTAGTTTCCGATTTCAGGAGCCTCATTATCTTCTCAAGATTGAATGAGTTCCTTTACTTCATTTTCATCTTGATTCTCAAGAGAGTCATCCTCTAAGAATCACATTCTCAGAGATGAGATCCTTTAAGAATCTCAAGGTCATAAAGTAGGTATCCAATACCATCCTTTATTTTCCTAATGAAGTAGCACTTTCCAATGCCAGATTCTAGCTTAATTACATGGACCTTATTAAGGATATATAATGCAGTCTCTACCACACATACATATACCTAGAAACTAAGAGATAATTTATGCTAAGATTAATCATTGATCAAATCATGTCACACATGATCAATTGTATCTCCCTACAACTCTATTGAGTTAAGGTTCATTAGGAGGAGTGAGGGTATTCTATAAATTCATCTAATAGATACTGACTACCTAGATTAGATCAAATTCATTTAATCTTCCTTCAAACTTTGGTTCTAAATCAAAATTGTGAAATCTTTGAACATTTCAAAGGTTTCTAAGTGAAGAGAAGAAATCTCATATCAAAATAGTCGTCAATAGATATCACATATCCATAATGTTTACTATGATATAGATGATTCACATACATCAATATGTATGAGATCCTAAATACCTTGACATCTTACACCTTTCCCAAAGAAGGGTGTATTGGACATTTTACTTTGAATACAATATTCATAAGTATGCAAGTTTTGAAATTTTAGATATTCTAAAGTTTCATCTCTTACTTGTCCATTGATCTCATCAATAGACATATGTCCAAAACATGATGCCAGATTATTGTCAAATGATCTTTATCCTCCTATTGATCTTTAAAGGTTTAATTTTCAGTATTAGAAATCTTAATGAACCATTCATTAATTTTCTAATTTAGTGGAGTCCACTAGATGTTAGATTACTATCTGAAATATCCCCATCATAACTCTTTATGATAGGTTTATTTCAGAATTCATGCTTATTCCCAATATTTAGAAATAAACTATGAGTGTATTCTAATATGCAGGTCATAGAGACATTCTCTAAGACTAAGGGCTCTCCCACTAAAAAATGAAGTCTATCAATCCAATAGAGATTGTTGAAAAAATTACATTAATATCCATGTCGATGACTATTAAACCTTAAGATCAAATTTCTAATATTCTTATACAGATGCAACCAATTACAAGTGTCATTAGAAGATTGAGATACAATTATTAGACTTTATCTTATCAATAAAGTAAGTCAATATCAATGATTATATGTAGATTATTCTGATGTACTATCTGATTCCTTCTCTAAGGATTCTAGATAGATTTGATAGTCATACTATAAACACATCGACTTATTGCGGTACTGGCATTCATCCAACTCTTTAGATGTCATATAGAAGTCACAGAAGTACAGTCAACTCTTTGATTATACTTCTGACTTGGGTCCAACCCATGCTTCCACTGCGCTCCCTTTATCTATAAGCAACCATTGCTCAATACCAAGGATCTCTTATGTTAAATCAAAAATCTCAATATAAGAGTATTTCAACATTTATACATGCTTCATTCAATTCATACAATATGAATATTATGAAGCTTCATGAATGACTAGAGTATAGATAGTAGAATGATGACACTCATCGTATCTACATCCATTTAAACTCTTAAAACTTAGGTTCAGGTAGGTACTCAAACAATTTGAATACATAATCTCCTATAGAGCCACCATTCTGCATAATGTAGAGAACCATGTCATTCATGATTATATGTCGAGAGCAAATATTTATGCCAGAACATCTTCTTAGATTTTATAAGGATTATTTGATAATTACGATCATTATCAACATGTCACTTCAAAAGTACATTCGATGAGATCAAGACTTATAGAGACATACAAACCCTAGGATTTTAGTCCTATTGTCTATTTAATTATCATTCCTCATTATTATGAGGAAACTTACACATTGCAACCACATACATTATGTGTCCAATTGCAAGTACAATATCTGGATCATGGGTACAATCTATGATATTCTACTGGTTATTATTGAGTATAACATTGAGTGGGATTAAAGAAGAATTATCTGAAATAAGAAATTTGCATAAACATAAATATATAATTTACTTTGATTTAGGAATTTTTATATCAAAGTTGTCTTGCCATGTCAACAATGAAAGTTCATTCCCTTAATCACTTTCAATGTAAGAGATATACTTACCATTATATCTCAAGCAAGATCTAGGATCTCCTTCCTTATCTTTGTTACATCCTAATAATATGAGAACCTGTAACTCGGATAAAAAGAAGCGGGAACACATTCCGCCTTACAAGTCCAACTTGCATCTCCCAATTCGGTCTTTAACACCCGACACACTACCCCTAAGGTGATGTTGACCCGTCATTAATTGAATCAATCGTCAACAGGAATATAACTCACTATGCGCAATCCAATATCGCCCCAATAATATGAGGACCCGATATTGGGGTCACTACGTATATGTCCTTACTCTTTCGAGAAGCGACGAGCCCGATCCAAATGGATCATATGTATGAGATGTCACTTCGGACAGGCGTCTCCTACATACAATATCTGGCGACGGAACCCTTCGCCATGACGAGAGACCTTGGATGTCACTTATGTGATCCTCCACTTCATATTCAAATTTCAGTTAATTATCATGAATCATATTCACATAATTAATTCTTCTAAAGAAAATACACATCTATTCATAATAGAGTATTTTTAATTTGGATATAATTAACTTAATCATATTAAATTAATTATCAATCCAATTCAATCAACAAACTTGATTTTACTTGAATATATGGTATTATCTCAAAATACGTATTAATTCGAATTTTAATAATTAGAAAAATACATCATGATCTCTCAGGCATCATTCGTTCCCTACCCGATGTCATGGCCAGTACCGACGGGAGTGGGATGGACCGCATCTGGTGCAACCCGCTACCCCAGCGATCTCCGACTAGACACCATATCCGTCTCGGGAAAAAAATAATGTTGAGTCAATCATTTTGTACTTGAGATGATCATCGGTTATTCAACTGAAATTATACCATATAGTAATACTCAAAATATTTTTGATTATAAGGAAATTTGCTAGACAAATTCCCAATCCTATTCAAGCAAGGAGTTTGATGATTGTGTTTTCAATTATGATCTAGATCAAATCTAATCAATTTATTGGTTGAGGCCAAGTCAATTAAGGAAATAATCATCATTCAATATTTCTCAAATATTTTCCATAATTATTTCATGAAATTTACAACTAATTTCACTAATTGACAATCACATGGTTCTTGATTTGGACTGTAATTTCAGTAGTGACCCCTACATACTAAAATTAACATATCTCAATCAATTTAAATCCAAATTAGACAAAATCAATTTTCAAAGATTGCTAATTTTATTTAGGACAAAATATAAGTGATATTTCACGTATTTTAGGCGAATCAAAACAGTAATTAACTCATTAATCATGTTAAGATTCGCAGTCCCCGCAACAGTGAATACATGTTCATTAAAACAACCATATCTCGAGCAAACGGAATCCAAATTACGTAAACTCAGATACTATGGTTTCCTTATTTAATGGGGAAAAAATCCAAGTTTTATTTTCAAGTTTAAACAATTTAAACAGGGCCGAAAATAATCACTAAAAAGAGATGCGAAAATGAAATGTGATAAAAACTTTCGCAACCCTAATGAACCCAAGTCGCCTACGGTTTTATGGATCGTATCCAAAACCTTCAACCTAAGGCTCTGATACCACTTGAAGGATATGGTATAATCCTCAAGCACATCACGGAAGCGTGAGCGTCGTATCTAATACGATGAGGAGCGACTAGTCGGACTAGTTGCTCGATGCAGCGGAATTTTAAAAAAAATGTGCGATGAAACAACATGATTCAATAACGCTTCTCAAATCGTTTCGTCTAAACCAAAAATAAGTAATAGGATTATCTCTTGAAACGTGGTTGTGATCGAGTCTCTAAACGAAGAGACCTCCTGTCTCAAGTCCGATCCGACAGAGGAGATGCTTGCGAGCGTGGGGATGAATCGCGTACTTCTCGCAATCCATGATGATGATCCAAGCAGCGGATCTCCTGATCTCGACACACGAGATCCGACGTCTTCTTCACGAGCGAGGTGCACTGAAGGAGACGGAGATCCACGAGCAGAAGATCGGACAGCATAACGACGACGTTGCGGCGATGGAGACTCCCTCTAGGGCATCCATGGTGGACGGCCATGAGAGGAAGAGAGAATAGGCATGTAGAGAGAAAGAGAGAGATGTGCTTCAATAGCATGCTCCAAGAGAGCATGGTATGCCTCTCTATTTATAGGGTTTTGGGATCCATGGATCTCAATCCATGGGACATATAAATCAATGGATGAGATTGATTTATGTCTAATCCAATGGTCAAGATTGTTGTTGGTAAAAGCCAACAACTTGTGATTTAATTTAGGGTAAATATATTTGATAAATCAAATACAAATCAATCCTAAATTAAACCAATAAAATAAGGGAGACAATCATCATGGAGATTGCATCTCCTGTTGGAACAAGGTGGACGGACACTTGTTTCCAATTGGAGGCAATCTCATGAGATCTCATGATATTGCATATCTCCATGAAAATCTCCATTATTTATTCCAATAAGTTTTGTTGAGATTTATTCTTCAAAAAATGATTCATAATTAATTTTTGAGAATATTGCAATCTTGCCATTGGAAATTTGTGAATCACATTCACAACCCAAAACAAAATATAATTTACATTTTCAATTAATTACACAATGTGTATCCAATACACATTAATAATTAATCAACAAATATAAATTATAATTAGATCTCTCTAATACATTATAAATCATATTTATAATATATTATGAATAACTAGATATTAATATCCACATTATTCTTATCCACAATAATTAAATCTCATTTAATTATATTGGATAACTTATTCTCATGTGCTCAAATAATATGAATCACATTCACATTATTTATATCTTTGATAATTAAATCACATATAATTATCTTAGATAACTCTCTTTATAATATGAATCGAATTCATATTAATCACGACAATTAAATCACATTTAATTATCCATTTTCTCAATGCTCGGATACATATATCAATGATAGAATTATCCACAAACTCTTTCAAGGATAATGCGCTTTCTCCGCGAATACTTGGAGATAAGGATAGGGCGATCGTATTGTTCCACGTATAGTGACTTGGATATTGAGATTATATCTCAAATCCAGATCTCGGGCCTCCCATAGATGCTTGATTAAATCAAGACCGCAATTCCAATCTTTCTCATTGCATCTGATTCACATTCAGATCAATGTCCAACATTTGGATCAAGATCATATTACTTCTCTACTGAGAGGAGTCACTAAAATCCAGACCCGTTTCACCACTCCCTAGGAATGGAAGCGTCATGGTTATACAATCATTTATGATCACATCACCCTCAGGTATTCCCAATACATGTACATCCTGCATACTGGAAGACTCGGAATAAACCCAAAGTATTAGATCAACTTTATACTGTCTACTTCAGGGTTTTATCAGTAAGTTTCTCATTTTGATCATTGGGAGTTGGTATCGATCATATACTTTCCAAAAGCATATATCATACCTAGGTATTGATCATATACTTTCCAAAAGTATATATCAAACCTACAAATTCAGTCAAGCTTCCAAAGCGAGACGACCGTACGCACGGAATTTGATTCTTCCCAATATCTCACGAGTGAGCTCATGTCTTCTGGTTCAGTAGTGAACTTGTATGATCCCTTTGAGAGATCGTATTACTCATATGCCCTTATATGCACACTAGTGTGTCGGTGTATAGACCTTGGTTAGTCATCAATCTATTGGTATGCCAAATGTACATACTCAGACATATAAAAACACGTCTGTCTCCGGTCAGAGGATGTGTGCATGTATCATGACAGCATATGATATAGGACTTTGGTTATCTCGATCTCGTTAAATCAACTCTTTGACCTAACTAATCTGACACCTCCGAATCTCTATTCCTATGTAGAGGACCTGCATTAAGAGGTCGGTCAGATATCAGCCTAACTGAGAAATTATTGCCATCTCCTACTCAGGCCGGAGATCATCTCTTAATAATCATTTGACAGTGGTTGATGAGTCCTCAATCTAACTCATTAGATATTCATCTAAGCACCGGCCTCTATGATTCAATAATTGAATCAATAGCTGTATGATCATTAAGATGGCCATGGTACATAACCCTAATCTTACTAAGGGACCTATTATGCAAATTATGTATTCTTCATTTCAGATTAGGGAATGATATATGCAATAACAATTATTTCATAATGGCTCGCCGTGGGCTCGCATGTCCAACAATAGGGAGGGCTACCATCTGAAGTTTGGCAACAGTATGTGCAAGATCAGCAAGGGCTCTCTTATCATGGCCAGAGGCAGGTTGTGTTGTACGCTCTACAAGACTCGGGTGAAGATCATGGATGGCAGCCTACATGCTAGTGAGGCTGACACATCAGATCTCTGACATTGTCGGCTTAGACACATCAGCCAAAAGGGCTTACAACTTTTGAGCAGGAAAGAGTTGATACCATGTCACACTGACATAACACTGTCACCTTGTGATTCATGCGAGATTGGAAAGAACAAGATTGTACCTTTCAAGACCAGATCGAAGGTGAATGAAGATCTTCTGCATTTGATTCACTCCGATGTATGTGGTCCCATGGACACAGCATCTTTGGGAGGAAATAAGTATTTTCTGACTTTCATTGATGATGCATCAAGGAAGGTGTGGGTTTATATGCTGAGGACGAAAGATCAAGTCTTTAATTGCTTTAGGAAATTTCATACCATGGTGGAGCGCAAGACAGGTAAAGTATTGAAGTGTGCGTACGGACAATGGAGGGGAGTACACCTCTCACGTCTTCCAGAGCTATTGTGCAGAGCACGAGATCAGGCATGAAAGGACAGATCCCGGCACACCCCAACTTAATGGTGTCGCTAAACGGATGAATAGGACCATTGTGGAGAGAGTTCGTTGCATGATGAAGACAACGAAGCTGCCCAAGACCTTTTGGGCCAAGGCGGTTCGGACTGAATGATACTTGATTAATCGATCTCCATCTGTTCCCTTGAATTTTCAAGTCCCTGAACGCATTTGGTATGGGAAAGATCCCTCATATGCTCATATGAGGGTGTTTGAATGCAAAGCTTATGCATTTATCCCGAAGGAATGGAGGAAGAAGCTTGATGACAAGGCAATGCTCTGCATTTTTGTTGGCTATGGAGATCAGGAGTTCGGATACCGACTTTGGGATCCAAACAAGACCATTACTAGGAATAGAAATGTGATTTTCTATGAGAATCAGACTTTGACTGAGGACGATAGTGGTGATGTTGACTCGGATGATATTGTTATGGATGATGACAACGATGAGGACTCAGATCCTTCACCAGTACCAAGTACAAATGGAGAAGTTGCACATCTAGAACAGCATGAGCCAGATGCACACCCCATTGCTGTAGGTCCAGGGGATGTCGAGCAGGGGGGCAACCTCATCAAGATGCAGAAGCAGCAGAGCCTTAGGTCAGGAGATCTGGGAGGGCACATCAACCATCATCTCGTTGTCCTCCTTCCCAGTATGTGATGATGACTGATCTTGATAAGCCATGCACTTTTGAGTAGGCACAAGAGAATAAGGAGAGAGATCATTGGCAAAGTGCAATGAATGAAGAGATGCAGTCTTTGAAGAAAAATCATACCTATGATCTTGTTGAGCTTCCTGTAGGAAAGAGAGCACTGAAGAACAAATGGGTCTACAAGCTGAAGACAGATGATGGTGGCAAGCTACTGAAGTACAAGACCAGATTGGTTGTGAAAGGATTCAGTCAGAAAGAGGGCATGGACTATGATGAGATCTTCTCACCAATTATGAAGATGAAATCTGTGAGAATGGTGCTAGGTCTTGTTGCAAGCCTATAACTTGAGCTAGAGCAGATGGATGTAAAAACAACCTTTCTTCACGATGATCTGAATGAAGAAATCTACAAGGAGCAGCCACATGGATACCAGAAGAAGAGTAAAGAGCACATGGTTTGCAGGTTAAGGAAGAGTCTCTATGGCTTGAAGCAAGCCCGTAGACAGTGGTACTTGAAGTTTGATACCTTTATGATGAAGCATAATTTCAAGAGGACTACAGCAGATCCATGTGTATATGTTCGACGTCTTCCCAATGGCAAGTTCATTATCATGTTGATCTACGTGGATGACATGTTGATAGTTGGTCATGATCCTGCATTGATCGCAAAGCTCAAAAGGGAACTCTCTAGGGGATTTGAGATGAAGGATTTGGGCAAGGAAAGCAACATGCTTGGGATGCAGATTACTCGTGACAGGAAGAAGCATAAGTTGTGGTTGTCACAAAAGAGGTATGTTGAAAGCATTCTTGAGAGGTTCAACATGAAGAATGCGAAGCCTGTCAGCACATCCCTTGTCGCTCATTTCAAGTTGACAAAAGAGACATGTTCGTCTACTTCTGAGGAGAAAGATGAGATGATCAAGATTCCTTACCAGTCTGCAGTTGGCAGCCTTATGTATGCCATGGTTTGCACCGGACCCGACATTGCTCATGATGTGGGCGTAGTGAGCAGATTCATGTCGAATCCAGGGAAGGATCACTGGGAAGCTGTGAAATAGATTCTGAGATACTTGAGAGGGGCCTCAAGTATGTGTTTGATTTTTGGGAGGTCAGATTCCAAACTCTGTGGATACACAGATGCTGACATGGCGGGAGATGTGGATCAGAGGAAATCGACTTCCTGTTACATTTTCACTTTCACAGGGGGAGCGATCTCGTGGCAGTCCAAGTTACAGAAATGCATTGCACTTTCAACGACTGAAGCCGAGTACATTGCAACAACAGAAGCAGGAAAAGAAGTGTTGTGGTTACAATGATTCCTTAGTGAACTTGGATGTGAAGACAGTGAGCCGATTGTCTAATGTGATAGCCAGAGTGCCATTGATCTAAGCAAGAGCACGATGCACCATGCTCGCACAAAGCATATTGATGTACGATATCATTGGCTGAGAGATACTATTGATAAGATGCATCGAATTCTGAAGAAGGTCCACACAGATGAAAATCCATCAGATATGCTGACGAAGGATGTGACTCGTGAGAAGCGGTAGCTCTGTAGAGAGCTGAGCAGTGTCACCTCTTAGTGATCATCTTCTTAGAGACAGCTCCCCATTGGGAACAGAGGGGGAGGTTGTTGGGAACATTATTTGTTCCTAATTTTTTTTGAAAAAAAGGTTGTTGGTTATTATCCAATCCCAAAATAGGGGAGAGGTTGTTGGATAATTATCTCTTTGGGGTCATATTCCAAATAGGACTAGGAGGAGAGAGAGGAGGCAAGAGTAGTATAAATAAGGCCCCATGCATGGCATTGGGGATCATCCCAACTCAAGCATCTCTCCCTCTCTTCTCTCTTAGTTCTTTGTCTCCAAGTAAGGAGAGAAGCCACCCACGCAAGGCGTGAGGAGTACTCCTCGCAAGGCGTGAAGAGCAGCCCGCAAGGGCATGAAGAGCAGTCCGCAGAGGCATGAGGTGCATTCGTGTGAGGAAGAATCGCGTACTAGGAGAAGCAAAGGTATCGTGTTATCCAAATGCAAGGTGACAGTTATCTGATTTTATTCTTGTAACTGAGTCTCAATTTTGTTGTGCAACAAAATTGAGAAGATATTGTGCCCTCTTATTTTTCCGACCTAGTGGATTTGTTGCGGGTCGTCGTGTCCCGTGGGTTTTTCCCCTTTCTCACATCGAGGAGGGTTTTCCCACGTAAAATTTCTCGTCTCTTTGTGGTTGCTTGATTATCGTGCTATGATTATTTTGCTTGATTCTTGTATGGGGAACGTTCCACTGCTAGTCATCCTTTGCAGGACAGGTTAAGGGAACCATTCGATTTCACAACACCACTCCCAACTGAAATAATTATCATCTTTTCCACAACAGCAAATGCTATAGGAAATAGATGGTTGTTTGCATCAATCATAGTCAGCAACAAGCACGTGACCTAGATGCATGCCAAGAAAGAGACTTTCACTGATACTGACAACAGGATGACAATTTCGAATCCTTGTATCGAGGGTGTGAATACCCAAATATCTTTTAAAAATAAAATGCATTAGGATCAGCAGTTTCTATAGTTCTAAGATAATAGTTCAGATTCCATAACATGTTTCAAATCATGGAAGGATTCATCTTCAGATCTGAACTAGTGCCTTTCAACTTGTATCCCATGCCTCATAATACTTGACACTAACCTGATAATATAGTTGGATTCTAGCCAAAATGTGGATGGAAATTTCTGTGAGACTTGCTCGACGTGTACAAGTATTGTTTGATAAATAACATCTGAGGTGCATTAACGATCACGTCACTGAGTATCATAGGATTCACATAAGTTCGTTTCTCATGGTATGTTGTCACCTGCCAATCACCTTGATTTTTTTCAAAGGAGAGAATAAAGCCTCCATAAGCATATGTCGCTTACACAATGTATGGTTAAGATGTGATTCTTCGAAGGAACCTTTATAACTACACGTGATTCTTTATTCCCCATATTTATAGATCATGTTTTTACATCTTCTTCGGTTGGAAAAACCAAATGCAAACAATATTCTATTCTTAACGCATCTGATCGATGAGGAAGGTCCTTCAATTCATCTTCTTTTACTACATTCATATTTACAATCCAGTCTTCTCTATTCAAAATATCTAGAAGCTCTTCCATTAACTACATCTTCAAAATCATTATTCCCATCAAAAGCACTTGTTGGATGTGCATTTATAGTAAGAGATGATACTACATGATCATGTTCAACTTCTCTTTAACCGGTTAGTCTTTCCTTCCTCAAAGACATCTGAGAGAGGGACTGTAAAACCAATGCTATTGCCTACCGATATGACCTCTCTGCCTGGTCCCGTCTCAAAGGTCATTGCCTACTCAATGACGATCTCCTTCACATGTTGCCCCATAAGTGAATGGGAATTAAATCTCCGCCGACCTTCGAAACCTCGAATGCAATTTGAGCTAGGTTCATAGTTGACAGTGTATCCTATATCATTCATACTATGTGTGTCACCATCATTGTCATCCTCCTCCTCCTCATCATCATCATCATCATCATCATCATTATTATTGTTGAAGTCAAACCCCATATCTCCCTCGTGAGCTTCACCATCATTTTCTCTTATATTTATTTCTTGCTCAGCTTCTTACGGGTATAATCATATAAGATTATATAGGACATATCTCGTTAATGAATATCCATTTCATAACCTTTATTCTTTCATTTTGTCCTTTATTCCCTAGCTAAATGCATGTAAATAGCATCATTTTGCATAAAATAACATTCATTATTTACTCTGTAAATAGTATAAAATATTGTATTTAAAGCTAAAATAAAAGAATAAAGAAAAGAACATAAGTGAAATGAAATACCATAGGTAGTGAATGACCTTAAACCCCAAGATCTAGGCATCATGATGACTGGGTCGACAAGGACTAAAGTAGGGGGAGATAAGGGTCAAAATACAATAAAACCCTAGTTTGTAAATTCATCAATAAGTGCATTTTGGGGTCTATTTTATTCTTTATTATTTATACCTCAAATCAATAAACTTTGTACATGAAGTTGTAGATACAAATACATAGACATACAAAATTTATTTCACATAAAAATAATGCATCATGTACCTTCTACACTCAAAATAAGAACCCAAAATTCAAACTTCACAGACATGTATCTTCTCTATATGAACTCAAAATTCATCAGAATCATCTTTAATTGTATATAACCTTTAAATAGATATTCAATGAAGGTGGTTTCATTTAATTTGGAGTTAAGATGCACAAGTTAGGTTTTGAACCCCTATTGTACAATATACCTAAATAAAATATTCATGTTATTTATTCATAAAATTTTTCATTATTTCATATTTTTAGAATTTTGTAAATAATATTTCAAATATATGTATATCATTAAATTAAATAAAAACATCAAAAATACATTAAAATAAATACATACACTAAATGTATAGATGAATTATACATACTTATACCTACAAATAAATATACATATTTAATTAAGTGTCCATATTATATCTAAAAAATAAAATAAAACTATATTTATGTGTATTTACCTAATTTATAAATATATAAAATAAAGATACAAATTAATAAAATCTAAAATCTAAAATCCAAAATAAAAATAAAATATATTATATATAGGTAAATATACCTATATTTACACTTGTAAAATGTAACATATAATAAATTAACTTGTAAAAATAAATAAAAATTACCATAAAATACTACATAAAATAATAAATAGTTTCATGTTTTAACCTAAAATTAATAAAATCATTTATTATTTTATTTTGAATTAATAATGATTTTTAGGTTGTTTTATCGTGTAGCCCACCTACATGGACCAATAAGAGGGTGGTATGAATTGACCCTAGTCAACTCTTCGCCCCTCCCTAGGTCTGCATTTGGTAGGCCTACACCCTTGACTTTCTCGATTTTTCTTCATTTCTACAGTGTCCGATGAATCTCGACTTCTCCATGAAAGTTGACCTTCAATCCTTGCTCTTTCACGCAAATGCTTTGCATCGATCGCATGATCATCACCTCAGACATAATCAGCTCACCAACATTGACCTGTACATATACCTCCACCTCGATCCCATTTTAATTTGATCACTCTCACCCCTCAAAACCTCAACCTTAGCCATGCTTTAGATTCCTGGTGATATCAGGAGTTTCTCCAAGGGTCCGGTGAGAAGGAAAGGGCACGAATCGAGCGAATCCAGCCTTGTCGGAGCTCCTCCGCCATGTGGTTTGCTCCCAACCATCCCAGGTTAGGTGAGCCTCTATTTCTTACATTTTTGTATTCTTAGGGCTAGTAGTAAAGTAGGTTAATGTTAGTTTCCTGATGAATTTTCATTTTATTTTCTACAAAACAAACTCCGTAGTTCACCGGAGTTGAGCTCCGGCAACCTTGTCCATGGTGCCTCGAGTGTTCTCGAACCATTTTTTCACCCTCATCCCGCTTCTCCTTGCTTCTGCTTCATCCCCCCCCCATCTCCGTTCAACTTGATCTCGACCAGATCAAGAGACCCAACCTCTAGCTCTGATGTCTCGTCGGAGGTCTCTGCCACACCTTGCCACACTCATTCACCTACCAGTACAGCCCCCAGGCAACCCTTTTTTTATGTGTAAGCTTCTCTACAGGTTCTGGAGGGCTTAAGACCCCTCACAGGTCGATTTTGATTCGGCACGAGCTACTTGGAGCCCCAAACTTTCATCAACCTCTGAGGACCTCTCAGGTGGCCCTTGGACCCATCTAAGGTTGCTAGTTGTTCCGGGATGCCTTCAGGAAGCTTCATGGCCCTTTTGCAGCGTCAGAGAGACATGGTTGGTCCCCATCAAAACTCGAAAGAAAATGGGTTCTTCTCTGTTCTTCCAAGTCATCTATCTGTTGTCTGATCAAGCCCACTGGAGGATCAACTACCATTGGATACGAGTCCCTTCAGCCATCGGATCATCAACCGACTTCTAATCTCCTACGTCCATCATCGAACCGTCATCTTATAAGGATAGAACGATACGTGTCCAAATGAAAGCATCCACGCCATCTGCCAGCGCCCGTAGGGGGTAATTTTATGCTAGACCCCCCCTGTAATTTTGTATTTTTTAGTCTACAAACTTTCATCTGTATCATAAAAACTTTTGGTTATTTTGCAAGTAGCATGTTGTCTTTGTTTTCTTTGCGCTTAAGCCCTTTGCCACGTCACCTCACGTGCCCATACACGTGAGGTGGTGGGCATTTTGCTAGGACACCCCTATCAACGACACCCTTGCGCTTATATGTTATTATCCCGTCTAGAAACTTTGTATTTCAGTTTGAAACTTTTTAAGAATTTTGCATGTACGCCCTGTCATGTCTTACAAATTATATGTATACCCCTATCAGTGTGAATAAATAAAATATTGTGGGTAATTTATGCAGAGGACTCTATACTTTGGAAATTGGTTATGGATTGCATTTTTATTTATTTTTATTTGCATATTAGTCCTTTCCAATATTGCATTTTGTTTTGTGTATTCTTTACATTAAAAATATAATTTTGCATTAAAAATTGTAGGATTTTTAATATAAGTGCCTTTTATTGTATTTCACTATATATATTCTTAGTAGGGCTTTAATATTAATTTCCTATATTCAAAAATCCAAAAATATCGTATTCATTCTCTGTTTGCATTAAAAATCCATAAAAATTAGGAAAATGTTTTGAAAATTTCTAAAAAAAACAGGAGCTATTTATAGTTGCATTTTCAATCTACATACCTGATGAATCCACATTTCATCATCTTTATTCTATCATTTTGGCCTCAAAAACCCTGGCAAATGCATGTAAATACCCTTAATTCTCGCATCTTAGCATCCATGCATGTGCATATAAATAGTGTATAAAATACTATTTTTAAAGCCAAAATAATAGAATAAATAAAAGAAAAGAAAAAGAATAAAATATTGTAAATATTTTATGACCCGAAACCCTGAGACCTAGGCATCTTGATGAATAGGTCGACAAGGAATAAAGTAGGGGGAGATAAGGGCCAGCATACAATTAAAATTCCCTTTTTATTTATTCATTCTTTATTCATTTTGGGACCTATTTTTAGTTCCACTTTTATACTTCAAATAAAGAAATTTTGTACATGAAATTTGAAGATAATTAAATAAAAAAATACAAAATCTGATTTCACTCAAAAATAATGTACAGATAAAAAGTTATGGTCTGAATAAAATTCTAGAATCCTAACTTCCCAGACCTGTATCTCCCTAATAAAAGCTCGAAATGCATCAAACTCACCATTAATTGTATATAATTTTAAATAAGCTATTTAATGAAGGTGGTTTTGCATTTGGCAGAGCTACGGTTTGAATGTTGAGTTTTGGACCCCTATTGTATACTTGTACAGATTAAAATATTCAATTAAGTTATTATTCTTTATTTTTATAATTTTATATTTTTATAATTTTGTAAAAATTATTTATAATTTATGTGTATATTAAAATCAGAATAAAAATAGAAAAGAAACACAAAATAAAATGCTTGTATATAATGTATATAGGTATAATACATGTATATATACCTATATAATTCATACTTTCATTTTATTAAGTGTACAAAATACGTCAGAAAAATAAAACAAAAATATAGTTAAGTGTATAGAAATATGCTATAAATTTATAAAATAATAAACAAAAATAAATAAAATTAAATTCACAAAATAAAAATAAAATAATAAAATACATAGATATATATACCTATATAGACCTAAAATGGTAACTTGTACTTTTATACCTCATAAAAATAATTAAAAATCATATTAAAATACCTTACAAAATAACAAATATTTTTTATTTTATAACCTAAATTTAATAACTTCATTTACTATTTTTATTTGAATATATAAAACATTTTCCAGGGATTTTTCCTGGTTGGTCCACGTGGACCAACCAGGAGGCAGTCCACGTTGACCGCGGTCAACTGGCTGTCCTCCCTCCTCTGCCCCTTGTCAGACCTCGTTTCCACCCCTTCTTCTCGATTTTTTCAAGGTCAAATCTTGCATTCTTTCATGTCACGACCTGAAGCACTTATGCTCCTCGATCATCCCTCTTTCATGCCCCCATCTCTTTGGGTATTTTGCATCTTCTACCTTGAGCATTTTTGTATTTATTATTTAGTCCATAAACTTTTATCTGTAGTTTAAATATTTCTGTAATATTTGCATCTAGGCCCCCAAACTTTCTTTATTTGCATTTAGGTCCTGTCCACGTCACCTCACGTGACCCGTGCGCGTGAGGGGTGGTGATTTTGCACAGGACCCCCTGCTGGTTTAGCTATTTTATATCAGTCCAGGAAATATTTTGTAACGTGTATTATTTTTGGATATTTTGCATGTCAGGCCCTTGGATTTTTATATATTGCATTTAGGTCCTTGCTAGGCGCGTTCCAGGGTTGGGAAAATTGCAGGTGTGCCCTTGCGGTTTTGATATTTGTATTTGGTCCTGGAAATATATTTATTAGTTATATTTTTTTGTGGAAAATTGCACGTTGGCCCCTAGATGTTTGGATATTTACATATATACCCTTGCTGGTAGTGTTATTCTCTTTGTTGTCTCTATTTATTTCATGCATCCATAAATTTCTAAAAATCAACAAAAAATCAAGTTAAGCTCATGTTGCATTGTAGTTTCTCGCCATATTTTTGTTTTGCATTTTTATTGCATTTTCATATTTATCAAAATTCAAAAATATGCATTTTTGCTACTATTTACACTAGAAAATACCAAAAAATAGTAAACCCTTTCAAAATTCCAAAAAAAATACCTTTTATGTATTTCAGTGCCTTTTAACTTCTATCTAAAAATCACAAAAAAATCATAGTAAAAACCTTAAAAATTAGAAAACTCTAAAAATCTTCAAAAAAAATCTTAAAAATTCTAGAAAAATTCTAAAAATCTAATTTTTGTCCCTAAATTTTCCTTGTTTTATTATCTTTAGTTTAAAATTAATTTGGAAAATTTTTGTTACTGTTTGATATTTTATTTCCCCGTTTTAGTTTCAACTTTCTATTTCCTTCACTGTTTTCAGTATTTTTGACCTTAAAAATACCCAAAAAAATCATAAAAATCTAGAAAAATATAAAAAGACCAAAAACACTTTATTTCCAGAATTTTGGTCATTTTTACCTATTTTTATAAATACTTTATTCCTCTTGTTCTTACTTTGTGTATATTCTATTCCTAGAAAAAGAAAAAAATATATAAAATATAAAAAGAAAATACAAAATCAGTAAATTAAAAATCAAAATATAAAAATATAAAAATTAAAAATAAAATAAAAAATATAAAATTAAAAACCCACAAAAATTTACATGTTTGTAGGCATTTGATCACATATCACATTTTTTACATTTCTGCCTTGATCTATCTTGCTTGCTCCATGTGTTCGACACTCTACACATACTTGCACATTATACACACTTATTGTAGAGTTATAATAAATTTTGACTCCACATTTGGTTTTCATTGTTTGATTGTTATTGTAGGTTGATTGTTGACTTAATCGGGAATTACTGAGGGTCGCCACAGCGACTTTTGTCTCCGCCTTGTGTGAGACATTTAGACCCTCATATCTCTTGGTTAATCAAATGGCGTCGTTACCAGGGAGCAACAGTGCGTACTTCGGCTTTTCTTTGTGATTGTGATTGTTTGTTTATTTTCACAATTTTTATTTTTTGCTTATTTTATTTTCCTTATTTGTGATATATCTGTTGAGCTGTCTAACCCCCTCTCTTATTGACTTTGTGCGAGGAACCGTGGGTCGAGGGAGGCACTCCACCCTAGGTGCCTGGGCACCCACGTGAAGCCGGCAGCTGCCAGCCTAGCACCAAGGAGATGAAGAGAGATTTTTGAAGACCGAGCTCCTTTTATTTTTCTTGTATTTATTTACTTGTGCAATTTGTGTAAGAGAAAGACTCTAATTTGTAATAATACAGGTACTCTGAACATTGGACATTCGGACCTAATTTCCAAGTGATTGTTCACTTGGGGGCTCACCGTTGTTTTCTCATGTTTTCTTTGCACTTTTTTAGTTTGTTTCCCGATTTTATTTTTATTCATTTTGTGTGACTGAGCCTTAGATGTAGGAGTTACTTGTCGAAGTATTAGGTCCAAATACATTAATCACCATTGCATGTACCTATAGTCTCGTTTGGATCTAGTCAAGTTTTAAAATCGTGCTTCACGCTAATAGCAACTTCTCATCTTAGGGCAATTTCATTGACTTTGCATTTGCATACATATAGGTTTCAATTCTGCTAAGCATCTTTGCATGTAGAGTGCTGGAGGCAAGGTGAGCATTTACACTTTAGCATCCATCATTGTTTGCCGCTTGCATTGCTTTTCCGCCTCTACCTCTGATTTTGATCACCTAGGTGCTTAAAGGAATTGACTCCCTGATAGGATCGTGCATTTCTTATTAAAAATCCAAAATAGTGAGAACCAATAAAATTGGGATTGTTAATATTACTTGACCCTAAAAAATCAAAAAGAAAAATATTGTCTTGGGGCGAGTAATCCCCTCATTGTCTTCGTTTTTACTTGCTCGCGCACACCCTAAGGATTAGTGCCAAAATCCCATTTCAGCTCCCTAAGTGTTTGTGAAACTTTTTGACTTCTCACCTAACTCTAAAACAGACAAGATAAAAAGACCGCATTTTACGGTCTCTACCGAGTTGAGTAGGTGTATTGAGGGTTTGTATTAAGTGAGTTTTGTTTGTGATTGTTTGTGTGCATCCTAGATCGTCTCTACGCATTTGCGCCTTCTTCTTCACTCTCTTGACTTGACCTTCGTGCTCCTTCGAATCATTTCCTTTTGCTTTCGAGATGGACCCCTAGAGCGCATTTTATCCGAACTTTGCGGATCCTTCGTTTACTCCAGTCGGTCCACCTCCCTTTTATCAGGAGGATCCTCGTTCTACCTTTTCTGATTTTTGTACATGCCCGCCTCAGCCACAGTATCAGGACTTAGATTTCTACCTGCCTCCACCTCCACCTGTATATTATCCACCTCCACCTTCACATCCACCCGAGTCTAACTTGTTGGAGTCACCTCCCTCGATCTCCATGAGTGTTGTCTTGAACCGGATGATAGGGCACATTAATTCAATAAATGATGATCTTGCTATCTTGAGGAAAAACCATATTAATGCTCCATTCGTCGTGGTTACGGATTTCCTTGTGGGTGATCATGGGAGCTTGCAATCGTCAAAAATACAAAAAATGAGAAAATTTTAAAAATCCAAAAAGAGTTCAGGAGACATTTGGTTAATTCAGACTGTGAGGAGAGGTACCATCTGCCAGATCATTCACCCACACATTCATTCACACATTGTCCCACCTTTGACCTCGAGGATGCTGTTGTACAGACTGCTCTTGGCATGCCTCGTGTAGATGCTGATTCCGACTTCCTCCCTTGTATGGAGGAAGTTCAAAAATTAAAAAAATTGTTGACTGAACCCGAAGTGGTAGCCACTATTCATGAGATCATCTGTGCCCCACTTCAGCAGGCCATGTCCGACTTATCTGCTCATCTTCCCAAGAAGAGAAAGTGGAGGAGCAGATCTGAGCGTCATATTTTGACCATGGCTATTTCCCATGCCATCACACACCGTCCCATTCCTAGGAAGAGGAACACTGCCACACTTTCATTAGCTGCACCATCTCTGACCATACTTGTGATCACACTCTCCTCGACGGTGGTGCTTCGATTAGCATATTACCCTTCTTGTTGGTACAGTCTCTTCAATTAGGGCCTCTCAAGAAAACCAGGATGATTGTTCTGTTTGCTAATGGATCTATCAAGAGGCCAAAGGGTATCCTTGAAAACATCGTCATTTCGATTCAGGGCACGAGCTACAATGTTGATTTTGTCGTCTTTCCCATGGAGACCTCCATTGGGGAGCCCTCTCCAATCATCCTGGGACGACCATTCCTCGCCTCTACGAGGGTCGTTATTGACTATGGATTAGGAGAGATTCGCTTCCATCTTGTTGATGAGAGTGAAGTGTTGATCACCACACCCACAGTTGAACAGAGACCTGCACCTGATGCACCTTCACCTATTCTAGCTGACTCCGAGGCCTATGACCTATCCGATGATATTAGAGAAGTTTGCTTATTGACCGCTGATGAGACCCGAGGAATCCTCCAAAAGGGGGAAGAATCGGAAAGCATGGACCTCGAAGTTCCTCCTTCTGGTGTGTGGCGATGTGTTGATGAAAGCTGCGGGATTTACGTGATTGATACCATAGAGCGGAGGGCAGACACCAAGACTAGACAAGACGGACCTTGTTTGACTACTTCCACGGATAAGTTCATTCCTGGTCACTCAAAAGTGATGATGATTGAGGCCGGTTATGATTTTAACCATTATTTTCAGAAATTTGGGCCTTTTGATGAAGAAGATGATCCGGGTGAGATTCTTGAGGACAAACAGAGTTCGACTACTTCCACTGATGACTTTGTTCCTTTTGGTTTTGACCTGGACGAGACCTCGCATGACGACTCCGATTACACTTCTTCCGACGATGATGAGTTTGTCCCATTCCAATTTGATATCAGCGAGACCCCCAAGGCCAGACCTATTCGTACTTCTTCCACTCGCATGTCTGCGCCTTCACACCATAGGACCACCAAGGGCGAACCTAGCCATACTACTTCCATTGACCAGTTCGTGCCTTTTTTATTTGACTCCACTAAGGGCCTTCACCATGTCGACCCTGATCGGCTTCCGTCCACTGTGGACCCCGATGTCGACCTGCACCATACCAGATCCATTCCTCAGTGGTCCCGCAAGAAGGTTTGCTTTCTACCTTCTTGATCATGTGTATATCCATCTCTGTTGTACATACGCTTATATTCATCTTCGTCCCTCGCCCGTATGGCTCATCCACCCATTCTCGTGTTTGCCTTGCTTAAGACATACTTTGTCCTAGGTATAGGGGGTGGATGAGCTGAGTGCTCATTCAACTTTCCGTGTCACCACTCCTGTTGTTGCCTATACTTAGGGCTTCTTTTACCCTAAGTATAGGGGGAGTGGTGTGTACATCCTCTGATCTCTTCTTCCATCTTTATCTCTTTTCCTTCTTTTCTTCTTCTCCTTTTCTATTTTCTTTTTCTATCAAAAAGGTGTTGCCCCTTGTAGACAATCTTCTATACTTAGGACGTACTTTGTCCTAAGTATAGGGGGGTGCACCCTGAGTTTTCTCTATTCTTTGATCCTCTCCATTGTCTCCTCTTCTTGTCTATACTTCGGGATATCATGCCCTAAGTATAGGGGGAGACAGTCTGAGTACGATTTGTTCATTCCCACCCTTGACCCTCTCTGCTTTGTGTACCGTCTGCTATACTTAGGATTATTTGATCCTAAGTATAGTGGGGACGGTCAACTTCTCATCCGTTCATTTCTTTATTTATTCTTTAGACTTTCCTATACTCAATACGAGTTATGTCTTCTCTTTTCTCTTAGATCTATGTGGGGGGTCGTATATACTACGTATATACTTTAGCCATAACTCGTATTTTCATATTTTCTTAATAATATGGCTAATAATTCTTTAAAATTCTTTAAAATACTTAATAAAAAGATGTGATTATTCCTCAAATTCTTTTTGTATTTATTGATTAATAAATCAGGTGAAAATATTTTTTGCAAAATGTTTGAAAAATAGTTTGAAAATCTATGTGAAAATCTTTTGAAAACTATTTGGAAAACATTTTGTTACATATTTTCAACCTTTGTAAAAATGTGTTGTCTGTAAAACTTTATTTTCTTTGTGTGAAAATAAAATGTTTGAAAAATAATTTGCAAATGGTTTGAAAAATGGTTGCAAAAATAATTTGAAAAATCTATTTATACTGTTTGAAAACCTTTGCAAAATGATTTTCAAATGTATGTACATGTTTATAAAATGCTTGTAAAAATTATTTTGGACTATAGTTTTTCGAAATTGTTTGTAAAATGATTTTTCAAATAAGTTTGAGGAATACATACATCACACCAGAATTCATTCTATACATATACTTATAAAATTGATCACTTACCCTTGTAAATCTTAAAATCTATTTCTTGTAAATATAAGAAGCATCTCCGTGTAAATTTTTGTACCTAATTTTTATCCAAAACCTTTTTGTTTTCAAAAATCCCAAAAACATTTGCAAAATTAAAATACCAAAAATATTTGAAAAATCTTTTTGAAAAATACAAAAAAAATGCATATGCATCATCATCTTTTCAAAAATCCATAAAAAGTTCAAAATCTTGAAAATTGCATCACAAAAATATTTTCTGCATAGCATTTGCATAGCATGAGCATTTTTCGGATTGAGTTTGATGGTTGAACGAGTCTAAGTAAAATCCAGAGATTGGAGCTTGATTGGACCTTAAAATCTACCTAATAACAGGAACCTTATAGAAACTGGTTTGAGGTACTTCAGGTCGAGGTGACTTAATTCTTTGAGGATCACAGGACTTCTTTCAATGGGTTCTTGACTGCCTAAGTAGAGTATTTCGGAACACATGCACGACTGATGAATACCCATTCATCACTCTTTATTCTTTTATTTTAGCTACAAAAACTATGCAAAACACATGTAGATACTTGTAAATAGCATAAATTACCATTTAGCATGCATTGTGTAAAATACAATAAATAGCAGGTTTTTGTACATAAATAAAAGAATAAAGAAATAAAAGAAAAAGAGGGAGATATTTAGAATAAATATTGAGCGACCTAATCCCAAGGGAGGGCTCAGCATGGGCCTAACCGCAAAAGAACCCAAGTAGAGAGAGATAGGGAAGCTCATGTGTTTGTACATATACCTATAAATAAATAAAAAAATTATTCTCCTCTTATTCAAAATAAAAATGGGTGCATATTTATTTGTCTATATTTGTAAATATAAAAGTAAAATAAAATGGGAAAAACAAAACAAAAATAAAAAGAAATAAAAATTCCTTCTTCATTGTACAATAGACCATGTGTATAAAACCATATATCTATTTATTTTCCTCTTGTAAATAAATAAAAAATCCAATAAAAATACTTTCACATCCCCTTATTTCATGGTGTAAATAAATAAAACAAAAATTAGAAAAATAAAAAAAATATCAAAAGAAATAAAAATAAAATCAAATCCTCTCCTTGTATATATACCATGTATATATGTATATAAAACTATTTATTTAACCCTTGTAAATAATTAATAAAAATAAAATAAAAAAAACCCTATTATTCCAAATTTTATGTTATAAATAAATAAAATATAAAATTGGAATAAAATGTATAAAAATAAATAATTAAAAAACAAAAATTAAAAATTCATATTGTATATACCTATATATAATAATACTATATTGTAAATACATTATTTTTATTTCAAAAAAATAAATAAAAATCACTAAAAATAATTTAAAAATAAATAAACATTTTTCATGTTTTAATTTTTTCTAAAATAAATCATTTAATATTTTTTATTGAATTTTCAAAGAATTAATAAAAGCTGAATTTCTATTAGTCCACGGGGGATTGTTGACCCCTGGTCTATTCTCCCCCGCAGACCCCTTTCTAGCGGATCCGTGCGCCTGGCCCGATTTCTCCCAATTTTAGCGCCATGATCCGAGCACCAAATACCCCAAACCCAAGGCCCCGATTGCCAAGGAATGATCCATGACCCTCGCGTGCCTCTCCTTTTAGGGATTCGTTCCTTGGATTGCTCTCTCGATCCCCATCTTATCGGACCTAGGCTGCTATATAGCTGAACCTTCGGCCGCCATTTCACGCCATCTTTGGGGCAACTCCTTCGTCCCAGGACCTCCAACCTAATCCCTAGAGTGACAGCTATCAATTGGCGTGTCGAAGAGATGAGAGGGAGCCCTCCGCCACTGATCCGGCGACATCTGCCGTCGTGCGCCGTCGCGAGGTGCGCTTAGCTTCAGAACTCGACAATTCCTCGAGGCCAGGAACCCCAGAGCTCCGTGAGCTCATTCCCAGTCGATTTCATCCATCAGGTAGACCCGATTCTTCCTATTTTTCTCTAAATTTTGATTACCCCCAAATCGACCCTTCGCCGTCTCCGATCAATGCACGTCACCCCACTCATCGATTCGATCATCGGACGACACCATCATCTCCGTGAGACCCCTCTTCACGTTCTTCACCCACTAACTCCCCCTGTCTCTCCCCGGAGCAGGTAGTTCGGTCTCCTCCGCCGTCGCCTCACCGGAGGTCATCCACCCGACTCACCCACGCACCCATTCCACCTCTAACCGGGTCGAGGCAGTTTGCCCTCGACCCAGGAAGCTTCCTAGGCTGTTTTGCAGGTCAATGCGACCCATCTGAGGGTCGTCGAGTTCAAGCCCAGGAGCTTCGAGCCTCCGACATCGCCGGTCCACTCCGGTGGTCTCCGGTCTCATCGGAGGATCCCAGTCGTTGCGTAGCATCACGGCGGAGCTTTTCCATATCTCAGCAGCCGGAGAGGAGGCCTCCACCGCACGCACGGATCGGCGAAGCTCGCCGGCGAGGTGTTCTTCCAGGATCCCCTCTAGCGTCTGATTATCCCCTTCAGCTCCAGATTCGATCAGATCCATCTATTTGAGGAGCCCCGCGACCGTCAGATCTTTTGGAGGCTTGATCCGAACCGCACGTTTAGACGAAGAGGAGCCCGATATCCACCACCGTCCGATCTCCACGTGGCTTCCTCCTCGCCGTCCATCCAGACGAAGGGCTGCCCTTGCTCCAGTACCGTCAGATCAGCCACGTGGCACGCCCTCGTCCCTCCGATAATAAGGGGTAATTTATACTTAGGCCCCTCCTGTTTTTGCATTTCTTATTTAGTCCTGTAAATATTAGATATAGTTGTTTTTATTTTGGTTAAATTGCATAGAGGACCTGGATGTTTATCGTATTTGCATATCAGTCCCTGTGTGTGTGAACCACGTAAATCGACACGTGAGGGCCTGGGCTTTTTGCACTTCTGTCCTGTAGTTCTTGGATGTTAATGTTTGCATGTTTATAAATAGAATTTACAGTTATACCCCTTTGTGTCTGGATCACGTGTTTTGCGCGTGCACGCTGGGCTTTTTGCATGTTTGGCCTCTGAGCTTTCTGTCGTGTTATTGTTTGGCCCCTGCAACTAGTTTTTATTACACCTAGGTCCCTGTGCACTGTGAGCTTGTGTTTGATTTAAATAAAATATCAAATTAAGTCCAAATCGCATGAAAATTAGACTCGTGGCTCCCGCCACTGTGTAAAATTTTCACCAAAAATTACGTACATTTCTGAGGTGTTTTAGTATTTTTAAAAATTCAAAAACAGTTGTTTTTCCTTCTGTTTAAATTAGAAAATCATAAAAAAATATAATAACTCTTTTAAAAATTCCAAAAAAAATAAGTTTTGTTTGTTTTTGTGTGTTTGATTTTCTGTGCATTTTTGGTGATTTTTGGATATTGAAAAACCTTAAAAATTAAAAACACTTAAAAACTTATAAAAACTCTAAAAAATTATAAAAATACCAAAAATCACAAATTCTTTTTCTGAATTTTCTTTGTTATTTCTATTTCTCATAAAAATTACCTCCAGCTATTATAGGACTATTTGATATTTTTCATATCCCTTTAAAGTCTGGTTGGATAGTTTGCTACTGTTTTTGCCTTCTTTTATTTTCAGAAAATTCTATTAAAATTATAAAAATCTCAAAAATTCATTAAAAACAGAAAAAATCTAAAAATCATAAAAATATTTTTGTTTGAATTTTTGGAGCTTTTTAGAGTGTTTAAATAGTTTGTTGGTTGTGATTGTTTTTGTCTTTTTTGTATTTTCCTTCATTATTAAAAATCCAAAAAAATATAAAATTATTTAAAAACCACCAAAAATACTTGTTTTTGTTTTCTTTTATTTCTGACTACTTTGTAGGCCGCAAGGCCAACTCGTGCTCCTTGAGACCGACCCTGGGTGTTATACCAGGTTAATCACATAGCAAGACCGCTATTTTGGTTTTCATTGATTTTTGTCTTTTCGATTGGTGGTCTGATTTTGTTTTCTTGATTGAGCTTTGAGCTCCGAGTGACTGAGGTCACAACGACCTTAGTGATATATTTACCTTAGTTTATCGGGTGGCTCATCAGAATGGCGTCGTTGCCGGGGAGAACAGCTTAGTAGTCGCATTTCTTTTTATTTTGTTTTCTTTTTTATTTTCGTGACTTTCCACGGCTTTTTCTTCATCCGCGGCTTTTCGCGGCTTTTTGCTTTTCTCTTATTTTCATTTTCTTTTATTCTCTTTTATTTTTGTTTTTGGTTGTTTTGAGTGTTTATTTTTATTTCCCATTTCTGCACATAAGCCCTGTTTTAGTTATTAGCTTTGTTTATCTGGTTTGACACACTTGTTGTTTACTTGCGAGGGCCCGAGGACCAAGGCAGCTCCTCTCGAGGAGCCGATGCAACCGTGGGAATCGGAGGTGGCTCCCTTCTGCACGGAGCCACAGGAGAGCGTGAGGAGGCAGCAGGAGTGCGGGATTAGTTTAGATTAGCTTAGTTTATTTTCAGCACTTCTTTGAATTGTTGTAATAATACAGGGACAGGACAGACTTGGACACTTAGACTTTCAGGTTCTGTTTCGCCGAGCACCTGTGTGCTCGGGGGACCCCTCGGTTTTTTCGCGGCTTTTTACGCTGTTTTTATCATTTATTTCCTGCCTTATTGATTCTCGCGGATTTCAGCCGTAGCTTAGGATTTTTGCTTGATTGTGCCATAATTAGTAGGATCCATACACCTAAATAAATCTGTCTGTACCTATAGACCGATTAATTGGACCAAAATAAAAACTTAATAAAAAGACTACTTGATCACTTGAGGGGTCCCGCGACGCTAGAGGTCGTATACAGCGCTGGCAGGACCCGTTGTGGCGGGCACCGATCAGCATCCGAGACTGGACACCGACCCCTCCTGATTGACCATTTAGCCACTGTTCTTTCGAGTAGAACTGCTTGTTAGGGCTCGGTTTTCCGCTTGTATCATTTAGGTAGTTTTAATTCTGTCTTTCAATTATGCACGGATCATATTGCATGTAGGCTGCTGGAGTCAGGTACGCATTTCTTACTCTACATGCATCATTGATTTCACGCGCATCGGCTTTTTCGACTTCTCCCCCCCCCCCCCCGTTTTTGGACCTAAATAACCAGGAGAACCGAAAATTTTATTAGGCGATTGTTGTTATTTGAAAAATACCTAAAAATCAAAACCATAAAATTGGGACTGCTAACTCAACTTGACCCTAAAAGACACTCACCAGAAAAATTTGTCTTGGGGAGAGCAACCCCCTCCTTGTCTAGTTTGCATGTGCGAGAGAGTGACCCACAATCTAGGATAGAGACACATCTGGACCCCTTTCAGACTACTACTTCTGGGCTAGTCATTCTCCAGTGAGGATTGCTCTGGTCTCCGGTAAAGCGGGTTGCGATATCCTTAACAGAGCGAGTCGATCGGGTAGCCGGTAAACGATCCGCGGCTTGTACTGGCTGGGAAAGATCTAGTTCGGGATCGGGCCAATCTCCTGGGGGAATCGGATTCCCAATAGGTCACGTAACCGCTATGCTATCTTGACTTGATCACTTAATAAAAATTGACAAGATAATTGACCGAACTCTTACGGTCTTCAGCTCGCGTTGAGTAGGTAAATCCGGGGTTTTGTTGCTCATCATAGTTGTTTCTAGATCCCATCCGCCCGACTCAACCAGATCAAGATGATGGGCAGGAGGTCCCTTAGGCAGCCTCTGGCTGCACCGCTTTTCAGCACTCTCGCCCGTTCATCTAGGTTGGTTCGCGAGAGCCGAGACCCGCTCTCCGAACCTGAGTTCGATTCCGCTCTGTTCCCCCTCAACCACACTTCTACCAGTCCAGAGATACCAGTGCCAGATGATAGACCACAGTCATATTTATCGGCATCTGAGTTTGGGTCTTTTGCCTTTGTAGAGACCATGGCTGGCAGCAGTGACGACCGCACCGGAGGTCCCCGAGTCGAGCAGACATTCATCATGGACCAGGGTGCGATCAACTCCACACTGATCGCCTCCCTAGAGACAGTTCAGCAGCAATTGAGGGATCAGGGTGCCTTTATGATTGAGATGAGGCGCGAGATGGAGCAAATGAGAGCAGACCGCGATCAGCGTGGGCCCGGAGACGGGCCGAGGAGACCTGACGATGCAGCAGCAGCCGCAGCCGCAGCCGCAGCAGCAGCCACCGCAGCAGCGGCAGCACCGGACCAGCCGAGATCGATGCGGGAGTTACACAACCCCAGATCGACACTGACGCACCGTTGGGTGGTTTTACCAGCTATCGTGGGGGACTTCAATTTCCCCCCAAACACCTTGCAGCTTCTCCCCCGGTTCCATGGGCTCGCCACTAAGGAGCCCCATCTCCACCTCCAGGAGTTTCTGATGATCTGCAGCACAGTCCACTATAGACAGGTGGACGAGGATACCATCTGTATGATTGCCTTCCCCTTCTCACTAGCTGATAGAGAAGCCACCTGGCTGAAGCACTTGGGGAAGTTCGTGTACACCTGGGAGTAGCTCCGCACCGAGTACTTGAACAAGTACTATCCACTCGGGCGAACGAACGCAGCGAGGGCCCTGATCAGCAACTTCTCCATGCTCCCCAATGAGCAATTCCACGAGGCATGGGAGAGATTCCGTGAGCTGACCGACAGATGCCCGCACCATGAGATCTCGAAGCCAAACTTAGTTCAGAGCTTCTTCTGCGGGCTGACACCAGAGCTGCAGGGCCTGGTGAATGCTTCATGTAGCGGGTCCTACTTCACCAAGGACGAGGATCAGGTCTAGGCCATCTACGAAGAGATGGCCGAGAACTATACAGTGATGTCCCAGACCTGACTCTACACATAGGGACGCCGCCAGCCACAGACCTTGCAGTACCAGAGGATCGCACGGGTCGACGCCGGTCCTTCCACTTCGTCAGCGGCAGCCGCACAGGCCGAGTCCACAGCCGCTGACATGGGCATTATCAGCGAGAAGCTGGACCGGATGGAGATTATAGAGAAGAAGCAGTGCCAAAGCATATCACAGATGGATCAGATGGCACAGACACTGAGCGACTTGAAGACACAACTCATGTGTCTCCAGGAGGCACAGACGGCTTCTCAGCCCCGTCTTCAGTCGCGAGGAGATCCGAGCAGCAGCGGCAGTTCGTCCCAGCGCTCCCAGCAGCTTAGACAGCTTCACCTTGTACAGACGGAGTCGTACCAGCAGCCACAGCCACGCTACCAGTCACCACCATCTCCAGACACGCAGATGATGGTATACCAGTCGGATCAGCCTCTGGCAGTACTCTCGCCACCCCCTTACGAGTCAAAGTCATTGATGGATGTCAACGGGATTTGGTACGATCGACCTCAGCCCGGTATCCGACGAGACCATCCCAGATTCCATTGGTCGGCCGGAGGAGCCAGTTCCCAGCAGCAGCCTTCAGGTCAGGGTGGTCAGTACGGCCATCAACGAGATCACCAGCAGCAACAGCCCCCAGTGTACCAGCAGCAGCAGCAGCAGTAGTCATCCCAGTATGGTCCTCGTCCCTATCAGCAGGGACATTTGTGGAGGCGTGATCAGCCTCAGTAGCAGTTTCATCCACAGCAATACCCCTCTCACCCGCAGCGCCAGCCACAGCAGCAGCCTCATTACCAGCGAGGCCACCCGTCAGGTTCTCATGGGCCATCCTATGAGAACCCCGCCTTAGATGACATAGCCCGCCTCCTGACCGGTCAGCAGGCTACTTTCAGACGTGAGATGGATGAGTTTCGCCAGGAGATGTGGGAGATCGTGAGAGGGAAGGCCGCCATCCTGCCCAGATCGAGCCGAACCCGAACAACCTCAAGAGGAAGTCTGAGCAGGTAGATTTCACAGAGTATGCCACTCCGAGTGATTCTTTTGGTGATATGTCTGCATATCTGTTTGATACTGACTTTGTCACACTTAGGAGCGGTAGGATGCCAGCAGGCAGTGCCTCGTCTGAGCGACGACCCCAGGCCACTTCCAAAGCGCCAGACGAGGAGGAGGAGCGCGGTACTGATGCCGCGAGAGATGATGACGGTGATGCTAATGCCACCATGGATGCTGATCCCACCGACGGTACTGATGTCGTCGTTTCACCAGATGGAGGAGGTGGTACTGACGCCACCAGTGTTGCCAAGCTAGAGCGTGGTGCTGATGCCACGAGTCGACATGCCGAGGGTGGTGTTGATGCCACTGTTTTTACTTCTGATAGTCCTATAGTCTTTCCTTCTGTTCATGTATCTCAGGACACTTCTGGCAATAAAGGAAAGGGTTTATTTTCTTCCGATCCACCTGTGGTGCTTGATGTATGTGTGGATTCTGCCGTTGAGCAGCCTAGACCCTCTCCTAGTCCTTCATCTGAGAAGGACCATGTGATCCCCTTTCCACGAGCACTTCACATGGGAAAGGGGAAGAAAATCGAAAATCCCAAAAAGAAGCAGCAGGAAGAGTTCAGCCAGTAGATGATCGACAGATTTCACATTCAGCTGACTCTTCAGGAGGCCTTGGTGCACATCCCTCTACTCCAGAGATCACTCAGAGACATGACCACAGTTAGGAGGAAGAGGAGGAACCACCAGTATGAGATCCATGTGCTTAACAGGGCCATGTGTATCGCGATTCAGAACCGTCTACCAGCCAAGAGGGCAGATTCAGGAGCCCCATATGTCAGATGCCACATCCGCGAGCAGAGGTTCGACCGCACTCTATTAGACAGCGGTTCTTTGATCAACCTACTTCCGGTAGCCCTTCTGGACCGCTTCGAGTTGGGCACTCTACGATAGAGCAGGACAGTCCTTCAGTTTGTTGATCGATCTGTCAAGAGGCCGAAGGGGTTGCTGAGGGACGTTGTCGTCACGATTCAGGGCCTGCAATTCCCCGTGGACTTCGTTGTGTTGGACATGGAGATCCCTGAGTCTGTGATCGATACCCCCATCATTCTAGGCCGCCCGTTCTTGACCACAGCCAAGGCAGTGACCGACCATGATAGCGGTAAGGTATACTTTCGCGTCAAGGGCGAGAGTGTATAAATAGAGACGGTCGAGGACAGCAGAGTCAGAGATTCAGCATGCTCAGAGCCGACCACAGATTCAGAGCAGATGACAGAGTCAGGGATAGACATCCACCAGGACTGCGATTTTATGATTACAGATGATCAGGCAGTATGGGCAGATCCAGACGCACAGGCTATCCACTAACCTTCAGAATCCGCTGAGGCAGAGATGCCATTAGAGGAGAGCTTGGAGAGCACATTCCTGGTCCAGGATACTTTTCAGTTGGTAAAGTTGGTTCTTGACCGTGAGACAGAGTTGTTTTATGATGATGATATAGATCCCTCGGAGTCAGATGTTGATTGGGCAGAGTTTGATGATCTCATACCATGTCTGACTTCCACTGAGCCTGCAGCTAGGGAGGAGGTAGATGCCATGCAGAGCAGAGACAGTCCAGCAGAGCAGTCTTCTCCAGATTCTGATTGTGAGCGAGAGTTTCAGTTCTCCCATGCAGATTTGGCAGCATTCACTCAGAGTTTTTAGAGGACAGATCCGCCAGCACCCATTTGTCCAGAGCTGAAGCCACTTCCTGCGTTGCTGAAGTATAGGTTCCTTACGGGTGAGCATGAGATGTACCCAGTCATTATCTCCGCCGATTTGACTGGAGATCAGGAATCCCGTCTGATGGGGGTTCTTGAAAAGAACCACAAGGCGACAGGATGGAGCGTAGCCGATCTCCAGGGGATAAGTCCGGGTGCTCCCACCATATCTATATCGAGGAGGAGGCGAAGCCGTCGCATGAGTTCCAGCAGCAGCTGAACCCGAATCTGGGAGAGGTTGTCATGAAGGAGATCTCGAAATGGTGGAGCGCCGATTTTATCTACCCCATCTCCGACTCCAAGTGGGTCAGCCTGTTGCATGTAGTGCCCAAGAAGACAGGCATCACTACAGTTGTCAGCGAGTCTGGAGAGGAGATCGCTACCCAGGTACCCACTTCTTGGCGGGTCTGCATGGATTATAGACGACTCAACCAGGCCACTTAGAAGGATCATTTCCCCCAACCCTTTATAGATCAGATCAATGAGAGAATGGCAGGGAAGAGCCACTACTGCTTCTTGGATGGGTACTCCGGCTACAATCAGGTGGCCATCGCGCCTGAGGACCAGGACAAGACCACCTCCACATGTCCCTTCGGCACATACGCCTTCAGACGCATGCCATTTGGGCTATGCAACGTCCCTGCGACTTTTCAGAAATGCATGTTGTCGATCTTTTCGGACATGGTGGGGGAGTGCTTGGAGTTCTTCATGGATGATTTCTCGGTCTACGGCGACGGATTCGACTCCTGTCTTGACTGCCTAGACCGAGTCCTTCAGCGATGCATTGAGGTTCACCTTGTGATGTCTTAGGAGAAGAGTCACTTCATGGTGACTCAAGGGACGGTGCTTGGCTATATCATCTCCAACACGAGCATGGAGGTTGATCCGGCCAAGGTAGATGTCATTAAAAAACTCGCACCGCCATCCAACTTGCGGCAGTTACGATCTTTTCTGGGGCACGTCGGTTTCTACCGGCGCTTCATTCGTGATTTCAGTAGGATTGCCCGACCGTTGACTGATCTACTGACGAAAGACACCGAGTTCCTTGTCAATGACAAGTGTCTTTCGTCGTTCGATACTCTCAAGAGATGTGTTGTAGAGGCTCATGTTCTCCAGCCGCTTGATTGGTCTCTCCCATTCGAGATCATGACGGATGCCTCCGATTTTGCCGTAGGGGTCGTGCTGGGATAGAGGAGGGATGGAGTCCCATTTGCTATTCACTACGCTAGCCATACATTGGATGCCGTGCAGCGGAACTACACAGTCACTGAGAAGGAGATGCTAGCCGTAGTTTTTGCCCTAGATAAGTTCAGATCTTACATTATCAGATCTAGAGTGACCATTTACATTGACTATACCGCCATCAGGTACCTTATGGCAAAGAAGGATGCCAAGGCCATATTGACTAGATGGATCCTTCTACTCCAGGAGTTTGACATAGAGATTAAGGATAAGCCTGGAGTCAAGAATGTGGTGGTTGATCATCTCTCCCGATTAGAGCATCTTGAGGATTATGAGCAGACTGAGCCTATTTGTGAGACCTTCCCAGATGAGGCGATCCTTGCTATCGCCTCTCTCCCGTGGTATGTCGATATTGTGAACTTTCTTGTTGCTAAGAAAGTCCCACAAGATTGGCCCAGGCAGAGACTTGAGACCTTCCTTGCGAAGGCCAAGTTCTACCATTGGGAGGATCCCATCCTTTACCATGAAGGAGGGGATAGCGTCTGGCGTAGGTGCATTCCTCAGGAGGAGCACCATAGCATCCTCACTTACTGCCACAAGCTTGAGGCAGGAGGACATCACTCTGGGAGGAGAATGGCACAGAAAGTGCTCTAATCCGGCCTATGGTGGCCTACCCTCTTCAAGGACTCTGATGAGTTCGTGAAGAGGTGTACTGACTGTCAGAGGATGGGCACTTGTGGACAGCGTGATATGATGCTGATGCAGCCCATTCACTTCTGTGAGGTTTTTGACGCATGGGGCATCGATTTCATGGGTCCATTCCCTAGGACTCAGGGATTCGAGTACATTCTATTGGCCGTAGATTATGTTAGTCGTTGGGTTGAGGCCATCCCCACCCGAACCGCAGATGCTAGGACTGTTTGCAGATTTTTGAGGAAGCATATCATTTCACGGTTCGGGGTACCTAGAGTGTTGATATCTGACGGGGGGTCTCATTTCG
The DNA here is from genome assembly GCA_037367405.1 of Ottelia alismoides. Lineage (NCBI taxonomy): Eukaryota > Viridiplantae > Streptophyta > Magnoliopsida > Alismatales > Hydrocharitaceae > Ottelia > Ottelia alismoides. The sequence goes on from JAZKJV010003481.1 coordinate 564,399, forward strand.
TAAACGACAAGGTAAAGGCCCTTGCTAGCGAGTTCGGCATAGACCATCGAGTTGCCACTCCATACCATCCTCAGACGAATGGTCTTGCCGAAGTGTCGAACAGGGAGATCAAGACTATATTGCAGAAAGTCGTCCGTCCTGACCGAAAGGATTGGTCATAGCTTTTGGACTCGGTCTTGTGGGCATATAAGATGTCTTTCAAGACACCTTTGGGCGCATCTCCCTTTCGCCTCGTTTATGGAAAGCCATGCCATTTACCTGTTGAGTTGAGACATAGGTCACTTTGGGATGTCACTGATATACTTTTGGATCCATATAGTGTAGGAGATCAGAGGAGGGCAGAGTTAGCAGCCTTGGAGGAGCTTCGTGATGTCGCCTTCTCAAACAGCCTACAGTACAAGGAGAGAGTGAAGGAGTGGCATGATTCTCATATCAGCCACAAGCATTTTGAGCCTGGATAGAGAGTATGGCTGTTTGATGCTAGGCTTCGTCTATTTCCAGGGAAGCTACAGAGCAAATGGAAGGGACCGTATTTGGTGAGAAAGGTACACGACAATGGGAGTATTGATATATCGGAGTTGTCTTCTGAGAGTACCTTTCGAGTGAACGGCCAGCGGCTCAAGCCATATCTTGATCATGAGCCGCGGGTCGTTGATGTTGCACCTATTCACCTTGCATGAGATGTGGTCTCTTGACTCACATCTATTGCATCTCACACCTGATTGTCACTGTTCTTCCGACTTGTATAGATCCAGATGTCCATATCACTCTATTCTTTTGTCCCACATCCCTTTTCTCGTCTTATGATTATGCTATACTTAGGGTGTACTTACCCTAAGTATAGGGGGGATGTAGGACTCTCGGGTATTTCTTTTGATTCATTTCTACCTCTGTTTTTGCTGCCTATACTTAGGGATATTTTACCCTAAGTATAGAGGGGTAGACCCTGTACATTCTTCACTCGGTTTTCCCTTTGTGTACAGCCTGCTATACTTAGGATTAGTTGATCCTAAGTATAGGGGGAAAAGCCGAGACTCACTCGATTTCTATTCTTTCATTCGTCTTTGTATATAGCCTTCCTTTTCACTTCCCTATATAAACACGAGTTATGCCTTCTTCATCGCTCTTGACTCTGAGGATATCTTTCGAGCTAAGTATAGGGGGGGTGTATATATTTCATATATACTTTAGCCATAACTCGTACTTTGTGTGAGTGTGTTGAAATATAAAAATGGCTAAAAAACCAAAAATTCATAAAAATTAAAAAAAAATCCTTGTAAATAAACATTCTTTTATTGCACAAACATAGCTATTATACAAAATTATTTTTGTAAAAATGTTTTCAAAAACTTTTTGTGTAAGTAGTGTATAAATATGTGCATATCAAAATTATGTATATAGTACAAAATTTTTCCAAAATGCTTTGAAAATCAAAAGTTTGCAAAAATCTTGTGTAAATTTGTGTAAATATTTTGCAAAACTTGCATTCATGCATACATTCATGATTTCAAAACATTTTTCAAAAAATTTGCATATGTGTAAATATTGTGTAAATAGCATCTTTGTATATACTTGTATAGTTTTTCATGGATTATAGTTGACATTTAAACTAGCCTGGAATTAAATTGGGAAATGGAGCTTGATTAAGATCTTAATCCGCCTAATTATAAGAGGAACCTTATAGGGCTTAGGGTTAAGGCTTTTCAGGTCCATGGTGACGTAATTCTTTGAGTCCACTAGGCTATGATCACATGTCATCTCAATGAGCCTAAGTAGAGCACTTAACAACACACACATGACTCATATAGACAATGGCTTGACTTGGACCCGCACTTTACACCGAGCTCTCTATGGATGAGGTGGTGAGGAGGCAGTCTTCCGTGACTTGGGGTAGCATATGAGGGTAGCACTTCTAGGCGGAACATCTCTTCTTCTTTTAGTGAAGGAAGTGTGTCTCAACTTGGTCTGGTTGCCATGAGGTCTAACGACAGGAGTTGTGGGTTGCAATAATGCTTCAAAAGAGGGATAGTCTACTGGCTCAAGAGGAAAAACTCCTTATGTACATATGCTGCACCTTGTAAATATATTGTACAGATGCACTGGAAAAAAATGAAAAAAAAAAGAAAATAACTCCAAAAAAGTGGTGGGTCTGATAGAAAATGATAATCCCACCAGAGTATGTACATAGTGCAATAAGAAAAGCTTGAGATTCATGTTCCATCTTATGTAGCTTGCAGCAGGGAGACTTAGCTACACCAAGGATACATGGCTACACTGGCCATGGTCCATTCTCTTCTTCCCCCTCTTCTTGAGCAGGTTGAACTTGAACTTAGAAGGGAATACCCCGCTCCTCGAGGAAAGAGTGGCCAGATTAGGGTCATAGAGTTACCTTGTTGGGGAGGGTTGTCAAGTTGCTACTTCTGAGGTAGAGAGCTTACTTCACATACACTGTACAAGGAAAGATTCATGGTCTTCAGGGTTTGTGTATGTAGACTTGTTCTGATCTGGATTGTTGAGGAGTCTTGACTATAGATTAGTGGATCTTAGAGGTTGTTGAGTTTTAAACTTAAGTCCAAATAAGATTCCGACACATTGATAATCCAAAGATCTGATCGAGCTCCATATTTCAATTTAAAAGAGGCAAGTTTAATAATCAGCATTGATCCATGCATTTTCTCCTCTTTTTCTTTTTCTTTTTCTTTTTCACTTCTTTTTCAAATAAGTGTTTGCTAAGGGACTAGCAAAGTTAAGTATAGGGGGTGATGAATACCCATTCATCACTCTTTATTCTTTTATTTTAGCTACAAAACATATGCAAAACACATGTAGATACTTGTAAATAGCATAAATTACCATTTAGCATGCATTGTGTAAAATACAATAAATAGCATGTTTTTGTGCATAAATAAAAGAATAAAGAAATAAAAGAAAAAGAGGGAGATATTTAGAATAAATATTGAGCGACCTAATCCCAAGGGAGGGCTCAGCATGGGCCTGACCGCAAAAGAACCCAAGTAGAGAGAGATAGGGAAGCTCATGTGTTTGTACATATACCTGTAAATAAATAAAAAAAATATTTTCCTCTTATTCAAAATAAAAATGGGTGTATATTTATTTGTATATATTTGTAAATATAAAATTAAAATAAAATGGGAAAAACAAAACAAAAATAAAAAGAAATAAAAATTCCTTCTTCATTGTACAATAGACCATGTGTATAAAACCACATATCTATTTATTTTCCTCCTGTAAATAAATAAATAAAAATCCAATAAAAATACTTTCACATCCCTTATTTCATGGTGTAAATAAATAAAACAAAAATTAGAAAAATAAAAATAAAATCAAAATAAATAAAAATAAAATCAAATCCCCACCTTGTATATATACCATGTATATATGTATATAAAACTATTTATTTAACCCTTGTAAATAATTAATAAAAATAAAATAAAAATACCCTATTATTCCAAATTTTATGTTATAAATAAATAAAATATAAAATTGGAATAAAATGTATAAAATCAAATAATTAAAAATCAAAAATCAAAAATTCATATTGTATATACCTATATATATAATAATACTATATTGTAAATACATTATTTTTATTTCAAAAAAATAAATAAAAATCACTAAAAAATAATTTAAAAATAAATAAACATTTTTCATGTTTTAAGTTTTCCGAAAATAAATCATTTAATATTTTTATTGAATTTTCAAAGAATTAATAAAAGCTGAATTTCCATTGGTCTACGGGGATTGTTGACCCCCAGTCAACTCTCCCCCGCGGACCCCTTTCTAGCAGATCCGTGCGCCTGACCTGATTTCTCCCAATTTTAGCGCCATGATCCGAGCACCAAATACCCCAAAACCAAGGCTCCGATTGCCAAGGAACGATCCATGACCCTCGCATGCCTCTCCTTTTAGGGATCCGTTCCTTGGATTGCTTGCCCGATCCCCATCTTATCAGACATGGGCTGCTATATAGCTGAACCTCCGGCTGCCATTTCACGCCATCTTTGTCGCTGCTCCTTCGTCCCAGGACTCCACCCTAATCCCTAGAGTGGCAGCTATCGATTGGCGTGTCGAAGAGAGGAGAGTGAGCCCTCCGCCACTGATCCGGCGACATCTACCGCCGTGCGCCGCCGCGAGGTGTGCTTAGCCTCGGAAGTTGACGATTCCTCGAGGCCAGGACCCCCTGAGCTCCGTGAGCTCATTCCCAGTCGATTTCATCCATCAGGTAGACCCGATTCTTCCTATTTTTCTCTAATTTTCGATTACCCCCAAATCGACCCTCCGCCGTCTCCGATCAATGCATGTCACCCCACTCATCGATTCGATCATCGGACGACACCATCATCTCCGTGAGACCCCTCTTCACGTTCTTCACCCACTCACTCCCCCTGTCTCGTCTTGGAGCAGTTAGTTCGATCTCATCCGTCGTCGCCTCACTGGAGGTCATCCACCCGACTCACCCACGCACCCATTCCACCTCTAACCGGGTTGAGGCAGTTTGCCCTCGACCCAGGAAGCTTCCTAGGTTGTTTTGCAGGTCAATGCTACCCATCTTAGGGTCGTCGAGTTCGAGCCCAGGAGCTTCGAGCCTCTGACGTCGCCGAGCCACTCCGGTGATCTCCGGTCTCATCGGAGGTTCCCAGTCGCTGCGGAGCATCACGGCGGAGCTTTTCCATATCTCAGCAGCCGAAGAGGAGGCCTCCACCGCACGCACAGAGCCGGCGAAGCTCGCCGACGAGGTATTCTTCCATGATCCTCCTCTGGCATCCGATCATCCCCTTCAGCTCCAGATTCGATCAGATCCATCTATTTGAGGAGCCCCGTGACCGTCAGATCTTTTGGAGGCTTGATCCGGACCGCACGTTCAGACAAAGAGGAGCCCGATATCCATCACTGTCCGATCTCCACGTGGCTTCCTCCTCGTCGTCCATCCAGACGAAGGGCTGCCCTTGCTCCAGCACCGTCAGATCAGCCACGTGGCACGCCCTCGTCCCTCCGATAATAAGGGGTAATTTATACTTAGGCCCCTCCTATTTTTGCATTTCTTATTTAGTCCTGTAAATATTAGATATAGTTGTTTTTATTTTGGTTAATTGCATAGAGGACCTGGATGTTTATCGTATTTGCATATCAGTCCCTGTGTATGTGAACCACGTGCATCAACACGTGAGGGCCTGGGCTTTTTGCACTTTCTATCCTATAGTTCTTGGATGTTAATGTTTGCATGTTTATAAATAGAATTTATAGTTATACCCCTCTGTGTCTGGATCACGTGTTTTGCGCGTGCACGCTGGGCTTTTTGCATGTTTGGCCCCTGAGCTTTCTGCCGTGTTATTGTTTGGCCCCTGCAACTAGTTTTTATTACACATAGGTACCTGTGCACTGTGAGCTTGTATTTAATTTAAATAAAATGTCAAATTAAGTCCAAATCACGTGAAAATTAGATACGTGGCTCCTGCCACTGTGTAAAATTTTCATCAAAAATTAGGTACATTTTTGAGGTGTTTTAGTATTTTAAAAATTCAAAAATAGTTGTTTTTCCTTCTGTCCAGATTAGAAAATCATAAAAAGATATAAAAACTCTTTTAAAAATTCCAAAAAAATTAAGTTTTGTTTGTTTTTGTGTGTTTGATTTTCTATGCATTTTTGGTGATTTTTGGATATTGAAAAACCTTAAAAATTAAAAAAAAACTTAAAAACTTATACAAATTCTAAAAAAATTATAAAAAATCCAAAAAATCACAAATTCTTTTTCTGAATTTTCTTTGTTATTTCTGTTTCTCATAAAAATTACCTCCAGGCTATTATAGGACCATTTGATATTTTTCATGGCCCTTTGAAATCTAGCTGGACAGTTTACTACTGTTTTTCCTTCTTTTATTTTTAGAAAATTCTATAAAAATTATAAAAATCTCAAAAATTCATCAAAAATAGTAAAAAAATCTAAAAATCATAAAAATATTTTTGTTTGAATTTTTGGAGCTTTTTAGAGTGTTTAAATAATTTGTTGATTGTGATTGTTTTTGTCTTTTTAGTATTTTCCTTCATTATTAAACATCCAAAAAAATAAAAATATTTAAAAACCACCAAAAATACTTGTTTTTGTTGGCCAACTCGTGCTCCTTGAGACCGACCCTGGGTGCTATACCAGGTTAATCACATAGCAAGACCGCTATTTTGGTTTTCATGATTTTTGTCTTTTCGATTGGTGGTTTGATTTTGTTTTCTTGATTGAGCTCTGAGCCCCGTGTGACTGAGGTCGCAACGACCTTAGTGATATATTTACCTTAGTCTATCGAGCGGCTCATCAACGACTATTTTTTATAATGACCTAGTTTGGACACCTGCACCTTTCACATGGCTCAACTTAGTTGGAGTGGTGAGGGGATTGGATTTGCCGGTATGAGACGCACACAAGTGGAAACACTTGTCCTCCTCTAGGGAGGGAAGTGCAACCTAACCCGTCCAGTGATGAGGAATTCTAAAGACAGGAGAGTGTGGGGTGCGATAAAGCTTCAAAAGAGGGATAGTCTACTGGCTCCAGAGGAAAAACTCCCTATGTAAATGTTGTTGTAAATAGTAAAAAAATTGGACAGGTTTGTACAAAAATAAATGCCTGCAAAGTATGTGAATATGTTGTATAGCCAATAAGCAAGTTTGAGTTCCAAAGTCAAATATGTGAGCCTGCAGCTGGATGACTTGACTACACTGGTCTTGCATCCTAGGATAGGTAGCTACAATGGCTACCGTCCATTCTTCTCTTCACCCCCTCCTCTTGAGCTGGTTGCCACATGAACATAGAAGGGAATACCCCGCTCCTCAAGGAAGGAGTTGTTGGATTGGGGAACCATTGGGTTGTCATGCCGGAGAAGTCAGTCTCTTTGTCATTTCAGTTGCGGAGAGCCACCATCACTTACACTGTACGAGTCAGACTCATAGTCGTAAGGGTTTGCGTATGAGTTGAGATATTTTTGACCTGGCTATTGAGTAGACTTGAGCAGAGTTTTGGGATTCTCGGGGACTGTTGGATTTCAAGTCTGGTTCTCATTAAGGTTCCGACTGCACTAAAATTTCAAAGGTCCGACTTAAGCTCCAAACTTTGATTTTGTGAAGACAAGTTTGATAATTAAATTTAATCCACCTTTCTTCTTTTTCTTTTCTTTATTTTTCTGCACTTATTGCATAAGTGTTTGCTAGGGACTAGCAAAGGCAAAGTATAGGGGGATGATGACTCCACATTTCATCAGCTTTATTCTATCATTTTGACCTCAAAAATCCTGGTAAATGCATGTAAATACCCTTAATTCATGCATCTTAGCATCCATGCATGTGCATATAAATAGTGTATAAAATACTATTTTTAAAGCCAAAATAATAGAATAAATCAAAGAAAAAAAGAATAAAATATTGTAAATATTTTATGACCTGAAACCCCGAGACCTAGGCATCTTGATGAATAGGTCGACAAGGAATAAAGTAGAAGGAGATAAGGGCCAGAATACAATTAAAATTCCCTTTATATTTATTCATTCTTTATTTATTTTGGGACCTATTTTTAGTTCCACTTTTTATACTTCAAATAAAGAAACATTGTACAGGAAAGTTGTAGATAATTAAATAAAGAAAAAAACAAAATTGAATTCACTCAAAAATAATGTACAGATAAAAAGTTATGGTCTGAAAAAAAATCCAGAATCCTAACTTCCCAGACCTGTATCCCCCTAATAAAAGCTCGAAATGCATCAAACTCACCTTTAATTGTATATAATTTTAAATAAGTTATTTAATGAAGGTGGTTTCGCATTTAGCGGAGCTACGGTTTGAAAGTTGAGTTTTGGACCCCTATTGTATACTTGTACAGATTAAAATACTCAATTAATTTATTATTCTTTATTTTTATAATTTTATATTTTTATAATTTTGTAAATATTATTTATAATTTATATGTATATTAAAATCAGAATAAAAATAGAAAAGAAACACAAAATAAAATACTTGTATATAATGTACATATGTATAATACATGTATATATACCTATATAATTCATACTTTTATTGTATTAAGTGTACAAAATACTTCAGTAAAATAAAATAAAAATATATTTAAGTGTATAGAAATATGCTATAAATTTATAAAATAATAAACAAAAATAAATATAATTAAATTCACAAAATAAAAATAAAATAATAAAATACATAGATATATATACCTATATAGACCTTAAATGGTAACTTGTAATTTTATACCTCATAAAAATAATTAAAAATCATATTAAATACCTTAGAAAATAAAAAATATTTTTTATTTTATAACCTAAATTTAATAACTTCATTTACTATTTTTATTTGAATTTATAAAATATTTTCTAGGGATTTTTCCTGGTTGGTCCACGTGGACCAACCAGGAGGCAGTCCACGTTGATTGCGGTCAACTGGCTGTCCTCCCTCCTCTGCCCCTTGTCAAACCTCGTTTCCACCCCTTCTTCTCGATTTTTTTGAGGTCAAATCTTGCATTCTTTCATGTCGCGACCTGAAGCACTTTTGCTCCTCGATCATCCCTCTTTCACGCCCCCATCTCTCCTAGGGTTGAGGGTCGACGATTTGAGCCATCTCTCTCGATCTTCGGAGCGTCAGAGCCACAGCGTCAACCCTACTTATTCCACCTCTGACTTTCGAGCCACCTTTGAACCCCTCTTGCACAAGCTCCGCTCCCCTTTTCGTGTCCAATCGACAGAGGAAGGTGACAGCTTCCTTTCCCGAGCTTCGGGTTGGTCGAGCGAGCACCGAGGCGGCTACAATCACCTCCGCCTTTCGCCAGCATCGAGGTACTTCCCTCTGGTTTCGACCATCGAGGCGGACACTTTCTTTCCTTTATTTTCTTTGCATTTCATTCGCCTTAGCCGTAGGTTCATATCCCCCCAATCACCTTCGACTTTCATCCATCGAATCACCTTCGTGGTCACCTCGCCGGAGTGCTCCTACGGCCACCACTTCGCGTCGCCGTTCCTCGCCTCAATTCCACCCCCGCAGAGTCCAGGCATTTTGCCTTGGACCCTCTCACATATTCTTGCAGGTGTTTGCGCATAGAAGAGAGCTTGGGGCTCGTTTTGGCCTTCGGTGGAGGTCCGTGGAGCATCTCAGCTCTGTTGCCCTCCCCAGCGAGCTCCGGCCAACCCCGGAGCTTTTTGGAGCTGCCAGGAGATAGAGCAGACCCCCAGGAGCTTGCATCCCACTTTTTGATCCAGAAGATCGCCGGAGGATGCCGATTGAGGGCAGGGAAGTTCGCCTTGCCGGCGCTTCTTCCCTGTTCTTGCTCCACCCTCTTGCACCGTCGGATCAGGGCTAAAGCTCCAGGTGCACGTGGACCGTTGGATCCTCTCGCGCCTCCACCGTCAGATCTTCAGGGAAGATCTAATTGCAGTCGTCCATCAATGAACTATCATCGGCCGTCCTTCACGCGCCACGTGTCAAGTGGCATCCCCACCACCGTCGGATCGCATCTCTTTGGGTATTTTGCATCTTCTACCCTGAGCGTTTTTGTATTTATTATTTAGTTCATAAACTTTTATCTGTAGTTTAAATATTTCTGTAATATTTGTACCTAGGCCCCCGAACTTTCTTTATTTGTATTTAGGTCATGTCCATGTCACCTCACGTGACCCGTGCGCATGAGGGGTGGTGATTTTGCATAGGACCCCCTGCTGGTTTAGCCATTTCATATCAGTCCAGGAAGTATTTTGTCACGTGTATTATTCTTGGATATTTTGCATTTCAGTATCTGGGATTTTTGTATATTGCATTTAGGTCCTTGCTAGGCGCGTGCTAGTCACGTGTGGGGTTGGGAAAATTGCAAGCGTGCCCTTGTAGGTTTTGATATTTGTATTTGATCCTGGAAATATATTTGTTAGTTATATTTTTGTGGAAAATTTCACGTTGGCCCCTGGATGTTTGGATATTTACATATATGCCCTTGCTAGTAGTGTAATTTCTCTTTGTTCTCTATTTATTTCATGCATCCATAAATTTTTAAAAATCAACAAAAAATCAAGTTAAGCTCCTATTGCATTGTAGTTTCTCGTCATATTTTTATTTTGCATTTTTATTGCATTTTCATATTTATAAAAATTCAAAAATATGCATTTTTGCTACTGTTTGCACTAGAAAATACCAACAAATAGTAAAACCCCCTTAAAAATTCCAAAAAAAAATATCTTTTGTGTATTTCAGTGTCTTTTAACTTTTGTCCAAAAATTACAAAAAATTCAAAGTAAAAACCCTAAAAATTAGACAACTTTAAAATCTTCAAAAAAATTCTTACAAATTCTAGAAAAATCCTATAAAACTAATTTTTTGTCTCTAAAGTTTCCTTGTTTTATTATCTTAAGTTTAAAATTAATTTAGAAAATTTTTGTTACAGTTTGATATTTTATTTCCCCATTTTAGTTTCAGCTTACTATTTCCTTCACTGTTTTCAATATTTTTGACCTTAAAAATACCAAAAAAATCAAAAAATCTAGAAAAATCAAAAAAAAACATTAGAAAAATATTAAAAGACCAAAAATACTTACTTTGTGTATATTATATTCCTAGAAAAAGAAAAAAAATATAAAATATAAAAAGAAAATACAAAATCAATAAATTAAAAATAAAAATATAAAAATATAAAAATCAAAAATAAAATAAAATAATATAAAATTAAAAACCCACAAAAATTTGCATGTTTGTAGGCATTTGATCGCATATCACATTTTGTACATTTCTACCTTGATCTATCTTGCTTGCTCCATGTGTTCGACACTCTACACATACTTGCACACTATACACACTTATTGTATAGTTATAATAAATTTTGACTCCACATTTGCTTTTCATTGTTTGACTGTTATTGTGGGTTGATTGTTGACTTAATCGGGAATTATCGAGGGTCGCCACAACAACTTTTGTCTCCGCCTTGTGTGAGACATTTAGACCCTCGTATCTCTCGGTTAATCAATACCAAAAATCACTAAAAAATAAAAAGAAAAACCAAAAATATAGTAAAAACCTTCTAACCCTATAAAAATTATGAAAAAAATCACTTAAAATCTAAAAATTATATTTTCTATTCGTGAATTTTCCTTATTATATTTCCTATACTTTAAAATTAGTTTTGGAAATTTTTAAGCTTTTTAAATATTTTTGAAACTTAAAATAATTTAGCCTATTAATTGCATTCACTATTTACCTATTTTTATTTAAATAGGAATACAAAAAATAGTAAAAACTTTAGAAAATGTCAAAAGTAGAGAAAAATATAGAAAAGATAAAAATATTTTTTCCTTGTTTTTGAAGTATTTATAGCTATTTTATAAATCTCAAAAGCTTACACTATTATATATAGCTATAATATTTATATCATCATCATCATTATTATTATCAAAAATACCAAAAATATTTTCTAAAACCTTAAAAAATAAAAGGATTGTACCTTAGGATATTTTCCTGGTTTTATCTTTATTTTTTATTTATTATCTCTATTATATATATTATATTTAAATATTATACCTACTTATATCAGAACTAAATAAAAAGAAAATGAAAATTAAAAAATATAAAATACAAAAAAGAATGTGAAAATATAAAATTAAAAACACATAAAATATATATATATATATAATCCAAAAAATAAATAATTAAAACCCACTAAAAATCAAACCCTTCACAAAAACCCAAAAATAATTGTTGTTTTTTCGCCAATTGTTGTTGTCTATTCCCCGTTCTCCCTATATTCGATACTCTACACTACTTGTCCTATACACATCTTTTGTAGAGATAATAAATTTTAGCTCCACATTCTATTTTATATTGTTATATTCATTTGTGGGTTAATTATTGATAACTTGACTTTCGTAAGCAGATGCCTCAGCGACATTGTATTCTCACCTTGGGATGATATTTTAGACCCTCGCAAAAGTCTAGTTTTCACTCATATTGTAATTAACTGGAGTAATCTCATATGGTTTTTGAACCTTAAGAGTAAAATACTTTGTGAGATAACATTAAAACATTATTTTTCAAATTTAATCGATCGTAGTATACATGCCATGTGTTGGGGACGGATCCGATCAAGCACCATATGACTAGAACCACGATCTAAGAAAAAAACACTCGCAATCGTGCAAGACAAGGATTTATAATAATTCGGCTTTGTGCCTATTCCACTTGCTCACACCAGACTCTCTCTATTATTGCTTGAATGATATTGGATATAATATGTGGTGCCACAAGACTCCTTTTATACTACAACAAAAGAATACCAATTGTATTTAGCAATCTCCATCATCAATACTCAGCCAATCAGGATGCGGGAGGTGAATTAAGTAGCTCAACAATCTAACCAATGACTCTCAGCCAATCAGGATGCATGAGGTTGATCAGACACCTCAGCAATCCAGACCAACAGCACTCAGCCTATCAGAAGGCACTATGAAGATCAGCCACATCAGCAATGCTCGCCGCTAGTATTCAGTCAATCAGTTTTCACATGAGAACTCTCAATAATCTCCTACTTAAAGGTTGATTTTTGGTACACGCCACATCTTTAATAGTCCTGGTATGAGCTTTCCCTTGTGCTTGAAGACCAATACAAGCTAAACATGTATTCAGCTTATCTACAGTAACAGACTTTATGAATATATCGGCAAGATTTTCTAATATGTGGATCTTCTTCAACTTAAATTGTCCATCTTCTAGTTGTGCTAGTGGTACTTCACATCAATGTGATTAGTCCTCGAGTGAAAGACATAGTTATTTGTAAGATGAATTGCAATTTGATTGTTGTTGAATAACTGATCAGACCCTTCATCCATATCATTTCTTTACAAGCTTCTATTACCATCGCATATTTTGCTTTTGTGGTCAAGATGGTCACTATCTTCTAGAGTCTAGAGGTCCAACTAACGACTCCACTCCCTAGGGTGAATATATATCATGTTATGCTTTTCATGTCATCAATATCTTCTGCAAAATCAGAGTCCATAAAATCTCGAATGGAAATGTTAGTGTTTCCATAACACAATGCATGTTAGATGTACCTCTCAGATAATGTAGAATCCACTTCACATCTTTCCAATGTTCCTATCCAGGATTTGCCATGAATCTGCTCAAAACTCCTATTCATGGGATATGTCTGGTCTTGTGCAAAATATTGCGCACATCAAACTAACAACAAAAGATTGGTAGGGTACATTTGATATCTACTCATGCTCCTCATTTGTAGCAGGTTCTTTCTCCTTTGAAAGTTTGAAGTGGCTCCCTAAAGGTGCTAAAGTAGATTTTAAATTTTTCGTATTAAAACTCTCAAGTATCTTTTTTAATGTAATATGGTTGAGACAATCTCAGCTTCTTGTTCTTCATGTCTATAATAATTTGCATTCCAAAGATTTTCTTTGCAGGACCTAAATCCTTCATCTCAAACACCTTAGATAACATCACCTTCAGATTTGCTATTTCTTCCTTGCAGGAGCCTAAAACAAGCATGTCATCTACGTACAACAATAAAATGATGTAAGACATACCTAGCTTCTTGAAGTAGCAACAATGGTCAGCATGACGCTTGCAGAATCATGTATTTATTATAAAATCATCAAACTTTTTGTACCATTATCTTGGTGCCTACTTCAAGCCATAAAGGCTTTTTCTGAGCTTGCATGGCATGTCTTCTTTTTCAGTAGCTACGTAACCCTCTGGTTGTTGCATGTAAATGTCCTCATCAAGATTTCCATGGAGAAATGTTTCTTAACACCCAACTACTCTAAATGTAGGTTCTAAGCTTCAACAATGCTAAATATTGTTCTTATGATTGAGACCTTTACAACAAGTGCAAATACATTTGTGAAATCTACTCTTGTCTTCTATTGAAAGCCCTTTACCACTATTCAAGCCTTGTATTTAATGGAACCGCCAACTTCCTCCTTCACCCTGTATACCCACTTGTTGTGCAGAGCCTTATTTCCCTTTGGTAGTGGGAGTAAATCCCATATTTTATTTCTTGAGAGAGATTTCATCTCCTCATCCATGGCTAACTCCCACTAATCCATTATCTCACCTTGTATAGCTTCATCAAAGCATTCATGCTCACCATTATCAGTCAGTAATAAATAATTCAAGAAGGTGAATACCTTGCAGTGGGTTTGATGATTCTAGAATATTTCCGTAGCATCAGAGTTTACAGATTATTCTGTGGGATGGGTTGCACATTCTCATCACTTGGTTGTGATGTGCTTTGCTCAGGTGTTTCATTAAACTCTACAAAGTTTGATTCTTCAGTTGTCTTTCCTTTTATTAGTTCATCCTTTTATAAGAAAGACTCATTGAATGTGACATCAATGCTTATGACTGTCTTCTTGTTCTACAAATCTCACAATCTATATCCATAGTTATTTGTACCATAGTTAACAAAGGTACACTTCCTTACTTTGGAGTCAAGCTTTACTCTGTCTTCCTTCTTAATGTGAACATAAGCTATACATCCAAAAACTCGTAAATGAGAAAGCGTTACCTCCTTTTATGTCCATGTTTCTTCTGAAAGATCCCTACCTAAAGAAACAGATGGACCTCGATTGATTAAGTATGTTGTTGCATTCATTGTGTCAGCCCAATGTCGCATGGGTAGACTTGTATGTATCCTCATGCTTCTCACACTCTAGAAGAGTCATGTTCGTGCATTCAACAACACCATTATGTCTGGATTTTCTTGAGATCGTTTTCAATCTCTTGATACAGTAGGATTCAAACTCCTCACTACAGTATTGTCTTCCATTGTCTGACTTGATACATTTCAACTTTAAATTTATCTCAGTCTCAACTAAGGTCTTCCACATTTTGAATGTCTCAAATACATTGGATTTATGTTTGATAAAATAAACCTACAGTTTTCTAGTTGCATCATCAATGAAAGTAATAAAATAATGAGATCCGCAAAGGGATAGTACTTTAGATGGTCCGCATACGTCTGTATGAACCAACTCCAGTTTTTCAGTCTTTCGTACTCTTGCAGCCTTTGTAGAACTGACTTTCTTTTACTTTCCCAAGATACAATCTCCCCAGAAGTTTAGATCAAGAGTATACAATCCTATCAACTTTCCCTTCCTCTGCATGATCTTCATTCTCTTTTCGCTCATGTGACCAAGTCATTTGTGCCAAGTATTAGCATCACACCAAGATGATGCAACATTTATCATGTCATATGAGCCTGATGTAATATATAAGGTTCCTTCTTTCTTACCTCGAGCAAGAATCAAGGATTCTTTAGACATCTTTTACGAATTGGAATCGAATGATATCACCACACCATTTTCTGGTAGTTGTCCAACAGATATGAGATTCTGTGTTAGACTGGGTACATGTCTAACATTCTTCAATCTCAAGAAGCTACCATTAGGTTGGGATATGTTAATATCTTCCTTTTCAATTATGTTGCAGCAATCATCATCTCCCAGATACACCTTTCCAAAGTCACCTTTCACATAATTTTGGAGGATATCCTTTTATGGAGTTGCATGAATTGAAGCACCTGAGTCCACAATCCAGGACTCACTCCGAGCATCTGCAACACATATTAAGGTATCATTATCCTCATTATCAGTAAGATTTGTAGTATTCTTACCTTTGTTCTGCTTTCTTAAGGCCTTGCATTCTATCTTGTAATGCCCATTTTGACTACAATTCTAGCATACCACGGACTTCGGATCTCTTGATTTGGATCTTCCTCTTGATGACTTTCCCATGGAATGCTTTTGGTTCATGTAGCTCTTCCTGCTTCTTCCTTCTGTATTCAAGGCAGAACTAGACGAGTGTTCTTCTCTAGACATCTTCCGTCGTGTGTCTTCTCCAAGAAGAAAACCAACAACATCCTCCAACTTCTCATCATCAAACATGATCTTCACAGACTCGAACTTGTTAATGATACTTCTAGATATTTTAAATGTGAAGCCACTACTCGCTCATCTTTAAATCGAAAAGCTTCTTCATTAAATACACCTTATTTGATGTGAATGGCTTCTCATACAAATTTTCAAGAGCTTTGAAACTATTCGCCATCATCGTCTCCTTTGCGATATTTAAAGCCACCGATGGAGTAAGGATGAGCCTTACCGTTCCTAAAGCCTTTCTGTCTAGGACCTTCCATTCCTCATCCTTCATAACTTCAGGCTTCTTCCCTTCGATCAGAAGATAGAGATCCTTCTGATATAAAACATATTCAATCTGCATCTTCCAGAATGCAAAGTTCGATCCATTGAACTTCTCGATCTAGACCTTCGATTCTTCCTCCATCTGCGTAGATGCTGATCTCCGAATCTCACTTTGATACCAGTTGTTGGGGACGGATCCGATCAAGCATCAGAGGATTCGAGTGTTGATGTAAGAAAAAAAGCACGCACAGTCGCACAAGACGCGGATTTATAGTGGTTCAACAATGTGTCTACTACACTTGCTCACACCAGACTCTCTCTATTATTGCTTCAATGATATTGGATACAATATGTGGTGCCACATGGCTCCTTTTATACTACAATAAAAAAATACTAATTGTATTCAACAATCCCCACCATCAGCACTCAACCAATCAGGATGCAGGAGGTGGGTTAAGCATCTCAGCAATCCAACCCAGCAACTCTCGGCCAATCAGAATGCAAGAGGTTGATCAGACACCTCAGCAATCCAGCTCAACATCTCTCAGCCAATTGGAAGGTATAGGGGGAGATCAGCCACATCAGCAATGTTCTCTACTAGTATTCAGCCAATCAATTTTCACAAGATAAATCTCAACACCATGGACTTAAGTTGGACGATGTAGAATAATTCTGTAAGTCGAGCCTTTGTCTAGATAGGAATTGGATGCATAAACGAAGCAATGGTCTCTACAAGTAGCTCGATAATATATTCATGTGATGCAAGACCCACCGTAAAAAATGCACCATCATCATCCTAATTAGGCATTGAGTTATACTAATGACCAGACTCCGCCCACTTTCATATTTTGACTCTATTATCTCCATTCATAATTCTTCCATCCCAAAATACTACAGCAATCACAACGCTGTCCATTTTCTGTAAGCAATTTTTAACACATCAGAACACTAACATTACAACCTTACATTATTATTTATTCATGTAATGATATTCCTAGGTCCAAATGATGGTTCTCCTAATAAGATTTACCTCTATGTTCCTTAACATAGTTTTATGTTTCTCAAAGTTTTCCTGGAGTTTAAATGATGGTGATGTTATCTAAGGTCCCAACATGATGACATTATACTACCAGCATTATAAAAACATGTGGATACATATCAAATGTTTCTTACATGGATCCAACATTGAGAAGCAGCATTAATATTACGAGAGAATGTTTAAATATAACCTTGAGTGGATTACATGTGGTGGGGCTCACTACCTGATAACTTGAACTTAAGCATTTGGGACGGTTATCAATGAATCCATTTGATCATGAACATAACATGTTGCCAGGATCCGTTTTCCCCAATAACAGTTTAGAGACCTAAGCCCGAGCATGTTACATGATGGCTATATTAAAGAGCTTCTGATCCTCTTCCGCACCATATAGCCTAACAACAGTCGAGAGACTTCTTCTTCGCCTTCTCCATGTCCTTATGGGAGAGGGTTCCAGTGGATCTTGTACTCGATGACCTAAGGGTGAAGGATCTACTTCGACTAATTTCATATCAGGCATATACAAAATATTGTTTAAGGAGGAACAAATATGAAGTAACAAAGTTACCATCGGATTTGTATATTTACAAATGTGAAATTCAAGTTTGATATGCATTCAGATCAAAACGAGTATTTCGATCTACTGCGAACGTTAAGTGCTCTAGCCAGTCATCCTTTTTTATTTTTAACAAAATCGATTCCAAATATCCAACCGCATAGATTGAATCTTTCTTTAGCGTTCTATATATCCTCAAATTATCACTCAAATTCGACATCATTTGCTATTTTATCTTAATAGTCAAATGTCCGGTTTTTTCTTAAATTGGATTCAAGTTGCTTGAATGAGGAACGGACTTTAACTGTTAAGATAAAATAGAAAATGACATCAGATTTAAGCAAAATTTAGAGATATATAGAACATTAATGAAGGATTGAATCTATGCGGTTGGATATTTAGAATAATCAATTTCGCAAAAAAAAATAAAAAGAATGAGAGCACCTAGGATCGGCTCCTTTAGCCTACAGTCCGATTTAGGCAGGCAAGTTGTTCATTAGAATCCATAAAATCCTGTTAAAGATGATATGGGGTTTGGTGTGGATGTCCAAAGTGGTAGGTGGTGTGCGTTAAAGCATGTGAGCCCACTAAAATACGAAAAGTCGTATATAATTGAAGGCGAAAGAGAAGTGGAAATGTTCATATTAACCGCCTTCCTTGACCAACTGCAAAATATTATTTGAAAGAAACATACGCCACATACATTTTCCCATATATTTATACAAATAAATTACAAAGTTTATTTGGAAAAGAGGCCATCAAGATGGACTTCAAACCTGCATTAAAGAAAGGATCGGGAAGCTCTTTGAAATCAGCCGATAATCTCAGCTTTTTTTTTTAAATTGCCTCGTAGTATAATTATAAACCAGTGGTTGGTGTGCGAATAATTCGAATTTTTTGACTGGTCTTATGCACAGCCCCGCAGATATAAATATGCATAATAAGATGAGCAGCTAAGGCAGCGGTGCAGCACCAGTAACTGAAGTGAGAAGACCCCATCCAACTTCCATCTTAATCCGAGCATGGACAAGGGAACAGTTTGCGTCACCGGAGCCGCGGGGTTCATCGGTTCGTGGCTGATCAAGCGCCTTCTCGAGCATGGATACTCTGTCAACGGCACCGTCCGCGATCCCAGTTATTCTCCTCCTGATCCTTACTGCTCTTTTGTTACCAGCTGATTACAAACAGTTTGATGCTGATACAGTAATTCTCAATGTGTGATTACAGACAATACAAAGAAGGTTAAGCACCTGCTAGATCTCCCCAATGCGGATGCGAAGCTGAAGCTGTGGAAGGCAGATCTGTCCGATGAGGGGAGCTTCGACGAACCCGTCAAGGGCTGCGTGGGCGTCTTCCATGTCGCCACTCCCATGGACTTCGACTCCACCGACCCTGAGGTACGTGGAGCTCACTATAGTAGTCCATTGCAAACTGAGCGCTTTTGCGAGAGAGAGCATCAGATTGAGTTGAAATTTGAATACCTTGGCGCGGTTCCTAATCGGTGTCGGTGTATGCAGAATGAGGTGATAAAACCAGCAATTGATGGGATGCTCAACGTGCTCAAGGCTTGCGCCAAGGCGCAGACTGTCAAGCGGGTGGTCTTCACCTCTACTGCTGGAACAGTGTGCGTCCAGCCCGTCAGGAAGGCTGTTTACGACGAGGACTCGTGGACCGACGTCGGCTTCTGCAGGGCTGTCAAGATGAACGGATGGGTAATTCTCTCTACCTTTCTTTTTGTCGCGGAAATGGATCCTTTGTGTCAGACAAACTGTGATTTGTGTACCCTTCTTATGAGGAATATCGGTGTCGCAGATGTACTTTGTGTCGAAGACATTGGCGGAGAAGGCGGCGTGGGACTTCGCAAAGGAGAACAACATAGATTTCGTCAGCATCATCCCGACCTTGGTCGGAGGCCCGTTCATAATGAACTCCATGCCACCAAGCATGAACCTTGCTCTTGCTCTGCTGACCAGTATGTCACTCCAGAAACAAACACAAATCATGTTTTCCAGTGCTCTAATCGATCAAATGTCGCATTAGTTGCTTGTGCTTAACGAGTTTGTCGTTGTGCAGAGAACGAGCGGCACTACCCTACGCTCAACCCGGTGCAGTTCGTTCACATGGACGACATGTGCCTGGCACACATCTACCTGTTCGAGCATCCCGAAGCCAAGGGAAGATACATCTGCTCTTCGCACGACATCACACTAACCGGCCTTGCAGAGATGCTCAAGAGTCGATATCCGGAGTACGACATCCCGACCAAGTAAGCGAGCCCTTTTGTTTTTTATGGTCATAATCCGGTTGGTAAACAGCATTAAGTGTGACAATCACTAATGAGAATTGATACATAGGTTTGAAGGGTTAGATGTGGCAAAAGATGTGATATCCTTCTCATCCAAGAAGCTCAAAGATCTGGGCTTTGAGTTCAAGCACAGTCTTGAAGATATCTACGACGACTCGATTCAGACCTGCAAGCAGAAGGGTTTGCTGCCTTGAGCTTCCAAGCATGATGCTTGAGAGGCGACACGACACCGATTGAACTGCACAATCTTTGGGATTGCTGTGTCGTTTTCTTCACATTTTCCACATGTACTGTTACTAAAGTGATAATTTTACAGCATATCGAATGTGTCGATTTACCAGAGATTTTAAGACAGAATAAATCAGTTGATTGCAACTGAAATTCTTCTTGTTAGTCATGTTAGTCTTTTCTAGAAACGTCTACTGATAAAAAGAAGGATAAATTTTGAAAAGGAACTGGTATCTCTCAATTGACAAATCAT
The DNA here is from genome assembly GCA_037367405.1 of Ottelia alismoides. Taxonomy (NCBI): domain Eukaryota; kingdom Viridiplantae; phylum Streptophyta; class Magnoliopsida; order Alismatales; family Hydrocharitaceae; genus Ottelia; species Ottelia alismoides. The sequence continues at coordinate 584,970 of JAZKJV010003481.1, forward strand.
TAGACTGTGTTCTATGGAGACATTTAACCACCAAGAAATTAACTAGAACAGCAGAATCATTTCATATAACATCAGATGAATAGTATTTATTAAACGAAAAAAAACACGCTATTGTTTCTCTCAAACTCACAACTTTCACCCAGTCTACATGCCGCCACCCTCAATCGAGGTGAAAAAATCAACAACCCTACAAGGATAGGTAAAGGGTGGAAAGATGATCAATAGGTAGATCCTCGACGAAGACGATTTAGATGCTGAGGAAGAGGGCTAATACAATTCTAAAAAATCCGGAACCGATAGACCCTTGGACTGCATTTGTTTGTACATCCAATGCCAATTCTCAGGTCCAACTTCACCTCCGAGTGCCCTGACAACGGATCCGCCGCAGCAAGAACCCACCTTGCAGCAATCTTCTAATGATAACCCTTTGACCAATCCGTATATGAATCCACTTGCAAACAGGTCGCCTGCTCCGGTCGTGTCGATGATGTTTGGTTCACCAGTCGCTGAAACCCTCACAACCTGCATAAGAAAATCCAGAAAGGATGACACACATCCATCAGACAACCAAGCTTATGTTGTTCAAGCATCGGAAACTAAGACTACCTCTTTGCCATGCTTTGCTATGCATCCCTTTGGACCAAGTGTTATCACAGCCCACTTGCAATACCTCCCAAGAAACTCCAAGGCACTCTCCGGGTCTTCTTTTTCTTCACCCCTGCAAATAATTTGGAGGATAACTATACATGCAAATTGAGCTGGATGGCAAATCTCAGTATATGTAATGGATAAGGAAACTCACAACAGTTCACATGAAAATTTTCCAATGAAACCTACGGAATAGACAATTGTGCACCTACAAGTATAATGGGTTTGCATGGCAGGTCGGTGGAAGAGTAATCTCTTCCAGAGAGTAATCCCCCTACTTATTCGTAGGGTTAAACTCGTGGAATATGGGATTAGATTATCCCAAGCATACCAAACATCACAATAAGTATCTCACAATATATCTTTTCCAAAATCAACCCAACACTGGGAAAAATCCCGTGGGTTTACTCAATAAAAGTAATGTTTCTAGGGATGAAAAAAGATGTGGATATATTCGTATCTGATTTTGCATCAATTTTATCCAAATTTTGACATTAGTATCCTACCCGTTTAAAATGGACGAGGATATCATTTCAATATTCAGAGATATTCTTAACCATATTTGTATATTTATTTTAATATATAAATAGAGTTGTAAATTTATGCATAATGGTGTAACAAAAATTTTATGCCTTAAGTTACCATATATTATATAATTAAAATGGCAAAGCATTCTCTCATTTTAAGTAGGATCAGCTACATGGATTCTTTTTTTTTAAAGTAAAAAGAGTCTTCATTGTATAGGTGTATGTCTAAAAACTTCACCATTTAATCACCAAAAGTTTACAAGTCTTTTTTTTTGGGGGGGGGGGGGGGGGAGTACATGACTTCCCTGGTTCCATCATCGGAATTTGACTTCCTCACCACCGCGACTCCATCGATGCTGTGAGCCGATTCTCTCCCCGTCACGGCTCTGACACCAGCATGGACTCCCACTTTCAAGTTCCCCTCCAAAAGTACCAGCCAGACCGAGATCGCCCTCCTGTTAATCTTTAACTCCACCTTAAACGCCGACAGAGGCTGAAATCCTCACAGCAATAACTCCACATGGGCTCCCTCTCTCACCCTAGACCAAAGCAGCAAAGCTCCATCACATCCCCGAAAGACGCCAGTGCTTCTCGTAGGAAGTAGGAACTCCATATTACAGCATCACATAGGGACTCCTGCCACCCTCATTCTCCAAGTCGAGGCTTCTTCAAGCGTTGATAAACCGTCTAAGAAAGGAGGTATGCGCCACCGCACAGCCTCCCCCAACTCCAATGGAAGACACTCCTTCAAAGCACCTCGAAGAACTTCACGCACGCCTCTTGCTGAGAAACCCCGCAAGCAGAGCAACCCTCCCAGAAACCAGATAACGTCAACTTCAATACCCTCCTCCCTTGCAGTCCCTAACCTTTCCTGCAGGAGCCTTAACACCTCTACCTCTCCTTCCCACACAATGACTCCATCCAATGGACGCATCTCCCCTTCTTCCTTCGAAAGCTGCAGCAACAAAGCACACAAGGATTTGTCAGAGAGAATATCTACCACAACCTTCTTCTCCCACCTTCCGCTCTTCGCGCAGTGATGTCTCCTATGTCCCTGCAATCCGCATCGGAAACACAATTGTGCCAAGGCCTCACAAGTCTTTGATATATGGTCCTGTGATCCGCACCAAAAGCACCAAGATATCTTTTCTCTGTTTGCCTTAGAGTCAGGTGTCTTCTTCTGTTTCAAGCTCCATGCCCCATCCCCGGCCAACTACTCCATCTCGATGTCAATAGGGTCATCGACACCAACCTCTTGATTCTCATCGTCACTCTACGCTCTCTCGGTGGCCCTCCTCTCTCAGATATTCCCATCCAAGGTTCAGAAATGTAGTATGTGGTATTCGTTCGGTCATGCGTTCTAAAGCGAGTAAGCGATATGCGGAGAAGTATACGGAGGGATATGCAGTTTATGCGATTTATAATATTTTAATTTAAAATATTATAAAATAAACAATAAAATGTGATTATATAAAAAAAGTTGATGAATTAACAAAATCCAAAATCAACAATTTCAAATAAGATAATATAATGAATAAGATATATAAGCATGATAGTATAAATTGATTTTTTTAGTGTGTATTTTGAATTTAATGCATATATATACATATACAAATTTGGATTCAACCGAAAACACATGAATTCTATAAGAAAATCTTTAATGTATATATAGATCATATAGATAACAAAAGCTAAAGAATAGTCATAGGTATATAAATCATACACCCAAAATTATACACATGTATGTATCTCCAAGGGACAAAACATGTTGACACAAAATATAGGGGAAAATTGTACTTGCATATAAAATTCATTAGAAGCACAAAAGTGTAAAGTACCAGACTGTTGATCAATTATTTCATGTTTTATTTGAAGAATTTGAATGAATTTCATTATAGAAAGTTCAAAAAGCAATAAACAATTCATTAATACGTGTTGAGAACAATGAGAAAATGGATATGGTGAAAAAATAGCCTAGATTATATTCTCAAATGCAACATATACGAGAATAATGAAAAGATGCATCAACGTAAATAATAATATAAGAGTTGCTTGGGAAAAAATCAAGTTAATGTGTCATCAACATGTCATGGATTAACATGAATCCTATCAAAAATGCGGCCGCATATGCGGCCGCATATGCGTTTTGACCGCATATTGTCGCATATGGCATATGCGCTTCGGTCAAGTGACCGAATACGCATATGCGGCCGTATATGTGGTCGCATGGACCGCATTTCCGAACATTGTACCCAACCCCTTCGAATCCCCCTCCACTCTTCTCCGAGGCCGCACTCATCTCCCCCAATTTTCAATTAATCGTAGAGGTGAGAGTTTGTATATACGTTGGTAGTTGGATCTCTCCAAGATCAAATTACACTACTCTCATGCTTAGCCTTGCATTGCTTTGGCTCCATGGATTTTTATCGAATCCATGTTGAAAAATCGGACTGTTTTTTATGATGGTTGTCGGCTACCTAACGCAACCCCCTCAAGGGGAGATTTGAACTGCTCTACCACCATATTTTATATAATTGTATGAAATAAATACATTTACTAATATTATTTTATGTATAAACAAGCATGCTATACATGTATAGCTAACTTAATGTATAACGTATTTCTGCCATTATCCGAGTCTGATTCATATATGATTAATATCGCATATGTTTTTAATGATATGATAACACATTGTTTCATATTCTTCATATGTGAGTCTGCTCTGATTCATATATGATTAATATCGCATATGTTTCTAATGATACGATAACACATTGTTTCATATTCTTCATATGTGAATCTGCATTTGTATTTATATTTTAAAAAGGATAAGCATATGGTAACTTTTATATCAATATATGTAACCGACTGTTTTCATTCCTACTAACCCTCCAATAGAACATGGCCATGATTGATCATATCACTAGCATATGGGCTTAACATGAAGGTTAATTTTGTTACAAAAATCAATCACTTCAATGTTCACTCATTAAACAACTAAAATTGGAAACCCATAAACATAAGTAACAAAAATTATGTGCCTCTAAACAATTCTTAAAATTCAGATCAGACACGAATACTACCATTAATGCAAAAGCCAAAAAGATGCATATGTGTTAGAAAAGCGGAAGCAGAAGCGGAAACATGGAATAAAGATAAAAAACAAAAAGAAGAACGGGATTTTACGTGGAACCCTACTCCGTGAGGAGCGGGATGAAACCACGGGAGAAGCCCTCTAAGGGGCGGATACTTCATTCCTTTTTCTCAATGGATACAGGAGGTCTGGGGCTCCTTATATAGCCTCTCCAGAGCCTCCAAGTCCCACCACTGGACGATGTGGGACTAAACACTGGATGGGGTAAATGGATCTCCTCCAGGATCCATTTACCCTGCTACAACACAATAGGCGCATACACCTTATACTCCAACACTCCCCCTCAAGCTGGAGCATGCAATGCTCAGCTTGGACAAACATAAAGAGACGCAACTCAACGCTACAGGACACTACGGACAATATCAACCCAACGCGCACATTGCTGCAGTCGAGGACGTTGCTTCTCATGCCGTGCAGGTGAGGAGGACGAACGGGCTGGAGTGTGAGTCAACTGAAGACTCGAAATCTGATCATCGAGTCTGAAACTACGCCTGAAATCGCCTCGTCGGAGAACTGGGTCTCTCCCATCTGGCTCAGAGAATGGTGCACTGCTCTGGTGTACCTATGATACCACATGAAAACCCTTGCTCTCAAGGGAATGGTCCTCTGCTCTGGAGTCCCTATGGCTCACATGAAAACTCTGGCCTGACAACAAGAAGAATGATGGGGACCTCTGACAATGATGGCAACATATGCTCATCTGAAAAATGACTGCATCCTTGTGCGTGTCTGAAAATGAGTCTCTTTCTGGAGATCTCGAAAAATGGGCCTCTCATGGAGTGCCTCGATCTTGGACTCTGACCAATCTGTCGAGTCTGAACAACTGCGCCTCAAACTGGGACTCGGAATCTGAACGTCGAGTCTGGAAACTTGCGCATGAAACAATCTTCATCTGAAAAACTGTAGAGTCTGGAAATTCGACTTTGCATCTGGAATATCAAATCTGTCTCTGAACCGTGACTGCAACTGGAATCTGGATCGTCAGAATGATGATGCCGAAGAACTCTACATATACTCCCCCTTTCTCCCATACTTGTCGGAAAACATGGACGTCGACCAAGTTGGGAGAAGACAAGATAATGGGGATAATACAAAAACAAAATTTCTCGCGGCTTTTCTTTGCTTTTTTTTAAATAAGCCGTCATTTTTTTTGAAACATTTTTTAAGCCGTTGACAATTTTTTTCTTGGCTTTTCACATTTTTTTGAAACATCTCCCTCCTTTTTTTTGTAACATATGCGTACTGTTTTTTTTTCTTGTATGTGCTTCTTTCTCTCTCTCTCTTTCCTTTTTTTTACAAACGATAGCGACCCATTTGGGTCGAAAGAAACAATATAGATCTCTCCTCTCTTCCCTTTTTTTTAAATTGCAGCACTCCCTCCTTTGTAAAAAAAAACTTCGGACACTTTTTTTTTATGAAACACCCCCGCTTTTTCTCAAACTCAACAGTGCCCAGTTGAGCCCCCAAAAATTATTTTTTTTATTTAGGCCATTGGGGGCCCCGCCTTAGGGTTCCCATACGGGAATCCATATCATGAAAGGCCGTCGCCTGGACCTGGAGGCATCCGCCTATGTGCCGCTCACGTGATGGGAAGGCCGCTCCTCCGCCAGGAGAGGAGCCCTGGGGCTGCTCGCGAGAGATCGCCGCCTTGAGTGCGGCTGGAGAGGAGCTTTGCGGTTGGAAAATCTCCCAAACACGCCAGAAGGGGTCGCGCAGGGGGGTCGCGCAGGGGGCATTGCCTTTGGAGCGGCGCAGATGTGCCTGGAGCGCGCGAAGGGGTCCAGGTTGCGTCGCCTACGCCTGTGACTTGTGCGGAGAAAGGTCTCGCCGCGCTTGGAGGGGATGGAGCGGCGACGATGGGAAACTGCATCGGCTTGGAGGTGCGCGAGAGCACTCGATCTGGACATGGTTTGTTGGCCACATGACCGTGATGGTTGTACGCTGGAGCACAAGGGCTCCCTGTTGTCGACGCCAGCTCGAGGAAGAATAGCCTGGAGGTCTCGCGCAGCCTTGGAGACTCGATGCGCCGCCGTAAATCGCACAGGGAAATATCGCCTTTGGGAGGAAGGCATGAGCGGCTAGAGAGGAGTATCGCCGCCACCTAACTCTTGATTCCTTGCACGCATGAGATTAGGTTTTCGGGAAGAAATCCGAACTTCGAACAAAAGAAATCCCGAACACTAATAATCTTCTTCCAAGAATCACATGCTCTAACAATCGAATTTCGAAGAGAACATAAACAAATAATATAAACATCCTCGAGAATCGAACCGCTCTGATACCATGTTAGAAAAGCGGAAGCGGAAGCGGAAACATGGAATAAAGATAAACAACAAAAAAGAAGAACGGGATTTTACGTGGAACCCTACTCCGTGAGGAGCGGGATGAAACCACGGGAGAAGCCCTCTAAGGGGCGGGTACTTCATTCCTTTTTCTCAATGGATACAGGAGGTCTGGGGCTCCTTATATAGCCTCTCCAGAGCCTCCAAGTCCCACCACTGGACGATGTGGGACTAAACATTGGGGTAAATGGATCTCCTCGAGGATCCATTTACCCTGCTACAACACAATAGGCGCATACACCTTATACTCCAACAATATGATTACCCCAAAATGGCCAAGGAACAATTTATTTGTCAAGATTTATAATCATGTCAACTCTGTATAATGAACAAATATATCACTGTCCGTTATACATCTTGACCAAAAAATTATATGGGTTATGCTTATGAATAACCAAAGCAAGATATCCAAAATCAAAAACCCGAAAAAGTCACTTACCATTTAGATTTCAGATATTGATTCCACCTGGTTGGTGAGATGTGACTTTTAATAATCACAAACTATATAAAATGGAAAAAGTAAAGCATGGTACCTTTAGAACTGTGTCTGATCAGGGTTCCAAACTCAATGGCGGCAATTAAACACGAGGGTTGCGCTCGTTGCGGGACTTAACTCAACACCTTACGGCACGAGCTGACGACATCCATGCACCACATGTGTCCACGTTCCCGAAGGCACTCCTCTCTTTCAAGAGGGTTGCACTGATTTTAGAGGATCATACAATGTTAGACTGGTCCTCCTTGTAAGAAATTAAGAATATCCAATTCAATTGATCCGGGTGTGTTTCAGTCAATTTTAACTGATACAAATCCCCCTCCCCAATCATACCAATCCGAATGAATTTCCCCAGTTTCTGTTCATAGTGGTCCTTCATGTTAAATTGTAAAGAGTTGGTACATGATATAGTCGTAGCTATTTCAAAAAGTGCCGAGTTAGGTCCTCATCATGCAGCCGCGAGTTGTAAGAATGCGAGCAAGTTTATGAGTGACCCTCAACTTTATCCCGGCAAAAACATTAGTGAAATTTCTTACACGGATTCACTACCTCAAACAAAATTTTCCTAGGTCATATCCATACAAAGAACCATTTTTCCCCCACATTTTGGGAGTCAGTTACATATATTCTTTGCTTCCAAACAAATCTAATTTGACTCGGAATAAGGGAGTCAAGTTCAAAAAACCTATATCCTTTTTAATAATATCATTCAAACATTTCTTTGGTCTTCCATGTTCCTTCTTACAAGGCTCTTCTTCCAACTTCTCGTGCCTCGTAACCGGAGTAGTACACGGCCTTCTTGGCATATGTCCAAACCACCTTTAAATGAATCTCTCATTTCATCTCATATCAGTGTGATACCAACCTTTTGTATGATATGTTGCCAAGTAGATCATTCTGTGTCCACACATGACATATCCATCAAAACAGCATCATCTCAGCTATCAATATCATATGCACATGTGTATAGTTAACTGCCTAACACTCAACGTCATAAAGCATCACAGGTCTTGCTGCAACTTTATCATGTTCACTTCGAGCTTCGAAGGAAATTTTTATCGCAGATTAACCCTAAATCTCCTTTCCACTTCAACTTCCATAGACTGATTCTATTAGCAAGTTCCTCGTAAACTCCTCCATACTTTAATATAGTGAAGTTAAGTATTTAAAAGTGTCTAGAATTATATATGTCACACATTAACCCCAACACATCAGCAGCTGCTCATATAGTAGGCGCATTCAAATTAAGCTTAGTGAAGTAATACCTTTAGCAGAGGAAAACTGAGAGGGAATGCAAATAAGTTCCATTCTTGAGGTCAGTTGTTATAAAAAATACATAAAAAGACGACGAAAATGGCTAGCAAAAAATTCGTTAAATGCTCTATTCTTTGAAGTTTATACTACAAAGAAAAAGGAAGCCAGTGAGAAAATCTTCCTTGACATTGAACTTACATTATGTAGACCATGCAATGGTTCTACATAATCAGACCTTTATACCCCAAATCCATCCTCCAAAGCTTTGACTTCACGTTGACTCTATCTCTTGTCTCATGCACTTAAACAACACCAAGTCACCTGCACCAACATGTGTTTTGTTAATTTGTCCATAACTAGGAGAAAACGGTGCGAACTCAGGGTTACTCCTTTTTGTAGATTGATACCACGGTTTCAAAATATGTTAGGCCGATCGAGCCAGTTCTCTAGCATTGAAGTGAGGTGTAAGCCTCGAGACGATCGAGGTGTCCTTAGTTAGGGAGAAAAATATGCATAAAAATCACAATTGCATATATGTAAATGAAATTATGTGTTATATGACTAACATATAATACGACAATATAACATATGATGAAATTATAGGGACAAGAGCACCAAAAGAAAATTGTTATAGCAACTCCATATGCATTGCAATGTAGTATAAGTAATTAAAATCACTAGCAAAATAAATAAAATATACATATTAATTCCCAAATCCGCTGCATATTAGTATATATAAATAAAATATACATATTAGTATGTAAATAAAATATACATATTAAGTAACTAGTTCCGTTGCATCACCGCCCGGATGCAGTCCAAAATTTGCAAGGGTTCTCGCATAATGGACGCATGCGAGTAAAGAAGTTAGTCCAAAAGAGATTGCATAGGAAGTTACGGATTGGTAGTTGGAATATCGGTACTTTAACTGGAAAATTGATGGAGATAGTGGATACAATGGAAAGAAGAAAGATTCATATATTATGTCTTCAAGAGACTAAATGGGTTGGAGAGAAAGCAAGGGAGATCGAGAAGACAAGCTTTAAACTTTGGTATTCAGGTAAAGATAAGGGCAGAAACGGTGTTGGAGTGGTTGTTTATAAAGATTTGAAGGATTGTGTGGTTGAGGTGCAAAGATTTGGGGATCGGATTATTTTGCTAAAGTTAGTGCTTGAAGAAGAAATTCTGAATATCATCTCAGTTTATGCACCGCAAATTGTCTTAGATGAAAGGACTAAACAAGCTTTTTGGGAGGATCTGGATAAGATTTGACAAGGAATCCTACAAAGAGAGATGGTTTGCATAGGTGGAGATCTAAATGGACATGTGGGAAAAGTTGTTTCAGGGTATGTGTTGGGAAAAAAAACGAGATGTTTATTCCATCAGCCCTAGGCTCTCTTATATAGGAGAGTAGCCTATGGATAAATTACATAAAGCATACAGCTGAAAATAAAAATACCAAAGAGATACAAAGGAAACTAATATATATGTTAACACTCCCCCTCAAGATGGAGCATAGATATCAATCATGCTCAGCTTGGACGCACACTTCTGGAATGGGCCTCGTAGTAATGCCTTGGTGAATATATCGGCAGTTTGATTTTCTGAAGTAACATGAGATGTAGCAATGAATCCCTTGTGAATCATGTCACGTATGAAGTGACAGTCAACCTCAATGTGCTTGGTCCGCTCATGGAATGCTGGATTGTTTGCAATGAACAAGGCTGCCTGATTGTCACATTCTAAGTTCATAGGAAGTGGTACATCTATACATAGATCTGTAAGCACAGCCTTTACCCACATCATCTCTGTGGTAGCCTGGGTCATCGCCCTATATTCAGATTCAGCACTAGATATGGCTACCACCGTCTGTTTCTAGCTCCTCCATGAGATTAGAGAATCTCCGACGTAGACTGCAAACCCCGAGGTGGACTTCCTGTCCTTGGGACAACCTGCATAGTCTGCATCCGCACATGCTGAGATAGAAATCCCCTTGCCCTTCTTGAATAGCAAACCTGCACCTGGAGATGATTTGAGGTATCTGAGTATCATATGTATGGCATCCATATGAACCTGACGTGGTTGCTCCATGAACTGGCTCACACGACTCACTGCAAAGGATATATCGGGCCTAGTGATCGTGACATACAACAGTTTGCCTACCAGTTCTCTGTATCTTCTCCTGTCCACCTCCTTTGTGTCATCATCATATAGCTTCATGCTGGGGTCCATTGGTGTTGTAGCAGGCCGACACCCAAACATACATGTTTCACTCAACATGTCTGTAACATATTTTCTCTGCGACATTACTAACCCATACGGATTTCTAGCAAATTCCAGCTCCAGAAAATATCTAAGAACTCCAAGATCCTTAGTGACAAATTTGCTACCCAGCTTCTCTTTCGCATGCTTTATGCCTTGCTCATCATCTCCTGTAATCAAGATGTCATCTACGTAAACCATAATTGCAATAATACCTCTTGAAGTCTTCTGTACAAACAAGGAATGATCAGCATTAGAGCGTGTGTATCCCTGTTTTTCAAAGAGGTCTGAGAGCTTCTGAAACCATGCTCTGGGGCTCTGCTTAAGGCCATAGATAGCCTTATGAAGTCTGCACACCTTGGAACACTCCCCCTCAACAGCAAAACCGGGTGGTTGTTGCATGTAGACTTCCTCATGTAGGTCTCCATATAAGAACGCATTCTTCACATCCAACTGATATAGCGGCCACTCTCGAGTAACCGCGACTGACAGCAAGATCCGTAGGGTAGAATGGCGGGCTACTGGCGAGAACGTATCAAGGTAATCCACCCCGTATGTCTGTGTAAAGCGACGTGCAACAAGGCGGGCCTTGTATCTGTCAATACTGCCATCTGCATTTTGCTTTACTGTAAATACCCACTTGCAGCTCACAGTGGTCACATCTGCAGGTATAGGAACTAGACTCCAAGTTCCCCTAGATTGAAGTGCTGCCATTTCTTCCTCCATTGCTAGACGCCATCTACTATCCTGCAGAGCATCTTGATAATTCTGTGGAATATCTACAGCTGACAAGGCAACCACAAAGTTCCTGAAATCCCCAGATAATCGCTCAAATGACACAGAAGTTGATAAAGGATATGTAGCGCAGTTCCTCTTCGATTTGCGTATAGCAATAGGAACATCTAAATCAGTTGTGTCCTCATTTGGCCCCTGCAACATACCCTGCTCAGAAATATCATTAGATCCATCAAAAGTAGTATCTTCAGTACATACCTTAGGCGAGCTAGGAGATGAGTCATGACCATGAGTTGGAGGAGGCATGCGGGTATAATGGAATGGTAGTGGTGAAACGGGGATAGTACGTGGAGCTGGTGGTGGTGGTGGTGGTGGTGATGGTACTGGTGGTGGTGGTGTCATATATATAGCATCGGTAGTCACTGGAGGTAGTTGTTGATCACCTGAGGATGAAAAATACATTACGGATTCAAAAAATGTAACATCTGCACTGACCATATATTGCCTATGCAAAGGATCAAAGCACTTGTACCCCTTTTGAGTTCTGTAGTACCCAACAAACACACACTTGACAGCCCTAGGAGAGAGCTTGTCGATACCAGGAGACAACTGGTGGACAAAGGCAACTGAGCCAAACACACGAGGAGTAAGAGAAAACAGATCCTTACCAGGGTAGATAAGGGAAAAAGCAATCTGTTCATCTAGGACAGAGGACGGCATACGGTTAATTAGGTAACATGCAGTGAGAACTGCGTCACCCCAGTAAGAATAAGGAGCATGACTCTGTATAAGAAGTGATCTCGTGATATCTAGTAGGTGGCGATGTTTCCTTTCAGCGATCCCATTTTGTTGAGAGGTATAAGCACATGATGTTTGATGGATAATCCCTTTTGATGAGTAGTAGTTGGCTAGGACATGAGTACACAGTTCTAGGGCATTATCACTTCTCACAAATTTCACAGATGTGAAACATTTTGAATTTCATTCAGAAAATGGATAATAATATTGCCTGCTTCAGATTTATTTTTCAACAAAAATATCCATGACACACGAGAGAAGTCATCCACAATAACTATATAAAATCTGTGTCCCTGATGATCAGGTACACGACTCGGACCCTAAATATCAATATGAAGTAACTCAAACTAAGAGGTACTACTCCGACCCGGACGATTGGGAAAGGTAGACCAGTGATGCTTTCCCAACTGACAAGCCTCACATTGGATAGATGTGTGAGGAAGACCCTGGGGTAACACACGACGCAACTTCTGAAGCGGTAGATGTCCAAAGCGCAGATGCCACAGCAGAGGAGATACTGGTCCAGTAGGAAGGGATGAGGTTCCAGCAAACGGAGTCTGATTTAGGCGATAGAGGCCTCCTTGCTCATAGCCACAACCAATCACGTTGCCCGTAAAGATGTCCTGAAAAATAAGAGAAGATGGATCAAGAATTGCCCGACATTGTAAATCCTTCGTAATCTGACTGATTGATAATAAATTCATTGAAAAATCAGGTGCATGTAACACATTCTTGAGCTGCATAGAGGATGTCAGTCTAATCTCCCCCTAACCAGTGATGGGGGAATGTGTACCATTGGCAATGACCACTGTTCGGCCTGAAGGAATCTGAGAATATCTTGTAAGTAAACTCTGATCGCCACATAGATGATATGTAGCGCCCGAGTCCATAATCCAAGGTAATGTATCTGATCTACTACTGGTAAATGCAAGTATGCTACCTGAAGCACTGGTAGACGCAGAGGCAGATGCAGCAGCATCAGATTGACTCTCAGTAGTAGGTGCTGGGCCAGATGGGGGAATAATGCCCCTTAGACGGGCAACTAGATCATCGAACCGCTGGTCCAAAGTGGCAGCAGATGGAGGCTTAATCTGCTCAGCGACTCGTGCAGATGCAGGAAAGTCATGCTTAGAGTAGCATGTGTCTTCATTGTGTCCGACGCGATGACAGTAGGTACATGTTGGCCGAGTACGGCCTCCTCTGCCACGAGGTCCACGTCCACGGGTCTGATGATGAAATCCACGACCCTTGTTGGCGGCCATGGCTGAAGCATTCTGATTCGTGGCCGTGGAAGGGACGGTGATGCAGCTCAGTCTATGAAAGGCTTCCTCCATGGGAGGAATAGTAGAATCGGCCAAAATCTGGGATCGTGCCGCCTCATACTCTGGATCAAGTGCAGCAAGGAACACAGCCACTATAGTCGCATTCTGATATGTCTTCTGTTGTTCTGGCGTGGCTGTCAGGGGCATGAAGCTGTATAGCTTCTCGAACATCCCTCGAGGGATGTGTAGAGTGAATGTAGAGGGCGATCATTCTGCTTTATAGTGAATATATCATACTGGAGTTGCAGAATCTTCGTCTCATTCTTCGCCTGAGAGTATGTGGCCGCCAGAATGTCCCACATGTCTTTGGTCGTGGGCTGATGTAGAATGTCATTGGCAATCTTGATCGCCAACGTTCCAGATAACCAAACTTTGGCGTAGCGTCATCGGCCTCTCAAGAGGCATTGGCTCCAGTCTTCTCAGCAGGCTCTGCTTCGGTAAGAATGTGCTTCTTACCCGTTGACTTCATCATACTCATGAACTGCATCGCCCACAGTTCATAGTTTGTACCGTCCATCTTTACAATAGGCGCCGGACCACGAAAGGCGCAAATGGATGGGATACCGCCTTGCTTCCTGACATACTGGAAACTGAAGACTGGAGCGATTGACTGAAGATAAGATTTGTCTACAATGACATAGACGGGTTTAGTTACATGTGTAGACCTCAAGCAACTAAACCCATGTAGTTGACGGTGTGCGCTTTAGGGCTTAGCACACGCTTAGGGCTCTACGGTGCCCTCTGAACCTCGCAGACACGCAAGGCACGCAAGGTCAACCGGTCAGTCGCGCAGCGTGAAGATGAGCGCGCAGTCGCGCGCGTGAATGAGCGCGCAGTCGCGCGTGAAGGTGCGCGCTAGGCACAGGCGAAGGCGCTGGCGTACGCTCACAGGCGCTCGCGCGAAGATGCGCACGAGCAGGGGCGCTGGCGGATGCGCAGTGGAGACGCAGAGGCGCCGGCGGAGGCGGAGGCGGGGCGGAGGCGCTGGTGGAGGCGCCGGCGATGAGAGAGGGGCACGCAGGTGGGGTAGGGTAGGGTTAGGGTTTCGAGAACTCCGGTTTAGGACCGTCGCTCTGATACCATGTTGGGAAAAAAGAACGAGATGTTTATTCCATCAGCCCTAGGCTCTCTTATATAGGAGAGTAGCCTATGGGTAAATTACATAAAGCATACAGCTGAAAATAAAAATAACAGAGAAATACAAAGGAAACTAATATATATGTTAACAGTATGCAAGTGTGCATGGAGGACATGGTTTTGGGGATAGAAACGAAGAGGGAAAAGTCATTCTGGATTTTGTAACTGCATATGATCTTTTCATAGCAAACACTCTTTTCAAGAAGAGGGAGGAGCATTTAATTACTTATAAGAGTGGCTCAATTAGAACACAGATAGATTACTTTGCGTTGAGGAGAAGAGATCGGTTGTGTTGCAAAGATTGCAAAGTAATCCCTGGAGAGAGTTTGACAACCCAACATCGCTTGTTAGTCTTG